>CM055113.1:33446328-34046328 GCA_029204225.1 Diphasiastrum complanatum | reverse complement strand
ATGTTTTTTGCTTTGGCCATCTTAGTGGTCTTGTTTATCCTTGTAGGAGGAGATTCCTTGTCTTCAACATGAGCTGTAGATTCGAACAAGGGTAAGTTGGGCTGGGCTGTCAGAGTCACATCTCTATTTGCACTGCAATTGGATTGCTCTTTCTGCCAGTCAGGAGGAATTGTTGCTTCGAAGGAACAGAGGTTCTCCATTGATTCTAGCAGCATATTCTCAGAGGTATTCATGAACGTATGTGAGCAGGGTTTTCCCATAGCCGAAGAGGCATTCTGGAGGCAAGCAGTATTGGGTTTGCGCGGAGCTATAGCACAGATGTTCGTACACCGACTTACTCTGGTCAGAACCCTGTATAGGCAGGAGAATACCATGGCTACAGCACGGAAGCTTCCACAGTTCAGTCTGATATGCGCTGGAGCAATGAATGGCAGGATAGGTCTGATTCTGTACCTGGAAAGGTCTATGTGTGAGACAAATATCCCCTGAAGCACCAGCTCCGCATTCCTGTAGAGATGCCAGAGAGCTGAGATCTTCGTAGGTAGGCCCGAATCCAAGTGCTGGCATATTTGTCTGAGCAACTGTAATTGACTTTCTTTCACAGCTACCTGGGCAGTCCGCTTGAGTTTTTTGCACAGCTGTTTGAGAGATAGTAGGAAAAATCCCTGCTGTCGCAGCTCCATGTGTAGATATATATTCACAAGACTGTCTGATAGATTCAACATTGTTATTCTAAACTGTTTGATCCATAGTATCTTGGATATATGTAACCGTTTTGACAGCATCGTTGCTTTCCCTGTCTTATTCTTTGTTCTATCATCTTTGTAAACTTTTTGTAAAAACATTTTGAAAAGAAAGGTCTTAGCCTCCCAATTTGGAAATGCTTGATAGTTATTTGGGGTGATGGTGGACAGCATGGTTGATGACTTGTGAATACTAGAGATGGCAAACTCATGGAAAACAGTTGCCATGACAGTAATGAAAAACCAACAAGCTCCAAGAAGAACAAAACATTAGCAACAGGAGAAAAGATGAGAGCAGATTGTAGTTGGATGGAGCAACCTCCAAATCAAACTCAAGAAATGAAAAGAAAAGAATCAACAATAGAATGGCAAGAAAGCAACACCCTTCCTTTTTTTTAATAAGAAGATAATGTAAAGATGTTCCACAGAAATCAGTCCCTACATGTTTTTTATTTGGATGCAAAATATTTTTCCAAGTATGACATCAAAACCAAGCCACAAGGGAATGGCAATGCTGCACAGCTAGTCCACAATGGTGCAGCCAAAAGGGTGGAGCTAAGAATCACAACTGACAAGCTAAGTGGGCTCCTGTAGTTTGAACTAAAAGAGTGCTTGAGCTTTTGCAACTACACATGCCACAACCTCTAGAGGATCCTTCTTAAGGTACAAAAATTGTAGTCAAGTTCCAAAAAAACAAACGAAAAATTTGCATTTCATGGTTTATTTAATTATGGTGCACGTTTAAGTGAGGTTAACACTATGTTGAGCATGGGAGATCCTTGATAGGGGGTCTTTAGTATTTTGCATTAAAAATTAAGCTCTGACAAACATAGCTACAATGTTTTCATTTATGTCTTGTCAAGGATATGACATTACAGAGTCCTTGTTCATCTATAGCCGACAAAGAAACAAAAACAAATCATAGAGCAAAGTTAAATATTTTTGCAATGTGTGTTTTTTAGAATCTAATAACAAAAGGAGGTTGTAACTCTTTAACTTAAATCTCAACTAATGACCTCAAGCCATGATCTTGCCTTGGCAAGGGCAACTAGGGTCATCAATGAAAGGTCTAACTATCATTGGTATTGCAATTCAAGGAAAGAACAAATGAAAGGTCTAGGTGTTATTGGTATTGCAATTCAAGGAAAGAACAAATTTGAGACATCAATACATTTATTGGCTTATCAAATCTTTTGTGCTTTTTGTTACTTCTTAGTTTTTATAAAATAGATTGATCTTTCATAGTTTTATGAGTTTTTATAAATTTGGTGAAACAAAATTGAAAATTATTGGAGAACAATCTATCATTGGACCCTAGTAACTGCTTGATCTTAGGAGTGGTCAATCACGTATAGTGAAAAGAGTTGAAATTAGAAATCAAGTCACTTCGCGATCAATGGTTCTTGGATTTGGACTAAAATGTACCCTTGATAAATGTTAGGCCTCATGAGTTTAAAACTTTCTAGTATAGAGAGTTAGCATTATAACAAATAAACGGGTTACAACAAAAATAGACAGTTTGTGGTAAGATGTATCCAGGGAATCAAACGAGAATGAATATAAAGAAGTTGCTTTGAACTAGTAATGTCCCAATTTGAGGCCTTGAACCCTAGGGAAAAGGCTCCAAATGCAATGGTTAGGCCTCCATCATCGATGGAAAATGGACCTTTAGAATAAACGATGAAACCTTCGAGCTGGGTTGAAGAGTTGAAGACCAGAAAAAAGGCCACAAACTCAATGGTCACCATGTATGAAATGTTTAAGCTTTATTGACAAAGGATTGGCCCTTAGAAAGAAAAAAAAAAAGGCATAAATTTTGTTTTAGCATGGTCACCACAAACTTGTTTTGCTCACAATTGCATGTCAAAAAAAGAACCTCAATAAAATGATGTACTTGAATTAGCACTTATTTTTTTCAAAACCTTTAAAGCAAGGAATATATATTTTTAACAAATAACAATAACATTATGTCATGTGCCAAATCCAAACTAATAGCCATTAGCAAGAGAAGTACAAACCATTCAAGATAGCATAAGCAAAGTAAACAAGAAGATTTCCATGGAATTACACAAAATTCATTTGAAACAGGATCACAGATCATGCAACACAGTAACATACACAAAAGGCACTTTCCCACACTAAGCTCACATAGCAACTGTATTTCTGAGAGCGAAAATACACTATCCATATAATTTTTACTTTGGCAACCCATGCATGGCCCAAGTTGTCGTTGACAGGACACGTGTCCTGTCAACTTGCCTCGTGACGAGGCCAATTAGTCCTAATTCACTGATAGGACTCACAATACGATAACACAGTAGTTGTACTTTTATTCTAACTCTCTCCCTAAAAGTATAATTTGCTTTTTATACATTCATATACATAGCATCAAAGTTAAAAAAAAATTAAGTACATAAAGTTTTGATCTAAACTTATCAAACTTTTCTCTAAAGAGTGGCTTAGTGAAAATTTTAGCTAATTATTCATCTGTACTACAATGAACAATATTTATTTATTTATTTACTTAGCAGTCTTTCACGTATGAAATGATAGTGAATCTTGATGTGTTTGGTCCTCGCATGAAACACCGGATTTTTTGCCAGCTGAATGCCACTTTGATTGTCACTGTGTATTGTTGTAGGTTTTTCTTGTTTCATGTCCATCTCATCCAAGATTTGCCTCAACGAAATGGCTTCTTGTGTTGCGCTACACATTGTCTTATACTCTACTTTTGTTGTGGATACAGCAACTATACTTTGCTTCTTGCTAGACTAGGAAAAGCAACTATTACAAAACTGGAATACATACCATGTGGTAGATCTACAATCATCACAATCACTTCCCCAATTCTTCACCCTCGCAACATCACCACGCTTGAACTTCTCTCGATGTTGCTTCCCATGTACACATGACTCGCACATCGTCTTCAAGTGATCTTTCATCATAGGCAATCCCTTCACCATTTCCAATTTTCTCATCAAGCTAAGGCTTCCCAAGTTCAAATAACCAAGCCTTTTATGCCACAATTAAGTTTGTGATGGAATGAACGAGATAAGTCCATGTTGCCCCTTAATTGTAGCATTCGACATGTACAATTTGGTCTTGGGCTCCCTTGTACCATCTGCAATGACCTTGAACTTTTGGTTCATGTCTTTCACAAAGCAACGATCATGGGCAAATTCTACTTTCAACTTTTGATCAGTAATGACACCAACAAAAAGTAGATTTTTCTTCAAACTTGGTACGTAAAGTACCTCCTTGATCATTTGCTTTTACCATCAGGTAGTTGGATGGAAACAATGCCTATTCCCTTGATCTTGCACATGTCACCATTTGCTTGTGAAACAGATGTTCCATTATCCAACTCTTTCAAGCTACTGAACCAATCTTTATTACCTATCATGTGTCTTGTGGCTTCCCGAGTCAATGTACTAAGCTTGATCTTCTTCTTTGGATGACAATGCTATTATAAAGATGTTGGAGTCTTCGACTTCACCTTCGTCGACAAGGTTACCTGTTTGCTTTGGTTTCCCCTAGCCTGATTCCGCCAAAAATTTTCTGGCATTTGCTCTTCCAATGGCCCTTTTTGCTGCAATAGAAGCACTTGCCTTTCTTCTTGGTCCCGCACGTGCTTGATCATGAGTGTTTTGACGACGAGCTTTTACCATTTCCTGTCATTGTTCCTCCTGCATCAAGACTCATGTGAGATCATCAAAGGTTGGTAGTCTTTCTCTTGACGTGTTCCTATGGAATGCAGTTCGTCTACTATTGCCTTGATTCTGGTCATATATGTTTGAATGTGCTCCCCTTGCTCCATACGAGAACTATTCAATTTGCTTCTTGCCATGAATTCCCAACTTTGTGCCCTATAACGTCTTTTGGCACTTTCCAAGCACTTTCTCTGTTGAAAACACTTTGTTTTGCAATACCATACTTGCAAGTACAGTCCGGGTGCCCTTCGTTTGGTCCAAAAACGTTAGAGGTGAAATTAAGGGCTTTTTTAAAAAAGGAACTATTTTTTCATAGTTTACTCTTCAATCAATTTTGGGCCTTGGGTCCCTTCAAACTGAATTTTTTTAATGAAGTTGAATGATGTTTTGCTCTTCAAGGCACTTCGGGTCCCTTCAAGTTAATCTTGGCCATTGAAACTAGAGAACTCCATCTAGGCCACCAAATCAACTTTAAATCATTGCCCGTGGTGAATGTGGGCTCCAATCTTGTGATTGGGAGTGAATTTGAGCATTGACGTATACACTTAGACCACTTTAACACTCTTTTACACGACTTCATATTCTTCACGGAGATGCTCAAGTTCTCTCTCCCCGTGTGATAGCACCCTCCACCCTCTTCTTTGGCTTGATCTCATTCATTTTTGAGCATTTTCGATGCCATCTGAGGCCTAGACTAAGGGCACCTTACTATTTATGAGTCCGTAGAGCCTCCAATTGCCAAAAACCCTAGAGAAATGGTGAGATAAGCCCAACTTGAGGAAAATCTCAACTTTTTTTTTTTTCGCAAAAAACCACTAGGTTCTTTGATAATTGTCAATTCTCTGACAGAAAGTTCAAACTCTCTTTATGGCTATTTAGTGGGCTAGAACAACTACCTTTATATCCTTAAGACATCCAAAATAGTGCACGGATGGTAAAGTTATTGCCAATTTTGTGAAAAACTTGTAACCCTTGCTTGGTCCTTTTCACAAATTAATTGCAAAATTCTCAGTTTTTAACCGTTATTGACCTCGTTTGATGCTATGCACAGGTAAAGATCTCTGTATTGAGCTTGGCAAGCCTCCGTATGCCCAAAACTATGCAACGGTGTTTCACTTTTCACTTTCTACCCATCATAAACCCGAACTCTTAGAAAAAAATGTTCTCACGAAGCTCTCTTCAATGGTTACTATGTACTGTGTACACTCCTTGTACTGTCGTAAAATGTGGGGATGACCGGTAGCTGAAGCTCGAAGCTTTGAACGTAGGCTTGTAGGAACGGAAACGCAACAGTTAGCAGCAGAAATATTCAAGAAGAATGATTCATACAAATTGCTCAAATGAACAATACACTAGTGAGACAAAAATTGCACTCTGATTAATATCAACAGTGAGTACAATGGCTTGAAGTAATAACTTCAGCATGCTGAGCGTGATTTCAAATAGCCCGGAATTTCTTTGGAAGAGAGGCATGGGTCAGCATGCTCTTGGCACTTTTGATGAGTGTCTTATTCTTCCGTTCAGCTACGCCATTGGACTGAGGTGAGTAGCTGGTTGTATATTGTTGATGTATCCACTGGCCTTGCAGAACTTCTTGAATTCTGTGGAGATATACTCTCCCCTTCCATCTGTGCGTAGAGCTTTGATCTTCCTCTGGGTCTGATTTTTTGCAGATGCCTTGAACTGTTTGAAAAACTTGAATGCTTCGGATTTGTTCTTCATATAGTAGGTAGCAATCCTTTGACAGAAGTCGTCGATGAAGGTTAGAAAATAGAGAGCTCCCCCTGTGGAAGTAGTCTGCATCGGGCCACAAATGTCACTATGTACAAGGTCAAGCAAGCCCTCTAAGTCTGAAATGAAGGGACTTTTAGCATGCTTGTTGATAATACAGCTTTCGCATGGAGAAGTTGGCTTCCTGACAGAAGACAGATCTTGTACTAGACTTTGAACTAACATTCTGAATACAATTGAAGTTAAGATGGCCAAGTCTGAAATGCCACAACATATCAGTTGATTCAGAAGTGGCTGTGTGAAGAGCTTGATTGTTAGAAGAGTAGCAATGGCTGAGTTTGTAAAGATAGCCACTCCTTCTTCCGTAGGCTAGAACCTTCTGAGATTTGTCAAGAATTGTGCAGATTTTTGCATTGAATTCGACCTCCGACTTGAATCGGTGATTCTACTAACTGAGAGCAGATTCTTGGTTAGATTTTGTATAAAACTCAAAACTTGTTCAGATTTTCAAGTGTGACTAGTTTAACTTTTCAAATATCTTGCTGATGTAAGTAGTTCCATTTTTCACACTATTACTAAATTAGAGTTTCCATACATAATAACAACTTCATGTAAACGATCGATCCTACAATTTTACACTACCAATCTAACAAGGTATCAACAAAAAAAAATCGCAAGAATTGAAGGAAATAGCAAAGCATACCCCAAGCAAACTCACTAAAAATGCATTACATAACTATAGGAGAAATACAATATATAGTACCCATTTGCTCCTACTCAAACATTGATTTTTACCAATCAGCAAATATATATACATGATTTGTTATTGAAGCACAATATAGCCAACACTAGCCAAATCTCCAATTGATCCAAGTTCAAATTTTTTGAAGGATCAATGTCTACAATCTTATGAAAAAGTGGACCAAATGAAACTCTATTCTTATCATTCAATTATTGGTTCTCTCATGTATGCCAAACCAATATATGTCAAATCGGGTTTTATTCATTGGAAAGCTCAATTAAGAGTTCTCACGTGTCTTTTGCAAAATTTGTAGATGGTTTTGCATATACCATTGTCATTTCCTCCATAATTTCACACTAAACTATCCCTATAATGTGCTATTTTTTTCTACATCAAATCTAAACAAATAAGATGTAGAAAAAAAAAATTTAATGCCCTATGTATTCATGAGAAATTTGCTACATAAGAGAACTCAAGGCTTATAAACTACCACTTTTCCTAGTTGAAATGGCCAACACAATGTTTGACCAAGGATCTCAATCACACTAATTGTCAAAGAAAATATGGTGAACTTGAACATAAAAGATAATGCCTAAGAATTTGTCATTTTCTCTTTAATGTTATATGAGCATGATCTTAAACTCCCCATGGGTATCTATGGGGCCAATGTAATAAGTGAATCAAACTTTAAGTAAACGATAATTGATCAACACGAGTTACCTTGTACAATTATATTTTTTTAGACACGAGGATATTGTTTTCTTTTGAAGAGAAGTTTTTACAATGAATTTACATTTTGAACGAAAGATTTGTAGTTCATAAATGGTTCCCAATGTTGCTAGTTTGACTACCTTTTCAATGCTTTAAAGCTTAGAGTCTCCAATTTATTTATTTGAATAGACAATACAACCAACTATAAACATAAAAAAACATTATATCTTTGAGGAAGATCCCTAAGTTTATGTTTAAATAGTAGTTGTCTAAATTGTAAGCTCAAACAATAATGATTGCAATTTTCCATTTGTGATGGGAAATGAGTACAACATCAAGAAATTGACCATGATGCACTTAACTTTATAAAAGTAAATGATGGTGTGTGTGTGTGTGTGTGTGTGTGTGTGTGTGTGTGTGTGTGTGTGTGTGTGTGTGTGTGTGTGTGTGTGTGTGTGTGTGTGTGTGAGAGAGAGAGAGAGAGAGAGAGAGAGAGAGAGAGAGAGAGAGAGAGAGAGAGAGAGAGAGAGAGAGAGAGAGAGAGAGAGAGAGAGAGAGAGAGATCACCTAATAGCACTTATGACTTTTCAAGATGGAACACACTCCATTCTTAAAATGTACATCTAGTCCATTGTCCATTAATTGACCAACACTAAGCAAGTTTTCTGTAATGGATGGAACATACAAAACATTATCAAGATCTATCCTCTTAGATGATCCTAAGCATAGTGGAATAGATCCTATGCCATCTATCTTACATTCTTGATCACTAGTAGTGTAGATTGACTTTTTAGAGTCATTACAAGAAAGTAGAGTAAAAAAATAATGCTTGTTGAATGACATGTGGGAACTAGCCCCACTATTGGTCCACCATGTCTCATGGCTTGATCTTGGCGTGGATGCTACAATCAAGGATGTGTTGAAGCCATCTTCTTCTTCCTCCCCTTGTGCAAGGTTTCCTTGATCTTCACTCCCTTGTCTTATAACATTCAGAAGCAAAGTGTCCTTTCTTCCCACAAAAGAAACACTTAAGCTTGGCTTTGTTCTTTTGCTTCCCTTTGGAGGTAGATCCTCCATCCTTTGCCTCGGCCTCGTTGCCTTGGAGAAAGGATGTCTTCTTTTTGCCTTTTGATGTGAAGTTTGCTTTCTCATCACCATTATGTAGTGACAAGGACCCCATTCTTATTTTGAGGTGTAGAAGCCTACTCTCCTCGGCCACAAGAACATTATGCAATTTATCAATTGATGGAAGTTGGTCTTGAATAGCAAAATATTGAACTAGATTAGAGAACTCATCTCCTAATCCATTTAGAATTACCTTGGATCTTCTCTCCTATAGATCCCAATTCTTTGTTCAAAGATTTTATCCTTAATATTCTTGTACATTTTCTCCACTTCCCCTCATGCTTTGCAAGATCAAGTTTCTTAGCATAAGCACTCTTGAAGTGTTATTGGATTCATAAATGTTCTTTAGTGAATCCCAAACCTCTTTTGATGAGGCACAAGAAGCCACCTCCTTCAAGAGGTCATTGCTTACATTCAACTTTAAGCAATGTAAGGCTAATCTAGCCCTCTTCTTGTATTTTAATTGTTCTTGGACGGCTTGAGGCTCCTCCTCAACTCCTAAAAGAATATCAAAGAGATCATGGATCACAAGTAGTGATTCCATCCTCACTTTCCAAATGGAATAGACTGTGGAAGTTAGTTTCTCACTAGATTCTAACAAATATCCACCCATGGATGACATTGTGAATGAAAGCCTATGAGATGCACAAAGATCTCTTGATAATGAGTGATCTAAGATAGATTTCTAGCTTTCCAAGAAGCTTCTAATCTCAGACCAATCAACCTAGTTCAACTTGGATGATGGTATAACAGGTTTATTTCAAATATCCTAGCAAGTCACTCCTCCAAAATATTGATTCTAGTACAATTTTGATTGATTTTTTACACACACTTAAGATCTGAACAAATCAGCCTTATAGATCTGATCTAATGCTTTAAAATGAATGAAGAAACAAAATGTTTCTAACTACAAAGCCTTGCTAGCTTTCAGCCCTTAGCTTGGCGAAGATGTTTGCAAACACGAAAGTTAGGAGACACGAAGCACAAAAAAGTTTCGCGAACTCGAAAGTCAAAGAGACGCGAACTCAAAAGTCGAATGGACGAAGACAAACGGTTCGCGAACTCGAAAGATTCACGAACAAGAATATTTTGCGGTCCAGTACGAGAGATGGCAAACGACCAAAACGAGACCTTCTCCTACCCTCCACGCACCAGAGAGTACCAGCGAGATCATGCAAGTACCCAGAAGTACAGATATCTGATCTGATGGCATGACGTCAGCAGATACATTTTAGGTCGTGGCTAATCTGTCACTCTTGTATTTCCCTGATTAGTTGTAGATGCTTAATCACTCTAATATTAGATTTACATAGAGCGACTATACTTACTGGATGTTACTTGACATATAGATCAACAAAGCACACATAGAGTGTAATGTAGTAGTCTGATGCTAGTAAGCAATCAAGACAAAAATACATAATACATGTCCACCTGCGTGCGAAGACAATTCTGTCTAGGATCTATAGATCCAACTGTCCGCTAGTAAAGTGATACGATTACTCATGAGAGAACTGTGTTTCTCCCATGACAGCGCACTACATGGATTTGCATGCAGTGCTTGAAGAAATCGGAGAAAGATCAATATAGATGATTTTCTTGTTGTGTATGATCTCGAATGCTAATGTGTTTGCTGTTTATTTGTGTGTCTAACTAAGTTTCCTTGTTCATTTGAATTTCGCACCTTGGTTGAAACTATGTTGAATGCTTCATTAATTTTATAAACGTAGATCAATAGTGCCTGACTACACTCTGGAGGACTATAGGAGTGATTCAGTTGGCAGTGTCCAGCAATCGCATCTGAACTCCATTCGAGGAAAAAGAGAGAGTCGTGATTCCTTCGCAAAAGCTTCGCAACTATGATCCTCCTCATACTCCCATCAGTGGTATCAGAGCTCTCGCTTTGATTATCAACAGTGGTATTAGAACAGGTCATCCTGTCATATTATGACATAGCCAAGAAGCTAGCAGATCTAGGAGGCCAAGCATTGAAACAAACAACCATCAACAAGGGAACAGACTCCAAGAAGCAATGGCTTCAATCAACAGCATGCAGAGCAAGATCTGCACAATACTTGATTCTTCAAGATCTAACTTTCTAGCCTAGAAAGTTAAGACATCACTGATACTCAAGGGCAAAGGACTATTCCCCTGGGTGGATGGCACAGAGGAAATGCCTATGACAACAGGCAAGGAGCTACGCGAATGGAGGGAGAAAAATGACAAGGCAGTAGCCTTGCTATCATCTTTCATCGAAGATAGTCTCACACTTGACCTGGCTACACTCTCCAAAGCTAAGGAGATGTGGGATGCATTACTCACCAGATTTCAGACGAAATCAAGAAGTCAAATCATGATGTTGGAAGATCAACTGACGAATTTGTAGTGGGATGGGAAAGACCTCACTTCTTTCATAAGAAAGATGAAGGATCTATTTATGTCACTACAGAACTCTGGAGCAGAAAATGTTGTGTCAGCTGAGAAGCAGCTCACGTACCTGTTGAGAGCCTTACCTGGATCATTCCAGACGACAAGAACCCTGCTTGCAAAAGATCCCGCCATGAACCTCGAAAAGGCGATTGTTGAGATTCGAGAGGAAGTCGAGGCTAGAGAACATCTTGATCACAAAGATGGTTCTGACTAGGCCCTCTGTGGCAACAAAGAAAAATCCAAGAAGCAATTTAAGCCTAAGAGGGAGTCGAATTAGAGGCATGATCGTGACCAGCAAGTAGAGGGGACCAGCAAGGGCAATTGGAAGAGCAAAGGGAGGTCGAAACAACAAGGTGCAAACAATAAGACTTGTGTGAGATGCAGAAGATATGGGCATATAGTAGATACATGCTGGCTCAATCCCAAGATTGAGTGTATCCATTGCCATAAGAAGGGTCACGTAGCCATGGATTGCCGCCAGAACCCGAGAAACAAATCAGCACATAACAGACAGGAGAACAGCAATAGTTCATCCTATGTCGAGGAGCCCGAGAGCTCAAAAATGGGCAAATAAATAATGAGCAAAAATTGTTCGACCACCTATATCTGTGAAGACGTTTGTGCAGCATCAACATCTGACACACATGAGGTGATTCTAGACTCAGGAGCCACCTCACACTTTGTGACATCAAGACGTATAATGTCTGATTTTAGAAGTGCAGATCCCTCAAGATTCATAGTTCTTGGAGATGGATCTAGATATCAAGTGAACGATATTGGTTCACTATGGCTCAACACCAACGGTAGAGACAGGTGACTCGAAGATGTCCTGTTCGTGCCTACTATGCAACAAGACTTGCTCTCTGTAGCAAGAATAGCAGCTGCAGGGATGCGTGTGACATTTTCTGATGAAGCATGCAACGTGATTGATGCCATTACCAGTACTTTGATTGCTCAAGGCAGAAGGAAAGGAAATTTATATCATTTGAAGGTACGCCTACCTGCAGATCAGGTGCATCAGACTCGTGATGACCAGCCAGACACTCTACGGCACAGGAGACTCTGCCACATGAACTCAATGGCACTTTACCAAGCAAGTCATCATGGAGCAATAACAAGGGTCAGCATCTCGAATGCAACCAGTTTGACCACTTGTGATGCATGTTTGAAGGGCAAGATGTCACACACACCATTCGTCAAAGACTCCTACAGAATGACTAAGATTCTCAAGCTAGTGCATTCTGACATCTGTGGACCATTCAACGTGATCTCAGTAGGAGGTTCAAAATATTATATACCTTCATTGATGATTATAGCAAATTTGCCAGAGTGTATTTTATTCAGAATAAATCTGAAGCACTTGATAAACTCACAAAATATGTGAATTGGACTGAGAGATGTACAGGCAGCAAAGTGAAGCAGATCAGAACAGATCGAGGTGGCGAATACATCTCAAATCGCTTCATTGACTTTTGCAATGATCGTGGCATCATTCACAGAAAAACTGCAACCTACACACCGCAGCACAATGGTGTTGCTGAACGAAAGAAAAGGACCCTGATGGAAGCGGCCAGATGCATGATGGCCTACTTGAAAGCTCCAAGGGAACATTGGGCTAAAGCAGTAGCTACAACCGCATACATCCAGAATAGAACAGGCAAGTCTGGTGTCCCTCACACAACACCACATGAGCTATGGTGGGGTAGAAAGCCCAATCTGTCTCACGTCAGAATCTTTGGCTGTGCAGCTTATATCATATTCCTGATAAGTTTCGAAAGAAACTTGTTGAGAAAGCCGAGCAGGGATTTCTGGTAGGATATGACAACAATTTGTCATACTACAGAGTCTACATGCAGACACGAACACTGTGAAAACAGTGAGAGATGTCAGATTCGATGAGAGCAGAGCAATGGCCAATGACGATCATGTCAGCTACAAAGTTCTGGAACTATGACCTGCCACCAATGATAGAGGGAGCAGAAAAAATGAAGATTTTTGAGTCGCCTCCCAGTCGAGCGACGAATTTGATGAAGAAAGATTTGATGGGCAACTTGTTGCCACAGTTCCTGTAAACCAAGATGGTGTCGGACCGAGCAGAGCAGACAAAGGCAAAGGCATAGTTGTCCTAGGAGGATCTCGCAGAAGGTCGGCAAGACCACGAAGAGTGCCAGCAAGATATGTGTCAGGCAGCTCAACTTCCACATCAGAAGAGTTATGCAAATTCAGTGGCAAACCACAAACTTTTGAGGAAGCGATTGAAAGTCCAGAAAAGGACAAATGGATCCAAGCCATAAACGAAGAGATGGAATCCATGAGGAAGAACCAGGTATGGACGTTGGAGCCATTGCCACATAAGCACAAGACTGTCAAATGGATGGGAACGTCACAAAATACAAGGCAAGACTGGTAGCGAAAGGTTTCTCTCAGAGATATGGTATTGACTACTCTAAAACCTTCTCTCCTGTCGTCAAACATTTGTCCCTACGTCTGTTATTTGCATATGCAGCAGCTTATGACCTCAGGATCCACATTGTAGATGAGAAGACAGCCTTCTTGCATGGCGAATTAGACGAAGAGGTCTACATGGATCAACCCCCAGGATACGTCTCGAATTCACTTCCTGACTATGCATGCAGAATGCATAGAAGCATCTACGGTCTAAAACAATCAGTCCGACAATGGTACAAGAAGAAAGATCAAGCTCTGAAATCATTAGGATTCAAGTCTCTGTTGGCTGATTCTAATGTATATGCAGAGTTACAAATGGGCAGATCATCGTAGTGGCTATATATGTGGATGACACTTTGATACTTTGCAGGATTGAGCAGCTAATTGTTGAAGTAAAGGCAGACATCTCGAAACATTTCAAGATAGTGGATCTGGGAGAAGCCAGGTGTTACCTAGGCTTACAAATTGAAAGAGACTATGAGGGAATTAAGTTACACCTTCACCACTCCAGATACACCCAGAAGATCCTAGAGGACTTTGGGATGCTGAACTACAAAGGACCGAACACTCCAATGCTCGTAGGGACATTGCTGACAAGCAACGACTGTCCAAGGACTGAGGAAGAGAGAGAACAAATACAGCTCACACCTTACAAGAGGCGGATAGAATCACTGATGTACCTTGTAGACAACACATGCCCTGATATTGCTTATGCAGTGTTCAAGATGAGCCAATTCTACACGAATCCAGGCTCGACTGGAAGATTGCAAAATGCATTTTGCATTTTCAATTAACGAGGGATTATGGCTTGTGTTATTGTCGTGATGCAGGTTTCAAGATATTTTTCTACAGCGATGCTAGTTGGGCATCTCTCAAGGACGACTGTAAAAGCGTCTCAGGAGGATGCACCATTGCATCAAAAGCAGCAGCTCTCTGGGTCAACAAGAAGAAGACCGTTGTAGTAGCTCAGTCATCCTACGAAGCAGAATATGTTGCAACAGCAAAGATGGCCAACGAAATAATCTGGCTAAGGCAGTTCCTGGACGAATTGGGTGAAACAAGGAACAAGCCCCTGGTCTTGCAGATGGACAACACCTCTTCAATACACCTGACGAAGGATCCCGTGTTCCATTCCAAAACAAAACACATTGCAATCAAGTACCACTTGATCAAGGATCTTATTGAGAAGAAGATGCTGCAGACCACCTTCATCGGAACGAAAGACATGGTTGCTGACATTTTCACTAAAGCTCTGGAGAAACGACTCTTTGAGAGATAGAGGAGCAGCCTCGGGATCGTAAAGCTATCATGCTTTGAGAGGGAGCTAAAGAAACAAAATGGTTCTAACCACAAAGCCTTGCTAGCTTTTAGCACTCATCTTGATGAAGATGTTCTCGAACACAAAAGTCAGGAGACACGAAGCACGAAAAAGTTTTGCGAACTCAAAAGTCAAAGGGACGCAAACTCAAAATTCGAAGGGAAGAAGACGAACGGTTCGCGAACTCGAAAGATTCACGAACAAGAATCTTTTGCGGTCGAG
Source organism: Diphasiastrum complanatum (assembly GCA_029204225.1). Taxonomy (NCBI): domain Eukaryota; kingdom Viridiplantae; phylum Streptophyta; class Lycopodiopsida; order Lycopodiales; family Lycopodiaceae; genus Diphasiastrum; species Diphasiastrum complanatum. The sequence continues at coordinate 34,031,151 of CM055113.1, read as the reverse complement.
TACGAGAGAAGGCAAACGACCAAAACGAGACCTTCTCCTGCCCTCCGTGCACCAGAGAGTACCAGCGAGATCATGCAAGCACCCAGAAGTACAGATATATGATCTGTTGACATGACATCAACAGATACATTTTAGGTCGTGGCTAATCTGCCACTCTTGTATTTCCATGATTAGTTGTAGATGCTTAATCACTCTAATCTTAGATTTACATAGAGCGACTATACTTATTGGATGTTACTTGACATATAGATCAATAGAGCACACATAGAGTGTAATGTAGTAGTCTGATGCTAGAAAGCAACCAAGACGAAAATACAGAATACATGTCCACCTGCGTGCGAAGACAATTCTGTCTAGGATCTGTAGATCCAACTGTCCGCTAGTAAAGTGAGACGATGGCTCGTGAGAGAACTGTGTTTCTCCCATTCCAGCACACTACGTGGATTTGCATGCAGTGCTTGAAGAAATCAGAGAAATATGAATATAGATTATTTTCTTGTTGTGTCTGATCTCGAATGCTAATGTGTTTGCTGTTTATTTGTGTGTCTAACTAAGTTTCCAATGCTGCATTAATTTTATAAACGTAGATCAGCAGTGCTTGACTACACTCTGGAGGACTGTAGGAGTGATTCAGCTGGCAGTGTCCAGCAATCGCATCTGAACTCCATCCGAGGGAAAAGAGAGAGTCGTGGTTCCTTCGCGAAAGTTTTGCGACTTGCGATCCTCCTCATACTCCCTTCAGTGGTATCAGAGCTCTCACTTTGATTCTAAACAATGAATTGCTTCAATGAATCAAAACACTATTTGATCATTAGCATTCAAAGGATTGAACCTAGATCTAGATAATGCACCAAAAATCTTGAATTTTGGACTAGTATGCACATTTTTGGATCAAAAACACTAAAGGAAGTTAGCTTGAAGGTTGATGTATGATTTCACACATGTGGACAGTACATCAGCAACCCACAAATCGTTCTTGACCAAAAATATTGGCGGTACCTCTCTCCTTTAACTCGCCCTCTGAAGTAGACCTCAAAAACAACACCTTGTCAATGATTTCACTAGTTTCATTAATCATTAGATCACTCTTAGACTTGGCTCTAATACCATGTCAATTTTCAGAGAAAAAAGACAATTATGATTATACTAATCAATCATTAAGAGTTATTGATTGCTTAATCCAATGATCTATCAAGTTCTAGGTGTTAGATCTTGATCTAGATCCATTACACTATGATTTAAGCAAGAGCAATGGATCAAATGATTAAAATCTTAGAGGAGCGGCCTCACACGTGTGGAGGATAGTACTTCTATGGCCTATAAATAGAGAGTAAAGTACTCAAGCTTAGAAATGTATTCCAATCACAAAAACACAAGACAAATGTGGAAAATACAAGCAAAACTAGAAATTGCCAATGTCTCATCAACTTCTCATTGATTTGGTTGATCCCTTTATAGATCAAGTACATCCACGAGCTGTGTACTGTCCAAAAAGCCTTCACACATGTGAAGAGTGCCTAGTCATCCAGATCCACCAATGGGAGCCATATGTGCTCATTTCCCAAAGTTGACTATTCTCTTTGGCTAGAAAACAAAAAGCCAGTCTTCCACATTTATAGGAATATTTCCTATAAAATAGGATCTAATGAAATCTTCCTATCTTATCATATAGAACCTTATCCACACGTGTGAATGGTATCTTGACATGTATGAGTAATAACTCATTCACATGGAAGTCCAATCTATTTACATAAAGTTTGACCAATTTGACCAATTTCAAGATTCTACTCAAAGGTCAATTTCACACTAGTGTAAATCTAGCTAAAATCAATCTAACTTTATAAAAGTGACTTACGTACATTCTTTCACATGTGGGAACAGACTCCACACGTGTGAGATCCTATCAGGATCAAAATATCTTAAGATCTACAAAGTACATCAAATTGGAAGTGATATTTTTAACATAGAATGGTGTCACATGACTAATTGGTGTTTCCAAATTTCAACCAAAGATTTATAGGAAATCCATTTACTAGAATCAATTCACCATGCACTTAACACACCCTAACAATTGAGGATTAAAGTACACAAATTTTTGAGGTTTTCAAAATCAATGTTTAAAAACACCGATCTAGTTTTCACAGACATCGATAAGTTACAAGATTGAAGCAAAATTTTGAAGAGATTTGTCAACCCTTAACACAACAGAAAAATAGACATAAATACCATAAGATAGACATGAAGGACGGTACCTATGATACCAACTATAAAGAAATCCATATTTTGGTCTTTGTAAGGCCATTGGACACCAAAGGTAACAAATGCTTACTAACCACCCAGAATACATCTTGATGCACTCCCATGCATTGAAGCTATCAACATGTCCATCAAGCATGATTGAGATTTTGGCAATACCGATGTTCCATACCATTGACAACCACCATCATCTCTCACATGCACCATGATGAGACTAGAGATATGTTGAGGCTATAGAATGTGCTTATACCATCCAACACTTCCTAGGTAGATATAATGGATGGCGCTAAAGACCTTCTACCACTATCTAAGCATTGTCCATGCATAGACCATAACACATGGTAGGTGTTTGCTCAACAATCAAATAACAACTATCTCAATGAAGTATTGGTTTGTATCAATACAAAACAAAGTAAGATTTATTTAGTAGCTTCATAATGAGATTTGGTGTCCAAGTCATAACTTAGGATCACATGTCACTTTTCAAAATGTTTGCTATGATGTTCATAATGAAGCTACAAGTGTTTTGATATTTTTTAAGATATTTGAGCCACCATAGAATAATGGCTTACTCTTTTAAATGTGTTTTTAATTGTTTTTTCCTTAAAATGATAGGAAAATTTAAAACTATATTGGTCATTGCATATGAGATAATATTCTCAATGGATGAATTTGTGGTGTCCATTCTACATTTAATAAGGAAAGATGAGGTGACATTGGTGATAATAACCCATTATATTACTTAGTTAGGGTGTCAATGATATCAATCTGCCATGATCACATATCAAGACAACCCAAATATGGGCAACATATATGATGATTAGTTGATGAGAAATCTTTGATCATAGGTCTAATAACATATGGAAAGGACAAGAACATATGTACATTCAACATTTATGCTTTTCAAGTTAAGTTCATTGAGACCTTGGTGCTAAATCACCCATGGCACTGAGACAACATTTGAGCTACTAGTAAGGTCATCAACAAGTATGCAAAGTCATTATGTACAATATTTGCAAAGATGGCCAAGCCAAGTTCCTTAGAGTCTAAAGTGCAAGGCTTTGAAATGCCACTAAGCAATAGCCAGAGTAATTTGAACTTGCACCTTCCTAGTCATAGTAAACACTTCTACATAGCTCACCCTACTACAATGGATGAAGTTGGTAACTAATGTTATCTCTTATTGATGGTAAATTTGCAAGCTTGCTTTAAGTTTTTTTCCACTACAAATGTGATTTTTGATAATTATAGTTGACAAATGTGTGTCTAATTTGCTTCCAATTGCATAGTGCTACACAATTGCTACTAGTTTTGATTTATGCATGTTTTAGTTGATGCAATGTGTCTCTAAAAATGCATATAGGATTGTCGAGTGCCTCATGATTCATTGAACGTTCAAAAAATCTCCCTTGTATCTATACTTTGCATTTATTTTGACATGTGTCATGAATGCGACTCTTGACAAGTGCTTTATGATTTTTGATGTTGTGATTCTACAATATACACAAGCATAGCTAGTGGCATTAAGCAAGGAAGGCCTTTCAGTTGGATGCTAATGTGGCTATTGAAAGTTGAATATGGTTAGGGAGGAGTTGACTCAAGTGGAGCTTTGGCACAAAAAATTAGGCCATCCTAATCTTCAATCAATGGAATCCATGGCATCAAAGGAGATAGCTCTCGGCCTACCAAAAGCTTTCAAGAAGTGTGGCAAAGTGTGTGAGGCATGTGGCCTTGCAAAGTCACTTCCTGCAAGAGGTCTTTGACAAGATCTATCTCACCTTTAGATCTTATTCATTATGATGTACATGCTTTTTCTCATGAAAGTAATGGAGGTGCTTTAATGTATGTGACTTTCATAGATGATTGTACTAGATACACTTGGATTGCCTATGGTTGAAAATCTTTGATCGGTTCTAGCGGAGTCCAGAGAGCTCAGATCTAGGCATGATTAAAGGAAGCCTGGGGATCAATAAAATCTAGAGAGAGAAAATGACTATCTAGAAAGAGAAAATCCTAGAGAGAGGAAAATGTGCTTTACCAGCTTGGGTAGAGTGCTTGGTATGAGGGGTGTGCCGACTCACACCAAAACTATAGGGGAGTGTGGGTTGCGACTCAGGCCGAGCTCCAACCAAGTCTCAGCCTCCCTTGCTGGAATGTTGTCATAGCGCCTAAGAAAAGCCTTGTATATAGCTTTTGCAAAGTTTAAGTCTTTAGTGGAAAAGCAACTTAGTTCTTGCATTAAAGTTCTAAGAGGTGATAATGGAGGAGAGTATATCTCCAACAAGATGAGAGACTTTCGTGAGATCAATGGCATTAAAAGAGAGCTCACTTGTTCCTACAACCACCAACAAAATGGGGTGGCCGAGAGGAAAAATAGGAGCCTTTGTGAATGTGCAAAGTCTTTAAGATTTGATGCATCTCTACCCATCTCTTTTTGGGGGGAGGCCATAACTTATGCTAATTACTTATGTAATAGGCTTCTTAGTAGTGTTATTGGTGGGATCTCACCATTTCAAGCTTTGTTTGGCAATAAACCCAATGTAAAAGATTTTAAAGTATTTGGATGTATATGTTATATCCACATTCCTTTGGAAACCAAAAGGAAAGAAGATGCAACTTCCTTCAAAGGAATATTTGTAGGCTATAGTGAAAATAGCAAAGGATATAGGATATTTGATCCTATTTCAGACAAAGTAAAAGGATGTCTTATTTGATGAATCTCAGAGTTACAAGATGTCTCCAAATGCATCTAATCTTTTAGGTGATGAAGATCTTGCAACACCCGAGGAGGAGCCTGTTGAAAATGATCTTTTTGAAGATCAAAATCAAGTTCCAAAGGGGCCGAGAAAGTCCAAAGGAGCAAGGCCGAGCCTTCAAGGCTCACATACTTTGAGAAAGGGAAGCAAAGGGAAGACACAACTCCTTCTACCTCTTACTCTTTTCTAACCACAATGCTTCAAGAGCCATCATGTTATGAAGATGCAAGTAGATCACAAGTTTGGAGAGATGCAATGCAAGTAGAGTTTGATGCTTTGATAGATAATCAAGCTTGGAATCTTGTACACCTTCCATATGGGAAGAAGCCACTTGCCCCACTATGCATCATTGACATCTTAGAGCCATGTACTTCCATCAAGGCACTTATCGATAAAAAGAAAAAACAAGATAATGTGCTCTTATGGAAAAATGATCTGCGAGTCCTCTCATCAACAAGTCATGGTAGCAACAAGATGAGAAGACAAGGAATACTTATATCGTATGACAATAAATGCTCATTATTAAGCTTAATATGTGTTACAATAATATCGAAAAAAAATTACATATTGAGAGATGTCAAAAAACTTCATCCACAATCGTATCGTAATATTCCATCCATGAGGATTTGTATATTCATGTTCCATCTATGAGGGCTTTGTATTTTGAGGGCAACAACAAATACAACCAACCTTTAACGAAAAACTCATGGCAAAATATCATAGTGAATAATTGGAGGTCTTCCAAACTCAATATCCACCATCATTTAATCTTGTAATGTTTGAGCTTACACATAAAGTGTGGAGCTGGTACATAATGACAGCGACGAGACATAGCTTGCAGCAACCTTTGGATGACGGCGGGACCTAGCCTGCAGGTGCATCAACATTTGGAACTAAGCTTCTCCTAGTGATGCCAGTGCAGATAACTTATGTTGCGAAGCAAGCTTACGAGCATTCACCAAAACACATCCTCAAAGTGTTCCTACGTGAATCTCAAAGTGTTTGAACCTACATGAGTAGTCACTAAAACACATTCTCAGAGTGCTCCTACGTGAAGCTTTTGTGGCACAACATGCATGATATGTACAGCTATTGCCAAACCCACAGTTCTCGAAACAATAATGAAGTCAATAAACATATTTTTTGTTGCTTTGCATGAGGGAATATAGTCTCACTAGTCACTCAACCACTTTTTCTTCGATTTTTTTGTTGGGTTTTTTTTGGGGGGGGGGGTCTTAGTTGTGTTGTCCATTTCTAAAAAATAAATGAATTTGTGAGACTTTTAGGGAGTATCACCAATGCCATGTGACTGCCCAACCATCTCCTTCTCCTTCCATACAATATTTATTTTATTTTACTTATTTATTTATTTTATAAAGGCTGGAATTTACCCTTTTTTTAATTTTTGGGGGTGTTTTTTTAATTTTTGGACGATATTTTTCCCCCTTTATATTCCGATTTATTGGGCCTATTTTTCTGAGCCCAGCGACAGGCTTAGAGCCACGATCTATTTCACTTAAAACCATTAAGATTATGCCACGTGGAATACTGCCAGTTGGACTATTTTCAATGGTTATAAAGTGTCAATCGTGGCAGAATCTGAATGTTTAAGTTGAGATCTAGCGGTGGAGGGCTTTGGAATTTAGCGTGCCTTAGGACGCGAGGGTGCCCGAATTCTTTTTTCCTTTGTGTTTACTTTTTCTTTGCAGCTATGGCGGACGTCCACCCGACGACGACAACGAAACGAGCGAGCGAGCGAGCGAGAGAGAGAGAGAGAGAGAGAGAGAGAGAGAGAGAGTGACGATCCATGTCGTGATATCGAATTGTGGAGGAAGAAAGCAAAAGATTCTCAGATCTGATCATTTTTCTCAGATCGGAGTGAAAGAAATCGACGCCAATGCTGCAGAAGTTGCAGCATTTTAGTCGTATTTTACTCACATGTACAGTAAGGTGTAATGATAATGAAAGCGTTTTGTTGTTTGTGATGTTATGATAGGAGTGTAGCCAAAAGGAATCCGGAAATGTGGATCCTGTGAAAGATGGAGCGATATTATTGAGTTAGTCTTGAGATTAGAGAGTAAAAGCCACTGCGGATCCATTATTGCATGTAGGTAAGGTGTCAGAGGATAAAAGCTCAGCGACAGATAGATATGTAGGTACATTTTTCATGTAGGTGTTGCTTTTAAGAGCGAATACACTTTCTCATTTGCGGTTCGTAGTTTCTGATAAATGCGCTATCTAACTTCCGATTCCTAGTTTCTGATGTTGTAATATTAGAATGTTTATGTGTGGAACAGTATAATGTCTGGAGTAGAGATTTAGTTTGAAAGATAGTGGAGCTGAGTTAGAGATAGCTCTGATTCGGTTCTGAAGTTTCATGAAGAGGAGCTTCTTTGTGACGATGTCTCATTAGAATCTCATACATTATACCAGTTTAGATGTGGTGCATTGAACTCGGGGATCAGTGTCATGCATACGTTTTCGAATGAGCTGTCATTATTAGGAACTGCGAAGCTGACTTTAGTTCTCTTATTAGAGCAGAATTAGCTGTTCTATGATTCTTTCAGCTTGCATGCAGCGACTCTCTTATGCAAAAGAGTAAAGGCCATTTGTTTCAGAGATAGTGAGACAGAGAGAGAGAGAGAGAGAGAAGGCTACTTTCTTCTTAGAATACAACCTTCAGTCAACCCGGGAGACACAAGGAAAGTCGCAGCGTCAAGCTGCAGAGATGGTAGGAATGAAGTGGAAATTGGAACAAAGAGCTGAATATGTAGATCTTGGAAATTGTTGTGCAGATAAGGTCAAGCAGACTGAATCGACTGTTTGGAATATGATAATGGAGCGTCCATGCGATCTTTCAAGCTGCATAAATTACGGCCTACATATACTTTCCTACTTTGTCATTCTACAGAGGTGATGATGATGCTCATTTTGTCAAACAGCTAGCGGGCTTCCTCTCGTTAGACAATACGCTAATGAGCACGATTTATCAGCAGGAACCACAAGCAGCAACGATGTTTATGTCACTGAAGAAGAAGCCGGAGAAGATGAAAGAAAAGGCTGATTTCAAACTGCAGTTTCATGCTGCACGGGTACTTTGTTCTTCTCTTCTTTTCACAAACCATTAGCAATGTGGTGTCAATGGGCGTAAATGAAGCAGCTGAACTTCATTAATATCTACTTTTTTGGCGTCTTTACACCGAATTTTCTGTAACATGGCGTGATCTTCAAATTTAGCTAAATGCTCTTCTTTGTGCATCCGCATAATTTTTTTCATACGGAAATCTGAGAATTCTTCTTTAGCTACGTCAGTTCTTGAGAGAGTGCTAGAAAACGTCGGCGTTGAATCCATACCTGCAATAACGAGCAGCTGATAATCATGAGCAGCTGATAATCATGCAATTCCATATTGAGAGGGAGTGGGGAGGGGGTGGGCAGGGGGAACGTGCTCATTCACAGGTCGAAGGCTTACCTATTAAATCGAACATGCTAGCTCATCCATGTGTCCCTTGATATTCCGCGTCACTGGCAGGACTACTTGAGCTGGCGTCTTCTTGCTTTGGATCTGCCGCTTTGCCCCTTTGGCTACCTTGCAAGCTCAATCTTGATAGTGAAGGTTTTGTTTGCGAGTGGTCTAGAACCGTTGATGCTGATTCGTCTTGTCCAAGAAGCAACTTTTGCCAATGTGTGGGGATTTGCATGCTTAGGATTTGGATCTTCCGCTTGTTCTAACCGTCACCTGGCATTGCTCTCACCACGTTGGACTTGTAGCCATCGTACAAAATAACGAAGTTGACTCCCAATGTGGGGAAGCCACCCCAAGATTGCGTTGAGTGATCTAATAAGTAGCATTGTGAAAGTTAGGCAGTCTTTCCACATTTCAGCGCTCCTTTAACAGTTTCTACCATGTCTTCTGATTGCAAACCTATCTTATCAACCAAGCTTTGTGACAGGTAATTGTGTGGCACCCCCCCAACAATTAGGAAGTGAGTGCATATGTTCAACAAGATCCTCTTGAGGTGTAGCAACTTGAAGCTGTTTAGCCATTAGAATTTGTCTGTATGTTGTCAGGTGGGCTATCTGTTGAATTGCTTCAACGTTTTCCTCAATCAGGTAAACTTCCTCATCCTGGTCATCTACATGGTACACTGTTGCTTGACCCAGAGCGTTTTGTTTTGCCATGTCAAGGCCCTTAGTAGCTGCCACAACTTGCTAACTCATGGGCCATGTGCGGCATGCCTCCTTCCACGAGTGACTTGACTGTTGGCAATTGAAGCACTGCAGAGCGCTGCCTCGCTTTGGTGACCTGCTTGCTATGCTTGTTTGTCCCTTTCCATTTTGTGTAATAGTCAGAATTTGAATTTGCTATGCACCTCTTTAGTGGTCATTGGAAATGATGTGGAGGTCTCCAAGTTCAACTTCAACAATGAAGGCTGATGAGGCACAACTTTAAAGTCCACAATGAAGCCAATCAAAGGAGAAATATGCCATAAAAATTCTCAGTTGTCACTCTAGCTTCTTTTCAAAGAGCTAGTGAAATTGTCTAAAAGTTGTCATCCTATTATGTCTTTACAAATAGTGAAGTCATGTGTTGCCAATACAATATTACTGTCCTCTTGGTTGCATCGAGACTTATTTCTCCATTTGAATTTTCTTCAGTAGGACCCAATTAACACAATGCTATATAGCTATACAGTTTCATTCTAACAAAACAAGTTTCATTTATGATATACCTCCTGAACGGAAGGTTCAAGGGGTTGATCTGTGTCTGCATGTCAGACATTAATGTCAGGGCTTTTACCAACTGGCATGAGCATGTGATTGATCAAATGTGCCGCATGGCAGCTCAGGCAGCTCAAGGAGTTTTGAGTCAGTAGGGTGCTGAGAGGAGAATGTTGAGACACTGGAGGGGATGCTTCATCTTTCGTTATGCACAATTGGCTGTGTGGCAACATTGGTGACAAACTTTTGTGTTCCATTGAAGTGAATGTATGTTTATATGAGAGGAATAAAGTTCAAAATTCTCTCTTGTGAAATTATCTTGCAACAGATTATGTGAGTCACTTGCTCAGCACATTTCGTTGTGGATGATCCCTTGAACTAATGCTCAATATTAGCATTTCTAGTTTCCTAAAGACAGACTACTAGAGTTGTCCATGATTTTGGGACTCCTATTGTTCACAATGTTACATGGAATCCATACATTCTAGATAACTTCTTTGCAGAACTATGTGCTCCCTTCAAACTTCTCATTCAGTTGTTTGAATATATTCAGTAATCAAGTTGCCCAAAAAGGCATAATGATCATATATAGTCTTAGAAATGCATCTTGGTTTTCAAGGGAGGCTTGAACCTGGGGCCAAAGAAACTTTGGATGCCAAGCTAACCAACTGAGCCAACCCTTGGATCTTGTAGTCTTAGAAATGGCAATAGAATGCATTGATACGTTAGGTCCTTTCTTGTCCAAGTGATCAGTTCTACAATCCTCAATCAATTCTTGTTATTTTGTTAGTATCATTATCATTTGAGGACATAATATTCCATATGAAGCTTCATCTATTTCAAAAAAATTCTCCCTTGATGTGATTCAAGATTCATTTCATGTCAAGATGACCTGAACTTCAGCCATATGACAGGCATATAGGATGCACATTTTAACATTAGAAATGTCTGGCACAAAATCTTATCCATCCATGAATGCATTTTCAGCAATAGAACATGACAGTTACTATTGTGCTTTTCAATTTATGGCTAAAATTACAGGCAGATATCCACCCTAACTATCTGCAAGACACCACTGGAGAACCTAATTGTCAGACACAAAGTAACCATAACCTCTTCTATACCTTATGGCAAAGTCAAATTGTTGCATTGATATAGACCATCTAGCTCTTTGATACTTCAACCAAAAATTGGGCCACTAAGGTGAGTGAGACCTCCTTCTAAACCTTATCTTGAAGTCAAATGCTTGCACTCATAGCGACGTTTGTGTACAGAGACCAGTAACCTCTTGCTGTAGTTTTGAAGCCACTGTTTATATCATGATACCTGTTTTACATGGTATAATTATTTTCTGTTTGCTGCTTCATAATAAGTATCTTCCTGATCTTATTTGTGCTGAGTGCCAGGTTCCCCAAAAAGGATGGGACAAGCTGGTTGTGTCCTTGATTTCAGTAGAGACTGGACGGTCCACTGTGAAAACATCAAGAGCTTCAGTTCGAAATGGAAATTGTCAATGGCCAGATCTTATCACAGAGTCTACAAAGATATTATTTGACTCAAAAACACGTGTTCCAGCAGACAAGCTTTACAGGCTAGTGATTTCCTCGGTAAGAATTTCTGTAGGTAAGAAAAGAGGTTCCTTACAGATATTACCCTGCAGCTTCAGCAGAAAATGATTGTAGAAAGTTCTCATGGCAGTGTGCAAGGAAATCATTTTATCTGCAAAGTCACGACATAAGTAACTGTCAGTAGTAGAGCACCCTAACAACAACATAATCAACATGATCAGTGCCCTCAATAAACAAATACCGACAAAACTGAGCTTGCAAAACTGATAAAAGATGGATAAGCTTTTTGAAATTGTGCTTATGTGTTGGCAGGGTGTTTCCCGATCTGGTGTGCTTGGAGAGGCGACAATCAATTTTGCAGATTATGTGACAGCTACCTCCCCTGTAGCAGTTGCTCTACCTCTGAAGAACTGCTCTTATGGAACTACTTTACATGTAAGTACGACAGGATTCACTTACAGGCAAAGACAAATATTTTTTGTGGATCCCTTCAACGAAAGGGACAAAAGGCACGCTCATTAATTGATCTAGAGAAAGATCTATCTGTCATCATTATTTATCGAGTGCAGAGAATGCTTGGGGGACTGTATTTTACCATGTGATTTCTAGTTTCCAAGGATTTATACTCCACATTCAGTGAACAAAAGACTACTCCCAATTCAACCTTTTAGTGTCTCTTGATCTGATTATCTGATTCTCCTCTGGTTCTTCATACACAGACAAAGTAATGTTTTCAGCATCTTAAGTTGAAGTGCTAAGGTAGCGTAAATGACCATTGTATCCTGTTTGACTGGTGTGGTTGGGATGTCAGATCAAACTTCATTGCCTTGGACCTAGAACGGTTTCGAGGTAAATTTTTCATGATATCTTAGTACATTTTTTGTTCCTGATTTCACTGACCTATGTAGTATCTTATTCTTTATCTCCATTGTGTCTCTCTTATATGCAAACCTCAGAACTTTTACGTACAACATGTCACATTCCTTCTTATGTGAATCTCAGTCATTTTGAAAGTTAGATATGCCTAGAAGAGCATCTATAGGTGCAAAAATTTAACTCTCTAAACTTTAGTGTCTGACGGTAGACTTCTTATTTTCCTTGGTTCTCAAAACTAACAGTTTGTGAGAATACCATTTTGATAACTTTTTTTCTGCAGAGAAGTGGAAAAACAGAGAAGCCTTGAAATTACTCAAGAGGTCTCTGGTTCCGAGGAGAATCTTGAATTTTCAGATTTCTCCGGGGATTTAAATGAACATGCTAGAGATATATTGGGGAAACCAACACTTGAAATTCTCGGCCTCGTGAAGGTGACAAGCCATATACTGTAAATCTGCTAATAAATTTCTAGAAGGCTTATTCATTAGAAATTGGATTTTGCCTCTTTAACTCACAAAAATATCTATTTCACTTGGCATTAAATCTCACTGTTTAAGATGAACGTAACTTGCATGCATTCCAAATATCCATTTTCTGATATCGGCTGGCAATATGTTAGTAAAATTCCGTTTGCTTCTCACTGTCACATTTTGAATGAATGAAATACATTTTGGATTGTATGCACGATGACAGGATAACGGTACACCAGTGTCACCAATGAGATGTGGCTCAGACTCATCAGATATATCCTCCACACCAACAAGTTCAGGATTCAGTGGCAGTAGCAGAATCTCCCAATCTGGAGATATGTCATCTCCTTGGAGCTCTGCTAGTAGCTTATCTGGTAGGCATGATGTAACAAAGGAAACAAGTTTGGATGTAATGAGTTACATAATTGATTTCACCTACAAGCACTGAAAGATCTCTTGCAGCAGGTGGTCACACGAAACGGGACCAGACAAACCTCCCTGGTGTTGGTGCAGAAGGTAATCTTTCTTCCAACATTCTTCCAATTATACTGAAAATAATTCTATGCGTAGGTAAAGAATAGAACCTAGGGCTAAGATAATCACGAAGATGATGGGAAGAATCTAAACGATACCACACATTCATGATTCACAGTTTGAATGGAAAGATTAGAGTCTGAAACTTCAGCTGAAGACACTGAAGCAGCAATTCTCCAAAAGTCTAATGGAAGTTGCAACTTTGTTTGCCATTTCAGAAGAAAAAGACAGCTTGAAGACAGCGTTGGAGGAGCTTAAGTCTGTTAACCAAGCCTCTTGCAAAACAGAAAGGATTGATGGTAGCACAAGGTTGGGGACTGAAGACAAAATTACTGATGAAAAAGAAAGGAATATCAACTTGAGGCTGGAACTTCCAAAAAATCAGGGATACAATAAAGAGTTTGTTGCAGTCATGCAGGGGTTGGAGGAACGCCTCGAAGAAAGAGGGAAAGAGATTGAAAAGCTTTTGTTAAGAAGCGCCAAACTTGAATCATTGATTGAAAATGCCAAATGTCAGCGAGAAGTGGCTGTAAATGCAGTTGAGAAAGAATGGTCGGCTAGGCTTCTTTCTAAAGAGGAAGAGATCAAGGCTTTGGAAGCAAGACTCTTAAGGCAGGAATCAAATGAAGAAATAATGGAAGAGTCTCAACCGTTAAGTGAGACCAAGCAAGGTTTGTATATGACAGAGATGGCTGAGTTGGAACAGGACTTAAAGGAGCTGACCGAGGAGAATTTGGACTTAATCTTCAATTTGAAGGAAACCAAGAAAGAACTAGAGAATAAAAATGTTGTAGTCAAACAACTCGAGGAAGAACTGAAGAGGCTGCTAGACAGGCCACATACTGCAGACAGTTCAGAGAATGGCCTTTTTTCTGCCAAATTGGCACCTGAAGTCATCATAGATGACGTCACTGCTCATGAGAAAGATTTAAGTGAGGAGAACCATGATTTGCAGTTGAATAGCTTGCTGATAAGAGCAACTGAGGCAGAGGATAGACATAATGCAGCTCTTCAAGTAATAGCAGGTTTAGAAGTGGAATCTGGCACTTTAAAAAAGGAAAATTTGGACCTTTTACATGCAAAGATTGCAGCAGAAACTCTCGTGTCTAATCTGCAAGGTGAAAAAGAAGAGCTTAGCCGACAATTGCAGGAAGCAGGAACCAATACTACCATCGCCGTTTCCAAAGTTCATGAACGAGAAATGGAGATTGCACAGATGCTCCATGACATGGCTACTCATTCAGCTGAGGTTAGAACTATGCATTCTAAGATTTCCCAGCTTGAAAAGATGAACATCAATCTGGAGAGCAGGCTACAGAAATCTCAAGAAGCAGATAGACTGAGCAAGTCCAGCGCCTCAGACCAAGAACATCAGCTCTCTGCTCTAATGGCGGAGATGAATGTAGCAACCTTGTCGAAGGCAGATCTTGAGTCGAGACTAACACAGTGTGAGATAGAAAAAACTGCTATGGAAGAGGCCCTGGAAAAATCTCTGATTGACAAAAGATGTGCTGGCCACCAGGTAAATGGTCTTGTGGTGAAGCTTTCTGACTTAACGGCTCAGTTGGATTCACACATTAAAGCCAGAGCAGATTTAGAGAAGATGGTGCTAGATTTGGAGAGCACAAAAACAAATTTAGAATCTTTGGTTGCAATCTTGAAGAAGGAAAATGTGCAACTCAAGGAGAGAATTGCTGGTTCAAAGGTGCAGTGTAAGAATGACAAGATGGAATATGAACCAATACAAGCTTTGGCTGGGATTCACGATCTTAATCATCAGGAAAGTATTTGGGTGGTACAAAAAACTGCGAGTGCAGAAAAGACAAGGCTTTATTTGGAGACTCAAGAAAAGCAGCTCAAAGATGAAGGTGCTGGTCAGAAATCAACGGAAAGGGCAACAGATAAGCATCTTAAGCCCTTGAAACAATCCATTGTTCAATCAGAAAGATTCTCAGAGAGCATACAGGAAGGAGATGAAGCTTCTATGATATCATTAGCTTCTCTAGAAGCTGAACTGGTACATAGTATGGACACATATGATGATAAGAAAAATAGCTGCAGAAAAGAGCTCGTAGAAATCAGTAGTAATGTGTATAAACTAGAACATAGAGCATGCAATGCTGAGGCATCTTTGAAGGAGGTTCAATGGCAGAAAGAAGATGTTATAGAGAGCTTGCAATGTGAAGTAAAAAGACTTACAGAAGAGCTTGTAAAGATTCATGGAAAGACGTTGACCTCACAATCCTTACTAGCAAACTCTGAGGTTCCTTTGGAGAGAATTGATTGGGATAAAAAGCGTCATTCAAAAGCTGCGCACATTGAATTACAATGTGAATCAACGGCCCATGAGCTGGTATTGAAAAGCAAATCCTTGAAAGACATAGAACTAGGAACAGCATCAAAAGTGCAAGAATTAATAAAGCAACTGGAAGGCTTTCGGGAAACACACTTAGACTCAAAGGCCACATTTGGTAGTTTCAAGAAGCAATTTCTTACTGGAAAAAATGAGAATGAAATGCTTATCAAGGTTAACAGTCACATTTTCAATCCAAGCAAAGATTTTGGGCTTATCTGTGCTGCAGCTGCTGAGCTTCTGAAAGCTTTGGCTAATAGCAGACTGCAACAGGGTGAACTGGATTTGTCTTTGCATGACTTTAAACTTAGATTTGAAGGAATCACTAAACAAAAGTTCTTACTTGAAAAAAAAGTTATGCTGCTAGAAAGTTCTTTGGCTGACATGGAGGAAGTCAAAAGCAGTAAACAAGTCCTAGAGAAGAGGCTTCGCCATCTTCAGGATGAACTAGATACACTGGAAACTATCCGACTGATTGAAGCAGAGCAAAGGACAGAAATACTACTGCTAAGGGAGCAACTCAATGAGTTTAAACAGGAAATCTCAAAGAAAGAAGAAAAAATGGAAATCCTTAGAAAACAAGTGGAATTCCTGGAGACTGAACTTCATCAGAAGGTTGATGCAGTGTGTGATATCCAAAAGAAGCTGAAGGAAAAAGAGGAGCACGGCACAGGAAGGAGTTTTCCTGTACGTGGCTCACCCTCTATAGTTGCTAGAGAGGGCATTACCTTAGGGGAGGATGCTGAATTTATACAGGTGAACGTTTGGACTGTCCTTGCTTTGAAACAGTAAAATGTCAGAATGTTTGCACTTTTAGAAGTTTCAGTAGACTCTCCATAATGGTGTGGATTCTGCATCAAATCCAAGCATAATGGTGTTAATTGTCTACTGAAGTGCAGAGGCCATGTAGCATATTCATTTCTTCCACCCACTTTGAGTTTATTTTTTTAAGAAGCTAGATAGCTGAATTCAAAGATTCCAGAGGACCCTCACAATCGATACTGATGAGTTTTATCTCCATATCATCCCAGGTGTATTTGTTATTCAATTCTGTGATAAACAGTGATTGATCATAACGTAGTGTGTTCGCTGACTCTAGCAGCATACTATTTCAATCAGTAAATTGATCATGATCCTGCAACTTCCAATATTCGTAAATGGATTAAACATTTATTTGTGGATAAATTTAAGGAGCATGTTTTTGTAACAAGTACTCTCTGTATTCACAAGATAAACTTTGGTGCAGGAAGATAAACAGTTGAATAAAACATTGTCGACTTTTGTGATGCCTTACAAAGATGAGAACCCTCTTGAAAGGAATGGACAGCTGCAGAAAGAATCAGCTAAATTTTTTAAGGCAAATACAATCAATGAAGTGCAGCTACAAAGGTGAAATTCTCTGCTGCCTTCAAATGCCATTATATTCTTCCATCTTGTGCAAATGAATGTTCCTTCTTTTTCTCCCTGCGATGCAAACTGTATGTTGCCTGTGGGACATGGTAGAGGAACAAGCAACCAGGCCGTGTGTGGTTTTGATGACTTCATAGCTTTTTGCAAGTGTGATTAGCGTCACAACATTACATTTGCTCCTCTTTTATTAAGCTCCTTTTCAACCAAAGGTGTGTGATTAAGAAATACACTTGTTTTATTTATATATTTTTTTAAGATTAGGGGAAATGTCCTTTGCCAAATATTTTACGGACAGCTGCATACTGAGAGCTATTATGACTGCTGACACCACTTTGACTGTCAGACATGTCATCCACTTCAAAAACCTTTTTTCAGTATGTAAGCTACAGAGTAAACCATGTCTCTCTTTTGGGAGTTTGGAGTATTATGACTTCAATTAGGGGCCATTTTCTGTTTGGTGGCTTTATTTCAAAAGGGTTATGCACAATGCAGTTGGGATACAAACTCAGGCAGATGACGCTTACCAATGCTTGCTCCATCAACCTAAGTCTTCATGAGGACGGCACCTATCCTCTTGGACTTCTCAAGCTACTTGATTTTGGACTTCAGTGACATCCCTTTGTTGTGTCTTCACATATTTATAGTTTGGTCTGTAGCACAGTCTTTCAAGACACATTTGCCCAGTTCCAAATCTCATCTCACCAGCATCAAGTAGAGACTGGAAGATTTCAGTGGGCTGCTAAGGAGGAGGACTATGTTTGCAGCGTGTGTATCCTGCGAGATGTGGAAAGCAATTGCTTGAGCTGGCAGTTTACCTTGAGTCCAGCTCTGGGTTCTAATTTCTACATCCATTTCTTCCTGCATTTGCTATAATCCATTGCCTTAAATTTGACTGTGAACTGCCTCTTCAAGTCTATTATGTTCTGTTACCTCTGCCCATTTCAAAAAGCACATAGTGATTTTGAGTGCAAGATCGATGGGCTCCATACACTTGGCCAAATTGCCAAATTGGATGGAGCAAGTGAGCAATGGCATAAATAAGCTGGTGAAATTTGAAGAAACCTTTAGTAGCAACCCTTTTTCCATCCTCAAAAAAACCCAAGGAATGCATTAGATAAAGACACGAGTTACTAGCCATACATGTAGCATTTCAGATATTAAAGCCAGTAAAGAAGTAAATTACCTATCCTCTAAGAGACATGGCCGTTGGAGAACTTTGCCTATGCAGTCCATGAACTCATTAATGAGCCCCATGGTGTTCCTTGTGATCGTCCAAGCAAAGAACAATATATATGAAGGATTGCAGAGAGCTGAAGATTGTATGATGGGTCATGATCACACATTTAAAGATGGCTGAATACTATCAATACAGTGCTTGTTCTCCTTGAACAGTGTGCACTTTCTGCTTTTCTACGATAGAATAAAAGTTTGCATCAAAATGTTACGTCAAACATGATTCCGTTTCCTGTCTTCCCCTTTTCTTGAAAATGCAAGCAAATAGTCTACTTCCACTTCTCAGGTTTTGTTGCAAAAAAGTAATCATTCATTTTTCATTTCTCTGGAACCTGTTCCACTGAGAATGCACCATATCTAGAATGCTCAGAACAATGATCTTTATATAGGCCCAATGGTCTCACTGTTGCATGCATCAGGAGAAATTCTTTCAAAGTTTTTAGGAGAACTTGTCTGAATTTTCTTGCAATCTTGAAGCTTAAGTTGTAAGAGTAGCCCTGTTCTATTAGGAGATTTGAAGCATTTAATGTAGAAGAGCCATTCTATTTTATGCTGATGGTCAGACTTTTCTGCAATTTTAGGAATTGCAATTTAGTTGTGCTCACGTAAATAACTGGTGGATGTTTAAGGTTAGATGATTCTATATTTCGCCTTAAAAATTCTGGTGCTTCGCATCAAGATACATCGATGCCTCACAGAAACAGTTATTTAGCCTTAAGATAAATTTGATAGGTCTTACGCTTGCTTGTGACAAGACAATTGAGCTTATTCACCTTGTCTTATGCAATGAGTCATGTAGTTGTGAATGGTGCAGCATAATGATGTTTATTGTGTCCCCCTCAGGCCAATGTAGGCCTCAAAATCTTGGACCCGAAGAGGTTCTACGGTAGTGAAAATTAGTTAGACGCTAGTCAAGGATCCTAGGATAATGAAATAGTAGCAGGTTAGTGAATCTTTTAAATTTGTGGTTAGAAGAAACTCATTGCAGCGTATCCGCTGAAAAAATGTTCTGGAATGTCAGCCATCCGCAACCGGGATCACAAAAAAAATTTTAACAAAAAAGACTAACGGCTGAAATTTTGTTTTTCTGATAGTTAGTCAGTGCTAAATGAACTCAGAAATCATCAAGCAACGCATCAGAAGAACAACATACTGATACACTGGAAAGAGGCAAAAATAACATTGCATAGAGGCTAGAGCTATATTGATCTGGTCAATTACAGATAGAGATACCCTGCAAATCAAAAATACGTTGGGGTGAAAACAATCTAAGTTACAAGCTTACTCTAGAGGCCTTGATAGCAACACACTCTGCCTTGATAGCCATCAGATGGCTTTCAAAGTGTTTTCTGGCTTTGCAGACAATGGTCCTCAAGCTTCTGTGGTGCTGTTTTATTTTACTCAATTCAGGTTCACTGCTACAAATTTAGAATAAGTCTACCGAATACATGCTGAATACCAGGATCTCTTTCGGACTTTCATGTTTTGAGTTTTTATTTTGTGTTGAATTTACAAAACCAGTTCTTTTTGCTATTTCTATGTGTGTCCATTGTGTACATAACTCTAGCTCCCCCCATAAGTTTGTATAGGGCATTAGCATAAGTTAAGCTCTTCAAAAAACTGAACCCATGCTGCCTTTTCCAGTGCATTTGCTCAGGAACAGAATGCACATGCAGCAGTTCTTCACACAACAGGTGGCATTGAACAGGTGGTAAGGGATCTTGTAGATTCAAAAAGGCACAGTATGGCTCTTGCAGAAGATCTGAAAGATATGCAAGGCAGGTATTTATCTATGAGCCTCAAATATGCAGAAGTGGAGGCTGAAAAAGAGGAGCTAACTTTCTCACTTCGTAGCTTGCGTAACGGCAAAAGAGATAAGCCGTTTGCATTTAGGTCATGGTCAGCTCCCAGTGCATGGCGCTAAGTGAGTTTCGAAAGTTCCTATACATTCTTTATTAAGAACCTTATCGAGTGGTCTCATTTACCACACGGTACCTATTTCAGAATGTTAGTATATTAACTCAGCGTTATGGAATCACACAAGGATATCTATCTATCCCTATTCCTAAGTCTATCTGAAAGGAATGTATTCTGGAAACTTTAAAAAGAGGGCATGTCAACAATGATAGTGTCCTTCCTTTTTTTAAGTTTTGTGTTTATGTATACTCGCATAGTACACTTGCATGCAAACTGTTCATCTGGAATTTGACACTTACTGCAAGTGAATAGTGCAGAGTGTAGTAATTTTCCTTTCTGTTATCGATTGTGGATCACATGATATGTTAATGTAGATTATAGATCAAGGATGATTGTGCTAGTAGATTTGTTATTTAAATTTCTCTTGCAAGGTCTACTAAATTCTTAAAACATGTTTCATGACATAAAGATTGCCTTGCGCACCTAAATACCTATCATAGCCTTGTTACTTCTGTTATGTCAACATGAGAACGTTGGACCTAAACAATAATTTCTCATACAATAATCTAAAAAATAAACACTTAGCATAAACAAGTGTACCATTTATAATAGATCTCTCAACATAATGGTAACAAGCAAAGAACCTTCTGTTATATGATTGAATAATAATAATAAATTTGACGGACATTTGACTGAGAGCCTGTTAGCTGAGATGCGTTTGAACTTCTTAAGGTTTGATCCAATTTCACTAGTTATTGTTTTAGGAAAAAACAAACCAAATTTAATTGATGTGCAAATTTAATGAAAAGCCTATACGTAAAAAAACAATTAACAAGAAGCTTTTAATGTCACGCTTTTCTTCCAGATTGATGTTCTAAGTTTATGTCTAAGATGTAATCTGTAATGAACCTTTGTTTATTCTGAAGTATATCTTTTCTTTTGTGATTCTGGAAGTCATTGAGGACAAGGGACCAGATTATATGTGCATGTAGTCAAATATGTAGAAAGATAGAGCATGCATGTAGTGGTAGCTTTTGGACCTTAGCATGGTAGATAGGAGGGATACATTTCATGATTTTGTGAAAAGTGTGAATGTATTACTTTTTTACCTAGTTCAAAGCCAATAGGCTTAAAAGGTGAGTCCTTCGTTCAATATCTCATCCCACACAAGTAATAGGATGTTATTGAGACAAAACATTTTAAGCACATAAGGTATGAAGATTTTGAATGTTCATAGGTGTCTCCACAAAAATCTTTAGTAAAATTTTGTTATGTACACTTTGCTATGGTATTATATAGGCCTTGCATGTTACCTCATCAATCTGAGTGTTATGATACTGGTAGAGGCAGCTCTGGCTTGGTATGTAGCCAAGCTTTGTGCCTAGATCCAAACTTACAATCAAACCGAGACTTGGATTCTTACAAAGAAAGAATACAACACATGCATTCAGTCATTTGTGAATTAGGGATACCAACATGTCATGCTCCTTTGTTATGAACTTCATTCACAGAAGATAACAATCTGCTAAGTCTCAAATCTTACGATTGGCATAAAATGCTACAATATATTCTTTCTCTTGTCATACATAGATGCTTAATAGAATATGTTCGAGAAAGTATAGACAAATTGTCAATAGAATCTGTTTGAGAGAGTATAGACAAATTGTAATTTGTTGTTAGGTAAGAAGTATATTTTGTGTATTTTGCTTTTTTCTTTATTTTGATTTGTTAGATACAAGCTGTAATAAACACCGCAAACGAAAAATGAATCAAACCTTGAATTAGTTTTGTAGATGGATGTCTTTAAAATAAGTCAATGTAGAATCAAAGCATAATGACATGATTGCAACAATATGCATGTTGGAAAGAGATTTTTCAATGTCAATCTTACACACAAGTGCATATCATTAAGAGTGCAATTGTTGGTCAAGATATATGTGATATTTAATACCATAGCAGACCCAAAGGATTTCTCATACACAAATGTCTCTTCTATGTCACCAACTTTACACTATAATAACATTCATTGTTCCACGACTATGTAATGATGTTGAAGAGCATTCTATACCATTGCACCCATTCCTAATATTTTTGGATAGGAATGGGTACGGTACCATTCCTTAGGAAAGGTTGTTCCATTCCTTAGGAGCAGACTTTTTATTGTACTATTCCTATGGTATGGAACCGTAACTTTTTCAAAGCGGAACAAAACAAGTACCAAATAAGAAAAAACTTTTTCTACCTGTTTATTATGCTTCTTGGTTTCCAAGGGGAGGCTCGAACCTGGGACCAAAGAAACTTTGGATGCCAAGCTAACCAGTTGAGCCAACCTGTTTATTATGACTTAAGAAGGTATGAGAGCCTATTCCTATATTTAACAGTTCCCAAATTCATGCATAAAAAAGTGTTTAGAGTTCTATTGAACCTAAGTTCCTAGGACTTCCAGCTAATGTTCTTGTTCCTCTGCCTAAGCTCCCATTCATGTTCCTAAGTTCTTGTTCATGTTCGTTAAGTTCCTAATCCTCTCCTTAAGTTCCTGTTTCTGTTCCTAAGTTCAAGGCCTTGTTCCTATTCCTAAGTTCAAGTTCATGTTCCTATTTCTTTTCCTATTCGTGTTCCTAAGAGCGAAACACTTCGAAATGAAAAAAATAAAGGACAATCTTATAACAAGCATAGAGTGGGACTTTGCAAGAGAGGGTGAGTGGAAAGCAAATGGTTCACAATGAGTTCTTGTGATCTAAGACATTCAAGCACATTCATTTTGATTTGGTGTATAGAAAAAAGTCTTTCAAGTTTGTCAGGAGGTAGTATTGGGTGTATAATGCCATATGAGCATGTGGTCGACATTAATGTATTGAACAAGTTTATGTACACTTGATTGTGGAAACATTTATGCTAACAGACTCCAAGTAAAACGTTTATCTATGGCTGCATTCAATGCACTGATATCACTCATAATAATTGCCTGTTTTATGGTTTGTTGAAAATATGGACAAATTGTAAAGTCTTTGCTTTTATGGTAGACCGAGCAATCTGAGTGCTTATATATTGGTCTCTCCAACTTCAACTTTGCCATGCCTCACATTGCAAAATGCCTTGCTTTGAGCATCACACTAATGTTGACAGTGTCTGTCATATAATGTTTGTGTTTATCATGGTTCAAGGCTGTCACATAGTAGCCTTGCATTGTTTTCTAGCTTTCTGGGAAGTTAGGAGGAAGCCCATGTCTTCGGTAGACAAATATTCCACTGAAAATGCCTCAGGATCCCTTGCTCATCTGAAGTTGCTATGGTATCGCCTCCTATAATTAAGAGTCAAATAGACTTGATTTATCATTTGCACCTTTGTCCCAAGAGTAACACTTTAAGCTGCAACCTTACAGTCTAGTATATAGGCCACTGTTCAAACTTCAACTCTTACTGATTACAGCAATTTTACCAATAATTGTTTGGAAAATTTCTCAGATCATTTTGAACCAAAAGCATGAGAAAATACCAATTCCAATACATGGGACCAAAAATCTGCTTGAAATATGTCTCCAGCGTTTTTAGGAGATTACGATGGACTAAAAAGGATACACCCTGATGTATTGGAGCATTTACTATGTAGTGTGCACTCTCTAGTCAATTACAAGTAACGGTTGTCCTATAGGACTAACGAGACTCTTCATAATTCATGTCAAGTTGGTCACGCCTCTGTTGCTCTTGATATTAAAACTGCAGAATAAAACAGCTATGGATGGTCTCAAATAGCAATACACTTTGGCTTTCAAAACAATAATACACTTCAATGGGAGAATAACAACCTCATACATCTTGATACATTAGCAAAATGCATAATCTGAAAGCTTTATCATCCAAACAATGAAAGCAAGAAACTCAAATTTGACTTTCCGCAGTCTAATAAAACCCAGAGGAAATTTGGGTCTAATTTATAAATGCAGCAGAACGAGCTGCATCTTTGTTCCGGAACACTTTCCAAAACACATATTTCAAAACTAACAAAAAACAGCTAAAATAAAGAAAAACATCCCAAAAAACAACCGGCAAATGTTTTTTTGACTATCCAGAGGAATTTACACCACAAAAAAACCAAAAAAAACAGGCGTATTTAAAAAAATCAAAAAAATCTTATTGCATGTTCCGGGAAACCCTAACCCGGATCGCATTCCTGAATAGAGTGTCCAACCATAGTCTAAAGCGAAGATGCAAAAAGGAAAAAAAATAATCATTCACTTGCAAAGCAGCTGTGGCATCCAATTTAGAGAAATCCTCTATGTCAATAATGTGACCTGGAAGTGCAAGCATCAATGCTAGGTCTTCAGGGATGAGCTTAAACATCAAGAGACATTCTGCATGCCAGGTTATCAAATAAAGCAGTTGGAATGTTCAAGGTAGAGATCTAGATTATGCTTTTTGGTATCATCAACCCATGGGATCACAGAGAATCGAACCAGAGGCATCTAGATTATGATGAATCAATAATACAAATGAGCTGTTACCAAAGAATAGATGTTGGCAGCAGTTAACCTGAGTAACTCATGACAAGCTTCAGAGAAATGGCCAGGAACATAAAGCACTTTATGCACGAATGCTGCCTCGAGCACACCAAGGATCGAACCAACCAATACATCAAAAAAGTAGTGACGACCAAGCAGAACTCTGGAGGATGCAGTTGCAGCAGCCCATACGAGTACACACAAGGAACTTAACGGTGCCAAAATTAGTTCTAAGCAAGGCAAGCCAACAGACCTAAAACTCTCATTCTCGCCCAAATAAGGCAAAACCGATCTCGCCATTAGATCCTGCCACAGAGGAAGGTAAAACAAAAACAAGGTTGCGATCATAAGCGCCCGAGACGAGTGCCCACTAGGAAATGACCAACGATCAACTGCTAGCACAACATACATGCCTTTGTTGTACACTGGGCGTGGCCGCTGTACTATACTCTTGATCAACCCAATCACAATGAGATCAAACACAAAGGCTGCAAACAAATTGAACAGAAATCTCCTCAATTCAGTGTTTTTGATGATGGGTGCTAACCAGATCCCTGCAGTAACAGGAAGCCAAAATGTGCCATCTCCAGAATACTCCAATGCTCTCAGCCAAAACCTACTGATCTTAAGCCCTTTCTGGTGCATGCCCAGAGACCATTTTCTGTCCAGATCAAGAAGCTGCTTCATCTCCAATTGCCTGCTGCAGTCTGAGACAGAAAGATCAGATGCATCCAGCAGACAAACAGCATTCAAAGTGGAAAGACAAGCTAGGGTTTGGCTTGTTTCCTGATAATTTCTAAGCATTAGGGTTAGGGGAAGATGGAAACCCTATGATTTGAGTAGAAACAAGACAAGATGACAAACCCAAAAAATGTATAGGTGCAAAGCATTAGGGTTAGGAACAGATGCAGGCCCTAGTAATTGAGGAGAAACAAAACAAGATGAGAAACCCTAAACCCACAAAATTGAATGTGTCCTTCCCAATTCAAAGCATGGACCCAATGTCATTAGCCTAATTCAAGGCCCTATCTAGGGCCTTCCCCGATTTAATGCACGGGACTTAAGGGCGTTAGTCTAGAGATTCAAGTGCCTTAACTTGGGGAAGCCATAAGGATGGGGGCTTCCTTGGCATAAATTTCTTGTGTGAAAATTGCTCGTATTTACCCACCCGTGTGCACCCTCAACGAGCTTTATAAAAGCTACCACACACCCAACATTTTCAATGTAGGGATGCTTGCTTTTGCAGGTGGGAGAAGCAATGGAAGATAGATGCAAGAGCTTTGGTCAGAGGAATAAGTACATTGCATAGGATGGTTTGTGTTCATTGAGCTTGTGCTTGTGCTTGTGCTGTGTTTTTCATGTTCAACATAGTTGCACCTTCATTCATCTTAGATTTTGTTGGATCAAAGGAGAATGATCTATAGATGAACAGTTTTTTGGTTCTGCTACGTCTGTGAGGTTCACCGGGTGTTCCTTCATTTATCATACATTTTGCTGGATCAAGTTTGTTTTGGTGTGTTGATAGATAAGTTTCTAGAACTCTCTTGGTTCAGAATTGTTTTTGGACAATTGTTATAGTTGCGCTTTGTGACCTTGCTTTTTAGAAAACAAAACAGTGTCTGGTCACATTTCAACATATTCATGATGAAGTTTTTGATTAATAAATAAAAATAGTTGATTGGTTGACGCTTTATAGGAACTCTTTACTGTGGATAGTGTTGAAAAATGCGTCACTAGACTGTTGTTACTAAGTGGGCTATGCCCTTGGAAAATTTTGTTGTCTTGGAGTATGACATAATCATTATAGGTTCATTTGCTTTGTCGTCTTATACTCTGTAGTAATAATTATCCCTGCTTTTATTAATAAAAGATGGGAAAACCCATGACCATACAAGAATATCAAA
This sequence comes from Diphasiastrum complanatum, assembly GCA_029204225.1. Taxonomy (NCBI): domain Eukaryota; kingdom Viridiplantae; phylum Streptophyta; class Lycopodiopsida; order Lycopodiales; family Lycopodiaceae; genus Diphasiastrum; species Diphasiastrum complanatum. The sequence continues at coordinate 34,004,654 of CM055113.1, read as the reverse complement.
GTATATAAAATGATACCGTAGAACTGCAAAAATGAATTAGGCAAGTCAGAAGCTTAGTTCATTTTCTTTGTAGTGGTAATCTTACTACTTATTTTGAAAACTGGTTTACCATTGGTAGTTACGGAAAAGACAACACAGTTTGTCTACTAACATCTAAGTGGATGAGCTCAAGAACTTCTTTGGCTCTTCTTCCCTCATTTGTGAATGGATTTCGATGTTGTTTGCCTTTCTAACAAGCTTCGCAAAACTCAATATCGGGTCTCGATATCTTCAGACCTGTGACTATGTCTTTCTTGCACGTCATACACGCTCCTCATGTTCAGATGATACATTCTTTTGTGCCAAAGCTGATCTTCATTTTCTGATGCATTTAATATGCTATCAGAATTGTTGATTATCTTGGCTTGGTAGAGGTTTCCTTCTCTGCATCCAATCGTCAGCAATTTGTTTGTTGTTTTCTCGATCATGTGGCATGTATTGCCATCGAATAAAACTCGAAAGGCACGTAGAGTGCCCATGGCAGCTCTACTTGACCTAATAGTGTTCGCAGCTGTAGAGTCCTGATGCCTTTGACATCGTGTCTGCTCCCATCACCTAGAATCACTGCTCTGTTATTTTTGAATTCTCTGAAGTCGATCAAGATCTTCTTGTTGCAGGTGATGTGTGATGTTGCTCCTGAATCAATGACTACATCGTAGTCTTGTTCAGTGTAGCTCGTTGAAGCTTCATCAAGCATTGTGAAGGCTTCATCACCTTTATCAGCATCTCTAAAAGACTCTGCAACATTTGCTTTCTCAGCTTTGTTCTTTCTTTTTGGGTTGAATTTGCAATCGTATCCAGGGTGCTCCTTCTTCTTGCAGTGCATGCAAGGTATTGCTGGATTGAACCAGCATTTGTTGGCTGTATGGCCTGGTTTGTGACAGTGATCACAGGAAGAAGATTGTTGATTCGAGGACTTTGTCTTGTCGAATCTGGGTTTGTTCTTGTTCTTCTTCTTTCTCTTTGTAAAGAGAGCTTTCTCTTGATCACTTCCTTCTCTTTCGTCCCTCATCAGTCTCTCATCAGCGACAAGACTGATTGCTTTGTCGAATGTCATATCTGGTAGACTCAATATGAGCATTCTCAACGGTTGATATGACGTGGGTAGAGACTTCATGAAGTACATCAACTGTTGTGGTGCTGGGACTTGGTGCTCCTGTCCTGATGCAGCGAGTTGAGCAAAGATCGTTCTGATCTTCTCAACGTGCTGGTCTAAGTGGTTGTCATTCCATCATATGGATTGCAGCTGATTGTGAAGATGCATCACTGAAGCTGCAATCCTCACTTCGTACTGCTGTTTTAATCTTTTCCATGTTGTATGGCTGCTTTCGCAGTCTTCAATCTGCATGAGTAGATCTTCGTTGATGGACGAAACAATGATCACCATTGCACACTCATCCTTTCTGATCCATTCAGCTCTCCTTCAGTATCTCTCTAGAGGCTACACCTCTGAGAACTCGGTCACCGATTCTCAGTGTGTTCAATTGATCCAGAAAAATTGTTTTATATCTCCACTGTGTGGAGTTTACAAGATAGCTAAACAGATAATTACAAGAGTAGTTAACGCTAATCAACTAGTTAGTTACCCTCTGTTATTGCTAACTGTTTCAGTTGAGCGTGAAGTTTAAGGCTCCACACCCGTTGAGCTGCCAGCTGGCAGCGCGAAAGATTTTCTTTCGTTTTCTTTTCGTCTCGTGTCGTGTCGTGCCTTTTGGTCCTGGAGGCATGTTTGACTTTCGCGAATCATTCGACCTTTGAGTTTCGCTTCGCTTCGTGTCTTAGGATTTTCGAGGTCCATTGACTTTCGCGAATTGTTCACTATTCAACTTTCGCTTCGTGTCACTTCGCTTCGCGTCGCGGCAAAGTTGCAAGAGTTCACCATTTCTGACAGAGGTCTACCTAATGACTTGTTGTTTATTGATATAAGTTTACACATCACTAATATATGCTTGATATTGTCACTATGTCATATAGTTGTTGAGTATAATTAGTATAACGTTGATAGCATATGAGTTTTAAATGTGTGAGCTGCTTATGATTATTTGCAGCATTCAAATCTTATTAAGAGCCATTGGTAGATTGATATGTGCTCATCAAGCTCGATGTGTAATTGAAACTAGAGTTGTTGTTATTCCTTTTGACATTCTAATTAATATTCGATATGATTGTCTTAAGCTTGGTCATTCGCTCATCTATTGTTGGTTTGGGCAAAATTGTGAATAAAAGTGATGTATTAACAACTAATGAGAAAAATAAAATTCTTGCATCGAAAAAAGGCCACCCTTTTGGTCCTTCTGGTGTAAATCTTAAGTTTGGATACTTTTGTACTTGCAATTTTTTCATTTGAGGTGCAGCTAAGCTTCGAAAGCTCTATGATATCAATTTCAATCTCCATGTTAATGCAAGTGGCCATACAATTATGAGGTACTTTCATTTTTATTATTATAGCCTTGCTAGGTTTCGAATTTTGGAATAGTAAAGAAGGGCAAGTTGCTATGGAAGACAAAATGGAAAAATACCAAGAGAAATTAGATATGATATTTCCTTTTGGTGGTAGACCAAGTTCCATCCATATTGGCAATCAATCTCACAACTTGAACAATTGCAACATTATCCTTCAATCCTATGGTAGTTTCCGATTCCTTGAGAATTTACAAACTCTTGCTTCTAAGCAATAGGAAGTTATTTGCTTTAACATATTTGAGTTTAGTGCTACTATTGTAGTTTAACTTAGTTTGGATTAGTGTGAGACACATTGATGATTCCTAAGGGCGACATATTGAATATTGAACTTTTATGTTCGCAATTTCAAGGACTTTCGTATATAATGTTGTTGATTTTTTTTGGAAATGACATTTTAGGAAGGAAGGTTGTGCCACCATATATAATTTTCTCAATGACCATTTTTTTGAGATGAATTCAAATAGGTATTGTCATGGATTTTGAGTGGTTTGAACTGCAGATGAGTAAATGGAGAGTGCGATCCAACACTGTCTTGCACATGGGACTTAGTGGAATCACAAGCTGGCAAGAAACCCATTGGTTGTAAATGGGTGTACAGGACTAAGTACCATGCAGATGGAAGTATAGCAAAGCACAAAGCAAGATTGGTGATCAAAGGTTATGCATAAAGTAAAAGCATCGACTATGAGGAGACCCTTGCGCCAATATGTTAGTGGAAACATCACGAGGCGAGTCGACGGGACACGCGTCCCGTCAATGGCAACCTGGGCCATGCATGGGTTGCGTTGTGAAGAACTATATGTACAGTGTATTTTATTTTTGAGAGATACAATTGCTATGTGAGCTTGGTGTGGAGAGTGCTTTTTGTCTGTATTACTATGTAGCATGATTTGTATTCCTGTTTGAAGCAATTTCTAAGTTTCAGAAGCGGAAAGAACCTGCTAATTCTATACCATCAACTGATATACCAACAACATTTGGAGTCTATCCAAATCTCCATACAGAAAAGAGGAGATACCAAGATATGAGACAGTGGATTAAACATTTGCAAGAAGAAGATGAGCTTGAAGCCGCTAGAGTAGTAGCCGAAGCCTGTTCTTCACCTGTACAACCATCGAATAATCCACGAACAAATATGAATACTCAGTTGCATCATCATGAAGAACTTTTCAAGATGACTGAACCATAAGTGCCACAAACATAGTTACTCGTGAAAATTCTATCTAGTAAGATGAATATTACATTGAGAGAATGTTGGGGGTATGCCCAACGAATTGTAAATAAATAAATTCGACCAATAAAATGTGTTGCGAGGGCATGGCATCCTACGTGCGTAAGCCCGTGGCCCAATGAGCACACAAGTTTAAGTGTGTATTAAAATAAAATAGACTTGGGCCTTTGTATTAAAATAAAACTAGAGGCCCAAAGTCATTTTTAAACTTAGAAGATTACTTTTTAGAGTTGGGTCCAAATTGGGACTCACATGAATCTTGTGAATTTCAATGTACTTTTTGTGAACCCTTGGATCAAGTTGGGTCCAAGATGAATGGATAGGATCATTGTAAATATTAGCGAGTAGGATTTTGGGGCAAGGGCCTTCCCCATTTTATAAAAAGGAACCATTTGTACTTAATAGAGAGGAGGAGACTCTATCATTTTGAGAGCTCAAGCATCTTCATTTGCTAATCACTCTTGCTTATGCTCTTGATGTGATTGCTTGTTATTTCCATTTCCCAAGCTTTTTTTGGTTTATGCTAGTTAAAGTTTTTTCATAAGCAATGAAATTGAGCATTTGAGCTAACCCCCATCTCATCTCTCTCTTTCTCTCTTCTCCTTCTTCTTCCTCTTCTATTCTATCCTCTCTCTTCACCCAAAATCATGATGAAATTAGTTTAGGAAGAGTAGAGTTAGTGTGAATAGTGTTAGTGGAGGTAGAGTTAGATGCAAAGTAGGAAACTAACTAGAAATAGCATCTATACATAGCTAGGTGCCTATCCACTGAACTAACCATGTTGACAGGCGAGAGGGCTATACTACGCAAGATCTACGACCCTACAGTGGCGTCGTTGTCGAGGATAGATTTCCACTAACTAGTCTAGTTGCATTTTAGTATTTTCTTGCTTTTTAGAGTAGTTTTAGGTAGATTTTTGGGAGTTTAGAGTTAGTTTTCTGTTTTTTTTTTGTGTTTGGACTGTTCACAGCTAGTGGAGGACGTGTGAGAGGGTAGAGGAGGCCCTGAACAGTCTCTAAGGGCTTGAAACCCAAACCAACCAACCAAAAAACCCAAAAAAAACACACCAATCTGCATTTTGGAGGGAAAAAGAGCTTAAAATCTCATTAGATTTTTATATCTCCAAAACCAGTGTGAATTAACCCTTGCATGACTGGCAGTAGCTCCAGGGTACTCTCCCAGACCTGCATAGAAGCCTGCGAGAGTAAGTTCCAAGCAGATTGCAAAAATCAGAGAAAAATCATAAAAAAAACTCAAAAAACCCTTGAAAAAATTCAAAAAAATTCAAATCTTCATGAGAACTCTCGCAGACCCCTCTGAAGTTCCATCTTAGTGAGACCAGGACATATAGAAGTTTGCGAGAGTTAGTTGGATATCTAAGTGCCTTTGTGAGAGTCCCCAGTGAAAAAAAGACGGGAAAGTACCAGTGAACCCTCACAGACACCAAAAAATTCAGTTCCAGTGGGCAGGAACTCTCACAAAAGATTTTGAAGTTCCATCTCAATGAGACAAGGACACATAAGAGCTTGCGAGAGCTAGTTTGATTCTAGTGAGCAAAAAAATGGATTTAAGTGCTGAAAAATCACTAAAATTTGATGATCCAGCAAATCCTTCCAGTAAAAACTCTCATAGACCCTCTCAATCAATTCAGAATGTCCATTTCCATTAGTGAGGAAGCCTGTGAGAGTTAGTACAGAGATTTGGTGAAGATCAAGCCAAATTAGTGGTTTTTGGACCCTCGCATACAGTGAAATTTTCACTTCTTGTGAGAGTAACTCTCGTAGAGAGTTCCATGGTGAGATCTGACCCAGATCCAGCTACTGTGATCCTTGAGATAGTTACTTCCCAAATATATGAGAGATATCAAGTTTTTTATCTACAAAAATAACTAAAGAACCCTCGCACAAGAGAACCCTCAAAGACTAGATCAGTGGAAAGATCTGCATCAGATCCAGCTACTGTCAAAATCTCAGGTCAATTAGTGCAAGAAGTAAGAAGTTATCACGAAAAAACCACTATAAAGGGTCTAAATTTCACTTCCGGCCGATCGGATTGATCAGATCCTTAAGATCCAGACTGCATTCCACTGTACAAGCAAGATCCAACTCCTTCCCAGATTAGCAGCTTTGCAACAAGAGGCAGAACCAGAACTAGCACCAATGGATCCAATGGGCCAACCCGTACCTGTCGCTCCCTTGCAAGCAATCCGGGGAGCACCATGGATGGAAATACCAAAATATGACAGATCACCAGATCTCATCCGATTCTTCCAGATCTACGAGCAAGCTTGTGAAATCTACGGCGAACGGACACCTACAAAAAAGTTGATGTTGTTTCCCATGTCCTTATTGGCAGTGGCTCAAGATTGGTTTTTCAATTTGTCAGAGGAAGAAAAATCCACCTGGGAAGTGGTTAAAGTGGCTCTCATTACGCGCTTTAAACCATGAAAGTTCCTAGAAGACCATTTATCTTACTGAGTAAAGTCAAGATGGGAAAACGAGAAAGGGTCAGCGACTATATTGAACGGGTCAAACACCTACAATCCGAGTGCAGTGCAGCCCTAACTCCCGATCGTGCGGTGATCATGTGGTTCCTAGCCGGACTACCACGAAGCATCAGAAGAGAACTGAAACGATGGGAGCAATATGCTACTCTACAAGAAGCTATGGAAGATGCCATCAGAGAAGAGGATGAGGAATCTGACGACGAATATCCATGCACCCACACTCCTACTCCCTCATTAGCATCGTCATCTTCAAACGCATCCGCTCTATCCACAGAACTGCTATTGGAGAAATGACAAAATTACACAAACAGTAGATGGAGCAACTTACGGCGCAGTTTGACCAGAAACTGAAAGCCTTACAGGGAGCTGTAGCAGTAACGCCACATCAACCGGAATCAAACTAGCTATAGTATCCAAGACGGGAGAATGTGTGGTGTTCAGTGTGCACGCAAAACCATATAGCGAACAAGTGTCCAGTCCTAAAGCAAAATCTGAAACTGACGCATAGATTCTGCCATCTGTGCAATGCAACATCGCACGATATGACATTTTGCCCGTTCAACCCCCGGATTGTCCGACAGAAGAGAAGTCCTTATCAGACTTCTTATCCATACCATCAAGGGGCACCGAATGCGGCACCGAGGTACAGTGCACCGAATCAACAACAACATATGGCCTTACCTGCACCACCAGGGCCAGCCAATCAACAAGTGGCCCATGTAAACCTGACAACAACAGAACCAGAGATGCAAATGCCACCTCAACCTGAGCAGAAGCAATGGTACGGACCAAATGAACCATTTATGGAACCTGCCATAAATGAATATGTTGCAGTCTACACAGCTCAAACTCAGCATCAAGGTGGAAGAAATTACGGTTGCTACGGATGCGGCGAATGACACAGAATCGCGGAATGTCCCTACAAGGGACAATATACATCCTTTTGCCAAGAATGCGGCGAAGGACACAGAATTGCGGATTGTCCCTAGAAGGGACAATATACATCCTTTTGTCGAGAATGCGGTTATGGACACTGTTACAAAAATTGTCCATTAAAACCTGGAACTAGTGCACCTCTCAAAAAAAAAAAATGCCTCGACTTCCAGATCTCCTTGAATCTAGAAAAATGTCACACACGACTTGATTCTCGGCCATATAGTGTCAAGACACGGGATCACCATAGACCTATCAAAGATCAGGATCATTGTTGATCTACCACCACCGGGGACGATCCGCGAAGTCTGCATCTTCATGGGTCATGCTAACTATTATAGGATCTTCATTCTTGATTTTGCGGAGTTAGCCCGACCAATTTACAAACTGACAACGGATCCACATTGGAACGAGGAATCCCTAAAGGCTTTCCAAAAGCTTAAGAATGCATTGGTTTCAGCACCAATCTTACGCCCACCCAATTGGTCCATCAAGTTTTGTGTGCATACGGATGCATCGAAGTATGCAGTTGGAGCAGTCTTAACCCAGCCAGGTGAACAAAAAAAGGATTTTCCAATCCAATTTGCAAGCCAACAGCTCGGTGATATAGAAATGAATCATTCAACCATAGAGCGGGCAGCACTGACAATGATCTATGTGGTTAAGAAATTTCGGCACTACCTGATGGCCACACCATTTTGCTTTTTATACTAACCATCAACCCTTGCTCTATCTCGTTAACAAAACTTGCAACACCGAAAGAATCTTCAGATGGCTACTTCTGTTGTTGGAGTTTGATTTTCGGATAGTAGTTCGCAAGGGAAAACAACACTACATGGCAGATCATGTGTCACAAATCAAGGGAAAGGAGATTGCAACCCACCCCGATGACCTGGCCGATGCTGCCTTATCTTACGTGGACACAGTACTAGATTGGGCTGCTGACATTGTTGAATATCTAATGTGGAGCCAACCAGACAAATCACTACCAAAGGCGGAACATCGAAAATTGATCTTGAAGGCGAGACCTTATCAGTTGATTGTCGGCCAGTTGTATCGAAGAGGTCCATATGGGATTCTTGGGCGGTGTATTCTCCCTCATGAGGCCACCAAGATCATTTCGCTTTCACATGAAGGCATGGGTGGAGGCCATTTTGCATCTGACATTACAATTCTCAAGATTATGCAATCAAGATGTTGGTGGCCAACGATTCATAAGGATACGGAGGAATACCTGAGAAAGTGTGATGTGTGCCAAAGGGCAAGGAAACCAACGAGATTGAATTATGACCTACTGCACCCGGTTTTAGCCCAAGCACCATTCGAAAAGTGGGGATTGGATTACATCGGTCCAATTCACCCTACAGCAAGGAGTTCCCAGGTTCGATACATAATCGTAGCCACAGACTATCTCACTAAGTGGGTCGAAGCCAAGGCAGTAAGAATAGCTGACGCTAGGACCACTGCCAAGTTCCTTTATGAAAATATCATTGTGTGCTTCAGATGCCCGGTGGAGCTAGTCAGCGATCGCAAAAGTCATTTCATCAATGAGGCCATCAAGGTCCTGTTGGAGGAATTCTTCGTGATCCACAGAACCAGTACGCCTTATTATCCTCGTGGTAATGGGCAAGCAGAATCATCCAATAAGATCCTATGTAGCGTGCTCACGAAAATAGTTGAAGCTATCAGATCAGATTAGGAACATAAGTTGCATCAAGAAGGCTAAGCGAAGATCCAAGGCTAATCCTTTTGACAAAGAACAATCATATGAAGTCCAACATGATATGCCAGAGCTTTTCAAACGCTATACTCTGGATGATGTGGTTATCATGTTACCCAAAGCACATCGTGAACTTGAAGAACAAGTGACAAAATTGAAAGATGTTTACGATGAATCTTGCTGAACTAGGAGAACCAGAAAAGATTGTACAAGTTGGATCACAACTTACTCCTGAGCAATTTCAAGTGCTACGAACATTACTTATAAAGTATCAAAATTGCTTTGCTTGGACTTATAAAGACCTCAAAGTGGATCGCCGGAGCCCATCGCTATTTTTTGCCACACAACCTAGATTTCAACACTGCACAATGTTCAAGCTCAGCACAAACATTCATGTTCAACATTTACTTTTGCGAAATCGAGTTAGGCATTGTCCATGCTCATGGACAATGCCAAGCTCCAAGTGCAAGATTTAATTTGTGTCATGGATACTACATGGCAACGCTTGACACATAATGTCTATCCTCATCAATTAGCTTGTCAAGTGAAATGAGGCAATGTCCATGGACAATGCCAAAACTCCAATCACATCGTTAAATTCATGTTGAGCTTCTACATTTCATGTCTAAACTTGGCATTTAATGTTCATGCTCAGCAAGGATTTTGTAAAATGGGGTTAGACAATGTCCATGCTCATCATAAATGAGGCCAAGCTCCAAACACAACATATGATTTATGTAATCGTGAAAAGTGCATGTCCACTCTTGGCATGCGTGCTCTATTTGGTACATTAATTTAAAACTAATTTTTAGATTGAGTAAGAACTAGAAGAAAGATGGTAGTTACCTGTCTCTTTCAAAACACACATTTCAAATGATAAACTAGGACTCAAATGGTATGAGCACAATGACACTATGATCAATGAGAATCGTTAAAAAACATTCACTTTGAAAAATGTAGATGATATTGTTGCTTATTATACTATTCGGTAAGATGATGCCAAAGAAATCGTCAATCAAAAAAAAAACAACCTACACGCATTGCATTGCCATGATGCCAAAGAAATCACCAAGCAAAAGAAAAAAAACCTTCATGCTTTGCATTGCCAACATTCTTATGGCTTCCACCTAACAAGATTCTTTGAATGATGACATATCCTTTAGCCATAATGAAGTTGAATAAGATAAGAGATTCTTGGATTCCACAATCTCTCCACTATGGTGAATAATAGTTTTCATTTAAATGGACAAGAAGCATAGATACATAAAACTTTGTAAGATTTTTGGCATTCATACATAATAAACACAATATGATATGTTTGGAATATTGTTTTTAATTTTATTTTTACTTCATTCTATCCTATTTCAAAGAATGAAAGTATAGTAGTAAGATTTGTCAAGGCCAACATAGAGACTTGTAAAATTTAATCTTTGTACAACGAAACCAAATATGTGAAACTTAGGAGGTGGATGCCAATGAAGTGGAGTCCATAACAACTACTTATTATTCTATTAAGAGAAAATAATCCATACTGCATTACTTTTAGTGGGCCATTCTGATTTTTGCATTACCATTTCTTTTTTCTTTCTAAAATCCATATTATAAATTTAGTGAATGTTTCTTATTTAGAATCTTATGAGTTGAACAAATGATTAGCAGAAATGGTCTCACACCTAGTTGATTTATTTTTGGATTTATATAATGGCAATATCACTACTAGCGCATGTGCTATCTAAAAGAGTAGAAACTTACTGGTGTAAAAATGATTCTAACTAAATTGATCTTAGATGTGTAGAAATATTGTTGTGTTGTTTGATATTTACCAGACATTTTGTGGTAATTGTAATATAGATAGAACCCATGTTATTCCATTGTGCAAAAAATCTCAACTTTCAATAAGTGGCAAGGTAGAGAATGCATGAGATTGTTTTGAGGTAGTTGAACAAGCTTAAATAATAGCATTAAAGAACAAAAGAAGTGAAGAAGAGTGTACCTAGTGAGGTAGTCAAAGATACTACCAAAACTGATAAACTCTTAGACTTTTAGTAATAAATATTTTAAATTTTGATAAAGAGTTTATGAGTGTTCACGTTAAAATGTTATGCAAAGTTTATTTCAATAGATCAAACGTAGATTTTTATTTCAAGGATTTTTTTTTTCTCCCAAAATAAGTAGCCATAGATTAAAAGCTTCCTACAAGATATAAAGAAAAGTTAGTATAAACAAAATTTGTCGATGTCTTTGAAAGGGAGTAGGGGGGAGATGCAAAAATCACTAGTCCCAAACTCTTTGTTGTTCATATCTAACTAAATGTTCTAAAGAGTAGTTGCTCTAAGGCCTTGCATCAACAACAACTATTGGACTTCATAAGAACCACACTTTATGTCATTGTTTTGTGTAGATATTTCACACACATTTCAGAATTGGGATTTTATATTTCTACGCTCAAGTGTTGCTAATCATTCTAAATGCGTAAAAGGTTTTTTTTAGATTGTGACAAAACACCATATTCAAAAAATTTAAGTCACATAATATAAATTTTTTAATCACTTACTTGTGAATTTTGAAAACTTCTTATAGAAGTTTAGAAAAAAGGGCATCCTTGTCAATCATATATTTATAGGATTTCATGTTATTGACTTCTTATTGTATGTTATGCAAAAGTTGAAATTCCATTCCAAATGAAACACACACACACACACACACACACACACACACACAATCTCCAAATAGTGTCTTGGTGGGTTAGAGGGTCAAAGGATTTCACGCATATATTCCAAAATGGAGATGGAGGTGGTGACTGTCATTGCTGAATTTTTGGAATAAATGATAAGGAGAGAATGGTCACTTGGTCACTTCATGGTGCAGGGTGGTGTTTTGTTTGGAGGGCTCTATGCATCTTTCATTTTTTTTTTTTCTCTCGAGGATACATCCTTGTCAGACTTTGAACCTTTGCTCGATTAGCTTGTTGTGGGATATAGGCTAGGTGAATGATGTATCATGTTATTGGCCTTCAAGGCTTCATGTTCGCATGCTCAATACAGATTCCAAGGGCATCAGGTCTTGGAGTAATGACACTCCTCATATGAGATGTAGGAGATAGGGGGATAAGATATCTTGCTACACGAAGAAAGGCCCCCTAAATGGGGGTTCTAGGATCATCCTTGGTTTTTCTCTTGGTAGAAATGGTTGAATGTTTAGTAGGGTGTGAAATTGGCTAAGTTTGGAGTATTAGCATAATGTGCTTGATGAATTTGGACTAAAAGTACATGTGCATAGATCCAATTTGCTAAGAGTTGATTGATTGTGATCAGGTAGTTATCTTTAAAGTGTTTATGAACACAACGACAAAACTATGCCAAAAAGCACAATCACATGTGGGAAAACAAGAATATGGGACAAAAACATGAAAGAAAACTATGAATAGAAACAAACACAATCACAAAGACAAAGATGGATGAAGACACAAAGACACATGTTTGAGTTTGCATCTGCAAATTTAAAGATGAAATTCATCTTGGTTCGATGGAGTTTGATACAACAACATTATAAGAACATATAAATGAGAGACATATAAGGTTGTAAAACTTCATTTTCATCTATTGGTCTATCCAATGTAGCACCCGTTATCTTGTTACATAATGTTTACCCACAAATGAAAGTTTTGCCAACTAGAGGTAATTTTGGAATTGTCATTAGAAATCACTTCTACATTCAATAGTTAGGCATACGATCTTTCAAACGCAACTCATGCTTTTCTTAATGAAGGATGGGAAAACCCATCAATGTATCAAGTGAATGATATTGAGACAACTCCATCAGTACGAGCTACAATAGTTCATGATACATTTTCAAAATATATTTCTATATATAAATGCATGAACATAGAAAAATCTCCAAGGGAATTTGTGATCTAGATTTTGCATGGCACACGGTCTCTATGGTCATTTGTCATATTTACGGAAATTTTACTAACTAAAGTGTCCTACCTTCACTTGGTAGTCCATACAACCAAAATAATCTTTCAACAAAGATTTGGGCTAAATTAGAAAGCTTTGCAGTTGACTTTACAAGTATGCAACTAACTTAGTTAATTCATTTACCACTACCAAGATAGAATCATTATGTCATTGGGTCCTAGGAAATCTAACTACAAAATCCATAGATATGCTTTCCCATTTTTCATCAAGGATATCTAAAAGATGTACCAAAATTGCTTTTTTGAATGTGGGGCTTGTAGTATCCCAACTCTTCATAAACCCAAAGTTGCTCACCCTAATCTCAGACATTCAACTTGAATATCGAGTTGGTAAGTCATATTTGCCACTTTCGCTCAAAATGATAGCAACTTCGATGGAAGAGAGCTCTTGACTACCTTGCGAGAGTCTTCTGTGAACTAAGATAGCCAATCGCAAACAAGTTTGTGCTCATAAAACCCCATACCTTTGCAACTTGCCCACAATGCTGATCTTTGACAACTATTGCAAAAGAGGTCCTTTTTTGAAGAACTTGTTGCTATTGAGATATATTTATTCAACAAACTCCTCATTAAACCCATGAAGCCTCATTAGGAACAACAACAAAGTGTCTTATGTGTTGATGGTAGTAGTCTCATTGATGAACAACATACCATTGCCATATTCCTCATCCATCTAGATACTTCTTTTTTTGCTCTCCCTCTTTTTCCTCAATACCTTACTTTTTTCAATAAAGTTATAAGTTTAAAAATTGCAAGAATAATAATCATTTAAAAATCTTTAAAAAAGCAACACTAAACACTTTTCATTGTAAGGTAAAATGTCATTGATGATGTGTGTATTTATATAGAAAACCCCAAAAAAATGAAGAATCTTACCTCCATGTTGGAGCATGATGGTATTGCATATGTTGGTTAAGCACTTGCAAAAGTTCATAGTTTTCTTTTCTCTTGTATGTCCTCATTTGTGTGGCAAAATGGAGTAGAACTCTTGGTCACGAGCAAAGTTAATCAAGTGCTCACCAACTCACCACGTAATGGAGGACAAAAAGTACATAGTAAATTGGTAAGACTCGATTCTAGAAAAAGGTGAGGCATCATTTGAGAAATAGTCCTAAAACAAATTGGTGACATAACTTAATGGTTTTTTAAGTTCAAAGAAGAGACAACAAAGTTTTCTATTTTTTCTATGTGCATAATGAGTTCTACTATTTTATTTTGAGACATAATGTGAATGTTGTACATATATAATTGACGCTGTTAGATCCCTCACAAAAACTGAAAAATTTCAAAGAAAATAGAATTTCCATTTAGAGCATGCTTATGGTTGAAAGAGTCATCATATAAAATATGCTTTAAAAAACTAAACAGAAGTTTTAGCCCTTTTCATTTGAGAGCATAAAAGATGCTACGTCCAATCCAAAAGTCCATCATGTGCTAGATAAAAGCTCACCTCGTGGGCTTGCCCACCCAAGTCTAAGTTGTCATATGCAAGTGTGAGGCTATCTTGTCCCCTTGTGGAACTGTTGTTCTTGTTGACTGAAGCTGCCATTAGAGGCATATTGTTGGTTGGACGAAAGTTGAAGGCTGTTCTTTGAGGCCTATTTGGACAAAAATTAAATGTTGCCCTTTGGATGGTTGTTGCAAAGACAAAATTTTGAGAATCTTCCTTTAGGGGTGTTAATGTTTGAAAGAAGCTTGACCATAGTCCTTCAAGGGTCATGACTAATTGAATGAAATTTGAAGGTTGTTGTTCAAGATTGTTGCTCATCCTTTGAGACACCTTTCAAGGCCAATTTATTGGGCCTCCAGCCCCTAACTGTAAATAATGCAAGCGTTATTCGCAATGTGCTATTTTTGGCGATATTGTCTCGTAGAGGTTAGACTTGACCCAGTTAGGTTGTTCACAAAATAAAGATGACATATCCATTACCCAAGGATGCTTGTGATGAAGAAGTTCACATGGAAAAGAAAAGCATCTTATAATAATAATAAATGATGTTGTTAAGGTTGAAGGTATGAATAGGTCTAGTTCATTGCAATCATCTCATTCACATTCCACAAATTTTTTTTTATAGAAATTGTCTAGTCTCACTAGTTTTTAAAAATGTCCGATAGTTTTATTTGTCCATTGGTGTTCATACATAAGCTAGTTATCTAGAAGTGTTTCTTGTGACAAGAAAGAACCAGGCTCGAATCTTGGTTGTGATATCTTGGGAGCTTGCTCCAAATCTTGTGGATACTATGTGTGTATACTGGCTTGAAAAAGATCTTAAATGTTGCGTATATGTAATTAAATAACCAGTGTAAATGTTGTGGATACTTGTAGTATGTTAACTGCCTCCCTTGGTGGTGTGCTCTCATGAGAAAAGTCATTTATTTGTTTTACAATTGTTAGTGCTAGTTGGTAGAGTTGTTATGATCTGGGCATAGAGGGTGTGTTTGTAAAACTTGAGACCTTTCAAATTTCATACCTCTTTTTATGTATTGAGATAAGAATTGTTTTTGCGATATTTTTCGCCAAGTTTGATGGAAGCTCAATTATGGCTTTGTTGTTGATTTTGGAAGAAATGTTACTAATAATCCTTTTCCAAGTATAATGGATTGACACTGTATTTTACTTTGTTGCTAAATTTTTTGTTTTTGTTTTTCCAGCTCACACCTTTTGACTTTGTATAGGTGTGATATCCTTCTCCAACTTCTTTACAAACTTTTGATGGGCCATATTATGCTTTTGAAAATCTTTTGGAACTTTAAGATTTATAACTTGTGAATATATCGAATTTAAAAGTCACAATATGATTTACATTTGTTTTGCAATCTCGTGGTTGAAATGTTGAGGAAAAAGAAATCAATGAATCCACATAATTTGGTTGCAAAGAGTAAATCCTTGAGAAATCCCAATCTTTGCACGATTTGATACACTTTAGGAATGAAAAGTAAAATGTGATGTAGATCATTTATTTTTATTACGCTTAAAACATGTATCAATGTGTTTGTCAAAGCTCTCCTGAGAATTTGAATATATTTCTAGCTATGCCGCAAATAATGATAAGCTACTGTGATGTGATTTTGAGCACCAGATTTTTTTTTTTTGAAATGCTCTAAATTGCAATTAGATTTTTTTTTTGGAACATTTGAATGTTTTTCAAGTTGAAGAGTGCATTTGCATGACAAAACTTCTTGCTATGTGATGTATATAAATTTAAGTCTATACGCTTTCTTTTTAGACGGATCAAACTATTTTTCTAAAATGGAGTACAATATTTGCTTGCTAACTAAAAAGTACATAGTATAATTGCTCGTGGAGGGCTAAACAAAAAGCCACTTAGCATGCTTATGCACATTGCTACATGTTGGAGGTAGCACATAACATTTTAAAATTTTCCAAAGTTGGATATAATGCACACAACATATTTCTTTAAGAAGTTGTAAGGCACATGTTCATAACCTCTTGCATGTCGTGATTGCTGATGACCTTACCCACTTAAAGTGAGTATTAGATTCGATACTTGATCTTTGAGAGATGAAATGCCTTGTTGTAAAGTCATAAAGAGTAAACTCGAGAAAGTTCATCGTGAAGAGTATCCTCTATTGCCAAAATCACAAATTTACATCCATTTGTGATTATAAATAGATGATCATCTCCCCACAACCACACAATGTTGGTTATCTTTGTGATGTATGCAATTGTATGATGTATTGATTTTGTATGTTGCCTGAGTAGCGAAATAATAGAACTCTAAAACTCAAAGAGAGAAAAAGAAAACTAATCAGCTTGCCAATTATCGTGAAACTATCTCTATAGCATGTTTTTTTTTGCTTCGTTTATGTTCCTTTGCACAATTAAGTTGTGCAAACTCCATATTTTGAGAATAGGAAATGAGATACTCAACAACATTTTATTGGTGGACTTGTCTAAAACTTAATGCTCAAATGACCACAAGCAATTCATCCAACATGAGATAAATACAAACTCAAAACAAAGTAAACAATAAAATCCATATCGAGTAGTAGACTCTCCAACCCTAAACATGGAGCACATGGTTTGAAGATGTCAACAATGCAATATATGAGATTTGAGCCAGTGATGCCTCAACTTGATATACAAATCTCTCTTATCCAACTCATCTTGTAGGTCTAGAGTCTAGACTCAGTCAAAGATATTTTCATCTCTTTTTATATTCTCATTTTTTGTAGGAGATTGGGGTGGATTGACTCAGCCAAAGTCAAAAGAAACATTCAATAAGAAAATGAAAAAAGAAGACAATTACTAATTAAAATGATTTGACATTTGTGTGCTCAAACTCATGAAGCAAAGACATGTTAGCTTTGAGCAAGTAGTCGCGAAAGCTTACTACTTTGTAGTAAAGCTAATAAGAAAATGTTTTGTGAACCAAGATTTCGAAAACCTCATTCCTTGTCCATGATAAACTTGAAGAACAACCCAAAGTATAAGAGGCACCTTCCATACTACCCACCCCACCCATCTTTGACATGATTTCAATTTTTAAATGGGGCCTTGCCCTTCACATGGTTGCGGCACAAGCTTCCCACCTTAGTCCACATCTCAAGCACTTGGGCCTTCACGGTGAGCACATGGTAGGATTAGTCAACTTAGGATAAAAGGATGAGGTGCTTCATGCGAAGAAAGAGGTTGTTCCCAAATATATTGATATGCAACAAAAAATGTTGGTTTCTCCAATTCAATTGCATATTGCATGAGAAAAAAGGTTAGGCCCTCCAAAAATTATATATTACCCTTAAAAGGAATTTTTTTGACAATATGTACATATTGGTACAAGGGTGGATAACTGGCTGGTATCACCCTTGCGATGCTAGCTTAGTTATTACCAGTCTACAACTCATATATATTGATGCCCGACGTGTGTTAAATTTGTGAAAAAATTGCAATACTCGGACCCATCCGAATGATATAAATTTTTTTGATACCTGCCCAGCATGAGTTCTTTCCCCCTTACTCCCATCGATCACCATTAGCGTGAGTGGGGCCAGGAGTGTACATGCAGTGCATTCCTGTGGTAGCTCGGAAGAAGAATCCCATTCACCATTGGCCCGAGTGGGGCCAGGAGTGCACATGCAGTGCATTCCTGTGGTAGCTCCGAAGAAGAATCCCATTCACAGGTGGCTAGGGTGGGCACAAGAAGAGAGTCATGTCCCTCATATCACATCTTAAAGGGGGGAGAGAGGACTAGGTTGAAAAAGCACAAAAGGGATGCCTTTCCTAATACTGGCCCCCCATACCCCCCAAGAATGAGGCCCTTTTTTGCCCCTTTTTTTAATCTAATTTTGTACAAGCCATTAATTACGAAGCGGCTACAATAAATCAAATTAAATAAATGCAATCGATGGTTATTAAAAATTAATTAATCAAATTAATTATTATTCTATTTTGGTATTGCTCCCTTTTCGAGAGAGAGGGAGAGAGAGAGAGAGAGCGCGAGCGATGGAGGCAGAAGAGAGCAGAATTGCGCTGTAGCAGCTGGTGAGCGAAGGCGAGAGCGTGCGGGCTTGGACGATGCTGCTGGTGCTGCTGTAGGACGCATTACTCTGCTTTGCAGCATTGCAGTGGCTGATGCTGCTGTGCTGTTGTTGTGATGTAGCCAAAAATCAATTCGGCAGCTGCTTTTGCTTCTGTTTTCTATGGTATGTTTCAATACCAAAGTAACAGAGCCCTGCTGCTTACTGTTATGAAAGGTCTCGACAATCAGTAGCGTCGTGCTGAAGTTGCAAGGTATTTGTCAGCAATCCATGTCTGTTTTTTTTACCGCTCTGCCAAATGCTATCAGTACACCTCGTTTTTGTCAAAAAAAGCATTGTATTACTGACAAATTCATGTCCCTGAAGCTTTTTGGTGTTTTCACACTGGTTTGTCCAGTCTCTACTGAAATGAAGAATACAAGAAGCTTCTTTAAGTCGCTTCTGAAACCAAGGATGCAACCAGCTTGTCCCACCCTCGTTATCAGGAAGACACTTGTTATTAAGCAGCAAGCAGAAAAAGAACAGACCGTGTGAAAAACAGGGCAGAGTAGCTTCAAGACCACAGTAACAGGATACATATAGGCGGTACTAAAAAAGAAACTATTAAAGGGAGTATGAAGGAGAGAAAACAAAATTTATAATCTGTGACAGGCTCGGTTTCATTATCAAGATGTACACTAAGCCTCTGAGAAGAAGATGCTTTTTCATTTTTGAACAAGACAAAGAAGCTAATTGTGATCGGCACAAAGATTAAGGTCGGTTGCTGGATAAGAGCATTGTCAAATGGTCAGATTGCCACACAATGTAGAAGTACGTACAAGCCTTGCTTTTAAGGTATCGTGACAACGGAGCTCACGCTTAACAAAAAAACTATATTAGGAGATCCAGATGAAATGCGCGTGCAAAGAGTATTATTGACTTTTGACACTCCAAAACATTGACATGAAATTAGGTACTATTGCATGATTTAGACAGATAGGTTGAACATCTGTGTTCCAGGGAAAAAGACACAAATTTGACTTGTACGATGATCGTTTAGAAGCAAATGCAGTGGGTAATTGGCTGCAGATAACCGCGTCTATTTCAAGATGAACTTTGTGAGAGTGAAGGCTTTATCTAGCCAATTTCTACCTTCATCATCTATCACCGGTTTGCTCTTATGTGACCTTTTGTTAGAAAACTTATAAGTAAACCTCTGTTGGACTTTTTTTTTACGAGTTTGGTGATAGAGCTCTTATGTAATGCTTACCACCCGAAAGGGCTGAAGAGCTAGATGGTTTTTATTATTGCAAGAATTTGACTTCAATATAAGGTATAGAAGAGCTGGAAGAACTCACACTCACCCTAGGGTTGATCCCCTTCATATAGTGGTAAGTAGACCACTATGTAGTATGTACGTTTGAAATGCTTACTGCTTGAAGGATGTCAGATGCTCTTTATTAATGCAAGAATTTGGCTTCGAGATAAGGTATAGAAGATGTTGCACCTACTTTTTGTCTAACGAATAAGTTTTCTATGATATTTGGCAGATAGTCAGGGCTCTGTTACTTTGCAGCAGCTCAAAGGTTCGTTCTCTTTTAGCTGGTTCAAGTTTCTGTCTGCACCATTATTTCTTTAATCTCTTGCTCCTCAATCTCTAAATACTTCATTTCCTTAAGCCTCTGTATCTGTGCTCGTACTCCAGCACCCACTGTATATTGCAAGTGGTTCTGTACATAATCTTACTGATGCCTCGTGCCCAAATTTATACATAATTTTTATAACTGCATCAAAATAGCTTCGTTTCTGAAGCTGTAGCACATTGTCCTCAAGATTTAACAAATTCCATAGTAATAAGTGCAAAATGTATATTAACTGTAGTTATGATGAAAGATGAGATTTATATTGTGGACAATGAGAGAAATTGGAGGAAATATTGATAAGATTATGGTGATGTTGATGGATAGAGTTTTGTTGCTTGTCAGTGGAGATGCTTGAGCCTGTCGGATTTGCAGTGCCACTGGAGCGGGTGGCCGCAATTCAATTTGGTCTACCGACAACAAAGGAAATTGTAAGTTGTGCAATGGCTGGCCAATTCTAAGCTGTTGCTGTTCTAATACATCAGGCATGGCTCTTGTCCTTGTAATTTTTTCTCAAGCTCGACTGATGCATGTGTTTGCGCTGTGCAGCTTGCGGCATCTGTGTTTGAGAAGAGGCAATCCATAGAGCGGCAGCAGCAGCTTCTGGATGCTCGCCTTGGCTTGCCCGCACCAGGGGACTGCTGCACCTCATGTGGCGCAGCGAGCCTAGAACATTGTGATGGTATGTGTTATACTACAGAGTTCACACAATTACTGATTGTATGTTTTCCTATTACTGTTTAATTGGTTGAGGTTGGCATGTAAGTTAGTAGTAGGTAGCAAAGTGTGACCTTAATTGGCCAATTTGCAGGACATTTTGGACACATAACACTGCCAACTCCGATTTTTCATCCAAGCCATGTTTCGAGTCTCTGCAAGCTGCTGCAGAAGCTATGTTTGAACTGCTGCAGATTGAAAAAGGTAAGCAGGCCTTTTCTAGATGATTAGTACGGCCACAATGTGTAAATATACTGCATAAGCTATCTTCCACAGTATTCAAGGAGGTATAGACAATGTAAGCAAAATGATCAGAGAGAAGAATGGAGCTCCGCTTCCACTGGTTTGAATGAAAATTTCAAAGACTTCTTCCCCAGTTTTGGTATTACTCTTTCTTTGACATGGATCTCCTTTTTTTTGAAACTCCTTTGGAGCCATCCCTGCCTTGTGCACCATATGCCTGTACTTCTGCTTGTGACTTCCGTTCTGGGAGAGTTATGCCTTCTTCTTCAAGTTTCAGAGGATTGTGTGTAGTTTTGAAGTGTCCTTGAGCAAGAATCTAGTTGTACTATGCCTACCTATACAAGAGGATGACATTTTTGTGCCTGGAAAGATGATTCCAAGAGTACAACAGCTTTTCCACCCATTCATGCACATTTATGCCAATTACTGCTTGCAATTCCTGTCCCGTGAAGCCCTCCTATTCTCTTAGTGAGGTCAGGAGTTGACTCCAAGCACTTGCATAACCATCATGAGAGAAAAATTTGTGCATATTTCATGCTTTAGGGAGTAGTAGGTGATACGAGGATTGCAGATTATTTAAGCCTTAATCTTCATTTTTGAGGTCTTCCTTATTCTCAGTCATCAGCCTTGTGTTTGAAGAGGAATTCTTTTCTTTTTTCTAGCCTCAGATCCTATTTTTGATCTTATGATTTTGCTACTTCTGTTCAAACTTTCTTTTGTTGCCCTCTCACGAGGTTACAACAGAAATTCTTCATGGATTCTCAATCTCGTCTCTCTTTTTGTCATCATTCCTACTCGCTCTCTGATCAATTTGCCAATCTGCAGGCTCCACTGTTTGAAGAAGAGTGCACACATTCTGCAATTCAAGCTGTCTTTGCCCAACCCTAAAGCTTGTGAGAAGAGATTCTTTCTGACATCTGCTTAGATTGAGTCATATGCTTCTATGAAGTTCTTGTCACAAGTGTTTGCATTTGTACAATTTTGCAGAAGCTTAAATCAAAAGATAAAAATGTACAAGATGAACAAAAAGCTGGAAATTTTTTTGATGACGTGAAAAATGTCATCCCGGACGATAGAAGCAATGAACCAAGCAAACCTCCGATAAGGAAGAAGAAAGTGTCTCGTGAAGAAGGTCCAGAAGAACCTGGGAAAAGCTCAGAGATTGCTGATGTGGTTGGGAGAAACTCAGGGAGTGCTGATGTGGTTCTCTTTGCAACATCCTTAATTGAACCAAGTTCCAGGATCTTACAATCTAGCACCAGAGGAGTTATTTCAAGAGTAAAAAAGGTACTTACATGCGCTTTAATTGCTAGTGCCTTTTAACCATAATGTTGCCAACCAAAAACTGTTTGAAAGGAAGCTCTATTAATAGCAACTGCATTATGATTGTGGCTCTCTCAAATTATAATTGCTTGCATCTAAATGCATGATACTTGACAGGAACGTGTTGAGATGAATGGTTATGTTGTTCTTTCTGATGACGAAGTGGATGTGGATGATGGGGATGCTGTGATTGAGACAAGACATAGACAGAAACGTTCTGGGAAGCAATCTCGTGATCTAACCCCAACAAAACATCCCGTTATTGACCTGGGGTCTGATGACGATGATGACTTAAAACTGTCTGGAGATACCGTTCAAGCAGAGCGGTCTCAATTTGCTGCACCTGGCAGACCATCAAGCCTAAGAATATCTAGCTGCTTAGGATCTACAAAGGTCAGGTTGTGATATTTGACTGAAAAATGGTGCATGACGAAGGGCATTTTCTCTATCTTGAAATCTACTCCATGTAGTAAGTCTTCCAACACTTTTGGTTTCAGGTCCGTGAAACGAGGGGTCGTGAGCAACAATTCAAGGGACAACAAACAGAGACTAGCTGTAGGAAAACACAGCCTCATGCTCAACAAAAGGCTGCAGACTGCAAGTATTGTATGGTGAGATGAGAATTGAAGTCAGTTCTAGGAAATTTTACCTGGTTCCTGGAAAATGGACCAATGAACAAAGTATAATACCCAACGTTAATGTGGAAGTTTCAATTAGTGATTCTTTCAACACTCTTTGTAACGCAACTAGGAGATATAGGTGAGCTATGTACTGAGCTGACATTTGTGGAATGTACATCAGAGATCTAAAGATGGAGAGTTTAAGTATCCTGGAGTACGGCTTAAACTAGTTTCAAAGTTTATCAGGAATGATGAATGCATCCAGAGTATTCAAATGGAAATCTCTCGGAAGGGAGAAGAAATCCCACCAGATTACTGGAGTTTTCTGGGAGATCATTTTAAGTCTCCAGCTGAAGAGAAGTCTGGAGTTAGAAGTTTGCTCCCGATTGAGGTAGCTTTTTGCTTCTTTTGACATTAAATTTGCTGGTACTGAATGCATTGCAATGCTTTGTTGCTGTTTCATTTGATGCTGACAAATACTTTTATCACCCTGAAGATGTGTGCTATGTTCAGGCGCTACAGATTCTGAGAAAAATCTCAGAGGAAGCTATTAACAGGCTGGGAATGGATAATATGGTTGCTCGGCCTGAGGCATTTATACTTGAATGTATTCCCGTTCCTCCAAATTGTATTAGACTTTCTGAGAATATGATTCATAATGCCTCTTCGGCATCAAAAGTTGGGACGGTATGTCATTTTTATTATATAGCATCATTTGAAATGAGAAGGTGATGTATACTTGTATATATGAAAATTTTGGCTTTGTTTGATGTTCTATTTTAAATCATGTAGGAATCAATGCTGACTAGGCTTGTTGCGTAGTAGGGACTTATAATAATCCCATATTCTTTGTAGTTAGATTAAACTACGTGTGGCATTCCATACCTGCTCCTGATATGTGTGAATATGTCTTACCTTTATAATAGGATCCAGAGACCCAAATCTTGCGAAGCCTGCTCAAGAAAATAGCCTCAATAAAGGGTGCAAGGACTGGGAAGCCCACTTATCGGGCAATCTTAATTGAGTTCGAGCAGCTTCAGTACCTCTTCTCACAGTATCTTAGAGTCAAAGGTGCCCCTAAGGTACGTGCGCAATCAAGGAGCCCTATGTTTTGGTCTTTGAAAATTGACTATAGTCAATGTGTAAGAAAGCATTTCCTGGAAGCATTATGGTATTTTGTAACAGTTTGCTTGCTTGCAGGTGGCAGGCAATTCAGAACCTATGGTCATTCGGTCTTATTTTGTCTCTTCCAAGACTTACAGTTCTAAGTGGCTTAATCAGTTGCGGGGGACTGTTTTAGGAAAATCTTCTAATTTTTCTGCTCGAAACATTTTAACTGGTGATCCATGCATCGAAATTGATGAAATTGCAATTCCATGGGAATTAGCTGAAAACATAACAATTCCTGAGAAGGTAACTCTTCGTAACAAGGAAAATCTACAGCACTATCTGGATAATGCGCCAGTGGGGATCCCAAGTTGTGGCCCTTTGATTATTGAACAGGGAGGAAGAGCGTTTGATATCTCAATGGCAAAACATCGGCGGCTTCTGGAAGTTGGAGATTCTGTTCACCGTCGTCTCCGTGATGGAGATAGAGTTTTTGCCAATCGCCCACCCACTCTTGATAGACATGCTTTAATATGTCTTCGAGTCAAATTGCAGACTCACAATACATTTGCAATAAATCCTATTCTATGTGCCCCATATAATGCGGATTTTGATGGCGATGCACTTCATCTGTACATTCCACAGTCCATTGAAGCGAGGCTCGAAACACGTGAGCTGATGGCTGTAGAAAGTCAGTTCACTTGTTCCCAGGGTGGTCAGGCAATAATAAGCGTAACACAAGATGCCTTGCTTGGTGCCTACCTCTTGACTACAGGTCATACTTTCTTTACGAGATCACAAATTGGTCAGATACTAATGTGTGAATCTTTCTTAAATAAAATTTCTCTTCCTGCTATTCTGAAGTCACCGAAAGGAGCTTTCTGGACTGGAAAACAAGTTTTCTCGGTGACTCTCCCTGTAGGGCTTGACTATTCAAGTCCAGACTCAACTGGGGTGTTCATCAAAGATGGAGAGATCCTGAAAAGTGATGAGGGCTCTCAATGGCTGAAAAATCAACCAGATAGTTTGGTGTGTGCAATATCAAGACATGTGGGTCCTTCTGGAGCTCTAAAGCATTTAAATCTGGTCTCCAAAATTTCGCAAGAGTGGCTTCTCATGCAAGGCTTCAGTGTGGGGCTTCTAGATTTTTGTATAGGTGATCATGTAGAAGTCCGAGCATCCATGGTGAAGGAAGCAGTGCAAGAAGCAAAACTTCATATAAGTGGACAATGGAAGCTAATAAACATGCTGAATTTGAAAGTGGAGCCAACTTCTACAAAGGGCTTTTTGAATCTTGTAGTGGCAAGTTTTCATGAGTATTTCTTGAAAGTTGAAAAGAGATTGCTGGACCTTATGGGCCGGGATAACTCATTGTCTGCTATTTTGAAAGCAGGCAGTAAGGGCTCAGCTGCCAAATTGCGGCAGCAAGTTTGTTGTGTAGGTATTCAATTACATAGAGGTAAACAATTCATACGTCTGAATCAAGAAGAAACACTTTCTCTTTCTCAAGTAGTTTCAACTTCATATCCTTTTCATGCATCCGAGTCAAAAGAAATGAAAATCCCTGGATTAATAGAGAGCTCATATCTGGATGGACTGAGTCCAATCGAGTTTTTCTTCAGTTCAATATCTTCACGTGAGGCAGCAGTGAAGCAGGGTATAGACATCAGGCAACCTGGAGTACTGTTCAAAAATCTCATGCTTTTTTTACGTGACATCCACAGTTCGTATGATGGAACTGTTCGCTATAATTATAATCAGCAACTTATCCAATTCAAATATGGGGGATCTAAAGCACGTGGTCGATTTCGGCTGCTGAAGACCAAGTGTGGCCTCATCCAACGATACAAAATGGAAGAGGATGCACATATAAGATGGAGAGACTCAAATATGGCAGGTGAGGCAGTTGGAGTATTAGCCGCAACAGCAATTGTGCAGCCAGCATATCAAATGCTACTGGATCCTCCTCAACAGACTGATTTAAGGAGGAGCTCCCCTTTGGAAATCTTACAGGTATTAGTGAGTTACTACGATCAGAATTTTCCCAAGGGAATTTTTCAAGTCTGAAATTTGGGAGAAAAATACAATGACCATTCTTGATATTGAAGTTTTGAGCTGCAGGATAGTTTATTGACGAGGTACAGCTCGTCTTTGAAGGATATTGATAGGACCGTCATTCTAAGAGTCAAACAATGTGGTGGACAAAAAAGTCCACATTGGAGAGAGTGGAATGTTCTGAAAGTTCAAGATCATCTCAAGAAGATTACGCTTGAAATGCTGACCCAATGCGTTGTGATTGAGTAAATTCTTCAAGCTTGATACCTTAAGTTTATGATAAAGAATGACTCTTTATTTACACTGGTTATAAAATTCAGTTGTTAGGTCATAAGGTTTGCAATATCCAAATTCTTGTGTACAATGATGCACATATGAATGTGAGAGAGAGAGAGAGAGAAAGAAAGAAAGAAAGAAAGATTTTATTAATGTCCTTGAATACCCTAAGGTACATAGGACTAAGAAAAGGTACATGTCAAGTGTGCACATAGGAGCTTAAAGCTCAATCATCTATAAAACTAAATAACTGCAAATACAATGCATAAAAACAGCTGGCCCAGTTAGGATCCAATAGCCTGGAATCATATATCACGATGCCCATCAGCATGAAAGAAATGGTGGATGGTATGCTGTGAAGGTGTGATTAGATGTGCCCTGGACCTCTGTCGCGTCCGTGAAAGCAAAACCACATCATCAGCATAAAGGAGAATAGCAATAATGAGGTCGCCCAATGTACAACCCTCCCCTACATCACTCAGTATAACATGCTCTAGCTCGTCAATGTAAAGACCAAAAAGTGTAGGAGAGAGTGGACATCCCTGTTTGACACCAATAGTACTGACCACCTCCGGTGAAATAACTCCTAATAGTCGGACCCTGCCAATAACTCGCCTTATTAATTTCTTGTTGGACCCATAGGTACAAAAGACCTAGTAAGTACATCTCAAGTGTGTCATGACCGTTCGAGTATAATAAACGTCTCCATATATAGCATTAAGGAAATGATAACTGGTCTAACATTAAATAAATCATCATGGATATTGAGCTCTCTCAACATTGATGAAGTACAATAACTAGATAATAATTTTGTCTCTTTTTGTCATCATCTCTTAACCCTCCTGAAAAGGATTGATCGATGGGATGTTGGTGGCCTTATCTCTTCTGCTGTCGAGCTATGTGTCTATGATGAGGCTGAGCATGAGGTCATTGCTGCATCTGTCACCTGCTTTGCCTCAAATTGGAAACATGGCTTGACGTGATGCATTGACGTCTCGCATGATGTTCGTCTCATTGGAATATCTATCTCATCCTCTGGTTTGTCGTATCCTCTCTAAATCTATGCCTGCGTGTAAAGAACTCTGTGATACTCATCTGTTGGTTTGTAAATGTTTGGCCCTCAGATATGTCTCGTCCCAGAACCATCATCTCTCAAAAAATGCTAATCAGTAGCTTCTTCAAATCATGCATACCTGTAGCGCCTTATGCTTTGATACCATTTTAACAAATCCAAAAAATACAGGAACTAGTGCAGCAGTAGATCACACAACAATCACCATAGCTATAAACATGTCTCTCAAAGTTGGCACAATCAAAAGCACTGCCCAGTATAGGCCAAAATTATTGACGATATTCCCTTGAGCATAGCAAAAGCCGTCAAAAACTCTTGTACAAGCTAATTTTTGCATAAATGTGGCTACTCGGCTAGTCCAAGTAGCTAGCTGTGGGACAAGTGCCCGAAAAATATGTCAATTGCGGGTCAAGGTGTGGTTACTACAGGAAAAAGTAAATCTAGTTAACTGTACACTAATAACAGTATCACATTTGAAGCTTATCTAAAAATTGATCTGATTTCCAACATGAGCATGGTAGTTAATTCGGTTTTCAATTTCTTTTCTCCCTAAAGTATGCCTAGAATCTTGGAAATAATTGGACATGTGAAGACCATAGTTCCAGTGAACCGTGGACGGTTCATCACGGTTCTTGGAACCGTACAGTGTACTGTACGGTTCATAAAGTTTGGTTCCAAGAAACGTCGTGAACCGTGGATTAATTAATTAATTTTTTTAAATACCCACCCCCAAAAACAGCTCAAAAAAAAGCCAAAAAAAGGCCAAAAATCCCATTGAACTGTAAAAAACCATACTGATTATAGAGAATTCTAAACTGTAAAATAAGTAGCAAGAGCATTCACAGCTTGTTGTATAGGAGATTCACCCCTACGATAAATGTAATGAGACACTGACACATTCAGATCCACTGCTAGATGATATACAGGCCAAAAAATGAGGGCCAAAAATCCGTTAGGAGGGGTTTTGGGGGGAAAATGGCAAAAAATTAATTAATCAATTAATTACAGGAACCATACCACGGTTCATGAACTGTGGTATGGTTCACTCTACGGTTCCCAAGACCCACGGTTCTTGGAACCGTGGGTTCTATGGTGAAGACCTAGCTGGACCGGTGTTGAAGTATCGGTCAAGGATATGTTATGGTTGCATTCTTTCATAAAACTGTCAGTACTTCTTGGTTGTGATGCCATGCTTGTTTCTTTGTTTCTGGTTGGAAGAGTTGACTTCATGATCCTTGTGGGAAATTTTTACCTTTTGTTACTGCAGGTTCCTAGAGAAACATAAATTTGGAGAGTGGAACGAAAATCTGAGGAGAAAGTCACCTTGGCTGTGTCATATTCAGCTCAAAGAGGTATTCCTGTAGTTTAGAAACTTTCAATGCATTGTTAAAAACTATAGGAATTCGATTAATGATGTAGAATCAGAAGATCTTGACATTTGCAAGTGGTTGACAAACCTTCATCATGTTGCATCAATTATCCATGCATATGATAGCTAGAGAGCAGTTTTCCTCCCTAGGCATGAAAATCAAAAGAACTGTGTGCTCTTTAGAAACTCTAATGTGGATTGTTTACTATTTAGGCTTTGTATTGATGATGTATTTATGAATTTGGACGGTGGAATGAGAATCAAAGGGAAAAGTGACCTTGGTTGTGTCATATTCAGGTCAAAGAGGTACTTGTAGTTTAGAAACTTGCAATGCACTGTTGGAAAATGATAGGAATTTGATTGATGATATAGAATCAGAAAATCTTGATGTTTGCAAGTGACTGACGGATCTTCAGTTTGCATCAAGTAGCCATGCATATGATAGCTAGAAAGCAGTTTGCCTCACTAGGCATGAAAATCAAATCAGCTGTGTCCTTGAGAAGTTCTTGTAATGTGGATTGTTAAGTTACTTAAGTATTTGAGCCTTTGTATTGGTGATGTATCAGGGTGCTGATGATTATGTGCATTAGAATTCAGTATATCTGACAAATTCCTTTTCTATTAAGTGGCACTTTTCCCAAGATCTTATTTCTTGCTATTGTCATGTTTATGATCGTAACATCCACAAAACACTGACATAACAGAAGATTGCAAATGTATAAGTTAATCTGATGAAACTTTGTAAGAAAACAATATTCTGCTATAATAATCTGCTGTAATGAGCTCTATGCTGGGTCGATGTTAATCTAATGAAAAATGCACTAAGACTTGACTCTGACTCCTCAGACAACCACAAGGAGGCCTTTGGGGTCAAACATCTCAATTAGGGCTAGAGTCTGCAAGTTAGGACTTGATGTTGAGTAATAACCAACTCACTGGTGAATAAATGAATGTCAATATTAGATGTTGCTAAGAAATGAATCCTCTGGGCAGCCCAAACCTACAAACCCCAAGGAATAATACACAATATTGACACAGGGCCCAAGGCGAAAGTATCTGTCCTTGTCACGATCCCTCCAAAAGTTAGTGTCCTCACTGTCAGGACAACAATGAAGAGGGAGTATTAACCTGCCATAAAATATGGAATATACTGATTGAGTAAAGTGAAGCCTGCAAAATAAGATCTGTTAGAGGTGCCACAACTTCAAATTGGAAAGTATGCATTATCATCAGTATCATCAAAAGGACCTAGAACCATGTTGCCATTAGAAGCATCTTAAAGTGCATAAAGAATAGTTTTCCGAGAATGCTCAGTGCCAACATTACGGTGTTTGAAACAAAAGCCTTTATTTTGGAGCTTAGCAGTTTCTTGCCATAAAATGTTTGGAACGGATAGTTTCTGAGAAGGCAAAATAGGAAGGAAATGCATATTCATGGATGATACTCAGGAGGTTGTAAAGGAACCAAAGCTCTCACAAGTAACACTTCTTAATAGTAGAATTATGAGTGTTAGCCAAAGACTCCACACTATGGAGAAACTGACGAATTTTTCTTTAATGGTTTTCTGTATAAGCCTTCAAGGGAATGTAGAGTTGCTCAGTCACCGGGTTTTTAAAAGCAGTTTAATCTACATGTTGCATTGTCTGGACCTGTGATTTTGGGGTTTGAAAAGTAGTTCAAGCAGAATACTATCTAGCCGCTTATGTAGATGGTCAGGGACAATTATTGTGCTCGGTATATGTCTTTCCTATGGATCACTTTCAGGACGTTGTCCATTTGTGTAAGAAATGATCAAAGTTTTCAGAGCGGAAATAGAAGAGTTAGTTGTCTGACACTTTCAAGCCTGGTATGAGATTGATAGTGATAGAAAATAAGGCTATTCTTTAAAGGACACTTAAGGAGCGGCCCAGGTCTGAATGGGAGGCCTGTGTTTGCCCGAGGTTCATGAGCCCTGGCATTTTTATAGATAGATGCTGTATCTTGTTTCTTTGATCCTCTCAAAAGGGGAACTAATTCGACTTCTAATTGTACAGGATGCTCTCAGACACTTCAAAATAACAACAGATGCTATCATTAGTTGTCTCAAGAAGACTGTCAATGACAAGAGAACTTTGTGTAAATGGGATCCATCTGTGCAGCCCATCATCTTTTGCAGGTTTGGTGATACTTGCAACCTTGTTTCTGCACGTTGAAAGTTGAAATGGATTTTTTTGGTGTTCTTTTTTGTTTTTTGTGGATGTTTTCTTTGCAATGTCCATCTCCATCTCTTATCTGGAACCTGGAAGTGCATCTTTTTTCTTTTTTTTACTGAGGTGCACAGAAATTGCAGATGCACAGTTGAACATTTTATGTCTTTTCATCTTATACAGGAACTCTTGCCATTTAAGGGTATCATCAAATATGGAGATAGGTGGTCCATGTATACATGTTATGTATGACATATATGATGAGTGTTTTCTAGACGGAGAAGACACACATGTTCTAGAGTTGTTGACATCAATTAGGGATCGAGGGGTTCCATACCTTATGACTACGACAGTTAAAGGCATGTATCTTTACGACTTTGTACTCTCATGAAACTCATTTAGAAAATGCAATCTATTTAACCAGGAGCTAATGCTTCATAGATACCTTGATGTGATTGACACTTGTTTTTACATAGGAATCACTTAGTTCCACTTGATTTTGAGTTTTGAATGAGTGCTGATTTTGAATTTTGAATGAGTGCTAATGTTATCATGGATAAAACTTGAAGCTGATGCTTAAACAGTGTAGCTGAAAGATTTATATATAAGGATATTTAGATCTTCTGCTGCGCCATGCATTAGCTCCTTTCATATCATTGCAGTATCTCCCATATTTTATGAATACAGTATTTGGTACGTTCTAATGTTGAAGTACGCCTGTCTCATGTTGTTGTTGCTAAATGATGCAAATTGGGCAAATTTGAACATGCTCCATCTTAGACAGCTGAGTATGTTACCATGTTCATGGAGCCTTAAAAGGTAAATTTGCTACTTTTGAGAGTAATCAGTCTGGACTCTGAAAGGTCACTTGGTTCGCTCTTCCACCTATCTCAGTCAAAAGCTCGTAATCAGCAAATGTGGAAAGGTTTTATTTCTTGTGATAATGTCACGGCATCATTCAGTTTGAACTACTAGAATGGTTGTTCATGATCTGGAAGTCACCTAATGACAGTTCTCTAAGTAAATTCCAGATGGAAGAAAGATAATCTGCTTCCAATCATCTTGATAAGTGCAGAGGTGAGATTTTTGTCCTCTATTAAGCCAAGTGCTCTTCTCAAGAGTGGTTTGCAATTTACAGTATGAGTATTACTCGTAATGCCATCAGTGTCGAAGCTAGTCATCATACCATAGCTCCAACTATGTAAGATGTAACTTTGTGGCAGGTAGGGAAGGGGGAAGGGTCCACCATGACCCGTGTGAAAATAGTTTCCCGATTTTCCATTTCGAGGATCAAAACTCGGTTCAAAACCTCAGTTTCAAAATGGCCCATTCGAAATGGTGAAATGAATTCTAAATGACTCTTGATTTTTCCAAGAGCCCTAGTTGCCGCCACCAACATCTTTGGAAAGTTCTTATGTGGCCATTGACGATGGGGAAGAGGGAGAAAGGCACGGAGCAGGAGAGGGAGTGAAGAGAAAGATACAGGGAAGATAGGGGAGAGGGAGAGGAAGAGGAGTGAATCTTGAATATAGATAATAGGGAGAGGGAGAGGAAGAGGAGTGAATCTTGAATATAGATAATAGGGAGAGGTTAGAAGTTAGAATTTAGGAGAGAGGAGATAAGAACTTGGGAGAGAGCAGATAATAGAGGGGGGGAGTGAAGAGAGGTTAAAACTGCCTTTTTGTTTTAAGTTTATGGTAACAAAATCTCGAAAATGCTAGTTTATGTAATGAGACTTGTGAAATCAACTGTCAACATGTTAATTGTTAATTTGCCAGTTTTTAAATTATCACACAAAATAGACTTTGATAATTTGATAAGGGTTCTGCTAACATTCAGACAGGAGGCGGTTGATTACAGTCGACATTGCACTGTACAGTCTCCAAAGGTGCATTACCCCCTCAAACACTTGTCTTCTCACAATCGTTACACACCCCCCCCCCCCCCCCCCCCCCTCCGAAAAAAAAAAGCAAGAAAGAAAAAGAAATAAAGCCCTAAAAATGAAACTTTCTTCTGAAAAGGCAGATACCTGTTTAAGACACATTTTTCCGTTTTGAAAAGGCGGATTTGAAGACTTACCTACCTAGGTCACTATTTAGATTCCTAGTCAAGTTCCCAGCTATGTTGATTTTGCAAAGTAGGATGAGGCTCTGGTAAGGCACGAGATGCTTTGTTTATCAATCCTGAAGAAATCTTTAAGAAGCACTGAAGAGCTGTCACTAAACCACAACTTGCCAACAGTCTTAATTCTTCAATGTGAAAAAAGTGAATATGAACCTTGTAATCTTGTTATTCTGACAAGATTCTGGAATCTTTTAGGCCCTTCCAAAGAAATTTTGAACGTTGAGAACTTGTGATTTACATCTCTCCTCCCCTTGAGCTACCTTTTCATGACATCTTGCACGTCACAATCCTCAGCTGGCTTAAGAAGTAGAGATTATGTGGCTTAAGATTTTGCCAGTTGATTGTTAGAACAAGTATTCAGGAAACAATGCTGAGAAAACTACTCTGTGAAAGTCCAGGTGAGAGCTGGGTGGATTCTGTGGATGTTGTTTGGGAGGAAAAGGATCATCCATTGACGCTTGCAACTGATGTGTTGCCGCGAAACCGATTCAAGAATCAAATAAGCCGCAACGGAGAACTTGTGGTGGTAGTTACCGTTGACAAGGCACATTGTAAGAAACGTGGATTGGCCTGGAGTTCTATTATTATGGCATGCACCCCTATCTTGGATCTATTGGATTTGCGGCGGAGCACACCTGCCAGCATTCAAGAAATACGCCATACTCTGGGCATTGAGGCAGCCCATCAGTCAATTTTGAAGGTCTTTATTTTGGAATTCTAATACTATCTTGACTATGTGAAGTTGCTCAGATAAGTTTATGAAGACACTTGAAGGTGGTTGTTTCGTAGCTCTACCATTTGGTTAAGTTTTATGCCATAAAGACTTTGGCTATTTCGTTTTACCAGTTTATGACCAGAATTTTTTTTTGAATCAGAGAATTTCTTTAGCCTTAAAAACCATGGGGAACCCTGTACACGACAGTCATCTAAAGTTGGTTGCAGACCTGATGGTGCATTCTGGAGATGTGATTGGGTTCACAGCTGGTGGTTTAAAAGAATTTTCGCGGAACATTTCCATGTCAGCGCCCTTTTTACAGGGATCATTTCAGGTCCTTTTAAGATTATCAAGCCAACTTTTCTTCATATATCTTGGCTTGAAACCTTGATCTGTACTTGTTTTCTCAACAATTTGGTGAATCTTATGAAGCTTCTATTCAATGTGCAGGCCCCGTTCAAAACCTTTCTAAATGCTGCAGGAAGAGGTGCGCGTGATGATTTACATGGAGTAGTTCCTTCTTCAGTGTGGGGAAAACCTTCAGCTGTTGGCACTGGAGGACATTTTGATCTACTTTGGAACCTAGACAAAGTAAGTAGAGACCTTATTTGATTGGCTTGGCTCTTCATTACTGCCTTTCTATGCAAACTTTGCTCCTGGTCTCTGTGGTGATGGAAGCTGATCATATTTGTATAGTTTGTTAAAGGTTGAGTTGCACGTTTTCTTGCATATTGATGGCACTTATTTGTAGCATTTGTATAAATCTTGCCCATTAGTGCTGCTAGCCTTCATCATGGCCAAGTTGGCCCTGACAACTGAAGACGTAATAAGAACACAGCATGTTGGTCATTGTTAGATGTACAAACACCCATTTGCATGTTCATGCACGCAACGTGCACCTATGTTTGGGTGCTGATGACATGACTAGAGATGTAATGTATAGTCAGAGCTATGCGTTGGAAACAATAATCTGAGACTGTGGGTGGATGCCATGAAATTAAAGTTTGTAAGCCATCTTCAGATGTATGTTAGTAGTATTCTAAATGGCTGTTATCATTTGATCATATCAGCAGAATTTTGGTTGTTTTAGATCTTAGTCCAAGTTATGGCAAAGCTGGTTTCTTTTCTTATTCTTTTCATCTTTATTGATGCACTTTACCTGCAAGCTACCTTAAGTTTTACTTGAAAAGGCTGAAGTTATATCGTTCATTATTTAAATATAAATCTGCTACAAATTAAGGGTTTTGATTGATTGGTTTTGCTGGTAAGTATCATCTTTCAGTAAGGCCAACTTCCAAGTCTGCCCTTTACCTCATAGAAACTTGGCACTCTGCTACTTGCATATTGTATGAAAGTTAATGTGACTGCTATGTTGGTCCTTGTGACCACCAACCCCTGCAAAAGATGCTCTGATTGTCACCAACTGAATGGTCCCTTCTTTACATTTTCACTTTACGATGTTGCATTTGTTGTGTCTACCATAAATGGACATGCACCTAATGAATTTGGTCCCAATGCCCTTTCGTGTACATAATTTGGGAGGTCGTCTGCTTTTGACTTTGAGCCCTTGTTCATGATGGGATGGTCTCATCAGGACCTTTGCCCTTACCCCAACTTACCTTGTTGCATATGCGGAATTTGTGCCCATGACCACAATCTACCCTATTGTTGCATATGGAGACTTGAAAGGATTGAAAAGTCTACTCACGGGTGTGGATGACCAAGAAGTTGGACTGCTTGACTCTGCATCCCTTGAGTGTCTTTGCATGCATGCTATGCATTGTCAACATTCTACATCCGTAGGAATGTCCATTTGCATCCATCAAGCTCAGCAACCCCAAGCAAGTGCCTGCTCACCCTTGTGATGATGCTGGAACGTTTGACATTTATGCCACATTTGAACTTCTGATCTAGTGGAAGGAGCCTTATCCCCCTCCAATAGCTTCACCTCAGATGAGATTTCTTGACCCTCCACCCACTTTGTGCAAACCTAGAAAATTTTGGAGTAAACTGTGGGTCCTACATGTAAATTTTGGTCATTGAACTAATGCTTTGAAAACTGCACAGCACTTCTTCGAGCTTGCCAGCATGATAGCATATTATAGCTATAATGTAAATGAAACCTTAATCCAATGATAGGCTCAGGTTCTAGATACATGAGAAAGCATGCTATGAGTATGAATGCCTTAAGAAGCTCTCTGTCGAAAGATAGTAGCCAAGAACAACCACAAAACTGTTGTATTAGTAATGCTAAGTCAAATCCTAGCAAGAATTGCCTAAATCCCATATTGCGTTTCAGGATGGTTCCAAAATTGTAGAACATTCTAGATCGGAATATATAAAAATAAAAATATATTGATCTCTTTTCGATGGGGGGCTTGTACACTAGCTGTTAGGGGTGGAAAAACCATCATAAGAAAGTTTCATTTGGGCCATGAACAATTTCAACAGAATGAGTCTTCTGCAAGTTACAATAGAGTGATGATCTAGGTCTATTCTTAAGACAATGGCTGTAGTTGAGCTATCAAACTAGCGTGTGATTAATCTATTCTCACAGATTTGTCGTCCTCTGTAGTCAATTGCAATCAATAATGTGACATGGAACATAACCGGCAACAACATATGGTGGATTAATCATCACTGCATTAACTTGACGTTTACTTAAAGATGTGACATGGATTATGGCTTGATAGGAAGTACATGCCTCTATTCATGCTCTATGCTAGCAATAAAGGCAACGTCAGAACTACGTATACTGTATAGTTTCAAGTAAATCATCAGTCAACACATATAGAACTAATGTGCACCTTGATTTGCTTGTGACAAAGACAAAACTTAAAATACTCATGCATATGAAGTTTGAACATATGTGAAGGTACGCTACTTTTCTTAATTACTCTAGCCTCAAGCTTGTATCTTAATCAGATGTAACTGCAATAAGTATCTACTTTATGTTATTGCATCAAAACAATTTTACTTTTTGGACAACGTTGTTACAGAAGAAGCCTGCCTACATATGAGTTTGCCCCAACAACTGAGAACATGACACCTTTGCTTTCGTAGCTGACTGAAAGATCTTTGTAAAGCAGTTAGATTCCATGGTTTTTCAGTCCTTTGATACTCATGCAACACAACCCCAATCTTGCAAGAAATTTTGTGTTGTATGCCTTCTACTACTAGGTTATTTATCTTCTTCGATACAATTTAAATTCACAGTGGCCTCACTACCTCGTGTGCCCTGTTTAATAACATTGAGGTGTGCCTCTCTCGTTTATTCGATTTGGTTCATAAATGTTGTCTTAGTGATGCCAAGTGAAATCAGGGTTAGACCTCATTGTTTTTTAAAAATAATTTTTTGGAAGGGTCCCAAGTCTACAAAATGATGCATCCCATTTCTGAATGTCGAGGGCTCGGAATGACGTTCAGATGCAACTCCAATACGTCTCATTTCTTCATGTAGCAATACCTTCTAACTTAAGATGGTCGGAGGCTCTCTCTTCCTACACATATTTGGTTGAATTGTCATGGGTTCCATATTCAGCATGAAACAGGCAGCCACATGCCAATTTGGAAAAGGTCAACCTTCTCATGTCAATTTGGAGTGGCTTTGTTTCAGCAGGCACGTACGAGATGTACAAAGTGAGTGTTGTCTCGTTGACATTCTAGTTACACCTACAACTCTGTATGTAAGGCATGGTGCATTGGGCTCTCCATATTAGCTTTGGCTAAATTTCATGTCTCCTGACCTTTATGTGGTAATCGATTGTCCATGGTAAGCCCTCAATTCCACATTCAATCATCTTAGTCGTTTTTGTTAAGCCTCCCATACAGATAGATGCCACCTTTAGATCAATCTACTACCTGTTTCAAGATCAGTCGGTGACACAATGTTCCCTGGTATTATATATGGATCGGGGATGTGTTGATGCTTAAGAGAGATGTTCCGCTTGAGGAGTGAGGTATGTTGTTCCATCATGGCCACTACCAAAGACTATCTGTGGTTTTACATCACGTCTCATTTCTCAAAATGCCATCCGTAGGCAAATGTTAAGGTAGAGTTAGAGTTATTGTTAGAGGATGAGGCATACATTCCTTCTTGTCACTAGGACTGAAGATAGAGATGTCAACCTACACATCCATCTACATTACCTACCACTCATTGTTGCGCATCATACTCAATGATGGTGTATGTGTGCACCAGTAGTGTATGGTACCATCGTCAACAACTCTGGCCGCCAGCCATCATGACCTTCTTGTTGAGACCTCTATCCCTGTTAGATAGATGATTTCGCTTACATCCAAATGAGTAGATGCCAATGCATTAGATATTGCTGATTGCTAACCACTTATATGACATCATTATTAGCTTATAGTAATGCTATAGTTCTTAGTCCTAGTTTAATTCCATTTTAATGGCATTTTTGTGCTCCCATTGTTATTAATGACCTTGTACTCTTGTGTATCGTTAGGTACTCTATATATCAATCTCTCTCTCTCTCTCTCTCTTTCAATTTTTTTTTTGGGCCGTTGAAAGGCAACATAATGCATTTCTAAAAGCTATGTCCAACAAAGCAAAGCATGGTCAAAGTTATGCTTGCATGTTAACAAAGAATGGAGGAAGACAGCTCAAGAAGGGATTGACAAGCTAAAGGGCACACAAGAAGCAACGTTGAGAAGATGGAAAGAATGGGGAAAAACCTCTAACAAAATGGCACCACGGTTACAAGGTGATCAATAGAAACCCAGGTTCCACAATACTATGGCATAGAGCCTCTATGAGAAGATGGAAAGAATGGAGAAAAACCTGGCACCATCGTTACACGGCGATCAATAGAAAACCCAGGTTCCACAATACTAAGGCATAGAGCTTTCTCTTTCCAGCTTTAAAGGTTGCCAAATGGTCCATGGTTCAGTATTTTGGCCAAATTCTAGTTGGGTTAATAGATCTAGCTTTGCTTCTTCAACCATGATTGATTTTTCTCTCAATAATTGACTATTTGACATTAGGTTACACACAAGAACTTTCCTATAAGTCCTTTCCAATCCCTCTTGTCAGCCTCTTTACAAATTGACCTACTTAAGTGTTAGGTGCAAGGTATGGCCTCATCGTACCCTAGAAGGGCCAGTGACCAAGTGGGTTAGGCGACGGCCAGTGGTGAGCCACAACCCACACCCCATTTCAAGGTACTCAAGTCCTTGGGGGTGTCACTGCAGGTGATCCGGTGAGTACTCCCGACATGCATTGACCAAGTCAACCTGCAGTCAGTTGGACAATGACTAGGGTCAAGCCCAAGGGACCAACTAGGCACGGCGGGGGCACAGGGGTGGTTAAACATTAAGACCGTTTCAGATTCATGGGTCAGGACTGACATGGCATGCCAAGTGGCCCGATCACCGACATATGGACTCCATGTGTCACAGGAATAAAGGGTAGCTATGCTTAAAGGTTTGCCTATGGATGGGAGTAGATTCATCTTTTTACCAGCACCTCACATTTGGTATCAGTACTATCAGACCATAGGAAGAGCTCATTCTAGCAAGAGAATAGCTTCTTCTACAGAGAGTGTGAAAAACCACCATCTTTTTCTGGGGTGTGACCACCTGTGCAGTGTGGATTATCATGCAAGCAGTAGATCACACTTCCAAAAGGGCTGGAAATCTGAGGAAAAAGAGAGAATAGAATCTCAGCGCCCCAGTTCAATGTAGAAGATTAAGTAATCGGCTGCTTATTCCTCTTGCATGTGAGGTGTTGATTTTTGTTGATGAGTTGGAGTGCCGCTGGAAGGCAAATAGAAGGCTGTTTTTTTAAGATTGATTAGGGCCCCTGCAAAACCAGCGAGTTGCAGCTGTGATTGAGTGTTGATTACCTGTGAAAATCAGCATAATCTAGAGGCCGATCTAGTGCACCATGAAATCACCAAGTATATGTGGGCAGGAAATTTGTGTCTTTTGGAGAGACTCCAGCACATTTTTTCTGTAGGTTCTAGGGCATGTTCTTGCGCAGTTTCTAGTGCATCTGATGAGGCAAAGTGGGTGCACTTCTAGTTGGAAACCAGGTGCATCTATTGTCAGGGAACCAGGGGCTAGACTGGCAGTTCCAGCATTTTTTTTCGCAGCCAGATTTGGGGCAAGTTTTTGCTACTTAGTTCCCTTTCTCGTTTTTTTTTGGTTTTTTCAAGTTGTAAAATTGTCAATTTGTTGTTAATTTTGGTTGGCATTTGTTATGTTAATTTTGGTAAGTAATCTGGTTGTCATCATTGCACTTTTTTTTTTTTTTTTTAACCTTTTTCAACTGTTTGTAACATTAATTGCTGTTTATTGGATATGGCCTAACCACCCATGAGCCCATAATGTAAAGCGATGCCTGCAACATTTGGCGTGTCGTCTTCCTTTCGAACTCCCCAACTTGACGTGCAAGATCGTCTTACCCAACGTGTCCTTCGACATGGTTGATTTTCACAAGGCCTTTAGAGTCCAGTTTGTCCTACCTCATGAGCACATGAGAGCTACAGATGCATGGCACTTGCATAGACAAAAAAATAACATTGTTCAAGTCTATGCATGTATCGTGAAATTCTAATTAAAACTCCTAATGAATTTCCTGAATGGATGCAGAAACGTAAGTCCATTTCTGGTTTGCGAGAGGATTGACGATCTCCAGTTTTGCATGAAGAATGCAAATCTCTCTCGAGGAAGCCATTGTGATGGTTCCCATTAATGAGGGTAGTAGAGGATGGTTTGGCAGGAGCAGGCCACCGATGGTACTCAAATGCCAGGACTTGAGGGAATCTCTGCAGCTAGCAATAGTACAATTGTCGCAGGAGACGAAGCACAAAGTTAGCTCTAGGTCTCGGGGCACACACAAACAAGCCAACCTTACTTTTGAGTAGAGAAGCTGTGGCACTGTGCCAAATGTGAAAGCATTTGCTATTGTTGCTTGGGTCTCAAGTATGAGGGGAAAGCTACGCACGCGAGCATTGTACTTTTAGGGAGTTAGAAGGTGGGTGATTTAGTGTTTCTGGAAGTGACTTTGAAGTCGAAGGTAATGCACATTGATAAGTGTAGGAAAGGATTACCAAAATATTGTGGACCATGGAAAGTCGTTAAGAAAATTGGCGAGGTTGCCTTTAAGTTAGAACTACCTCAAGGATGTACAATGCATCCAGTTTTCCATGTAAAGCACTTGAAGAAGTGCTTACATCAAGGCAATAACTTTGTAGAAGGCTTGGTGTCACTATAGCAAAAAGAGGCCTTGGATTATGGATCAACACCTATCCTAGGAGGGAGAGGGAGAGGCGATTGAGGTATCAAGTCTTCCAAGAGTATCTAGTTGCTTGGAAAGGACTTGCCTTGTCTGATGCTACTCGGGAGAGTCATTACAGGCTAAGTCAAACGTACCCTGAGTTTGTCATTAAGGAATGATGACTCAGGCTTCTTGATTACATATTGTATTGAAAAGAACTTCCAAAGATTGCCAGGTCCGCGAATGCAATGTGGATTTCAGGTCCCTTCTTGTGAAGGTTCGTAACAAAGGCCAGCGTCTCTTCTCATGTGACTTTAAAATCTGGAGCTTTCGTTGCATCATAATTGCCCCGGAATAGAATGCAGTTTGGAACGATTTTCTGTTCCAGAACAAGCCGCCAAGTTTTTATTTTTTGCACATACTGATCTATTTAGCTTAAATTTTTTTTGTAGTACGTAGATAGGATCACATTTCTACTGAATCTTGATTCTAAGTAATCTGACCTTATTGCTAAGTACTAACAGATTCTATCCTATAAAACCCAGATCTTTGAAAATAAATAACAGGATCGATCCAGCGGAACAGTTATAAAAGCAGAATATACCTTAACGGATCCTGCTTCTAACGTATCTAACCTTAGTTCTAACAGATCTTGTCCTAAACCCAGATGTACGGAACTTTGGAACCAAGCTATGGAACTATGGTTCTAAGCTATGATACTACAGAACTAAGCGATGCTAAGCGGTAAAATCAGAAGCAGAAGTAATCAAATGTGTTCATGGTATTTTTTGAAACATGACCTGCACCAGTTGTGAATCAGCTTGTGTTTGTTGATCTACATAATTGTTTGCAAAAGGATCTTCTGAAATTTGGTTTGCTTATAGTTGCAGCTTATGCTTCAATTTATTTATTACGTACAGTTTTTTAGGTATTGTTAAGCATGTTTTGAAAGTCTTTCAAACATATTCTGGACTAGTACGTTCCAACACATTTTGGTCGGAACAGGTTTTTGAGCTTTGCATGAAGTCTTTTCCAGATTTTCCGATTGTGAGGGAGTAGCTCTGAGAAATTTTATCCCCTTTCCTTGTAAAAGTGGATCATTTCTCCTCCTTATCTTTTGAGAATCCTTTTTCCTAATAAGTGATTCCTCATCATTTCCCATTTCCCATTTCGTCCTTGCTTGCATGCATTCTTCGTCGAACTATGCATTGCAAGAAACTTCCCTTACTAAATCCCGAGACTTGTCATGAGTGTCTGACTATCTTTTAGAATTAGAAAAGATGTGAGTTTTCTATGCATCTCTTCGCACCCACTGGGCCCATGTTTCTGGTGCAATGAACAAATCGACCTTAAGAATAAAGACTTCAAATCAGAATACTTACTGTCAAAGAATAATCCATCAACATTCCAAGGTTCTCCCCTCGGATAAGGTTGTGTTGCTAGGAAGGACACAGCAATGTTACAAGGATATTTTCATGCCTTGTATGAAGTTTTTAAGTCCTCTGACATGAAAGTTGCATAGAAAAGATGATGGAAATGAAATTCATACGAGAGAAGGCCACAAGCTTTACATGTGATTGTCAAGGAATTGAAGTAGTCTCTTCCTATAAGTACTTGGGGCTTGGATTTTAAGTCAATTGTAAGTGAAATCTGTGTCGAAAGAAGGATTTTACAACTACTGGCTCTCTTATGGCATGCCTTTTTCTTTTAGGAGACTGCACAATAAAGATGGTAGAGGAATGAAATATCAAAGTCGAGAGTCTAAATCTTATTCGTCTAGCAAAAAGGGGTATGTTACCTATAGAAGGAGAAGCTATCTTTTGATTCATACACTACGTTATTCAAGAAAAGAGAATGATACAAAGAGACTCGCATCGTGCAATGCTGCAACAACCTGGTGCTAATGGAAGTCGTAGAACAACGTTGGAGGGAAGCAAAGGAAAAGATGGACTTCTACAAGAAAGAGATCAATTCCATGTTCTGAAGATGCTCATATACAGCGAGTAACATTACCTACAAGGAAGTAGCTCCACCTACAACAGACACTCAATCTGCACAATGAGAATGAGTTCCCACCAAGCAGGCAGGTCTAGGAGAATTCTGAGGCTATACAGATTGTGTTGGTCATGCAAAAAAGGACAAAAATAGAAGATAGGCACATAGGATTTTCTCATGCATCCAAGTTCATCCCTGTGGTAGTTGCATCGCCTTCTCAGCAGCTCCTGCAAAAGTATTGAAGTACTACATAGATCGGGAATCTGGGGATTGACCCTGTGCTTTGGCTCAGCCAATTTTTGAAAACTTTCTTAGGGATTTATTAGACCACAGGATGAATCTCTTAGCAGTACTGTGTCCTGATGAGATTCTATTGTAGTTTGACAGAATATGTACAAGCTTTCCTGTGAAGGTGCAACAATATTGAGCCCCTTGAGAAACTCGTTGTAATAGTCTTGGTTGCCTCATCGATCCTGTTGGGACTTCTGCTACACAAGATTAATATATTTCATTTCATCCCCCCCCCCCCCCTCTCTCTTTGCAAGGAGGGGCGCAAAACCAGCTTTCAAGACAGGGTTTTTTCTGCCTGAATTCCAGAAGATGCATTCTGGGATGTTGGGCGTTCAGACCACTGCTCCAGTGTAATGTAGCTTCAATTTCTATGCGCATAAAGCATATGACATATTCAACATCTAGAATAAATACTTTTACAATAATACCAAGTATATGTTTACAGATATATCTGCATTTAAGAATATACACCAGGTTACCACACCTTTACTATTATGGCTAAATATGCACAGGATTATATTTTTTAGATGTATAAAGTTAAAAATCAGATGAAAAATAGGGTTCTGGACAGATTTTTCCTGTCTAAATGTTCACCATACCAAATTTGCATATTCCAAATCACTGAAGGCTGTGAGCACCATTCTGGAGCAACTATGAGTATCCCCCCCACTCTCAACATACAAACATACCTTCTTTTTCTGTGATATGAACTTTTTGCTGTAAGTTAAGTAGAGCAAGTTTTCTGTTGATTGCTGGAGCTTGCTTAATTGATTATAATTCCTTCCGTTTAGTTTGTAATTTGGTTTAAGGCTATCACATAAGGTAAGGTATTGAAAATGTTATCTGAAACTTTCCTTACTGAAAATGTTGAAGAAACTTCATGAGTGCAATCTACATCCTTCTATGATTTACTTACAGCTTTACATAAAGGTTTAACTTATTCCAAAGTATTCAAGAGATATTCATATCCAGGTGGGCAATCTTCTGCTTTAAAGAATGTGATCTCAAAATTTTCCTCTCAGCAAAGATTTGGTCTTCTGGTCTAAACTATATTGGTATAGATTTAGTGATAGTGTAAGGTTCTATTTGGGTCTTGTCCTTCGACAATTCCACCTTAGGGTTCCTAGATAACTTGCATTTAAATTTCTTCATATGCTATAACAATCGAGCTCAAAATCATGTGTCCAAGGCCTTATTTTGAAAGCTTGTCAAAGCAGAGTGCAGACCATCGCAGTTTTGTTAAGCAGTTAGACATCCATGAGCTGGTGGCATGTTTCAAAACTGAAATGGACGAATCTAGAAGTATACCTGCAGATCAGGACTTCATGCCAGAAGTCTATCCTCATCAATATTTGGATGAAGAACCAGAATCCATGGAACGCTTCTCACCACCACCAAGAGCAATCCCAGATTCACCAACGTCTGGGGCTGTTATCTGCACAGAAGATGCAA
This sequence comes from Diphasiastrum complanatum, assembly GCA_029204225.1. NCBI lineage: Eukaryota > Viridiplantae > Streptophyta > Lycopodiopsida > Lycopodiales > Lycopodiaceae > Diphasiastrum > Diphasiastrum complanatum. The sequence continues at coordinate 33,959,877 of CM055113.1, read as the reverse complement.
TATGCAATGACAGCTTGAATGTGGGATCCAATACAAAAGTTGACACACTGTATGATAATGGATGGGGTGCATCATCTGATGTAAATACAGAAATGAATGGTTACGTGTCTTTAAATTCAATCGTATCAGAAAAGAAACTGGAAGCTGGAAGTACTTGGGTGGAAAAGACTGGATCGCAAAGAAATGGTTGGGGAGAAATTACAAATGAATGTGGTCAAGATGATTCGGTGGAGGATTGGCCTATGGCTGTTGATTTGCCCAATGATAATCCTGAAGTGGACCGTTCCTGGAACAAGGATGGAAATGACCTATCAAAATCCTTGTATTCGAAAGAGAGACTTCTGAACAAAGCAATTACGGGTATAATGAAAAACTCACAAAGTGGGAGTTTCAATCAAAAGCCACAGGGATTGGCGGTTTCTTGGGATGAACCTCCTCAGCCTCAGGAGTCATTGAGTCTTGAGAAACAAAGTGCGATGAATGCAGATGATCAAGTTCTCATGCATGGATATACAAATGAGAATGAGCTCAACGATGGAAAATCTGCTGATTATAATGAAGATAATGGCAAGAAAAGAAACAAAAAAGTCTTCACCCCAACAGGGGCGAATTTAGTTCCACTTCAACCTCGACCTACAAAAGGTTAATGGTTTTTCAAATTGGAGCCAACTTATTCTATCATAAGAAGAAGTTTCAATAACTATCTTCCTTATCTGAATTTAAAGTTTTTATTTTGGTTACTCTACAGAGCAATCAGTAACTGCTGCTAATGCAGCTGATAAACGTATCACTGGATTGTCTAACGACTCGCGGGTGGTAGATGCATTTGTGAAGACTGTTAAACACATACTACATTACAGGTCTCTCTCTCTCTCTCTCTCTCTCTCTCTCTCTCTCTCTCTCTCTCTCTCTCTCTCTACTGATGCCTGGATTCTACACAGCAAGGCTCCATGAAATTGATGTGCCTAGTTCACTCTTTGAAAATCTCAACAGACAGTATGCTTCACATTTTGCAACCACCTACTCCATTCATCTCTTCTGAAAGGACTCCTTCAATTTATAGGTTGCTGTGAAATTCCAAATGTTTTATGCTCAGAATCTTCCAGGCTCCTATGAATATGCTACCATACCAGTTCTAGCAGTTGCTCCCAGCTGGGATGCTAAAGCTTTATGTCCTTATCTTGTTTATAGAAATCTGGGAGTGTTCTTTATAGTTGCCTGAACCTTGGTGGTGCTTGCATATGAGGCTACTTGCAATACTGATACTTAAACGTTCTATGTTTGTTGTGGCACATTCATAACTATATGCACACTCATAGTTATGACTAGATTCAGATAAGGAGTTGAAAGATTCAGTTTATTTTTGAGAATTTTGAATCATGAAAAGGTTTGCAAGAGTAAATTTCATATGAAAAATAGTAAATTCAGTATACATTGCTATAAGAGACCTTGAAATTATCTCACAAATTTTCTCCCGTCCAAAATTTATTGCATGAAGTGCTATGTTCGAAAAATAGTTAAAACGCGGTTACTCAGTAGTGAAATACAGATTCGAATTCCGTGTCAAACTGGACAGCCTAAAAAAAAGTTCAAAGCCCTTCGAATCAAGAATCATAGTAACTATGCGTAGACCGTATTCATAAGGAGTGATCTACAATTATGCTTTATACTTCTCGCAGATATGAACCTGGTCAAAGTTTGGGGGAAGATGATGCAAAACTGGTGCTCGAACAGCTTCTTCCTTATCATCCAGATTGCCACCTTAAACTGGGGTGTGGTGCCGATGCAATAAAGGTACTATTTTCTTCAGACTATGCACATTTGCGTTTTTCACATCTAGGTTTGTATCATCTCTGTTATGAATCAGCAGAGGGTTTATATAAGTGTATGGAAACCTTGCTATCCTTTCTGGCCCCACAACTGATGACTATGAACAGGAAGGGGGACTTGACAAATTTTTGTTTGTTGCTGTCAGGATTTATACTACTGTAGGGTTGCACGTGCAAATGGTTTACCAAAAAATAAATCGAATATATTTCTCCAATTTGTGCAGTTTATCTCCTAGTCAACTTCATCAGAAGTAAAATACTGCAGCCAGTTACATAAGCTGTTACTCATGTACTTGACTTTGTGGTTGACGAGTCAAAAACTGCATGCTAAATCAATCTAAGCAATGATCCGTTAGCCAATATAATGGTGGGTAGCAAAATCCTGAGCACTTCTGAGAATGCATTTTAGCCATAAGAATTTCATTTACCGTTGAAACTTGCTTCATGTGATGACCAAGAACTAGATGAGATTGTGACTAGAACTTCTTTTCAATTTAACTACTTTGGTGCTCCCGCCAAAAAGGTGAATGTTGTCTTTCAGTGAGCATTATTTTTAGTAAATTATTAAGATTAACAATACACTGTGAGAACAGTGTCATGTCCAACAGTCCATGCCAAAGTTTTGGAAGTCTACCATTCAGTTTGTACAGGATGTGTTACAAGCATAGCATTCTATTTATGAAAAGATTTTGTCATGCATCTGTCATTTTCTATATGTATAGCACATTGCCTTTTGGAAGTTGAAGTTCTTACCATTTACGTTTACCCGAAATAAAAGAGTGCCTGTGTTTTCGTTAAAACAAACAAGTGAGCCTGCCATTTACTGCTCTCAAACAATCCTCTGGCAAGCTATTGCTACTGACGAAAGGAAAATAAAAGTCATACTTTGATGTACTCTTAGTCAACCAAAGCATCAAACCACAATGAACAACTAAAGGTTTGGAATGCTGACAGGTTGATTATAATCCATCATATCCTTCAACTCGCTGTTTCTTTGTGGTACGTAAGGATGGAACTGTTGCTGATTTTTCATACCACAAATGTGTGAGAGGCTATCTTGAGAAGAACTTCCCATCATATTTAGAAGAATATGATACACTGTACCGACTGCGAAAACCTGAAGAAGACCTTTCCTAAAAGGTTCACTTTCCCCATAAAACTCTACATTGGTCTTTTTTGTTTATGCTGTGTGCATGCTAGAAGTTTCGTATGCTATATCTTTGTATGTTATTGCTGCGTGCATGCTAGAACTTTTATTTGTTAGATCAAGTTAGGCTGAATTTTTTGGTCAAATTTTTTAATAGACTTATCTGTGAAATAAAACCTTAATGTTTTGCATATAATGTGTTTCTACTTGTCAGTTCATCATGCCAAGTGAGGTGTAAATTTTTGGTTGATCCTTTTATAACGGACTAACCCATATCTCTGCTTGTTGATGCACCTCTCTCCCCCCTCGTCTGTGAACTTGCTGCAGGCATCAACAGGGCACTTTGCAGTGCATCGAGTAAATGAGAAATCATGAATTTAGTGTCGTAGTCGAGATAGCTTAATAATCATGCCTTTGTGTATTGATGATTTGATAATTGCAAGTAGCAACACGCAACTATGAATGAGCGAAAAGTACAACCATCTGAAAAAGTTGAGAAAAAGACTTTGGTGAACTTCACAAGTGCTTGGAAATACGAGTACAAGTAAGTGAAGAAATGATCAAGGCAAATGGGAAAGAAAGATTAGAAGAGATTTTGGACAGTTATGGAATGGATAAACGTGATCTTGTTTCCACACCATGGATCTCTATTTCAAAATTATTGTGGGTGCTTGTCCAGAACACTTGAAAACAAAGATATCTATGAAGCATGCTAAGCCAGCTTGAAAGCAATCCTAAAGGGAACAATAGCAGACAACAAGAAGCATTTTTAGATGTACTGTGTTTATACAATCTATGCCATGAAGTTAAGAAGAATCACATAATCCTGGAATTTTGCAGCTGTCTGCAGTGGGAGAAAACCTGTACACTAGAGAATTCACAGAAGAGTTGTAACGATAGCAAGTTCTCTTAAAACAGCAGGAGACAAGCTATTGCAGCTCTGTCAGCTATAGAAGTAAAATTCATGGCAGTATCTGTGGCAGCCAAGGAATGTATCTGCGTAGAAACGCTCTTTGCCGAAGGTGGAACAGAAAACAGCTTTCAAATAGGCTGACTGTAGAAAAATGATTGTAATGGGAACCGGGATGCAAGAGGCATTTTCATTCTGACTGCAGAAGGGCTCTACTTTTTACCTGCGGCGACTATTTTGTAACAGTATCTTGGAATCTTTATCGACGTACAGATAAAACGATTTTTTGTAAATGAGCTTTTGCATTGTGCCACCAGACAAGTGGCAATACAGTTGGAAATTGTTGGGAACTGTAGACATTCTGTATAAAAGTTCGCAAAGGGTTTATTCCGTGCAGCACTTATTTGAGTTCCTCTTTGAGCTTGTCTACGTTAAATTAAGATGTCTCATGAACTTCGTTATATGCCACATGTGATCATTGCAAATGCAAAAAGGTTGAAAGCATGGTTGTAGAAATAGTACTTTGACCCAATTATGATTGTAGATAGCAAATGCAAGAGAACACAACCAAGATGAGCTCTCAAATGAAAGAATCACATGAATAAAGTCGTGGAAATAATATCCTTGCATTTCATTGCTGGATATTTGTACCTCATATGCCAGCCTGCAGTTGATTGACAAATTCTTCTGATTCAAGCAATTTCTAGAGCTTTAATGCTTATTTTTGGATCATTCTTCCCATGCTACCTGGTGCAAAAGTCTGCAGGAGGCTGCTGTTGAACTTTATCTATAATTCAATGAATGTCAAAAACCAAAATGGGATTGTGCAAGACTTTCAGCTCTTTGTGAATGTAAGTTCTACTAAGCTGCAATTGAAATTAGCTAGTCTAAGCAAATAGTCCGGTTGGGTGTCCAACAAAGTCAGGGTAATAGGTTTGACCCATATGATTCTTGCCATGTAGATCCTAGAACACCATGGAGTCTACTTTGACTGCAATAAACAACTTTTAGCCTTACAGATGCCTCTCTCAAGTGTCAATGGATCAGTCAAAGTAATACCCAAGGGAGGCTAATTGATATAGAGATTAGAGGTATCCAAGCTACTGATCCTGTCTGCATTATATTCAATCCAAGTTCATCAAAATCTGTTTGCAGGTCAAATGAATTATGAATTTTACTTGCTATACTAAAAAGGATGACGCAAATTGTTTTGATCCATTAGTTTTATTTCTTTCATCCGTTTGTCATTATTAGAGAGACTAGCCTCCTGTTGAACTTTATCTATAATTCAATGAATGTCAAAAACCAAAATGGGATTGTGCAAGACTTTCAGCTCTTTGCGAATGTAAGTTCTACTAAGCTGCAATTGAAATTAGCTAGTCTAAGCAAAAAGTCCGGTTGGGTGTCCAACAAAGTCAGGGTAATAGGTTTGACCCATATGATTCTTGCCATGTAGATCCTAGAACACCATGGAGTCTACTTTGACTGCAATAAACAACTTTTAGCCTTACAGATGCCTCTCTCAAGTGTCAATGGATCAGTCAAAGTAATACCCAAGGGAGGCTAATTTATATAGAGATTAGAGGTATCCAAGCTACTGATCCTGTCTGCATTATATTCAATCCAAGTTCATCATAATCTGTTTGCAGGTCAAATGAATTGTGAATTTTACTTGCTATACTAAAAAGGATGACGCAAATTGTTTTGATCCATTAGTTTTATTTCTTTCATCCATTTGTCATTATCAGAGAGACTTGCTTTAATACTATGAAGAAACCTCACCCTAATACGTATACTGCATTGTATTATTACGGTAAAACTTGAGATAAAATGTACAGAGAAGAAACATAGATGTTATTATTAAAGAGAGACTTGCTTGAATATTGTGAATTGAACCCATAAGCTACATGATAAGAGGACTATATGTGAATTAAGCACTTCAAAGGTAATGACCATAATGTGGAGTGGTGCCTATGTGTGACATCGATGCCTATGTTAAACCTCAAAAGCTTGTACTAATTTACTTGGTGCTCTAGGCAAACATAGAAAGTGTATAGATTAAAAGTTTATAATAAAAAACCATCGAGGTAGTTGAATGAGACATTGCCTAGTTAATGTCTATATGTGGTATGACATAACTAAACCTGCGAATACACCAGGTTCTCTAGCATTGTCCCCAAGGCATTAAGTCTGACAACAGTGACATTCCTATAAGCACAACTCACATTACTAATCAACATCTCCATCCAAAAATAACCATTTTTTTTGTGGAAAAAAATATCCACGCTTTTTTGTGCAAATGTTTTTTCATAATCTATGCCTTTAGTTTGAAGAAAACCTTTAGCAACAAGTCTAGCTTTGTACTTATTTATAGATTCATTTTGATTGTACTTTAATCTATAACCAGCTGAGTTGAGGATTGTGCAGATCTTCGACTGTATGCTGCTTATAGATGCCATTTTTGTGAATTGTCTTCTTCAGGTTGTTTTTTGGTTTTTTGTTCTGAATGTTCGATCTCCTGAGTCTGATAGCTCTGAAACTTTATTAGAGACTCTGATACCACTGTTGCAGAAAAACTTGAATGGAATTCGAGTTTGTTTGGGCTACTGCATGCTAGATCAGATCCACAATCCTTCAGAGTGTAGATTAATAAACAAGATGAACTAGTGTGCGGAATGATGAATAAACAATTGATTACAAATAGACAACAATCATACATCAAAGCATTCAAGATCATTCAACATGTTGTAAGAGTGTTGCTGTGACAAACCCACACAACGTGTTGGCGTGAGAGATACTATGCCTCTCTCGAATAATAATGGATCGTCTCACCTACTAGCGGACTTCTTGGACGTCTGCTTCAGCAATACTATGCTTAGCTCAGGTTGACACTCAATCAATTGACAATCCAACTAACTAACAATCCAACCGATTCTCTCATCTTCAAGCTGCTTATATGAATGGAGAGAAAGAGATCTAATCTAAAATTATAAAAATGGCTAATTAAGCACGTTCCAACGATATTCAGATTGCCTTCAGCACCATCTATGGAGGAGGACGTTTTTCTTGTACTTTCATGATTTCTTTTGTACTTGGATCGTGAAGATCCGCTGCCTTTTGATCTTTGGGAGTTGTTCGGCTGCGTGTCTTGTTTGGGCTTTGCCTTCTCCTTTGCGCTCTTTCGGTCTTCGAACATTTGACCATCGCCTTCGAGTACCTTTCAGTCGTCGACAAACATCTGGTCTTCGTCTTCGAGTGTCTTTCAACTGAAACAATTATCTGCAGTTATGGACTGGGACATTCTTCGCCTGTGGGCAGCTCCCTGTATTTCGAAAGCTAGAAAAACTTTGTGGCTCAAAACATTTTATCTCTTCAAGTACTATAAAGCGAAGCAAGTTTTAGGTTACCCAACTGTTACCTGCCACAATTCCACAAAACACAACCGCATGAGTTAGTTACGTGAGGAAGACAGGTGTCATAGTTGAGCATGAGTTGTTATCCATGTCCGAAACAAGATTCACAACATTATTAGCTTGATTGCAATTACAAATAGTACGTCCAATCTTCCCTATCATGCATTTTCATAGTTAGCAATACATTCTGCCCTATAACAAAACCGTATCAGGACAGATGCCATACTAATTTTCTGCTTTCCTAGAGTGATTAGTTTTCATTTATTGTTTGTAGATTAATGTAGGAATCAGCATTCAAGTAAACTAAATAGACTGGGTTTGTGGTGTAGTTCTTGCATATTATCTTACAATCCTGTTCTTGATGTTCTTGGGATGTCCAAGAATCAAAAGACTGGTTGGTTTCTTGATTCTTGGACTTCTAAAATGTTGTAGATTAGTTTCTTGTTTAAGTTCTGTGGATTAATGCAGGTGTAGCTTCAGTGTAGAATGTTTAGGATCTGATTGTAGCTCGTTTTTAGAGTAGGTAGCTATAGAAACTGTTGAACGTTCATTTGTGCTGCATGCTGATCTGTAAATGAATGTTCATGGCTTGCATCTCTGTTTGAGTGTGAGTGCTTTCAAGAGAGAACGACCTTGAGTGTGCTATGACAGACAGGACAATACTACAACAATAATCCGTCCATTCTGCCTGGTTTGGACATTGTAATATCAAGAAAACATCTATAAATGCCCAATGAGCTTGGTAATGGGCAGAAATGGTTCTGTGAACAAGACGTAAGAAAAAGAAATAGTAAATAAATTCTCCCAAGCGGAGGATCTGTCAACATTTGACCCATTGCCACTTGCACCACTCACATTCTGAAATGCTACATGCTGCAACACTACCTTTGATTGGATCCATACAAGCAATCTGAAACATTTTCAGATCCGTTCACACTCAAACCGACCTGCAACCACCCTCCACATGTCCTACATACATTCTCAGATCTTTCGACGTTCCCCTCTACACACAGTTTACCCATAGTCTGCACATCCTTCACGTCCCCATCTACGCCGCCCCTCTTTCGCGTCCCAACTCAGCCGAGGCATTCACGTCCCATCTCAGACGAGTCATTTGCGTCCCAATCTCTTTCTTTCCTTGCTTCCAAAAGAGCACATGCAAAGCAATAACTTCCAAGTATGCTAAGGTACATAACCTTAGGCTTATAGTTGAGCAAGACTCCGTATGTTGTATATATTCCAATAGCTCTATAACTCCACAAAGCTTTGCATAATGAAAAATAATCATGCACCATAAAACTTGAAGAAACACTTGTGAAATTATCAATAACAGTATAAAAGCAAGTATCTCCCTTGCTTATTGATGAAGAAAGGTGAACATCCAAGTGTTCCAACTCCAATGGATGTAAAGTCTAAGTAGAAGACATCATACATGATTTCTTATGTGATTTTGCAACAAAACAAGCCACTCTTGGCTTGATCTCCTTGACCAGAAAAGACATAGATCTAAAATTGGTATCATGCAATCTCCTATGCCATACTTCCTCCTTGGAAATACTAGTCATCAAAGCAATATCACAAGAACTTGTATCTTCATATAGATCTAACTTGAAAATGCCACCATATTTTGATCCACATGCTAGGATCTCATCACCTTTCTTAATGTTACAATTCTTGACATTAAATTCCACATCAAAACCATCATCAAGCAACTTTCCAGCACTAATCACATTCTTTGTGAGTTTTGGAAGAAAGAGTACACTGGAAAGTGATATACTCATAGAAGATGCAAGATTCAAAGAAATAATTCCAACTCCTTCAATAGAACATCCATGATCAATAGTTGTGTACATTGATTTCTTGAGTTCTTGAAATGGTTCAATAGAAACAAAAGAACTCTTGGTGTAACCCATGTGTGATGTAGCACCACTATCAATGTACCGAGATACATCATTGAAGGGTGTATAGGAGAAGCTAGACACCATGAGTGATCATTCTCCTTCACTTGCAAATGAGTCCTCTTTGGTAATGTTGGCTTGATTTTCTTGAATCTTCTTGTAATTGGAGGTAGAAGAATGAGATAAGTCATCTACTTCTCGATCATAGTCTTTGCTCTTTGCTTTGTCCTTGTCCTTCTTGAAGTGTTGATGTTGTCCTTTGCCCTTGCCTCTTGACTTGTCCTTGGTGAAGAGTGCTTTGTCATCTCCACCATTCTTCATTGAGAGTTTGTTGATCCTCAACAACTTGTTCTCTTGCTTTCTTTCTTTAGAAATTAGAACTCCTTGAAGAGTTTCCAATGTTGGTAGCTCCTCCTTAATAGCATAGGATTGGACAATGTTTTTATACTCATCTCTTAATCCATTAAGGATTACTTGAACAAGTTCATTGTTCTTTAGAGTATCTCCAATGCATGGAGTCCTTCAACAAATAATTGCTCTTTTGTTCTCAAGTGCTTTGTAGCAATCTTGGAGTCATTATTATGGTTGCATAACATTGTTGCGACATCATGTGGTTGTAGTTAGAAAAATCTTCTATAGTCCAATTATCTTAATAGTTTATATTCGGCATGTACTAACCTAATCTAAGAGGTTGAGATGATGGACCAAGAAAACCCATGATATTCATAAGGCTAAAGAGCAAATCCTTAAAATATAGATAAAACACAAATTGTTTCAAATTCAGGATATTACAATTGCTACCCAAAGAGGTGATATGCAACATGTTCCCTATTGGCAGAACAAGGTAGGGTTGACAACTACAACATTGAGAAATTTCCATGCAAGTGTGTGTACTCCAAGCCACAAACTCCCATTGTGATGTAGGAAGTAGGGGGATGTCTCAATAATACATGCCTCCCAAGATCGAGATAAGCAAAAGAACACTTAACTTTAGAATTGTGGGCCTTGTGATTTTGTAGTGGGACCTAGGTCAATAACGACCTATATGAGCCTATGTTATGCAAATGAGTCCTCTTTGGTAATGTTGGCTTGATTTTCTTGAATCTTCTTGTAATTGGAAGTAGAAGAATGAGATAAGTCATCTACTTCTCGATCATAGTCTTTGATCTTTGCTTTGTCCTTGTCCTTCTTGAAGTGTTGATGTTGTCCTTTGTCCTTGCCTCTTGACTTGTCCTTGGTGAAGAGTGCTTTGTCATCTCCACCATCCTTCATTGAGAGTTTGTTGATCCTCAACAACTTGTTCTCTTGCTTTCTTTCTTTAGCAATTAGAACTCCTTGAAGAGTTTCCAATGTTGGTAGCTCCTCCTTAATAGCATAGGATTGGACAATGTTTTTATACTCATCTCTTAATCCATTAAGGATTACTTGAACAAGTTCATTGTTCTTTAGAGTATCTCCAATGCATGGAGTTCTTCAACAAATAATTGCTCTTTTGTTCTCAAGTGCTTTGTAGCAATCTTGGAGTCATTATTATGGTTGCATAACATTGTTGCGACATCATGTGGTTGTAGTTAGAAAAATCTTCTATAGGCCAGCTCAGACTTTGTTTCGCTCAGCTCTGTATCCCTCTGGGCGAGGTCTGCTTGGACTCTTTCATACTTTTGAGCCAGCATCTTGGATACTTTCTCCAAGCTGGCAAGATGCTGAATAGCTTCTGCGTATCCGGCAGTAGTGTTCCAAAAACCTTTTGATATAATTCGGCATCGAGGATTGGTGCCTCGACGTTGCTTTCACTGCCCTGCTAGTCATCAGGAAGCTGTTCTGCTCCTTGTGGTGCTGGCTCTTGTGGTATATCAGCCCGATTATGCTCCTGATCAGCTGTGTCCTAAGAGGTTGAGATGATGGACCAAGAAAACCCATGATATTCATAAGGCTAAAGAGCAAATCCTTAAAATATAGATAAAACACAAATTGTTTCAAATTCAGGATATTACAATTGCTACCCAAAGAGGTGATATGCAACATGTTCCCTATTGGCAGAACAAGGTAGGGTTGACAACTACAAAATTGAGAAATTTCCATGCAAGTGTGTGTACTCCAAGCCACAAACTCCCATTGTGATGTAGGAAGTAGGGGGATGTCTCAATAATACATGCCTCCCAAGATCGAGATAAGCAAAAGAACACTTAACTTTAGAATTGTGGGCCTTGTGATTTTGTAGTGGGACCTAGGTCAATAACGACCCATATGAGCCTATCCCCCCCCCCCCAAGCCTATCGTAATCGGGGATCATGGGTCAATCAAAATGTGTGATTAAGTCATTCAAGCACTTAGCACCCTCACATGCTTGGACCAAGTAAAGTGGTGGTAACCCCCTTGAGCCTACCTCCCCCAATGTACACTAAGATTTTAAATTTGCCCCAATGTTGGATATTCTTAAGAAGACTCAAATCTTTTCACGTGTTAATGATGAGCCATTCAAAAGTTTCCAAGTGAAAGTTTTGACACTTGGCGTGGATCACGCTGTAAAGATTTGGATCTGTATCTTGTTGGCATTGTGAGGATTTTAAGCATGCGGCAGCTTGATATGCTCAAGGAGCATGCCATGTGTTGAAGATCAACAATTCAAAAGTCTCCAAGTGGAATTCTGACACATGGTTACCATCCAAGAGAGTGGACCTAAAAAATGTAGTGCCATTAAGTTGCATCTCATCCCCTCCTTGGCTTTTTAGAGCATCTTTCTATGCAGCCGTTCACTTGCGAAAAGGGACGAAAATGAACGGATCGTTCAACGGGTGAGTGGGTTTGCATAGAATCCAATTTTTAGGTGCTAAAGAAAACGGGTCACCTGTAAACCCGCATAGGTGCGCCGCACGAGTGAAACGAGTGACATGGAAAGACGCCCTTAAAAAGGACTCTTTCCAACCCATCTATTCCCCAAGAGAGAAGAGCCTCACTCATGTACGACTCTTTTTTCTGCCCATGGTCTCTTAAACCCAAGGGATGTTTCAAACCCCGCCCACCGTCGGATTCCTCACAAACGTCCAGATCTTGCCACGGTGCCACGATCCAAAAGCACAAAGCAGCCCGAAATTGCAGGTGTACGCGTGGCAGAATCCTAGCGATGGGGCGTGAAATACACCGTGCGGTTAAGCCTCCATACTCGCATTTCTGGATGCAAGAAGAACAGAAGCCATCTCTCCTTCCTTGCATTCCTCTGCTTTTGCAGAGAAATTAGGGTTTCCAGCGATGGAGTGGAGTCAATTTCAGAAGAATTAGCGAAAGCAATGATCTGACAAGCCGCAGTTTCGTTTATGTTTGAAGAAACAGAGCAAAATTAGCTTCCAATCAGGCTGCAGGCTCAAAGAAAACAAGTCAGATTCGCAGTTTCGTTTATGTTTGAAGAAACAGAGCAAAATTAGCTTCCAATCAGGCTGCAGGCTCAAAGAAAACAAGTCAGATTCGCAGTTTCGTTTATGTTTGAAGAAACAGAGCAAAATTAGCTTCCAATCAGGCTGCAGGCTCAAAGAAAACAATTCAGATCCGCAGTTTCGTTTATGTTTGAAGAAACAGAGAGCAAAATTAGCTTCCAAGCAGGCTGCAGGCTCAAAGAAAACAATTCTGTGCACCGGACGCATACCTTTTGCTGGTGGAAGCATTCCATTTGGAATCCGCAACTCTTTTATTCTCTCAAGAATGTCTGTCATGCAGATAAGCTCTTTCTGCTCCTATGAGTTCCTGTCTTCTGCCCCCAAAACTGAAACACACTTGTCTAAATCTGCAAGCATCTACCCGTCTTCAATTGGTGGAGGGAAGAAGCCTGTCAATGGTGAAATTTGCCTTTTCAAGGGACAGGGCAGAGCACTGAGATATGAAGCCTTTTCTTGCAACCCTAGCTCCATTTTGTAAGTTTTCTCCATCCTCATGCCTAAGCGCGGATGTTCTACTTTACCAGTTTTTATTGTTGAATACTGAATTTTCTTTTTTCAGACTATCTTACACTTGAAATCCAGAACTGGTATGCGGCAATCTAAAATCTCAGTGCCTGTGTCATTTTCAGCCTTTTATTCTTGCTGTTGGCTATGAATATGACTTGTTGTCCTACTTAGCTGTAATAGTTTATTTGCTATTCTTTGTTCAAGATGAGCTTGTTCAATTTGTCTGGTGAACTGTGTCAGGAAAACAGGGAGGACAAAAACGAGGTTTCTGCTGAAAGCATCTCTGAATGTCAGAGAAGGGCCAAAAAGTTCAATTTCCCCAAGCCAAACTTCGGATCTTTTTCTTCTTGATCTAGCGGAGAAGCTTGAGGATTCAATTTCGAAAAATGATGCTGTGGGATCTGGTGGCATAGCTCTCAAAGGACTTCGGGATCATTCTGCTGAGGCAATAGTGAATTTGAAGTGGCCTACAAGCAAGACTGAAGCCTACCGTTTCACAGATGTGAAGTTCCTCAGAGATTTTGAGATTTGGCCTTCCAATGCATCACCCGAAAACGATGTTGATCTTTCCTCTTTACATCTTGGAGAAACAGATAGTCTACGTCTAGTTTTTGTTGATGGAGTCCTTTCAACTACCCTGTCAAATCTTCATGATGTTCCTGAAGAGCTTATTATTGGAAGTGTTTTGACACTTCCTGATAAGCAAGTTGACTCTCTTATTGCATCAAAGCTCTTAGGATCTGCTTCTGGAGATGATTCTGACTTGTTTGCTACTCTCAATGGGATTGGTGCTCGTGATGTGGGTGTGGTAATACTCCTCTCGGGTTTAAAGGTTGAAAAACCCCTTCATGTTGTGTATTACTCATCTGAAAATCGCTCATATACCGGGAGTTCAGGTTCTCAAATATCACTGTCCAGTCCCCGCTTACTTGTTGTTGTAGAAAAAGGAGCAGAACTGGACCTAGTTGAGGAGTTTGTTGGAGCATCACAGACAGTGTATTGGTCAAATTCCGTTTCTGAGATTTTTGTTTCCCAAGGAGCCAAAGTCACTCATAGTTATGTACAAACACAGGAGAGGACTTCTGTTCATATTAAAAAGACCTTTGTTTCTCAGGTATGTGGGAAGACCTCACCAAAATGTTGTTGAACTAAGTTTTGGTGTGAATCATACTTAGTTGACCTAGGCATTTTATGTCTGCTATTTCATTTTTGCAATGTATGGAAATACCTGGTTTTGTATTGAGAAGCTGCATGGAAGCGGGAGTTGCAGAATTGAAGGTTGGAGAAGTTAGGTTAATGATGTATCTGGACTTACACGGAGCCTTATAAGAAAACCTCAACTTTTCTCAAGCTTTTCAATAGTTGTGTTGTATGAGTTAGCTTGTTGGCAATCCCTTGTGGTCAAATTTTCTGATGCCTGTGTTTTTAGTTTTTGAAAGCGGCTATGTCACATAATCATGTCGATAGTCTGGTTGAGAAAAAATGGCACAATCATCACAAAGCAAATGTTAACAAGTACTATGCATATCACAGTAAGGTGCACCTTATCATACTTCATGCATGGCTATATTTTCCTGTTTGGGGAAGTCAGTGCAATAGGTTGTGATGTGGTAACTGCAATCCCACAGAATCTGAGATCCATAGCAGTTTCTAGCACACTTTTACTGGCAAGCACATGGAAATAGAGCTACCATGTCAGCTATTTCTAGGATGAAACAACAATTTTTACCGGACATTTAAACTCACAAGCATGAGTTAGTTTCTTGCAAGTAGGCTTCTCCTCGGGATCCATAGAACACAAGATGCCAGTTGCAGTATCCATATTTTGAAAAGTTCAGGTGAGACCTGAAAATATCTGTAAAACGGCACACATCCCGTCTAGTACCTATATTTTATCTTTAAGAACCCGCTGCTGTATGTCAATGCCTTCGAGTATGACCTTCTATGAAATTCAGGAGACCTTATCACTGAAGGATTTTATGTTGTTGGTTGCTTTTAAGGGGCCGACCTATAGACAATCTTCAGAATCATCCCTTGATGGAATTATGCTTTTGCTTTTCTTGCAACATGCACAACCTGTTTATATGGAAAATGCTATCTTGAAGCTCTACTGAAACTCTATCAGATTACAGGACTTGGCATTCTGCGACTAGTCCATCTATCTTTCTCCACATCTTCTTAAACAGTTGGTACCTGAATTTCAGTTCAATGGTGAGAGCCTCCTGGGGAGTGGGAGCAAAGATCATTATTATATCAACAAGTAGGCTCCAATGTCTTCGTGCTGCTGCAATTTGCTTAAGTTACAGCCTCTTGGCATTTCTAATTCTCTATATACTTTATACTATTTAGTATGTACAAACTGATGAGACCGACTATGCTTTGCCAATTATGTCCTGTCTTCTTTAAGGCCTGTTTAACACTACATGAGCCTGTAAACTACAGTCAAATGCCTAGATTGTGAGAGAGTGGTTTGAGGAAGAAGCTTCCACTAAAACTTTAAGGTAAGTGGAGAACAAAAGTTTCATATGTTCATTATGAAGGATGGCTTTTTCTGTCCCTGAATGGGCTCACTACTGAAATAACCAAGAAGCATGGATTTGTGCCTTTTAAGTTCCATCACATACTAGTTTGATTAATTTATATGTGCTTCGATACAGAAGACATGTAGTGTTTATCTGACTGAAACTGTTTAGTTGCTAAGCTCTTTAATCAACTCGGAACCTTGATATCTCTTTTGACTGTTGGTTTCAGGATGATTCTAGCATCTACAAACTTGTGGAAGCTGGTGTTGGTGGCAGGCTGAGTAGACATAATCTGCATATTGAACAATCAGGTCCTGAAACAACAACAGAAGTATCAACATTCCAGTTGGCAGGGACAAAGCAGTTGCAAGACCTGCATAGTAGGATAGTGTTATCTCATCCACATGGGTGCAGTCGACAGCTTCACAAATGTATTGTTATGAGCTCATCCGGTCATGCTGTTTTTGATGGAAATGTTAGAGTAAACAGGTATGTCAAACCCTAAACCCTGACTCTATTTGTGATCTTATTTAATGGGCAAACTTTTCTGGATCACTGCTAATGGAAAGTCCTATCGATTGTACCATCTTAATGATGTATTACAAAATTTGAATTGAACATTTCCTTGAATCCCCTCCAACAATGCTGAGAAGTACTCACGTATTCAAGTGTAGAACCTCCTTGTTTTTGGCTATGCGGGTTCCTTTTGTATGTTATCATGTGGTCTATCTCAAGACCCATAATAGGAAAAAATTGGCTGTGTCCAGAGAACTGCAAGTTATTGTGCGAAGATTTTAATGAACGCTTCTTGCTCTCTCTACACACAACTTAGCGAGCTCGTAAACTGCAAAGAGGAGTTCAACTCCTACAGTTCTGCAAATGGTACAGAAGCATTTATCCCAGAAAATATCAGGCCACAATCGTACCCTGTTATCGATGCTTGAACTCTTGTTAACAGCTGGAAATATTGCACAGTATTGTTATTAGTTAATTTAAAATGCCAAAGCGGAGCTAACTTCTACGCACATTATAATTCAACTCTTGTCAAGAACCATCTCTCAGTTCTTCTGCCTTCAAACTATAGCTTCAGTTCTTGAGTGATTGATAGATGTAGCAGCTCGAGATTTCTGAAACATATATTGTTTACCCCATCATGGTTATGGGATTTTGAAATTTTTGCTTGTTGGTCTCGGTCCCAGACAATATACAGGTAAAATTTTGCCAATCTGTTTGGGAGTTCCTTGCCTTGCATTGTGAACTTGTTTGTTTTGGATTCGACCATTAGTAATTGTTTCAATATGATACTCCATTGAGGGTGCAATAGGTTATAAAGCTTCTTTGGCTTGGGAATCTATTGGCTAGAGGTTATATAGCTACTCTGGTAGACACGTGGATGCAAGCCAATGATCAACCTAATTTTGGCTGGACCTGCTGGACCCTCTTGCGCTATCATTTAGCATTAGAGAAATTGTAAGCTTGCTCATGTGATGGTTGATTCGTTGTGATTCCTCCATGTTTCAGGAAAATTTCCATCTTAATACTTCAATATGGTGCAATGAACAGACACCCTAGAAATGAACAATAATGTCAATGCTTGTTTGTAGACCATAGGTGCATGACATCAATGACTGTACGAATTGAGTGGCATTTCTTTTGTTTTACAGGTATGCACAGAATACTGATGCTGGCCAACTGAGTCGAAGTCTGCTACTTGCACCAAGGGCCACTGTTAATATTAAACCAAATTTGCAGATTGTTGCAGATGATGTGAAGTGCTCACATGGTGCAGCCATCAGTGATCTTGAAGAAGAGCAATTATTTTATTTTAGAGCGCGAGGTATAGATGCTCAAACAGCAAGATCAGCCCTTGTTTTTTCTTTTGCTGCCGAAGTGATTGAGAGAATTAGTTACAAAGATCTTCGGGAAAGACTCCAGCACATTGTGAAAGAATCTCTTGCTGCTGAGGGGGTTGTAAAAGCCAAGGCTTTTATTGGTCTATCAGATGAACGTTAACGACAAGGCTTTTGGTTTCTAAAATTCAATTCTGATACCCTGTAGACATTGAATGCAACATCAGAAAAGTTGTAACACATTGTTCTATCCTGAAAGCTAGAGGTGCATCTTCACATGGTAAGGAACATATGACTTGTGCCAAATTTGTTGACTGTTTACCTGCTTCAATGTCACTTTCTCATGTATTAAGTTGCTGCAGACAATAGAATTATTGCTGTTTTCAAGGGCGAGTAGCACTGGCACAACTCGAAGGAACACCTTTATAAATATCATGTTTCCATGCTGCAATTGC
Organism: Diphasiastrum complanatum; assembly: GCA_029204225.1. Taxonomy (NCBI): domain Eukaryota; kingdom Viridiplantae; phylum Streptophyta; class Lycopodiopsida; order Lycopodiales; family Lycopodiaceae; genus Diphasiastrum; species Diphasiastrum complanatum. The sequence goes on along the minus strand of CM055113.1, from coordinate 33,941,915 downwards.
ATCACGATTGATGGTCCTTTGTACCCTTCAAATATAATTAAAAATCCATCACCTAGTGATCTTTTTTGCAAGAGCTCCTTGCTATGCAGGTAAATTCAAAGATTTGGTTTTATGATTGGATGATCTATTATTTGTTGAGGCCCTGTTCCAGCAGAACAACAGTCTGTGGGACACACATGCTACTTATATTTTGATATGGAATGATTTGAAGCCTTTGATCTTATTTGCAAGGCATGGTGTTGAAGCCTTTGGAAAGAGAGCAAATTTATGCTCTAGTAATGTTAATATGATATTCATTGAACTTGGCAGGAAGTGCTTGTAGCAGTATGTGAGCTTTTGATTGGCCAATATCCCTAGTTCAGTGAAACAATTATGTATGGTTTCAGAAAAGGCTAGCTCTCACATATGTGGGGCGATTGTTTTGCTGGAACTCAAGATGAGCATTGTTGATATGCAGATTTTCTATATCGATGTATTTTTAATATAAGCCTCCCTCAAAAGGCAATCACTCAAGCACATTATGTCTATTGTGCCAAGGTGTCATTATTCACCAACCAGATACTTTTCTCTTTGCCTCAATAAATTTGTGCTGGTATTGTTTTTCTTGTTAGATGGAAGTTTTCTGTACACGCAGGCATGCGGTCTTGTTGGCTGGTCTTTCATAAACTCAGTAGATTTGCTCATTCTATTCAAATAGGTCAACATGACTCTTCAGCCTTCTTGGCATTTTACATAGATTTGTAGGGATAAATATGAGGCGCTTAGTTAGGATCTTCCGGAACGAGCAAATTCTTTTTTTTCTTTCAGTACGTACCAAAAAAGTTAGTTTTATTTTTTATTCTTAACATCTTAGGGGTAGATGCACGATCCAAAATGGAATGCATTGTGAAATTCGTCTCATAGAAGCATGTTCTGTATGTATCACTCCATACGTGCAGAACATGATACCTAGTTCTGCTAGTTCCGGAAGATCTTACAAGATACATAGTTCTGGCAGAGCATTATACGAGGAATCTTATGTGATTGCCACTAATTTCAGTACTTAGGATCGAGGCAGCAAGGCAATTCGTTTCTGTGTTTTTTTACCATTAAAACTAAAAAAATAAACGTAGTTCCGGAATGTACAGTACATTTCGTTCTCAAAGACCTGGAACAGGTTTCTTTTGGTTAGGATGTATCTGTGTACTCTCATTGTGCTCAGGCAGGTTTTTATGTCAATGTTTTTACTCGACTCAGATACTTCAAAACTTTTTCGGACTAGCTGGTGCTTTTGAATGTATGTTGATTTCTTCTGTTTAGATAAAGAATGCTTCCATGTTTAGAAGAATGTTCATCTGAATAATCAGAATTTTGAAATCTGATCACTTTAATGGAGGACAAAAATAATTTGACAATCATGATTCAATGTAGCAAGTTGTTTTTATTGGAAAACATATTCAAGCAAGCCGATATGTAGACTAAGCTAGATCTGTCAAGCCTTCAAGGATTTCATGTAGTACTCATTATTGAATGTGTCAATGGAGGATGTAGAGTGGTGGTTGATTGGAACAATGAAGGCCTTTGAATGTTTTTGGAATGGTTAGGTACTTGTTGACGCCATCAAGTCACCTTGAAGAGAGAGAGAGAGAGAGAGAGAGAGAGAGAGAGAGAGAGAGAGAGAGATAGTGTGTGCATAAGCTCTTAGAGGTTTTTCAAAAAATTGAGCTAGTGCTTGAGTTTATTTTTACTATGCTATTTGGTGATCCTATTTGATGGAATTTTAAGTAGGTATTAGAGCCTAGCAGGATTGTGCACAATGTTGAGATACTATGAGATTGGTTTCATGAAATTCAGGTTCGTTAATGAGAATTTCGAAAATCAATTTTCCGAGAATTTGCAGGTTATAGTGAAAATTCGGCACTAAATCCTAATGTTCTTGGCTAGTGTAGAGTATCTGTAAGTTGTCTCAGGGTTTGGAAAGAAGGTTTAGCAAAGAGTTGTGCTACAAAATCTTCCGTAGGACTGACTTTTAGGGTTGAATGAAAAATTTATTTGAATTTTTTTGATTTATTATGGTTTTGCATATAGTAACTTTTCAGTCCATAAGTAGGCCATGGTGACCTTTGAGAAGTAGAAATTCTTCATTGAGAGTTTGTTGATCCTCAACAACTTGTTCTCTTGCTTTCTTTCTTTAGCAATTAGAACTCCTTGAAGAGTTTCCAATGTTGGTAGCTCCTCCTTAATAGCATAGGATTGGACAATGTTTTTATACTCATCTCTTAATCCATTAAGGATTACTTGAACAAGTTCATTGTTCTTTAGAGTATCTCCAATGCATGGAGTCCTTCAACAAATAATTGCTCTTTTGTTCTCAAGTGCTTTGTAGCAATCTTGGAGTCATTATTATGGTTGCATAACATTGTTGCGACATCATGTGGTTGTAGTTAGAAAAATCTTCTATAGTCCAATTATCTTAATAGTTTATATTCGGCATGTACTAACCTAATCTAAGAGGTTGAGATGATGGACCAAGAAAACCCATGATATTCATAAGGCTAAAGAGCAAATCCTTAAAATATAGATAAAACACAAATTGTTTCAAATTCAGGATATTACAATTGCTACCCAAAGAGGTGATATGCAACATGTTCCCTATTGGCAGAACAAGGTAGGGTTGACAACTACAACATTGAGAAATTTCCATGCAAGTGTGTGTACTCCAAGCCACAAACTCCCATTGTGATGTAGGAAGTAGGGGGATGTCTCAATAATACATGCCTCCCAAGATCGAGATAAGCAAAAGAACACTTAACTTTAGAATTGTGGGCCTTGTGATTTTGTAGTGGGACCTAGGTCAATAACGACCCATATGAGCCTATGTTATGCAAATGAGTCCTCTTTGGTAATGTTGGCTTGATTTTCTTGAATCTTCTTGTAATTGGAAGTAGAAGAATGAGATAAGTCATCTACTTCTCGATCATAGTCTTTGCTCTTTGCTTTGTCCTTGTCCTTCTTGAAGTGTTGATGTTGTCCTTTGCCCTTGCCTCTTGACTTGTCCTTGGTGAAGAGTGCTTTGTCATCTCCACCATCCTTCATTGAGAGTTTGTTGATCCTCAACAACTTGTTCTCTTGCTTTCTTTCTTTAGCAATTAGAACTCCTTGAAGAGTTTCCAATGTTGGTAGCTCCTCCTTAATAGCATAGGATTGGACAATGTTTTTATACTCATCTCTTAATCCATTAAGGATTACTTGAACAAGTTCATTGTTCTTTAGAGTATCTCCAATGCATGGAGTTCTTCAACAAATAATTGCTCTTTTGTTCTCAAGTGCTTTGTAGCAATCTTGGAGTCATTATTATGGTTGCATAACATTGTTGCGACATCATGTGGTTGTAGTTAGAAAAATCTTCTATAGGCCAGCTCAGACTTTGTTTCGCTCAGCTCTGTATCCCTCTGGGCGAGGTCTGCTTGGACTCTTTCATACTTTTGACCCAGCTTCTTGGATACTTTCTCCAAGCTGGCAAGATGCTGAATAGCTTCTGCGTATCCGGCAGTAGTGTTCCAAAAACCTTTTGATATAATTCGGCATCGAGGATTGGTGCCTCGACGTTGCTTTCACTGCCCTGCTAGTCATCAGGAAGCTGTTCTGCTCCTTGTGGTGCTGGCTCTTGTGGTATATCAGCCCGATTATGCTCCTGATCAGCTGTGTCCTAAGAGGTTGAGATGATGGACCAAGAAAACCCATGATATTCATAAGGCTAAAGAGCAAATCCTTAAAATATAGATAAAACACAAATTGTTTCAAATTCAGGATATTACAATTGCTACCCAAAGAGGTGATATGCAACATGTTCCCTATTGGCAGAACAAGGTAGGGTTGACAACTACAAAATTGAGAAATTTCCATGCAAGTGTGTGTACTCCAAGCCACAAACTCCCATTGTGATGTAGGAAGTAGGGGGATGTCTCAATAATACATGCCTCCCAAGATCGAGATAAGCAAAAGAACACTTAACTTTAGAATTGTGGGCCTTGTGATTTTGTAGTGGGACCTAGGTCAATAACGACCCATATGAGCCTATCCCCCCCCCCCCCAAGCCTATCGTAATCGGGGATCATGGGTCAATCAAAATGTGTGATTAAGTCATTCAAGCACTTAGCACCCTCACATGCTTGGACCAAGTAAAGTGGTGGTAACCCCCTTGAGCCTACCTCCCCCAATGTACACTAAGATTTTAAATTTGCCCCAATGTTGGATATTCTTAAGAAGACTCAAATCTTTTCACGTGTTAATGATGAGCCATTCAAAAGTTTCCAAGTGAAAGTTTTGACACTTGGCGTGGATCACGCTGTAAAGATTTGGATCTGTATCTTGTTGGCATTGTGAGGATTTTAAGCATGCGGCAGCTTGATATGCTCAAGGAGCATGCCATGTGTTGAAGATCAACAATTCAAAAGTCTCCAAGTGGAATTCTGACACATGGTTACCATCCAAGAGAGTGGACCTAAAAAATGTAGTGCCATTAAGTTGCATCTCATCCCCTCCTTGGCTTTTTAGAGCATCTTTCTATGCAGCCGTTCACCTGCGAAAAGGGACGAAAATGAACGGATCGTTCAACGGGTGAGTGGGTTTGCATAGAATCCAATTTTTAGGTGCTAAAGAAAACGGGTCACGTGTAAACCCGCATAGGTGCGCCGCGCGAGTGAAACGAGTGACATGGAAAGACGCCCTTAAAAAGGACTCTTTCCAACCCATCTATTCCCCAAGAGAGAAGAGCCTCACTCATGTACGACTCCTTTTTCTGCCCATGGTCTCTTAAACCCAAGGGATGTTTCAAACCCCGCCCACCGTCGGATTCCTCACAAACGTCCAGATCTTGCCACGGTGCCACGATCCAAAAGCACAAAGCAGCCCGAAATTGCAGGTGTACGCGTGGCAGAATCCTAGCGATGGGGCGTGAAATACACCGTGCGGTTAAGCCTCCATACTCGCATTTCTGGATGCAAGAAGAACAGAAGCCATCTCTCCTTCCTTGCATTCCTCTGCTTTTGCAGAGAAATTAGGGTTTCCAGCGATGGAGTGGAGTCAATTTCAGAAGAATTAGCGAAAGCAATGATCTGAAAAGCCGCAGTTTCGTTTATGTTTGAAGAAACAGAGCAAAATTAGCTTCCAATCAGGCTGCAGGCTCAAAGAAAACAAGTCAGATTCGCAGTTTCGTTTATGTTTGAAGAAACAGAGCAAAATTAGCTTCCAATCAGGCTGCAGGCTTAAAGAAAACAAGTCAGATTCGCAGTTTCGTTTATGTTTGAAGAAACAGAGCAAAATTAGCTTCCAATCAGGCTGCAGGCTCAAAGAAAACAAGTCAGATTCGCAGTTTCGTTTATGTTTGAAGAAACAGAGCAAAATTAGCTTCCAATCAGGCTGCAGGCTCAAAGAAAACAATTCAGATCCGCAGTTTCGTTTATGTTTGAAGAAACAGAGAGCAAAATCAGCTTCCAAGCAGGCTGCAGGCTCAAAGAAAACAATTCTGTGCACCGGACGCATACCTTTTGCTGGTGGAAGCATTCCATTTGGAATCCGCAACTCTTTTATTCTCTCAAGAATGTCTGTCATGCAGATAAGCTCTTTCTGCTCCTATGAGTTCCTGTCTTCTGCCCCCAAAACTGAAACACACTTGTCTAAATCTGCAAGCATCTACCAGTCTTCAATTGGTGGAGGGAAGAAGCCTGTCAATGGTGAAATTTGCCTTTTCAAGGGACAGGGCAGAGCACTGAGATATGAAGCCTTTTCTTGCAACCCTAGCTCCATTTTGTAAGTTTTCTCCATCCTCATGCCTAAGCGCGGATGTTCTACTTTACCAGTTTTTATTGTTGAATACTGAATTTTCTTTTTTCAGACTATCTTACACTTGAAATCCAGAACTGGTATGCGGCAATCTAAAATCTCAGTGCCTGTGTCATTTTCAGCCTTTTATTCTTGCTGTTGGCTATGAATATGACTTGTTGTCCTACTTAGCTGTAATAGTTTATTTGCTATTCTTTGTTCAAGATGAGCTTGTTCAATTTGTCTGGTGAACTGTGTCAGGAAAACAGGGAGGACAAAAACGAGGTTTCTGCTGAAAGCATCTCTGAATGTCAGAGAAGGGCCAAAAAGTTCAATTTCCCCAAGCCAAACTTCGGATCTTTTTCTTCTTGATCTAGCGGAGAAGCTTGAGGATTCAATTTCGAAAAATGATGCTGTGGGATCTGGTGGCATAGCTCTCAAAGGACTTCGGGATCATTCTGCTGAGGCAATAGTGAATTTGAAGTGGCCTACAAGCAAGACTGAAGCCTACCGTTTCACAGATGTGAAGTTCCTCAGAGATTTTGAGATTTGGCCTTCCAATGCATCACCTGAAAACGATGTTGATCTTTCCTCTTTACATCTTGGAGAAACAGATAGTCTACGTCTAGTTTTTGTTGATGGAGTCCTTTCAACTACCCTGTCAAATCTTCATGATGTTCCTGAAGAGCTTATTATTGGAAGTGTTTTGACACTTCCTGATAAGCAAGTTGACTCTCTTATTGCATCAAAGCTCTTAGGATCTGCTTCTGGAGATGATTCTGACTTGTTTGCTACTCTCAATGGGATTGGTGCTCGTGATGTGGGTGTGGTAATACTCCTCTCGGGTTTAAAGATTGAAAAACCCCTTCATGTTGTGTATTACTCATCTGAAAATCGCTCATATACCGGGAGTTCAGGTTCTCAAATATCACTGTCCAGTCCCCGCTTACTTGTTGTTGTAGAAAAAGGAGCAGAACTGGACCTAGTTGAGGAGTTTGTTGGAGCATCACAGACAGTGTATTGGTCAAATTCCGTTTCTGAGATTTTTGTTTCCCAAGGAGCCAAAGTCACTCATAGTTATGTACAAACACAGGAGAGGACTTCTGTTCATATTAAAAAGACCTTTGTTTCTCAGGTATGTGGGAAGACCTCACCAAAATGTTGTTGAACTAAGTTTTGGTGTGAATCATACTTAGTTGACCTAGGCATTTTATGTCTGCTATTTCATTTTTGCAATGTATGGAAATACCTGGTTTTGTATTGAGAAGCTGCATGGAAGCGGGAGTTGCAGAATTGAAGGTTGGAGAAGTTAGGTTAATGATTTATCTGGACTTACACGGAGCCTTATAAGAAAACCTCAACTTTTCTCAAGCTTTTCAATAGTTGTGTTGTATGAGTTAGCTTGTTGGCAATCCCTTGTGGTCAAATTTTCTGATGCCTGTGTTTTTAGTTTTTGAAAGCGGCTATGTTACATAATCATGTCGATAGTCTGGTTGAGAAAAAATGGCACAATCATCACAAAGCAAATGTTAACAAGTACTATGCATATCACAGTAAGGTGCACCTTATCATACTTCATGCATGGCTATATTTTCCTGTTTGGGGAAGTCAGTGCAATAGGTTGTGATGTGGTAACTGCAATCCCACAGAATCTGAGATCCATAGCAGTTTCTAGCACACTTTTACTGGCAAGCACATGGAAATAGAGCTACCATGTCAGCATATTTCTAGGATGAAACAACAATTTTTACCGGACATTTAAACTCACAAGCATGAGTTAGTTTCTTGCAAGTAGGCTTCTCCTCGGGATCCATAGAACACAAGATGCCAGTTGCAGTATCCATATTTTGAAAAGTTCAGGTGAGACCTGAAAATATCTGTAAAACGGCACACATCCCGTCTAGTACCTATATTTTATCTTTAAGAACCCGCTGCTGTATGTCAATGCCTTCGAGTATGACCTTCTATGAAATTCAGGAGACCTTATCACTGAAGGATTTTATGTTGTTGGTTGCTTTTAAGGGGCCGACCTATAGACAATCTTCAGAATCATCCCTTGATGGAATTATGCTTTTGCTTTTCTTGCAACATGCACAACCTGTTTATATGGAAAATGCTATCTTGAAGCTCTACTGAAACTCTATCAGATTACAGGACTTGGCATTCTGCGACTAGTCCATCTATCTTTCTCCACATCTTCTTAAACAGTTGGTACCTGAATCTCAGTTCAATGGTGAGAGCCTCCTGGGGAGTGGGAGCAAAGATCACTATTATATCAACAAGTAGGCTCCAATGTCTTCGTGCTGCTGCAATTTGCTTAAGTTAGCAGCCTCTTGGCATTTCTAATTCTCTATATACTTTATACTATTTAGTATGTACAAACTGATGAGACCGACTATGCTTTGCCAATTATGTCCTGTCTTCTTTAAGGCCTGTTTAACACTACATGAGCCTGTAAACTACAGTCAAATGCCTAGATTGTGAGAGAGTGGTTTGAGGAAGAAGCTTCCACTAAAACTTTAAGGTAAGTGGAGAACAAAAGTTTCATATGTTCATTATGAAGGATGGCTTTTTCTGTCCCTGAATGGGCTCACTACTGAAATAACCAAGAAGCATGGATTTGTGCCTTTTAAGTTCCATCACATACTAGTTTGATTAATTTATATGTGCTTCGATACAGAAGACATGTAGTGTTTATCTGACTGAAACTGTTTAGTTGCTAAGCTCTTTAATCAACTCGGAACCTTGATATCTCTTTTGACTGTTGGTTTCAGGATGATTCTAGCATCTACAAACTTGTGGAAGCTGGTGTTGGTGGCAGGCTGAGTAGACATAATCTGCATATTGAACAATCAGGTCCTGAAACAACAACAGAAGTATCAACATTCCAGTTGGCAGGGACAAAGCAGTTGCAAGACCTGCATAGTAGGATAGTGTTATCTCATCCACATGGGTGCAGTCGACAGCTTCACAAATGTATTGTTATGAGCTCATCCGGTCATGCTGTTTTTGATGGAAATGTTAGAGTAAACAGGTATGTCAAACCCTAAACCCTGACTCTATTTGTGATCTTATTTAATGGGCAAACTTTTCTGGATCACTGCTAATGGAAAGTCCTATCGATTGTACCATCTTAATGATGTATTACAAAATTTGAATTGAACATTTCCTTGAATCCCCTCCAACAATGCTGAGAAGTACTCACGTATTCAAGTGTAGAACCTCCTTGTTTTTGGCTATGCGGGTTCCTTTTGTATGTTATCATGTGGTCTATCTCAAGACCCATAATAGGAAAAAATTGGCTGTGTCCAGAGAACTGCAAGTTATTGTGCGAAGATTTTAATGAACGCTTCTTGCTCTCTCTACACACAACTTAGCGAGCTCGTAAACTGCAAAGAGGAGTTCAACTCCTACAGTTCTGCAAATGGTACAGAAGCATTTATCCCAGAAAATATCAGGCCACAATCGTACCCTGTTATCGATGCTTGAACTCTTGTTAACAGCTGGAAATATTGCACAGTATTGTTATTAGTTAATTTAAAATGCCAAAGCGGAGCTAACTTCTACGCACATTATAATTCAACTCTTGTCAAGAACCATCTCTCAGTTCTTCTGCCTTCAAACTATAGCTTCAGTTCTTGAGTGATTGATAGATGTAGCAGCTCGAGATTTCTGAAACATATATTGTTTACCCCATCATGGTTATGGGATTTTGAAATTTTTGCTTGTTGGTCTCGGTCCCAGATAATATACAGGTAAAATTTTGCCAATCTGTTTGGGAGTTCCTTGCCTTGCATTGTGAACTTGTTTGTTTTGGATTCGACCATTAGTAATTGTTTCAATATGATACTCCATTGAGGGTGCAATAGGTTATAAAGCTTCTTTGGCTTGGGAATCTATTGGCTAGAGGTTATATAGCTACTCTGGTAGACACGTGGATGCAAGTCAATGATCAACCTAATTTTGGCTGGACCTGCTGGACCCTCTTGCGCTATCATTTAGCATTAGAGAAATTGTAAGCTTGCTCATGTGATGGTTGATTCGTTGTGATTCCTCCATGTTTCAGGAAAATTTCCATCTTAATACTTCAATATGGTGCAATGAACAGACACCCTAGAAATGAACAATAATGTCAATGCTTGTTTGTAGACCATAGGTGCATGACATCAATGACTGTACGAATTGAGTGGCATTTCTTTTGTTTTACAGGTATGCACAGAATACTGATGCTGGCCAACTGAGTCGAAGTCTGCTACTTGCACCAAGGGCCACTGTTAATATTAAACCAAATTTGCAGATTGTTGCAGATGATGTGAAGTGCTCACATGGTGCAGCCATCAGTGATCTTGAAGAAGAGCAATTATTTTATTTTAGAGCGCGAGGTATAGATGCTCAAACAGCAAGATCAGCCCTTGTTTTTTCTTTTGCTGCCGAAGTGATTGAGAGAATTAGTTACAAAGATCTTCGGGAAAGACTCCAGCACATTGTGAAAGAATCTCTTGCTGCTGAGGGGGTTGTAAAAGCCAAGGCTTTTATTGGTCTATCAGATGAACGTTAATGACAAGGCTTTTGGTTTCTAAAATTCAATTCTGATACCCTGTAGACATTGAATGCAACATCAGAAAAGTTGTAACACATTGTTCTATCCTGAAAGCTAGAGGTGCATCTTCACATGGTAAGGAACATATGACTTGTGCCAAATTTGTTGACTGTTTACCTGCTTCAATGTCACTTTCTCATGTATTAAGTTGCTACAGACAATAGAATTATTGCTGTTTTCAAGGGCGAGTAGCACTGGCACAGCTCGAAGGAACACCTTTATAAATATCATGTTTCCATGCTGCAATTGCATCACGATTGATGGTCCTTTGTACCCTTCAAAAATAATTAAAAATCCATCACCTAGTGATCTTTTTTGCAAGAGCTCCTTGCTATGCAGGTAAATTCAAAGATTTGGTTTTATGATTGGATGATCTATTATTTGTTGAGGCCCTGTTCCAGCAGAACAACAGTCTGTGGGACACACATGCTACTTATATTTTGATATGGAATGATTTGAAGCCTTTGATCTTATTTGCAAGGCATGGTGTTGAAGCCTTTGGAAAGAGAGCAAATTTATGCTCTAGTAATGTTAATATGATATTCATTGAACTTGGCAGGAAGTGCTTGTAGCAGTATGTGAGCTTTTGATTGGCCAATATCCCTAGTTCAGTGAAACAATTATGTATGTTTCAGAAAAGGCTAGCTCTCACATATGTGGGGCGATTGTTTTGCTGGAACTCAAGATGAGCATTGTTGATATGCAGATTTTCTATATCGATGTATTTTTAATATAAGCCTCCCTCAAAAGGCAATCACTCAAGCACATTATGTCTATTGTGCCAAGGTGTCATTATTCACCAACCAGATACTTTTCTCTTTGCCTCAATAAATTTGTGCTGGTATTGTTTTTCTTGTTAGATGGAAGTTTTCTGTACACGCAGGCATGCGGTCTTGTTGGCTGGTCTTTCATAAACTCAGTAGATTTGCTCATTCTATTCAAATAGGTCAACATGACTCTTCAGCCTTCTTGGCATTTTACATAGATTTGTAGGGATAAATATGAAGCGCTTAGTTAGGATCTTCCGGAACGAGCAAATTCTTTTTTTTCTTTCAGTACGTACCAAAAAAGTTAGTTTTATTTTTTATTCTTAACATCTTAGGGGTAGATGCACGATCCAAAATGGAATGCATTGTGAAATTCGTCTCATAGAAGCATGTTCTGTATGTATCACTCCATACGTGCAGAACATGATACCTAGTTCTGCTAGTTCCGGAAGATCTTACAAGATACATAGTTCTGGCAGAGCATTATACGAGGAATCTTATGTGATTGCCACTAATTTCAGTACTTAGGATCGAGGCAGCAAGGCAATTCGTTTCTGTGTTTTTTTACCATTAAAACTAAAAAAATAAACGTAGTTCCGGAATGTACAGTACATTTCGTTCTCAAAGACCTGGAACAGGTTTCTTTTGGTTAGGATGTATCTGTGTACTCTCATTGTGCTCAGGCAGGTTTTTATGTCAATGTTTTTACTCGACTCAGATACTTCAAAACTTTTTCGGACTAGCTGGTGCTTTTGAATGTATGTTGATTTCTTCTGTTTAGATAAAGAATGCTTCCATGTTTAGAAGAATGTTCATCTGAATAATCAGAATTTTGAAATCTGATCACTTTAATGGAGGACAAAAATAATTTGACAATCATGATTCAATGTAGCAAGTTGTTTTTATTGGAAAACATATTCAAGCAAGCCGATATGTAGACTAAGCTAGATCTGTCAAGCCTTCAAGGATTTCATGTAGTACTCATTATTGAATGTGTCAATGGAGGATGTAGAGTGGTGGTTGATTGGAACAATGAAGGCCTTTGAATGTTTTTGGAATGGTTAGGTACTTGTTGACGCCATCAAGTCACCTTGAAGAGAGAGAGAGAGAGAGAGAGAGAGAGAGAGAGAGAGAGAGAGATAGTGTGTGCATAAGCTCTTAGAGGTTTTTCAAAAAATTGAGCTAGTGCTTGAGTTTATTTTTACTATGCTATTTTGTGATCCTATTTGATGGAATTTTAAGTAGGTATTAGAGCCTAGCAGGATTGTGCACAATGTTGAGATACTATGAGATTGGTTTCATGAAATTCAGGTTCGTTAATGAGAATTTCGAAAATCAATTTTCCGAGAATTTGCAGGTTATAGTGAAAATTCGGCACTAAATCCTAATGTTCTTGGCTAGTGTAGAGTATCTGTAAGTTGTCTCAGGGTTTGGAAAGAAGGTTTAGCAAAGAGTTGTGCTACAAAATCTTCCGTAGGACTGACTTTTAGGGTTGAATGAAAAATTTATTTGAATTTTTTTGATTTATTATGGTTTTGCATATAGTAACTTTTCAGTCCATAAGTAGGCCAGGGTGACCTTTGAGAAGTAGAAATTCCTTTGATTTGGTGGCAGATCTTAGAGAGAGGAGAGAGAATCAATGGGGTGCATTTTAGGGTTTCAAAGAATACCCTAACCTTAAGCTAGTTAAAAGAGACAAGGAGGATAGCTCCAAGACCTTGCGCAAGCCGTAATGCCCAGTGCTCAAAGTTCGTGTGTATTTTGGAGGCCCACATAATTTTCATGCAGACAGTTCTTAATGCCACAATCTACAGAATGCCTGTGATAGCTGGATTACTAGCCTGTTCTGTTGGAATGATGGATATGACAGCTGGCTTAGTAGTCCATTCTGCAGGAATCGCACCCTTCACATGCACCCTTTCGCACTGAGCATTACGCAGGGGAAGGCCCGGGCCCTCGGCCCTTCCGTGCAGTTTGGGCCCTGCCCTCGGGCTCCCACCCTCGGGCAATGGCCCTCACAGCATGGAAGGCCCTCGGGTAGGGCCTTCCCCCCCACGAAATGAGCCAGACAATTTGTGCAAATGTATGTTTAGCAATTCGAGAATTAGGTTCAGTGCACAAGTCCAAGATCGAAATCCATGGAGGTCATGATTGGTATTCACAGTCGTCGGACCAGTAATAGCAATTGGATTCTTTTGAATCAAACTTATATGTGAAGGGGTCGGAATGGTTTGGTGGCCTTCAATTTCATAACAAATTCAAACTAAAAATGTCCTTGAAGTTCAAGTTCCGTTGAAGGGTAGGGTTTTTTTTATCTCGCAGAAAAAGTTCAAAAATAAAAAAAAGGGCCTAATTTCTTTGTTCTTAAGCTATTTTTGACCACACGAAAGGCTATGACCTCCAAGCGAAGGACACTCAGATTGTGTCTACAAGTACGAAAACCAAGAACAGAGTACCAGCCATGGAAAAGGTGTTCAACTATTAACCTCTTAGTGAAGGGCCACTTAATCATCCATTTCAGTAATGCTTTGATGCCAAGTCAAGCTTGGGAAATGATTAGGGAGTAGTCTAAAACATCAAATCCATCTTGGGTTATATTTTTGAAGTCAAAGCCAAATAACATTCAATTGGAATAAGGAGAGCGTATTTAGACTTATTTGACTCGAATCAAAACACTGAAAGATGAATTGCACTCCATTGGTGAGCGGATTCATGATATCGAACTAGTGCACAATGTCTGGTGTGATATCACAAAATCTTAATAGATGGTTATGGGCAAGATAGCATCAAGAGAGAAAATGCCTACCTTTGATGAGCTTATAGTTGATGCACGAGGAGCAACGACGAGAGGTAGTCAAGGCTCGACTTCATAATGTCGATGGTCACAAACTTTAGTGGTGCACAAAAAACAACACCAAAAAAAAAAAAAAGACGAGACGAAAGGGAAGTGCTTCTATTGTGAAAAGAAGGGCCATTGGAAGAGTCAATGCCAAAAGTTCTTAGTGAAATATGGCAAGGATAAGCCCAAACATGTTGGCCATCTTGTCAATGAGAAAGTGATTGAAGATTTGAACATCTTCATTGTTGCATTATCATCAAATTAGCCATGGTATATTGATTCTGAACACTAGACACATGATGGGGGGCACACACAACTAATTCAACCAACTAAAGGAGCTAGATAGAGACCTTTGTTTCCTCTAGGATTTTAAGCATTGTGGCTTATGCTTATCTACTAAACATATAAATGATTAGCTAAGTTATTGAATGAAAATCGGGATGTTGCAACAAATGTGGATCAATGGAATGCAAAATTCCTTTTGACCGATCAAATTTGAAGACAATAACTTGGCTTCTTTTGAATTTCTTATCCTGAATGTTACCATACTCTGTTCTGCAAGTATTGCAAGCGCACCAACCATGAGATTCAAGACTGTCGCATACTGAAAGCCAAGAACAACAACAAGGTGCAATCGAATCACCATGCGAATGTAGCTGCAGAAGCATCACATGCCCCTAGTCGAGATGTGGATCATGATGCATTCACGACAAATCATCATAAAGCATCAGATGAAACTATTGTCATGTAAATTTGAGCCACAGATTTGAACATGCCGATAGTCGACAATGAATTTGAAGAAGACGTTGCTGCTATTCAGAAGCAAAAACACCAAGGACTGGATCATCAGCCTCCACCACCTCCACGAAGATCAACCAAAGTATGCACACTGCCTATTAGATACATTGATGAGTATGTCTGCTACCTAATTCAGGAACCGACCATCAAAGAGGCACTAAGCCAATCAGACTCAGATTTTGGTGAATCTTCTTGTGTAGATGATGCAAGTGGATGGTGGTTTTCATGGAATGGATGCAACTAATGGCTGGAAAAAAAAATAAAATTCAATGGCTTTGATGGTCAAGTGGTTGATCTCAAAGAGCTTCAACAACACAAAAGAAAAGGTGGTAATTTGGAGCTAGTCAAGAGCATCAAAGAGAAGTCAAGTGGAAAAGGTACTTTGGATCTGTTTTTGCAGGTTATTGTAGACTCAAGTAAGGTCAAGGGATCATCAAGGAAGTGTTGTTCATGTTTACTTTACTTGTTCCATCTCATGTTTGAGCAATTTCATGTGAATGTGTGCAAATTGTCAAGATATGGTAAAACTAGTCACATTGTTATGCATCATTTTGATGTTGGAGTTGTACTAGCATTCTTGGCTAGTTTTGCTGATGGAAATGAAGCTAAGGGAGGCTCATCATATCACTCATTCATGATCAAGTCATCAAGGGTTTATGATATCTTATGGCAAGATGGAGATGGAGGCTCATTCATGGATTTTCATGGTGAAGGCATATCGCGAAAGGACAAAGGTGGAAGAGACATGCATGAATTGGTTGATTACTCACGTTATTGTTTGGTTGCTGTTATTTTCCAGAGAGTTAAAAGTTGGAAGCATGGAAGAATCATTTCTTTTACATTCTATTTGGTTCTTCATGTTCTAGTTACATCTTGATATGTAAAATTGATGTAAGAAATAGTGAAGTATCCAATATGGACACTATTCTCTATATCAATTATGAAAGCTACTATAAAACCATAGAAAGAAGGTCTATACTTAGGATGGAGATAATTCTTAAGTTGGATCAAAGTTGTGTGGTTAAATCTATGCTAAAACTAGAGGGCGAGAAACAGTTGACTTATCCAACCTTAGCTTTAGAAAGAATTTCACTCGATGTATGTTCCTCAAATGAATTTTTTTTCATTGGTTGGTTTAATTCTTTTGAAATAAGTGTTTCAACTTGCTGAGTTATATTCGAGGCAAATTATTTCTTGTCATTTCGATCATAAACAGGATCATCCTTTATATCATCTTGCGTAAGAGATTTATTAATCATTTCCTTTACAGATGATGGTTTTTACGTTGTGTATATTTCCTTGTCTTTTTCTTAGACTTTGAAATAGGCCAAATTTGGCTTTGCCTATCTTTTTTACCTCACTTTGGATAGATACCTTATTAACTTGAAAATCCAAGTCACTTGGCCAGGTAGAATCTTCTATACATATTCGATCCTCTGTATCACTTCAGCTTTAGTCCGACCTTCCTTGTTGGTATCGGATTTAACATATTTAAACATCATTTTTTTGATTGGTGGTTTAGGATATTTAGAGGTGATATGTCCTTCTCCTTGACAATTCCACATAAGGGTACATAACCAATTTGTCACTTTGGTTCAAGACATTATGTTGAATAATGCCCTGGTACTCCACAATTATAGCAAATAGCGTTATTTCTACCCCTAGAATTAGTAGGGTTTGGCTAAGCTAATATATATACTTCTGTACCGAAACAAACGTCCTGGTTGAACTTTAGAATTAAAATTTGATCCTTGTAAATTACTGTTCTTAACATTTTGAACTTAACTTTCATACATAGGTTCATTTGTTTTGACCTCCTTGAGATATACCAATTCATTGTCTGAAATTTCTTCTTCAGCTTCTTCGACAAAAGCAACCTGTAGTCTGTTGGAGTTAATCTTCACTCCTACTCACTTTCATCTCCTATACTATGTAGATATTCTCTCTCTACAACAGCATGCAGCCTTACTCGCACAAGTCGAACAATGTGTAGATACATCGACCTTGAAGCAGAGTAGGATTGACTTCAACTAATCCAACATCGACTTCATCGACATCAACTCAAGGGCAAACGGTTAACTACTCATTCGACTCCCTCGACGTCCGTCGACTATCACCACTCAATAGGAAGCTCTGGCTCTGCTCTATCCGATACAAACTATGTCACCATTCACTGTGCAATAATTGCATCACTTCACGATTGTTACCTATATAGTTTACTCTAATAGTACAGTTGTAATCTTCACGACCGCCGCAACTGATGTATTTATATACACAATAACATAAACGGAAGAAGATGATAAAAAGATCCACAATTGGTGAACCAGAGTCAATAATCAATCATCAGAAGCGTGAATCGGATTTCCTCTGTGAACTCCATTGTAGCATACTATTAGAGAGAGTGAAAGTACTTCAAGAAGTAGAGATACTATCCCACGACTCATTCTGAATATCTAACTCATAGACTCCTAACTATATCGTTGTCTTCATGGTTGTCTCAAACACCTACAAGATATTCTTCTGATATAAGAAATAGTCTGAATCAACAGTTTGTGTAGAACACCTATACCACCCCCAACAAGTGGTATCAAAGCATACAATTGCATCCATCAGAACCCAATAAGTGGCCAAATTGTTATAGTATTCACAACTAAGTTACCATTTCTTAAATTGTTCATCATGGAAGGTACATCTTCTGAGATCCGGTTGATTAATAAGTTCAACGGAGATAATTTTCACATGTGGAAATTCAAAATGAAGATGATACTCATTGAAAAAGAACTTTGGAAATACGTCAATGGTTCAATAACCAAACCGGCTAAACCTGACATGTTGACCGCTTGGGAAGCTAAGGATGGCAAAGCAGTTGCCATTGTATCTCTGAATCTTAAAGATTCACAAATAGCTCATGTAGCAAATTGTTCCAGTTCTAAAGAACCATGGGACATTCTTTCTAGTATATAGGAAACGACAGATGTTTCAACTCGTCTCTTTTTTAGAAAGAAGTTTCTGTTGCTCAAGATAAGTGAAGGAACCTCAGTCACTGATCATCTGAACGAATTCAAATAGCTGCTCAACTAGGTAGCTGCAGTAGGTTTGCCAGTATCAGATGTGTTGGAATTTAATCTAAATCCTACTTATCCCAACAACCCTTCTTTCTTCTCTGATTTTTACTCTCTCAAATGAAACCTGCAGAAAATGAACTGTTTTTCAACAGTCTGCATAAATGAACTAATTGTCGCTATAGTCTGCATTTTTACTCAAGTTTTTTCACAGGCGAAAAACTTGACACCCGACACTGTCGCTTCTTTTCACCTTCCTGAGCAACTAAGTGTTTAACGACACTTATGACAGTTGTTTTTGGGCCATGTAGGCACTTCCAAAATAGACATTTTTTTGCAAAAAATACGAAAAATACGACACTGCATTTTTCCTCGCAGTTTCTAACAGGCGACAATTAGGGCGAAATGCGACATTGCATGTTTACATGCAGTTTTTGACAGGCGACAATTAGGGCAAAAAGCGACATTGCATTTTTACATGCAGTTTCTGACAGGCGACAAAAAGGCGAAAAACCCGACACTACAGTTTTACACAGGATACTACACAGACGACAGTCTGCAAAAATACACAGTATTCCAAGTACAGACTGTCTATGTCTTCACGCTCCAATAACAGCTGTTCTAATTAGGCAATTAATCAGCTATTAAGCAATCTTGTAAATGTAAAGCTAGAATAATACAAGATCTTCCAGTTGCTATAAATATATGTGAGCGATTGAAGATGAGTAGTGTAGATACAGAAGTAGAAGACAGAGATCAAACGACCAGAACGGGTCTTTCAGTAGTTGACTCCTCAGAGTTAGTGATTATATATAGAGAGAGAAAGATATTCAAAACTTTAGCGATTGTTTTGAATCTGCAAGTAGGATCACGCGCTTATCAGCGCAATTGTATTGTGATCTGATCGTTGTGTTTACAACTTTATTATACAGATTCGCTATTGTTCTACATCCTTTTGCATTCTTGTTGAATGCAATGCACCAAAATTAGCCAATTAGAATGGGTCCAAACTCGACCTCATCCACTTATCTACTTGCCAAAAATAGTACAAACACTATTTAGGCCGTTATTGACAAATATGAACCTATCTCTAAGTTGAGATTTCATCTTGGCCTCAAAATTGCCAAATAAAAAAGTAAACTAGTTGATGTTTGTTTAATTTAGCCAAAAACTAAAAATGATAACAACACCCTGTGATGGCTCACATTATCTTGTTTTTCAATATATGAGTCCTTATTGTGATTAAGTACTTAGTATTATAGGAATTGTAAATGTCGATTTTACTACAGTAAATAGATTTTAGTACTATGGTGAAATTTCTAAGTAAAACTCAATATAGATCGAATTTAGGAAAGCGATCTAGGACTCGAATTTTGGAATTCTATACTAGAGGTAGAGCAAGCATCTTGTTATTTTCTATCAAGTACATATGTATGTTCGTGGATTGAGAAGTACAACGAGAAGAGATGTCGATTCTCTGATTCATCTGCACTTTGTGCTTAACTAAAAGTCTCTTGCTTCCTCTCCTCGTGAGATTCTCTCTACATTTCCATTCGATTAGTTAAAACTAAAAATTGCTCTTTCGATTAAAGGTCATACCAACTTGAGTTGCCTCATTGTGGCAGAGAGGCTTGTCACCTCATTTGCCACATGGTGGCAACACAAGCTCAATCTGACATTAAAATCACTCTCGCACTCTCACTAGTGGGAGATATATTCTCAACAAGCATACACTATCAACAAAGGGATTTAGATTAGGGATGGAATTGGGATTGATATTTAGGACCCAAGGGTGGGTCCTCAATCTAAAGCCACTTTCATAAAAGTCATCTATTCTCAATCAAAGACTTCTTTATGTAGATCAAGACTTCTCTTTTAAATCAAAGACTTCTCTATGTAGATCAAGACTTTTCAAATCAATGTACTGCTGGGCTTCCACTACAAATCTGCTGTTGGGCTTCCATTACAAATCCAGACTACCCATCTTCCTCCTTTCGTCACCATGCAGCTAGTCTATTAGAGCTTTTCGTATTTGTTGGTGGAAAGATGGTGGAATCAGCAGGTGGTGCACCCGATCTGCCTGCCACGCAATTGGGCTACTTTGATGATATGTGGCAGCTCCAAGCATCTGCGCACGTTTTGTCAGTCCTGGTGGTAAGTACTAAGACCCAAATCACATATTTTCCTTCATGCCCAATTTCTCATAAAGGGATGGATGATGAAGCAAGCATATAAATGTAACAATCAACCTTTTTTGAAGTAGTTCCCTGCTGCCGCTTACATTCAGTTATTTTTTTGTACATAGAAGAAGCTTATGATTTCGTGAAAAAGAGGTTGGATTACTTAGAGGTGCTGTGCAAAAGAGGTTGGCTTGCACCTTCAAAAGGTTTTGATGAGCACATTTTGTCACACAAGCTGTTTGGTGGGGTGTGCAGTATATGCCCATAAAGTGCAAAAGAAGATCGGATGGTCCTTATTGTCTATTATTGTCACAAGTTTTTTGATTCTTGATAACATTGCCTTTCTTATGGTCTTTGGGCATCTTATTTCTCATACAACGAATGGTAACTTGTTGGATGGTCTTATTTTCTCATATAATGAAAGGTAACTATCTCGTAATCATTGAGGATTCAAAATTTCTTTCATTTCAAGCTGGAAATGAGTAATTCGAAACAAGCTCATTACTTGGAAAACAATGCTAGTTTCATAGTCTAGTGAGAGCCCTTAGGCCTCTTTATTTATCTTTTATCTATGGTGGAGAACGTGTAAAGGGTTTATGGTCTTTTTTTGCACAGGAGGAATCTAAAATTGCTATCATTGTGGATTGCACTATCCTATACCCCCAAGGTGGAGGTCAGCCTTCTGATAAGGGATTCATTTTATCAATTGATGAGCAAACTAGGTTTCGTGTGGAGGATGTTCGCACTAGAGATGGGTTGGTAAGAATATCCAATGTTGAAAAGTTTCTTACTTTTATGAATTTAGCATATCAAGTTTCTAGTTTCATAGGTTTTGAAATTTGACCTATGATCTCTATTTGCAATAAGAGGGAGCTTTCTCATGTAGATCAATTGACAACTATTGTATCAACCTCTTCAACGAGTAGGAACAACAAGTTCACAAGAAACATAAAGGATATACTATTAACTTATGTTTCAAGTTTTAACCAGTGATGAGCTTTTGAAGTGGGATGTGCATCCCATGACAAAATTGTTGCCTCTTAAAAGGGCGTCACTTTTTTGAATAAAGTAGTCAAGATTATGTGTCGTAGATGTAGAGTGAATGTTATGTAGAGGTGCGAAGCTCTTACACTTTAAGAAGATACATGTGCCTCAAGAAGGCAAATACTTCATGATGTGTTTGCATACTTTTCTTTTTTGAACTTCATCTTTGGTACAAGGATTGGACCTTTCTTTCTAGAATTTGGGCACTTGAGCCCAATATTATTCATGTGACATTTTATGAGTTGACATTGAGTTGTTTGGACATTCAGGGCACATTCCTTAATCTTAATTTGGGCATGCCTCAGAAAGTGTCCAATGCTATTGAACTTTTAACTCAAATGAATGCACTATTGGACATGGCAAAAAAAAACGTGAAACAGGTGGTGGATCCGGTTAAGATGTATGCTGATCCGAAAGTGGAGTTTGCTGAGTGACAGGTTTGATGGTTTTAGCACTCTTGCACACTTGCCTGTGTGTCAAGGCCCTGCCAATTGGCAAGTGTTAGTGGTTGAACTACATGTGCCATGTGTCACCTTAGGATGTGTTAGGGTTTGGTGAGTGCTAGTGGATTTGTGCCTTGGTGATGCATTCTTCATTGATTCCTACTTAGGAAAGGTTGGGAGGAGGCTTGCAACAACTGTCTCATAGGGGGTATTTTAGTAAGAAATTGTTTCAGGCCGAATTGACAAGTCAATACAATATCAATGTTAAAGTTCATGACAACATGATGAAAATAACCAAAAGAAGATCAGTAAGAAACTAAATCAGCTCCAGAAGACTTTGAAAGAAGCTTGATACCAATGTGTATCCATCCTCGCATTTAAATTTTGAATTGCACCACCTTCCCATTATGATCCCAAATCATGTGTATTGGTATAGATTCTTGCAATGACCTGTTTTTATTTTCATGGAAATGTCCTAAAAAATATTCCTTCGATGTGACTCACCAATTTTGCAATTGAACTAGTATTTATGGTATTGTATTTTCTTGTTTCAAAGGTTCTTTCCAAATATTGTTATCAAACTTTTTTTATAAAAGAAAAACCTTTAATTTTTTTAGAATTATCAGGACATTCATTTTCCGTCATTAAAAAAGACAAAAACCATTTCGTGACATTTATCCACGATTTGCTACTTGACCTTAAGGGAAGCATGCAATTTTGTGATGCTACCTTTGAAAATATCCCATCTTGTAGGGTTTCCACTTTTTCAAGGTATCCAAAGGAAAAAGGTTCGTTCAACCAAGAGGATAGGGTATGATGTGGTTTGCTCTTGCATGTAATAGGTCAAACACCTTTATTGAACTCGATCAATATTAGCCCATTTGAATGTGAGGTACTACCTCCTCAAATTTCATAGCCATAGTGGTGGTGGGAGAGTGATGGCAGCCTTGCTTTACTCCAATGTTGCTGATTCAACCGTTAAACCATTCAAATTGCAGATTCACCCTTTTATAGATCTTTCCTATTGTTTGTCTTAAGTTAGTCTCTCTCTCTCTCTCTCTCTCTCTCAGATTGTTCAGAGTTAGTGAGAGAGTTAGAGCATTGAAGAGATGCCACTTGAATCTGTAAATGGTCTTCGTACCAGATAATCCTGGACATTATCCTCTTCTTAGTTAGTTTGGTTTTTGGTTATGTTGTTTGATGACATTGCTCCGTCTTGGTTCCACTTTATGTACTCGTTCGTCACCTTTTGGCATGGAAAAGACGTTAATAAAGCTTCTTCTTCTTCTCTCTCTCTCTCTCTCTCTCTCTCCACAGCCTGCCATTGATGGAAGACTTTCTCTAGATGTGGTCACAAAGCATAATGTCCGCTTGTTTAGAAATAGAGACAGGAATGATTTGGCCAATTATGATAGGACATGTTCTTGCCATATTGTGAGATTAGTTGCAAGCAAACTTAATTCCGATGCGCAGCACTCATGATACGAGAGATGTTTATACTACGACAGGATTTGTATCAGACAGCCCAGCAGAGTCAGGTTTCTCAGCCTCAGACCACTTCTTTCTTCCCCAGGAGGAGAGGATGAGTATTTGATGATGGTGACGATGATGATTTAGCTTTAGATTTGCTATTTCTGTTACTGTTTTGGAGATGTTTCATACGTTCCCATGGTTACCACATACTTGACATGTACATTTACTAGTCTTATATGCCTTTTGGCATGGAAAAGACATTAATAAAGCTTTCTTTCTTTCTTTCTCTCTCTCCGTCAATCTTCTTGATACATTCACATAATTTCTGCCTTAGAGTCTTGTCAAATGAAAGCAATGTTTTTTTCAACTGTCTTTGACAATAGCTCTTACAATAACCAAATAGTCAATCGTAAAAAACATTTTTGAAAAGTCCACTTTATCTATTACATGTTGTCCATAAAATTCTAGCCAACCATTTCCTCATAAGCTATGAGCAATCGAAAGGTGACAGGTGTGTCATGGAACAAACAATGGTATCTCCCTCTGATCTCGTAATATACCGGGCACCTAAAGATAAAGTGCTCCTCTGACTCCACCTCATCTAAAGAGCATAACTGGCAAATCCGCTCCTCTCTCGGGGTACCCTGGAATCTACCAGTCTCAATAGCCAACTGATGTGATGATACGCGGAGTTGTCCCAATGTAAATTTGAGGCAATGTGATAGTCTCGAGTCCAAATAATGTGGTAAGACCGGGAACCTTGCTATGTAATAAAATGAGTCAAGTAGTAGTCGGGTTTAACCCCAAGTTGTCGCCCCCAAGTACGGTCGAGATATGTTTGATATAAGATGTGCCTGATATACTGATAAGTACTTGAGGGGAGCTCTGTAATGGAGATACCAAATGACTCAAGGAGGAAATGGGATGCCTGGGAGAACCACGATAGTCGATAGCCCTGGTCATGAAGAAAGTGTGAGGAAACAAGTGCTGTGTGTGTATATCTCATATCCTCATCGGGCAGAGCCTGGATTCTCTGAATGTATGTGATAAGCTGGAATGCGGCATATATCTGAATGGTTGGACTCTGCAAGAAGGATCTCATGTGGAACCAAGGGCTTCGCCCGAATCATACGAGCTAACATGGTGGTCTGCAATCGTGAAATGAAATCTGGCCCAGTGTGATGAAGGGAGGCCTGTACACCATAAGTCGTCGACCCCAATCAGCCATTTGTGGTCGAAACAGATGCTAGCGACTTTGCAGTTGGTGCTATACTAACTCAGAGTGGACGACCAGTTGCGTTCGAGAGTAAAAAACTCGAGCCAGCTCAGACTAGGTACGGTGCCTATGAAAAGGAACTCTTTTCTATAGTTCATGCCCTTAAGACTTGGAGGCATTATTTGTATGCCAACTTTGAGGTCCTGACAAATCATGAAAGTCTCAGATACCTTTGCAATCAACCTGAGCTCAGAGGTCGGAAAGCTCGTTGGGCAGAGTTGATGCAAGAGTTTGATATGTCTATCAGATATAGACGGGGGAAATTCAATGCAGTAGCAGATGCCCTTAGTAGAATGCCTATGATAAACGAGCTGAGTTCTACTTAGATTCGTAATGAGTTACTCGAGTCCTTGAGAGGGAAGTGCCAGCATGATGCATTCTTCTCTACTATCTGGAACTCAGTCCAGAGCAGACAGTTACAGACTCCAGAACCAGTTCCCGGGGCTGGTGCCAGTTCATCCAAGAATACGGCAGCTTCCGTTGAGGATGATGATGAGTCCGAGTATACGTCAGATGACGTTGAGGACTCTGAGCCTGTATTACCCAAGCAAACCCCAGTGGTTGAGGGTCAGTTGACTCAAGGATTCAAATGGAAACAATATTCCATTCAGGATGAGTACTTGCTCTATAGAGATAGAGTATGTGTCCCCAATTTAGAGGATTGTAGGCAACAGGTCCTATATGAGTGTCATGACAATCCTAGTGCGGGGCACCCAGGCATACAGAAGACCTATGAGCTTCTTCGTAGGCAATTTTTCTGGCCCAGTATGAAAAAGGACGTCCAACAATATGTAACCAGTTGCCAGAAATGTCAAGTAAATAAAGCAGAGTGTTTAAAGGCAGGAGGGTTGTTACTGCCTTTAGATATACCAGCTGGTAAATGGGAGAGTATCTCCATGGATTTTATAGTAGGCCTGCCCAAAACCCAAAAGGGTAATGATGCTATATGGGTCACAGTTGACCGTCTGACCAAAATGGCTCATTTTATTCCTACCAAAACAACCGTTAGAGCTCTAGAGTTAGCAAGGTTGTTTGTAGATGGGTTATTTAAATTGTACGGTCTACTTTCCGGCATAGTCAACGACCGGGACAATAAGTTTAATGGAAATTTTTGGAGGGCAGTATTCCATCATCTCCATACTAAACTTAATATGAGTACCACCAACCATCCACAGACAGACGGTCAAACAGAGAGGTTAAATCAGGTGCTGGAGGATATGCTTCGAGCATACGTCAGCAAGAAGCAGACTAATTGGGAGGAGTATCTCTCGATATTAGAGTTTGCTTATACTAGTACCAAACATTCAGCTACGGGATACAGCCCATTTATGCTGATGTACGGTTTTCAGCCACGCTTACCCATAGTTGTAGGGTTTAAACAAGAAAAAGTTGAAGCAGCCAAAAACTTTTTAGAGGACCTAAACCAGATGATAGAACATGCTAAGCGTAGCTAGGCAATCCCAGGATCGAGCCAGGCATTATGCAGATCCACGCAGACGGGATGTGCAGTTCTCCGCTGGTGAGAAAGTCTACTTGAGAGTCCCAGTTGACTCTAAAATCCTCAAATCAGGAGTGTGTGCTAAGTTCTCTCCTAGGTATTGTGGTCCCTTTACCATTAGTAGGAGACTAGGCGAGGTCACCTATGAACTAGAACTCCCACACAATAGTAAGGTTTTTCCAGTCTTTCATGTAAGTCAGTTACGAAAAGCCTTAGCCAGATCAGAAAATTTGGTAGGGGACAGTGTTCTAGTTCTCCCATTGGATTCTCAGCAACCTCCACATGAGCCAGAGGAGATTCTTGATAGTAGAGAGATGCAAACTCGTCATACTCTATACCGAGAATACCTGGTCAAGTGGAATGATCAGCCTGTTGAGAATGCCACTTGGGAAAGAGCCAGCGTCCTTCGCAAGATTTTTCCAGACTTTGTCTCGTGTCCAGCGTACACGACCAACAAGGCAAGATAGTGTGAGTAGTGTGCCCCAGCACGGTCCATAGCCATGGCGGGCCTAACACAGTCTAGGGACCCTGTCAGTAGGATAGGGCTCCCAGTTGGGTCCCGATGTGCAGTCGGCCACGTCAGTGCCATGTGGCCGACACTTGGCAGTATGCATGCTACAAGTCCTCACACTTGGCTAGGAGGGGCTTACTCTATATCAGGGAGTAGGCATGGTTGGGTGGATGAGTTAGTGTTTGCCCTACTGTGGTGTTGGGATCTATTACATGGTCGGTGTGGGAAGAATAGGGTCAGAAGACGGGAGAGGAGCCGAATCAGGGATAGGAGCAGAATGGACAGAAAATGGTGGAAGTGGGTGAGGTGACATGTCAGCATGCCGTGCTGCCTGCGTGGCAGGTAGCACTGCCATATCGGTGGACAACATTGAGGGGGAGAGAGAGCAGCCATCAGAGAGGGGGGTGGGAGTTGTAGCAGGAGAGGGAGAGAGGTCATCAAGGGGGTGAGGTGAAGTGGCAGCGGGGGGGGGGGGGGGGGGGGGTGACTATGAGAGGAGGTGAGGGATCAACGAGGGGGTGAGGTGAGGGGGCAGCGAGAGGGGGTGAGGAGGGTGGGTGGGTGGAGGGGTCACCGGGGGGTGGGTGGGTAAGGGGGTGGCAGCTGTAGGAAAGCATGAGGGATCAGCGAGGGGGAGATCGGAGAGGTCAACGAGGGGGGGAAGACCACGGGGGGGGGGGGGGAAGGAGCAGTGAGGGGATGAGGTGAGTGGTGAGTGAGGGGGGTGAGTGAGGAGGTGGCAGGGGATCTTGAGGACCTACGAGCAGGGGGGCGAGGAGGAGGAGGGGCCATGGTGAGTGCCGGAACTACCTGCATGGGGCATTTTGCTTCCCCAGGAGCTCTGGCCAAAACTAGCACATATGGTTTTCCCGCTGCGCCCTCGTATTCTTACGGTAGCTCTCTAAGCTAAGGAAATGAGCCATGCGTTTTTTTTTTGGTTGGGCCCCTTCCTTGCCAGGTTTAGGCTAGCTGCTGTTGGGTGTCGGTTAGCAATATTGGACCATACGTGTAGGAAATGGCTGGGAGGTGGCGTTGAGAGAGGGCGGACCAGGGCAGGGCAAGGCCTAGAACAGGGCAGCAGCCATCGCTGGAGGAGTTGGAGGAGCAGCCATTGCGAGAGAGAGAGAGAGAGAGAGAGAGAGAGAGAGAGAGAGAGAGAGAGAGAGAGAGAGAGAATTCATGAAGTTGTACTCGACATGTAGGAAAGATTTTATTGTTGTGGTATTACTAACTTTTGCCATGGGATGCTAGGTCTACCATTATGGTTTTTTTGAAGCTTCGGACTTGGGTAATTCATCGACATTTCAAATTGGTCAAGAAGTTATCCTCTATGTTGACAAGTCAAGGCGACAACTAAATTCGAGGTTTGCATTTGCACACTTCATTTGCTGAGGGCGTAAGTAAAATCTATTAGGACACTCAAATGAGCAATGCGGAATGGCCTACCATAGCAAGTTTCTTCACATTGGATCTATGTTTCACAAAATGCATGGTCAAATGTGGGTTTTTTCACTCCACGTCTTTGTGCTCTAATAGCTAAAAGTGGTATAATCAAACAACATGTTTTGTGTGCTTGCGATGTTGTTTGAGTTGTAGACATATATTTAGGATCTTGATCCTTAAATTTAAGGTTTGTATCTTTTGTTTGGATTCCTAATTACGATGTTAAGTTTGTTTTGGGCTCTTCTATTATTATTTAGCTTTGAAACGTTTATTAGTCAAAACCCATTAAGGGGAACTAGAAGTAGGCACAGACTACAACCCCTAATGCAGCTATACCCAAGCTCTGTGAAGTCTTGAAATAGAGTTGTGAACCTTGGTTGAATAGTGTTGACAACTTCGTACAACTAGAGTAGTCAAGATTCAAGTAGAGTGGTAACCTATGAGTAACCTTTCATACTGTGAGTTTTTGCTTGTAACTTGGCATTAGAGAACTTTTTGGGAAGGGAGAAATTTGGTGCTAGTAACTTTGGACGACATATTTTCTTTCTAAGTTGCTACCCTTGTTTTGATGTATCTTTAGACATTTGGATAAGAAATTTTTACTTTTGAGGTTTTTTTGACTCAAATTTGTAGACAAGGCGAATTTTCATCCTGATTGCACATTAAGCCTTATAGAAATGAGTTAATGGAGGAAATTGGGTTAGATTATGGTTCCAAATACTGAAATGTGTGGTTGCAAAAAATCCATTTTTAGCTTGAAGGGATTTTTGAGATGAGAAAGAGGCGAGCATGTCATATTTATGAGTATATGGGTAATTGTAAGGACAAGATAACTGAGGCCTCAACTTGAGAATGGTTTAGTAACCTCAAATTTTTTTTTTCCTTGATCTTGTTTTGAAGGATGTAAATGCTTCTCAAATGGAAGGGGCATTGCAATCCTTGTATGTATGTGAGAGTATTTCCAACTTAGGGCATGGGACATGGTAGATTTAGAGGATAATATGCCTAGTGTTGGGTATGTTCTAGTTATGGACTTGGCTCATTACATTCGCCGCGTCCATTTACATTTACTCTACTTTATGCATAAGCAGGCCTTGGGCCCTTTTTTATTCATTAGTGACACTTAGACTATATGGTTGGCCTTTGGCCTTATTATTCATTATTAGGCCATTTGGACATATTACTGGAGAGTGGGGGCCTTCTTGGAGGGCGCACTATTTTCCCTCCCAGTTGGGCCCTAGCCACCGGAAGCTTCCTTTTAGGGCTTCCTCTTGGCTATAAGTAGGGAAACTGTGTCATTTGTTATTCAGCTGATGATATTGATCTCTCCCTTTAGTTTCCTTAATCTCTCTCTTTCCTGCTTTCTAGGGTTAAGTCTTGCTTATGTGCTGGAAAACAAGAGATTAACATCAAAGGAAGTGTAATAACAAAATCCTCCCGAATCAAGTTTTATTAAAATTGAGTACATCCACAATGAAGAATAGCTAAAAATCAAAAGGGGAAGGTGAAAATTTTGTGATGCTCAATCATCATTGCCACTGTCTTATAGAGAGTTGCGGTTTTCCCTTCTAGTAATGACGTCCTATTTGAATGTTGTTAATAGCACCTACGGGCTACTAATTTTTGTGTCTTGATTTGCTTCGCTATAATATCTGTAATTGGAAGAGATTGAACCTCTTTATCTTCAAGAATGTTGATGTCGTTGCTCTTCATGGACTCCAAAATTCCACTATCAATGGATAAAGTGGATCTTGCCTTTAATACAACCTCCACTTTTTGATTCATCGTGGAACTCAGCAAGAGCAACTCAATGAGCACTTTTGAAGTAAAGCCTAGGCTATCACAAGCCTAGGCTCTGATACCCTGTAACAAAGGATATACCACAAATGTTTTTTCAAAATACACATCCAATAAAGAACGATGTAACCCTTAACCGCCCAACCATAGGTTAAGACCACCTCAAAAAATAAGACTCAGGCCCCTCATAAAAATTGCTAATAGCAACGTTGAGTGAGAGGCCTCTCCTTTTGTCAAGTGCTAAAAGGAGAAGAGAAAAATGTGGATCCAAGGTTGTGACCCGCGGTCTCTCTACTGCGTGCGACCCACAACCAGAAAGAGAGAGAGAGAGAAGAAGAAGAAGAAGAAGAAAGGAAGCTTTATTAATGTCTTTTCCATGCCAAAAGGCATATAAGACAGATAAAAGTACATGTCAAGTATGTGGTAACCATGGGAGTGTATATAAACGTCTCCAAGAAAAAGCTATGCATAAAAAATGAACCACATAACTATAAACTATAAACTGTCAGTGAGTGGGAGCAAAATAACTGCTAAAAGTAAGATCATATCATCTGGCACTGTTGCTGAAAAAGGATGTGATACGAGATGTAGCAGGAGGTACTACTGATCGTCGCTGACGTCGTCTAGGAGGGTGAGAACTGTGTGCCCTCATGATAGGGCGGGTAGTGCGAGCTGCAACATGATTGTGAGTGGTGCATTGTCTTTGATATCTATGAGGTGGTGCATCGTCGTTGTCATCCTCAGAATCGATGTCTCGACGTGGTCGTCTCCTAGAGAAAAATGAGGTAATTTGAGCCCGAGATCTGGCCCCTCATATGCAATGAGCGATCAGAGTGTAGTAGGCATGTCCCGGAATAGGCAGTGGTATGTCCCTTTGATCACATAATATATAGGGCATCTGAAGATGAAGTGCTCCTCAGACTCCACCTCATGTAAAGAACATAACTGGCATAATCTCTCCTCCCGTGGGGTACCATGGAATCTATCGGCCTCAATAGCCAATTGATGTGAGGATACTGAACCCTCTAGTAATCGGGCTTAATCCCCAACTGACGTCACCTGGTACGATCCCATATACTCTGTCGTCTAATGTACTGGTGTGTACCTGAGGGGAGATCCGTAATAGTGATATCAAATGTCTCCATGAGGAAGTGTGACACTGGAGAGAACCATGACAAACGGTAGCCTTGAGCCTGAAGATGGTGGGAGGACATGAGTGCAATCTGTGTATATCTCTGCTCTGTATCAGGAAGTGCCTGAGCTCTCTGGATGTACGTGATAAGCTGGAAGGTTGCCTCTATTTGGATAGGGGGGGTGACAAACTTAGCAAGGATGATCTCATGTGGAACAAAAGGCTTCGCCCGAATCATGCGAGCTAACATGGTGGTCTGCAATCATGAAATGCTGGCCAAATGTGAAGAGGAAAGGCCTGAACATCATATCTTTGCTGCATACAAGGCTGAAGGGGTGACAATGGTGTCAAAAAGTCTACTCTTATTCGGGGCATCTCGAATGGACTTACGGAAGCAAAACCTCTCCAACTGAACAAGGGAAGAGTGACCTTTCCCGAGTCTAGAAGTAAACGCCTGTCTCATACTGAAAGTAGGACCAGTGAAGAGCACACCCAGGTAAGTGTATGAAGGAACCACATCTAGAGGCTGTCCATAAAAAATAAGCTCTTGGCGCTGCATGAAAGCCCAAGAACTGTTGAAGACCATGACTTTGGTCTTTGAAATGTTCACCGCTAAGCCCGAGCAGGTACAAAAAGTGTGTAAGCAATCCAATTGTCTCTGTAATCCCTCTTTAGTGTGAGAGACAATACCACATCATCCGCATAGAGGAGGATAGCAATCAGAATATCACCAAGTCTACAGCCGTCACCGCCACCCCTCATTAACTCATCAATGTATAGTCCAAAGAGAATTGGTGAAAGAGAGCACCCATGCTTAACCTCAATAGTACTCCCGATCTGCTCAGAAATGCCACTGCTATGTCTAAAGCAACCCAAAACCCTCACGCTCTCGTAGAGAGCCATGACAGCTAGAGAGAGAGAGAGAGAGAGAGAGAGAGAGAGAGAGAGAGAGAGAGAGAGAGAGTTTTTCTATGCACGACCTGCGACCATTGAGGAAACTGCAAAAAAACAGCTTGATCGTTGTCCCTTCATGCAGCTACAAAAAATCAAGGATGTTTCTGTCAAAAAGTAGCGTCTGGGTGATCTGTCCATTTCTGCCAGCAGTTGGAAGTCAAAGCCTACTGCCAAAAATCAGCACACCAATTGCTAATCCTATTACATCAGTGACAAAGGCGCTAGTAGCAATCCAGGACCAACAATCTAACAAATAGTTGCCCTAACGAATGCTAAGCCCATAACCTACAGCCAGTCACTCCATAACCAGAGATTCAAAACCGAAATTTGATAGTTGAATAGAGCATTAGCAAGGAGTTTTCTTTAACAAAAACATCTTTCCTAGTTCCTTGCAGGTTAGCAGAGCTGCAGTTGCTTAAAGTCTGTGAAACTATCTCTTGGGATGCATTTGACAACCCTATCACAAAACTTGTAGGACAGAAAATCTTAGGATTCAATGAATCACTTTTCAGCAAAAGCCATTCTTCTCAGGAGTTGCTTTTAATGCTTGTTTGCATACAAGCAGATTGTTGGTTTATGCCAACAAACATAATTTCAACCCTTGTTATGCTGAAATTTGTTTCCACCATTCAGCATACGCTCCTAGCTTACGCTTTGATACCAATGTAAAGACCACCCCTGGACCAATGTAACTAGGAGACTAAACAACAAGACGACAATAAGGAACGGATGGTGGAACAAACCAATCCAACCAAATCTAGATCAATTGAATCTAGCCCTTGAGCTATGGACAACTGACAATATCTCAATAGTGGTAGGAGTGACAGCGCACTCCCGCAACATCTAGCCACTATGTGCACAAATCCCCCAAGTGATAGGGGTGTGAATATACTTATACACACCCAAGCCTCTCCCTAATTGGGAGGGAACTAGGACATCGATTGGAACACATTTGCAGCCTAATTGGGCCACATCTGCCACTACCCAATGAGTCACTGCCAGTTCCATGCAAAATCCATCATCATAGGTGTAGGCCTCACCAAGCCCTGAATCATGATAATACGTTATGAGGCCCCCAATCCTCACACCGTCACAATTAATATACGCTGAGTTGGACCCCTTGACCACGTGGGATTACTCCATGGTCAAGTATAACTGACTACGGTTAGTTAAGGGCATGACAATAGGTGCCAAGCTTGGGGAGGAAGCAAGCTTGGAGTTTCCATGAAAATGTATAAACAATCAGAAATCTGCTAGCCATTACAGGAACAAAACAAGGTAGGCACAGACAGGCAAGGAGCAATTTTGTAGCGACTACAAATTGAGTTGGAGTTTGTAAGGGAAAAGGGTTGTTTGGGCAACCTAATGTCGAATGGGGTTGACATTCTAAGTTATTTATACAAGACCAAGAGCGTTAAGAAGATAAAGAAGTGGGAGAAAGCATTCCAGATGTGTGGCGTTGATGATGAGATTGAAATGATTGCTGAAGACACATACCATTTTCAAGAGTCAGCACAAAGTTGGTGCAGGGTAATTGCTTTGGAATCTTTGGGACACATAATGGCCGCAAAATATAATGAGAAGCACCTCCAATTTTCAAGTAGATATGGCAGATAAAGAGATGCGCATCAAGGAAATGGAGAAACAACCAACAGAGGATGTTTTATGGCTTATGAATGCTTAGGTGGTCACGGGTCGCTGGTCATCTATGGCACATGTTGATGAGTTGCTACATGCTCTCCGTGTGCTAGTATGGACTTTAGTAAACTAAACTTGAAGAGCGGTGACACGTTATGATTACTTAGATTTATTTCTCTTTAGATATATAAGGATAAAAATTCCTCGTTTGTTGAAAGATTACAGGATTTGAAGTCATTAAAGATCTTGGATAAGGAATGGTACAGTTTTGGACTAGGACTGTAATGAGGTATTGTATTTAGTTGTCTATTCTTCAACAAGTTTCCTAGATTTTTCCCAGAAAAGTATAGTAAAGCTAAATGCAATTTCACTATGATGTGCTATGGCAATGTTACTCTTATTTATTTCTATGGAAGCATATACGATTATGAGACAACTACTTAAATGACTGAATACTATTTCCAAAGAGATATTGTGAATGAAAACATTGAAGTGCCTACAATCCTGCGTAAGGAGGCATATAGATGCAATTAAATCCATAACTGATTTGAACCCACATTGAGGGAGAGTCGAACTTTGCTGAGCTTTGCTGAAGCCAGTTAGCAAGGAGGTAATACAGGTATCATGCTTTAAAGTCACTGACACTCATTATTATCTCCTTGCTATGTTTGTCTATGCAGGTTACATACAGCTGGACACTTGATTGATGTATGCATTGAGAACATTGGTTTGAGCTCGCTGCAGCCTGGGAAGGGCCACCATTTTCCAGATGGGTATGTTCATTCGTGAAAAATTATATGTCCTTAATGGATCATTCAAGAGCAAGATCTGGATGTTTGTGTTTTTCCAACGAAACTGTGGCCCATTTAAAATGATGTGTGGTATATTCACGTACTGAACCATTATGTTGGTAAGACTTTGGAGATTGATCTCAATCTTGGAAACTCATGTTGATTTGGAAGCCAAATTACCTGAACTAATAAAGCCCTCTGTATGCTTCAAAGAAATCATTCTGTATCACTGTGATGTCTGGGTTGATACTCAAAAAGCGGTCCAGATTCTTCTTGCTTGATTACCGCGTAGTCATTGGGTGAAAGTCCAAATTTATCGTTAAATAGTCTCTCAGGCAATGATGCAGTTTGAAGTATTTCCGTCCTGATGCTTATCATTTGACCCTGATCTTTTAGCATGACGTTTTTATGTTGCGTATACTAGCTACTAGCTACTAGCACCTTTAATTTTTTTTTTTTCTGTTTGACATAAATATCCACCGCAATGTACCCTTTGCATCTGCATGCTTGGCCATTAGAAAGCACTGACTTTTCTTCAGTCTCTAGATGCATGAGGACATACACCATATAGCATAAATTCTTGTATTCTTGCGCTGTGCCCAAGATTTTGGCATTTGTGCGATAAGTTTTGCATACTTTTTCAAGCAGTTCTCTGAAAATAAAAAATGGACTTAGACTATAGCTCCCTAAAAATTGTTTTATCTACCAACAATCAGTAGCATAGGGCGTACGAACTCTTGGGATCGGCTATGAGTTGATTGCAAGGGAATGGGACTGTAGCAGAGGCTGGATCTTGATTTGGTGAAGAGCCATGATTGGAGACTTGATAAATGCTATAACATAAAAGTAGCAAAACAAGATACAATGCTTGGTTGAGTATGCCTATCTTATCCACCGATCTTCTACTTTGCTATTCTACCTTGGCCTGAGCTAATCCTGAAGGGTCTATTATGAGAAAAATCCATTTGCATGTAGTCAAAATTTAGCATATGAGCAATTGGCATCTGCTGTGAATTAGTGAATAACTTCCTAACTTGTTATAACTGATAAGATGTTTCAACACAACACTTAATCTAACATATTATTGCCTTCAAAATATTGACAATCATCCACGCATATTGCATTCATAGATGCGCAACATTCCGGAACGCTGAGTTCCGATCATGTTCCGGGAATGAGCGTTGTGGAAATTTGCAGCGTTCTGGATCAGAACGCTTGCTTTAATTTATTTATTTTAAATTGGTTTTTTTTCATGTATGTGTTAGGGTCTTAGAAACCCGTTCCGCCCTTTTGGGTCGGAACGTATTGTACGTTCCGTACAGTATGTTCTTTATTTTTTTAAAATTTAAAAAACAGGTATTTAAATAGAGTGTATGTTTGTGATTGATGTATTGACCAAGAAAGCCTGAAAGGAAGAGTCAGAAACAGAAGAGAACACACTCAATCCTTTCTACATTACTGATTTGTATGGATCCTATCTCATGGTGGTGCAACTAGCCGCTCCTCCACAGACAATTCATGCTCTTGCAGACACGGGTAGCGAGCTAGTGTGAGCGCGATGCAAGCCATTTAGTGGAACTGGAGGACCTGTGCCGAATCTTAAAACTTCTCTTCTACAAGCCCATTCGTTGTCTATCTTCACAATGCAGAGCACTTGGCTGCGATGCCCATTGTAGTAAGACCAGATGTAGATTTCAATGTGGCTACCGAGATGTATCTAATTTGGCAGGAGACTTTTCGTGGGACACGCTCACAATGACAGGAACAGATGGAAAGCCTCCAAAGTTCACCAATTTCTCCTTCGGATGTGCGCATCAAGCTTCTGTTAAGATCGGAAGAATAGGAGGCTTGCTTTTTGCTCTAATCATGTGTTAAAAAAATATGTATTTTTTAAAATTTTATTTTGGTTACGTTCCGGAAAAATGCGTTCTGTTCTGGAACGGGCAACTGGGGTTAGGGTGCAAAAAAAACAACACACATAGGCTGTAAAAAAATTGAAAACACTGAACTGTGAATCAGATTATATAGTATCAGTGCTGAGTGATTTTTGATGCATGGTGTTTGATTTTCTTACAATCCAGACTCTAGTTTACTGTTTACAATCATAAATGGGAACGAGTTATGAAGGAGCCTTTTATAAGTTGTGTAGCAACCTTTTTTGTAGTATGACAATTATTGTGAATCAAATTTATAGTCTAATTGAGAATGACCAAAGGGCTAAGGACAAGCAAACTACCATCCAAAAAATCAGGGAAACGAACAAACTACCATCCAAAAACCCGAAACCACCAAAAGAAGCTTGGGAGCATGCAATCATTCTCTCCCTAGCAATAGGATTCACTCAAAATGATGCAATATACCCTCCAAACAAAGCAAAGAAACAAATGGTGGAAAAAAGCTTCAAGAAGGTGTTTTTTTTTGCAAGTCTCCACATAGTCACTTTTTCCATCTCCATTGTGCTACAATCACCCACCTTCCATATATCTCTACCTTTACATAGAGTGCTCACACATGCATTTTGGCCTTCTATTGCTCTCTCCACAACCTCAAGAAACTCCGAGGAAAGTGTGCCCAATAATCAGGTTCCACCATCCACAAAATTTATGACAATTTCACCCATATACGGCTTGAGCACATCATTCATCATCATCAGGAATGTAGCTGGGGCATTCGTCAACCCAAATGGCATCACAAGATACTC
Source organism: Diphasiastrum complanatum (assembly GCA_029204225.1). Taxonomy (NCBI): domain Eukaryota; kingdom Viridiplantae; phylum Streptophyta; class Lycopodiopsida; order Lycopodiales; family Lycopodiaceae; genus Diphasiastrum; species Diphasiastrum complanatum. The sequence goes on along the minus strand of CM055113.1, from coordinate 33,905,166 downwards.
ATAGTAAAGGTAATCTTGTGTACATCCTCTTCACGAACTTAGCCTGCTGGTATCCACTCTTTACGTCTATTTTACTGAACATAGTGGCACCTGATAAGGCATCAAGCAAATCATTTATCGATGTTTAACAATTATCTTGTTCAAACCTCGATAATCCACACACATTCGCCATGATCCATCCTTCTTTTTTACAAGAATGATTAGAGAGGCAAAAGGGGAACAATTAGGTTGTATTTGCCCTTTGGCCAGATGATCATCGACAATTCGTCTCACTTCCTCTTCCTCCTTAAGATTCATTCTATGAGGACTTCTATTATCCAGGTATCAGTTCAATCTTTTGTTCAACTTTCATTTTAGGAGGCAAAACAAATGGAAGATCATCTATGAACACATTTGAAAACTGCCTCCTAATCTATTGATCCAAATTGGCAAGAATAATGGTTTGCACACTGCATGCTCCTCTGACTAGTATCAGTAGACAGATCAAGTAGAAAGCAAACACACATGTACTCACAATGGATCCTACGCAACTGCGTAGTTGAATACAAGCGGTCTAGAAGGCACATCTCACTCACCATATAGGGAATGAGTCACACCATCAAATTGAAACTCATACGCATGAGTATTCTAGGCGCTGTGTGGTTTTCGCATCGCATGCCAACAATTGCCCAATCCATCGTTGGGGATAGGGCTGTTTTTTGCTTGATTGCTATCCTAAAAAAATCTGTTTAACAGCTTGCTGCTCGCTAGAGGCTTGTAGAAGTTCGCTCGTCTTGTTTGTTGTCCAGCGCACATGCTGCCCTGATTTCGCTGTCCTACAGCTAGTCGCTGTCTCTGTTGCAGTTCAGTTTGCTGTTTGTTGCAGGACTTTGATACTTTTACAAACTGCCTTCTACTATAGCAGTTTGCAGAGACCTGTAACGTGTAGAATTATGCAGACAGTACTGAGAGGCTTTGTTATGCATTCCTCAAGAGGTTCCTATGTTCATGCAAGTGTTTCACTTTGTGGAGGGACTTTGAGAGAGTATTGGCCCTTTTGTACGAAAGGAATAGTGTCATGATCTACGGGTAGCCATGCAAATGGCTTTGTATTATGAAGACAAAAAAGCATTTCCCCGCTACTTCACCAGTCACTGAATTGGAATTTTGCATGAGGATGAAGCCCATGCATGTCAGTTGTCTTCTTTCGTGCTCAATAAGACCGCAAGCTTTGGGCCTCACGATTTAATTCACATATGATGCAAGATGGGGGATAGGATTTTTAGATCAACGTTCATAATGGAGCTACGCAGTTACTCTCTAGTTAAGAAACTGAACATACCAGAAAGCCCTAACAAGCTGTAAAAGCTCCAGAACTAGCTAGATTGTTGGTAGATGAACTTTTCAGGTTGTATGGGTTGCCAGCCAATATCTCAAATGACTGAGATAGTCAGTTTACCGATGGGTTTTGGAGAGTTGGTTTCCACCAGTTACACACTTAGTTAATTATTAGCACTTCAGGTCATCCACAGATGGATGGGCAAACCGAAAGGGTTAAGCAAGTGGTAGAAGATATGTTGAGAGCATATGTCACCAAAAAGCAGACTGTTTGGGATGAGCACCTTCCAATACTGAAGTCTGCTTAGAACATTACCAGACACTCAGCTACAGGATACAACCCATTCATGCTGATGTATGGGTTTTGGCCTAGAGCACCAACAGCCTTGGGGTTTAGGAAAGAGAGGGTTGAACCTGTCAGAGGCTTCCTAGAAGACTTGATCAAGATGATCAAACATGCTTGAAGGAGTTACGAGTATTAGACCAGCTCAGGATCGAGCAAGGTGCGCAAATCCACAAAGGCAGATAGTATAGTTCGAAGTTGGGAAGAAAGTTTTCTTAAGAGTTCTAGCAGACTTTAAAACCCTGTATAGCTTTGGGTAGATCAGACAATCAAGTGGGTGGAGCAGTTCTAATGAGATTTATAGGATCTTCCTCATGAGCCAGAAGTAGTACTTGATCAAAGAGAGACATGGACTTATCATACTTTGTATCAAAAATATTTGGTCAACTGGAAGGACTGTCTGGTTGATAGTGCAACTTGGAAAAAAGCAAATAATCTCAAAAGACTGGTTCCTAGCATTATCTTATTATGATGGAGAGATCTCGGTTCATGTATCAAGGGGTCAGAACCCCAAGACTTTCCTCCTATACAATGTATGTAGGCAGATGGAGGGTGAAGTCGCTTCTGACGGAGTTAGTATTCTACTGGGGTTAAATCTCATAGAAGTTTTTAAGGCTTCGGATTGATCTTTCTGATGACCAAACAAGATGTCGTATGGTTTAACCTTTAGTTCATCCCTTTTTCACTACATGGGAAAAGGGAGTGCATAAAGTGTGTAAATTGTGTACAAAGCAACATTGACAATTCAGTGCTAGCTTCTGCAATTTTGATTGTAAGGCTGAAGTAGTTTCTGTAAAGTTTTTTGGAAACTATCTATAATCCTTGCCCTGATGCTTAGATCAATTTTTCGAACCTCTAATTAGAAATGCAATGTGATGTTCATCTAATTGGTAAGTGATTATGTCCTTACGTGATTTTACTTACAAGCACAGATGGAATTTTTTGATATAATCATAATTTGTCTTTGCTAGTTGCAGTCCTTTTGTGGAGTACAAAGGAGCAGTGCCTGCCAGTGATATAGAATCCAGACGTGCTGCATTAGAAGCAGAGGCGAATCGTCTTGTAGCAGCTGGTAGCACTGTAGGTAGCTAGTCAGTCAAATTTGTTGGAAGCTAGCAGTATGAAAGTGAAAAAATTTCGGAGCTAGTATGCTTGATTTGTCTTGTTTTCTACAGATTAAGACTTTACTAACATAGCATGTAGTTGGTGAAAATTTGACAGGTTCAGGCTGCTGTGTGTTCGTATGAAGAAGCTAGAAATCGATGTGGTGGACAGCTTCCAGATTATATTGCAAAGGTTCTCAACATTCCTACGCCCTTGAGGTTTTGGCCATCCATGCAAAGAAGTTATGGGTTGAGAATATTCTCCTAAAAGTGGGGTATCTGAAGGCTAGTTGCCCTTGTTGATGTGGTTGTATGAGCTTGTTCAGGAATACAACTTAAAATTTCTGTATAGCATTCATTCAATTAGAAAGCTGATAGCATCAACATCTTGTGGTTCTATTTGACAGGATAGCAAGCCCCGCATCGTATCCATTGGAAGCAGTTTTGGTTGCCCTTGTGGAGGGACACACGTTAAAGATATTTCTGAAATTGGATCCATGAAGGTAAACATCCCACCAGATCTTATCTGCACGTGAAAATACTTGCAGCCATGTAGGGCTTACAATGCTGCATTCCTAAAGTAGATCAGTAAGTTTGTTTTGATGGCATTGATCCGTCTAGCTTTTATCATACTTGGATGTACTTCTTTTGTCTTATATGCCTTTTGGCATGGCACAGACATTAATAAATCTCTCTCTCTCTCTCTCTCTCTCTCTCTCTCTCTCTCGCTCTCTCTCTCTCTCTCTCTCTCTCTCACACACACACACACACACACTTTTGCTCTTGTAATGCGATGTAGAGAAACAATAAAATACCAATGCTATGTGAATTTCTCTCTTTTGTGTGTCCATCCTTCTAAAATGTGATGGAATGCTTCTGCTTATGTAATTGTTAGTAGGATGTACAATCTAATTTGCAACAAAGAGAATGTGCATAATGCTTTTACGTAGCATAACTCATAACGTTATTTTTGTTCTTGTGAAACTATCTTGTGTCCATGCCCAATTTCATGACGAAAACTAGATGATTGACATACAAGTGCTGTTGGAGAGATTACGCAAGAGACACATCAAACTTAATGCCTCCACTGAAACAAGCACACACTTTGGTTTTCTCGTTCTGTCTTCTACTTAATCTCAAACTAGAAGAGTTTTATTAGATTTGATCTGAATTTTGTTGTTACCTGGTGTCAGACTCCCTCTCTGATCTTCTCTTCAAACATTTTGCTAATTTCCTGCACATACAAGCATCAAATCACGTCTAACTGGAGCTGGCTGCCTTGTCTCCTCCCAGCCTTTAGATTATGATGAGGAGTGCCTCTCTAGGCTCCCTTATACACAATCCTCAAGCACCCCTTAACCCTGACCCTTCCTAAATCTCGACACATGGCCAACTCCATGCACAGTCGACACTTGCCACTTGGCAGTACCCTGACACATAGGCAAGTGAGTTAGGATGACATGTGTCACTCATCCATTGGACCAAGTGTCCTAGTGAGCATGTGACACGTGTCATGTTTGATCGGCCAACCCTGACATGTGTCACTCATTCACTGGACCAAGTGTCCTAGTGAGCATATGACACATGTCACATTGACTAGTCAACTCTCCTACTTTTTAGGAGGTCAGTCCAGCCACTCCGAATTAATGACCCAATAACCTATACCCAAGCAACAGCCTCAGAAACATCATTAACAACTTTATTTACATTTCTGTTACAAAGGTCACCACAGGCCGGTGACTTAGCCATTTCTGTATTTACAAGAAGTACATCTATAAGTAAAAACAATAAACAACCGGGACAGGGAGTAAAAGCTGTAACATCCCTTCCTCCCTCAGGTAACATCGTTCGCGATGGCAAAGCTAGGGTACTCTGCAAGCAAATTGTGTGTGGTCTCCCAGGTAGCATCAGAAAGAGGCCTGCCATGCCAAGCGACCAAGTAGTCACGGATCAGACAGTTGCGTAAACGCCTCTCCCGCCTATCCAATACCCTCGCTGGCCCATGTATTACTTCTCCCTGCTCTTGGAATGCAAACAAACCATCAAACAACAAGTTATCACTATTATGTAAAACCTGTTTCAATCTAGAAACATGAAATACATGATGCACCATTAGGGAAAATTTGGCTTTGGAAAGGGCCCTATAAGGATTGCCACGTAGGATGACATTTTTTTGGCAATGTAAAATACTAAAATAAAATTTTTTTTTGCTCGCAGTCCTGCCCACACAGTCTTCGATGGTTAGCTATTATGTGCAAAATATAGTCTGTGGCTATAAAAAAAGTCATAACTTTTAAACGACAGCTCGGATTGAGACAATTATGGTGCCATTAGAAAGCCCTCGACGAGAGCTTTTCAACGACACCCAACATGACCCAGTTCAGACGGTGAAGAAGTTATGGCTAGTCAAAGTTTTGGTCGGTCAACACTTGGTCAACCCGATATCTCTTTCAAGCGCAGTTGACCAGTTTGACTGGTCAACTGCGCTTGAAAGAGATATTGGGTGTCAAACTGGTCAACTGCGTTTGAAAGAGATATCGGTCAACACTGGTCAACCCGATACCTCTTTCAAACGCAGTTGACCAGTTTGACACCCAATATCGGGTCAACTGCACTTGAAAGAGATATCGGGTTGACCAGTGTTGACCGACCAAAACTTTGACTGGCCGTAACTTCTTCATCGTAGCTCGGAATTGGGTCATGTTGGGTGTCGTTGAAAGCTCTCGTTGAGGGCTTTCTAATGGCACCGTAATCGTCTCAATCCGAGCTACCGTTCAAAAGTTACACTATTTTTTTTTTTTGTTGCTAAGTTGCATACTATACTACAGATAAAATGGCTTATTTACGAGCTGCCCCCGACGCAAAATTACAGTTCCTTTAAAAAGAAAAGAAAATCAATTTGAAGGAGCTACGTTACGTAGATTTCAAATTTGAGTGTTTTGATTGGACCATGTGGAAGAAACTTTTGAGAAAAAATAAAATAAAAAGTATCTTTTTGAAAGGGTCCTTTTGTGCTCAAATTTTCTCTAATGTTTACAACTTTTAGGAAAATCTAACTTATAAGAAACATCACTGATTCTTTTAACAATTTTCCAGGGTCCACAATAACGCGGGCTTGTAACATTTGCCCGTGTTAAGGGTCTTAGAGTCCTTGGGTACTTGGAGAAACACCATGTCTCCTACAACAAACTCTCTAGGCGTGCGATGCTGATCAAGGTAAGACTTAGCTCGCATCGCTTGCCTAATATTAACGTTCGCTAACTCGAGCATTTCATTCATTTGAGTTAGTAAATTAGCCGAACAAGGCACTCTCTGAGAAATTCCTACCGTAACAGGGCTAGCTGGCCTAAAACCATAATTAAGCTCGAAAGGACTCATCTTAGTACTCACATTTTTCTTGTCATTGTAAGCAAACTCCAACAGTGGCAAGTACTTCTCCCACTGAGTTTGCTTATCCCCAATAAATGCCCTAAGCATATCCTCTAAGGTCTGGTTGACTCTCTTAGTTTGGCCATCCGTTTCAGGATGCTCCGTACTGCTCATTCTCAATTGGACTTCAAGTTTGGCCATAACTACAGTCTAAAAGTTTCTAGTGAATCGAGTATCCCTGTCAGACACTATGGATGACGGTAATCCATGAAGTCTGAACACATGCTCAATAAACAGATTAGCTACTCCAGCTGCATCAATCTTTTTACGCGTTGGAATGAACTGGACCATTTTCGTGAGTCTGTCAACTACGACCAAGATAGAATCATGCTGCAATTGCGTGCGAGGCAAGTTGGTGACAAAATCCATGGAGATACTCTCCCATATTCCTTCTGGCACAAGTAGTGGGTGTAAAACTCAACGAGGTTTAATCCTTTCAGCTTTAGTGACTTGGCACTTCAAATAGTGCGTCACATAATGGTAAACATCTTTTTTAAGCTTAGGCCACCAGAAGTTACGTAAGATCAACTCATAGGTCTTATCCACACCAGGATGACCTGCACTAGGGCTATCATGACACAAATGGACAATCTTCCTACGTAGCTCCTCACAAGCTGGAATGAGAAATTTTCCATTTCTCCTGATCATACCATCTTCTATGGTATATTTAAGGTAAGTGTGAGTCAAGAGACCAGAACTCTCATCCTGAGATTCTACTTGCGCAAGATTTGCCTCCCTCACAATTCCTTGACAATGAGGATCCTCCTGCTAAGCCTATTTAATCTCAACAATTAGGTCATTGTGAAATTCGTGCATCAACTCAGCCCACCTGGCTTGCCACCCTCTTAGGTCCGGCTGATTACAAAAATATTTCAAAGTGTTATGGTCGGTGTACACATAGAATTCTGCACCATACAAATAATGTCTCCATGTCTTCAAAGCGTGGATAATGGCATACAACTCTTTCTCAGGAGTTGGATAGTTCTTCTGTGCAGGGTTGAGCTTCTTGCTCTCAAAGGCCACAGGCCTACCCTCTTGCATCAGAACTGCCCTAACGGCGATGTCACTTCATTCCAACTTCAACTTAAACAAACATTCTTTCGCCCCTTTTCACAATCTTTACGGTCACCGTAAGGTTTACAGTGACAGATTCAGAAATGGGGAAGAATGAACCGGCTTTTTCTTGTTCTAAGTAACAAACAGTGTTGGTACGCCCACGGCTTCAAGCACATCAAGAAACAACTTTTTCGTTCCATTTTAGTTTTTCCATCCAAGGCTTCTGGGCCGTTTTTGGCCGTGCACGATTTTGAAAAAACGACACCTTGGCCAAAAAATCCAAGAATTCCTGTTCTCGGTTGCCCATTGCAATTAATAAAGCTTTCGTTAACTGTGAAAAAAGCTTTACACCAAGAATTCAGCCCAGTCACAGTTCTATGGGTTGCACTCACATGAGGCTTGACCCAAAGCACCAACGAAATTCGCTTTTGTTTACTCTGGGACGTTTGTGCAGCGACAAATGGTTCATCCAGTCATCGACAACTTCCGGACATTACTCACCGGAAAAAATTTCCGTTTTTAAGCTCAAGTTTTGAATTAATGGCCTATAATTGTCTAAAATGATTTTGCATTTGGTTGTTTCGGTACTTACAGCTTTTATAAAGTTCCATAACAGTCTCACCCAAGGTTGAGGTCCATCATTTTTAGGTGATGCCAGACAAAAATTCCAAGAAGACGGGAAAATTATCTCCCCTACCCTTGCTTTACTTAACTGAAAAAAACTCGTTCAATTGAGAATCATTACGGGTATAATTTCTTTTAATAAAGCAATGTCCAAAAAACATAGTTTTTACAGACCATAACGTGCTTATTAAAATTATACCAATGAATTTTGCAAATGGTACCTAAGCCATAACATTGCCGAAAAACCATGTCGATGCATTTAAATCAAATGTACACAATTTTCGAAGCCATTAAATTCAACCTTAACTGCACAATAAATCTTATAGTTCTCAACTAGTAAGAAGTGCCTATGGAAAACTCCAAAAAATGAAAAAATCCATAAAAAAGAAACTTTCAAATCCCCACCCGCCCCCAACCTAACATGGCCACCTACTCCACTTAAACATAAAGTTTACTAAATGTTTACCACCCCCCTCCCCCCCCCCCTGCGCCAACCTCTCTATTCAAAGCAAAACTTAGGGGCCCGAACAGAGAACGCCTTCTGCTGCATTCCGAGCCAGAGAGAGAGAGAGAGAGAGAGAGAGAGAGAGAGAGAGAGAGAGAGAGAAGAGAGAGAGAGAGAGAGCGAGAGGAGATAATCTTGGAGGTAGCCGAGCCGTTTTACTCACCATCCCACTCGTTTTCAAGCAGGAAGTAACGATATTGGAGGGCACAGTGTCAAGCGCTGACACGGGCGAAAATGGAAGCCCAGAACTGCTGTTTTTTAACTTTCCAATAAGCAGTTACTTAACTATTTCAGATGCTCGAAGCCTCAAATGCAATCCCTCTACAGTTATAGTAGTTTACCAGTGCATTTAGGACGATTTCACAGATGATGAGCGCTCCTAAAGCCTGAACTCTGGCTCAGTCATGAATAAAATATCCTTCTTTATGCAAAAAATTGCCTTCAACTGCTATTTTTGCAATAAGGATTGCTTAAGGATGTGGCTAAGTTTGCTTAAACCTCCATTTGTCTTCACAAATGCATAAGCAGTATACATTTACAGTTTAGCAGGCTTAGATTACATTATGTCTGAGAATCAGGGTAGATGCTGCCCAATTTTCCTTTGAACTCAGAATTTGCAGGTTTGGCCATTCTTCACACAGAATAGGCTTCTAAATGACCCAAACCACCACAACGATGGCCTTACTGGTTCATTAACCTGCAAACCACCATTAGTTTGCTGGAAAATGCAACAAAAAACCTACAACTCCACAAAGAATCCCCATGCAAAACCTGTAAAAAAATCACCAAAACTCTCAACCAGTGATTAGTCTTTTTTGTGCTTCTTTTCCTGCTTTTTTTCTGATTCAAGCCAAAACTGGCTCAATAAAAAGCAAAAGACAGCCAACAAAACCACCTAAATCACTGTGTAATGAACAAAAAGCCAAAAAAACCATCATTTACTCTTTTTGATCCCGTTGCTAACGGAAAAGTGTCCCTAATGAAGTAAACGACAACACAAATGAATTGAAAATCAGAAATTTACTTCCTGAAAACCAATAAGAAGTGTAAAAACATTGAACCGATTGTATAACCTGGTAGTGCACTTACCACACAACCGATTACACTTCAAACAAGGAAATCTACGAGAAGCATAATCCGCAATTTCACCACTTCGTTGCATACTCCACTGAATTCTCAAAATAGTGTCGAGATTCCATATCACACAATGGAAAAATCTCTCACACAATTTACGATTCCATCGGTAACACAAATCAATGGCAAAATGTGCTTAGAATTGGCTCTGATACCAATGTAAAGTCCTCAATCCAAGGATCCTATTCTAAGCATGCCAATTACAAGCAACACAAGAGAACCTGATGGTGGACAAACCAACCCAACCAAACCTAGATCGAACGGATCTAGCCCCCAAGCTATGGATCAATCACAAAGAGGAGTATGGCATCACACCAACAGCATCCTGCCACCGATCATGCTATCAAGCATACACTAGTGAGAGCCCAATAGGTATATTTATACCCTCCAAGGCCCATGCACCAGTAGTAGTGCATTGTGACACCTCACTGGACACCTCTGCAGCCTATCTGGGCCACGTCATCCAGTTCCCCAATGACTCACTGATAGACCCATATAAATCCACCATCAAGTGTTTAGGCCTACAACCATTAATTATGACCATGTACACATAAGGGCCCCAATTCCCTTTATAGTCACAATTAACTTACGGGTTGTTGGTCTACCGGTTCCTAACGTGGACACGCTACCTGAGACCAGTCATGGGCATGACATGACCCACCCCCATGCACTGGAGCAATCGACATAATCATGCCCGGTCAAGCCTCCTACGATAATCAGCGTCCCATACCACTGGCCATCGCTCTCGGCTCTCCCTAGCACACATCTCCTGGCCTGGGCACGTGCTCTCCATCCACCAACTCCCGGGTAGACTGAGTGAATGGAAAGAGAGAAACCCCACCACTATATGGGCATAGCACAGTGGGTCCCATCAAGCACGGTCCTGCCGGCGACACGTGACCACCTAGGATGGTGACGAGTGGCACCTAGAAATTCTTGTTCAAGCCTCGACAGTCCACACACATTCTCCAAGACCCATCATTCTTTTTTACCAGAATGATCGGAGAGGCAAAGGGAGAGAAGCTAGGTCTTACTTGCCCCTTGGCAAGATAGTCCTCAATCATGCTTCTGACCTCTTCCTCCTCTTTCAGACTCATTCTATAAGGTGGTCTATTAACAGGAGATGATCCAGGAATTAACTCGATTCTATGCTCCACATTTCTCTTGGGGGGTAAAATAGATGGAAGTTCATTCGTGAACACATCTAGAAACTCCTCCCTAATTTGGCGATCTAGGTTCTTAGTAAGGTTAGTTTATTCTTGGCATACATCAGACTCATTAGCGAAAACAGACATATCATACAAGAAACAAACGTACATGCACTTACACTGAACCTTACGCAACTGCGTCGCCGTGATCAAAGGTCTTGGAGGCATATCAGGTTCTCCACGCAAGGAGTGAATCCTACCATCGTGCTGGAACTCATATACATGAGTATCCCAAGCGATGTAGGGTTTCTTAGCCACATGCCAACAAATTCCAAGCACCACATCAAAGCGAGCCAAACGGGTAATCTCAAAATCCAACTCCTCAGTGTAGCTTTGAATGGTTAGACGCATACCCACAACCCTGGCATCCCAAACTTCTGCACCCTTTCCATCAGCTATCTCGACTGTGTACTGGTACAAGGATGGTTGTGTGCTCACTCGTAACCGTTTAATCAAAGCGAAGTTGATAACGTTATGTGAGGACCCAATGTCAAATAGAATCAAGACATCTCTACCACACAGCTGTGCACGCATAACAATCAAAGAAGTACAAGGAAATTGATACCTGTATTGTGCCGCTCTTGATAGGTGTGGCAAAGGAACTGAATTCACCTTTCGAATCACCGACAAATTCATCAATCTTGGAACATTAGGAGGTTCTTCTTGTCTCAATTCCTCAATCTTCATTGGATCTGCCTCCTCGACTTGTAAGCTATAGGTGGTCCGTGAAGGGTTATGAGGACACTCCTTCCACCTATGCCGCCCCAAACATCCAAAACAAAGATTTTCCTTCTTTGCCCGTTCCCCGTCTTGCGACGATAGTGTCGAAAAGCGTTGGCCCCCTTGGACATTGGACGTCCCATACCGTCCTTTGCCTTTCGAGGCGCCCGCGCCTTTACTCTTCTTGGCACCCTGAACTTGCTCCTGGGAGGATTGACCCTTCCACTTCTTGAACTTTTTTTTTCCCCAAGGCTGAAACCCTTTAGTAACAGGTGTCTCAATCTCCTTGGCCTTTTTCCCATCCTCAAAGTATAGGGCCATCTGTACCGCCCTATGGAGGCTTGGAGCCTGCTCCTTTCTCACGAAAGGCCTAAGACTCTCACGCAAGCCTTCCACAAACTGGAATACTTGCAAAAACATTGGCACTTCTTCTGGTATCTGCATCAGTGCTTCTCTATACTTGTCCGCATATTCCTGTACGGACGCATTGCCTTGTTTGAGGCTTGACCAGGCTTGCATCGCCTGATTCTTTTCATCTAATGGCACCCAATTCTCAGCGAACATCCGCTTGAACTCCCAAGTTGCAGGCACCAAATTATCCTTCTCAATTTTACGCCACCAGCGTTGTGCCGTCTCTTGCAAGCGATATGTGGCTTCTGCAATCTTCTGCTCATCATCATCAATACCACACATTTGAAAAGCCTTTTCCCACTTCTGAATCCAATTCTTGACTGCATCGGTGTTGCATACTACAACTGCTCCTCTGTATTTTAGCGGTTTCAAATCTTTAATTGTGGGCAATTTCTGCATCTTTGATGGTTGTTCGGCTTCTTCAGGCCCAACAGCTACCATAGCCGTTCCACTAACCCTTTCACCTGTGGAGATTTAGCCGACTTTAGTTGGTCGAGAATTTGTTGTAAAATCACCTCCATGGCATCCACCTTGGCTACCACTTCTTTGATTCTCAAGATTTCTGTGCTTGCACGTCCTAATGGATCCATATTTGCAATGTTGGAGGCTGTCCACTTGCTTAGAAGACGAAATTACCAGCAAATATGAGTTTACAACTCTCAAAACCCTTTTTTCCTTGTATTTTGGCACAAAAATCAGACCAACTTTGGAATGCTATAACTTTTCTGTGACTTGGACTTTTCCTGAGCAGTCAATTTGTAGAAGGTCGCCCTCCTGGTGGCTTTCCAATCAATCCTTAATAGTCCGGTTTAGGCTAGGATTGCCCAATCATCAAGCAATTTCTTCTCAGCTGGTTTTGCACCTATGTATGAGAACCAAATTTTGAAAAAAACACCATAGGACTCTGTTTCTTTGCTGTAAATTGCATACTACAGCCCTTGAGGTCTGCCTAGAAGACTCCCAAAATTTGAGGATGATCCAAGAACCGAGCGGAAAGTTATGAAGAAAAAACTCTTTAGCCTGCCAACGCCCACCAGCCACAAGAAAATTCTCAAAATCGCTTGGATTTTGCTGCTGGGGTTGGTTCTTGTGACTAATCTATTGTGCCTTGGCAATAGTAACAGTTTGCAACAGATCCCATAGCCATCTAAGCTCTCAATCAAAAGTTATGAGCAAAAAACTCCCCTTTCTCTCTCTAGAACGTGTTTGTTTTTTGCTGTCCGAAGCTTCCAAAACTTGCAAACCTTAGCTCTGATACCAAATGTCAGACTCTCTCTCTGATCTTCTCTTCAAACCTTGCTAATTTCCTGCACATACAAGTATCAAATCACGTCTAACACAAGATGGAGCTGGCTGCCTTGTCTCCTCCCAGCCTTTGCTGCAAGATTATGATGAGGAATGCCTCTCTAGGCTCCCTTATACACAATCCTCAAGCACCCCTTAATCCGGACCCTTCTTAAATCTCGACACATGGCCAACTCCATGCACAGTCGACAATTGCCACTTGGCAGTACCCTGACACATAGGCAAGTGAGTAGACTGACATGTGTCACTCATCCATTGGACCAAGTGTCCCAGTGAGCATGTGACACGTGTCATGTTTGACCGGGCAACCCTGACATGTGTCACTCATTCACTGGACCAAGTGTCCCAGTGAGCATATGACATGTGTCACGTTGACCAGTCAACTCTCCTACTTTTTAGGAGGTCAGTCTAGCCACTCCGAATTAATGACCCAGTACCCTATACCCAAGCAACATGCAACTCTGAGGCTTAGAAACATCATTAACAACTTTATTTACATTTCTGTTACAAAGGTCACCACAGGCCGGTGACTTGGCCATTTCTTACAAGAAGTACATCTATAAGTAAAAACAGTAAACAACCGGGACAGGGAGTAAAAGCTGTAACACCTGGATGTTGTTTCCCTTCTACATCTTCCTTTTAAGTGATGATTTCAGGTGGGAAATTGGTCAAGGGATGCAAACATTTGTATCCAAAACTGAATGGCGATTTTGTTTCTTTTTCCAAAGATCTGATTGGAACCACAATATTTCAGTACACACTTTTGTTGGGGGACTTTTGTGGTCTCAAGAATTCACTGCAAATGGCACAATTTTCCACAAGAAAGGGCTCCTTGAATTCCAGCTTTGTTATGGGAATCAGATCTTAAAAATATGACCCATTTCTTGATAAGACATATTAGAAGAGCTTGGACAAGTTCGTACTTATGGACATTTTTGTTTGAATGGTGCATGCATAGTTACTAAAAAGTAGTCAGGCATGAAACTAAGTCAAGCTTGTGCCTACACTTGAGGTAATGTAGAGCTTTAGCATTGATTAAATGTGATGTCATTGGCCATTTTTCATGGGATAATGCTATCTGATTTTCAGTCTTCTATGCTTTATTAATATCAAAATTTGTGGAACCTAGTAGTATAGCCAGTTAGTATAGTTGGGCATCTCTAAGAACTACATTAAATCACTTGTGTCAATACCCTAGTCCATTGATATGGCCATGCTACTTTTTGACATTTAGATGTCTTAAATTTCTCTTATAACAAACAAAACCCGAGATTCAGTCATCCACAAAACACATAAGCGTGAATCTTACTAATAAACTAAAACACATTTTTTACTTTCCTCTTGTTCTGATGCTTCTTGCAATCCCAATAGCGATGTCAAGCATGATACAAAAGGTAAGTTTTGTTAGAATTTCCTTGGGTCATCATGTGTACAACTACTACTCCTTAGATTGGATCAGCGAGAGTGCCATATGAAAAAATCCCAATTTTTACTTTTCTCAGTAGGGATGTGTTGGAATTGATACATTGAAGTTGCAATAGCATTTTATGTTTTATTCGTAGAGGCTCTATTTGGGATGCCAAAGCATTATTTGAAAATACTATTAAGCTTTTTCAAAATATCAACGTACGATTGATGATACCAAGGATTCTTGGTTCAATGTATGCACCTGCTTGCATGGAATGTCCCGCTGCACATGAACATGGACCCGTCTAAGTTCTAGCGAGAGTGTGATATCTTGTGAAAACTAAAAGCATCTTAAAATTGTTGTCAAGTTTTGTTGTTTTTTACATGGAAAAAGAAATGACTATGACTTCTTGTGCTTACAACATGATTTTCATTTGTTATCAGGTATCTCAAATCCGAGTAAAGAAGGGACTTACAAAAGTCTCATACAATGTATTACCCTTCGAATACCCAATGCACTTTGAGAATTGAAAGTCATCTCTTCGTGCAATACGCCTAAGAATTTGGATGGCTTATGCTATTGATGAAAACTCTTATGTTTTAGCATGTGAAACGAACATTTGTATCTTTGACTCAATTTTGAAGAGGCTTTGTTGATAGTTAATATATTTGGCAACATATTTCATCTCCAAACTCAATTCCTAGAACCAAATTATTTTTGTCAAATTCATTTAGCAACGACCATTGTGACATTGTGCATTTTCTTCTAGAACTAATATTTCAAAGGCTACCATAACAAGGTTAGACATATGGTCACCTTAACATATACAATCTAATGAATTGTTAGCTCACTCATCGATGGATCCAGGTCTGCATTTGTCAAAGGACCAATGTTCCCAGACCAAGCAGGAAGAAGTGCAGATGAGAGAGTATCCTTATCGATCGGTACTTGGATCTCTCATGTACGCAATGGTCTGTACAAGACCAGATATCTCTTTTGCAATAAGCTCACTCAGCCAATATATGGCTAGTCCTGGCATTACCCATTGAAAGGCTCTCATAAGAGTCATGAGATATATTCGAGCTACCATGGACCAATGCATCGAAAAAGCTCCCTCCTTGATAAACATTTGTGAACATCCTCAAGGGTCCAATAGCATCATGGAGGCTTATAGTACACAGACAATGTATCACATGGATTTTTTTTTAGCCATACGCCTAACATGCTTATACAAAATTCAAATTGCAAAGCTTTGGTGTTTTTGGTTGTGTTTGTGAGGTTTCAAATAAAAATTTGAAATTGTGTATGGGATGGACTAAGATTATAATCTCATGTTTTTCGGATTTTAAACTATATTCTAGACATAGTTGCAGCGCGATTCCCGAATCGCGATTCAGAATCGCGATCAGAATCGCGATTCGGGATTTTCCCAGAATCGTGTAGAATCGATTTTTGTTTTTTTTTTTTTGAAATATTTTTAGGCAATATGGGTATCAGATGAAAGCTCTGATCGAGGGGATTATGATTGTGTAGTTTGCTGACTGTTTCGGGTGCGAAACACCAAAAAGTGTGTTTTCACTCGGGGAGTTGGAAGGCCAAATCAGGAAGAGGCCTTACCGTCGGGGCCGGGGTCTACCGGCAGCCCCCAGACCCCGCCGTTGGGGGGTGTTGCCCCCCAAAACCCCCACCAGGGGGCTACCGCCCCCCGAACCCCCCGTTTCTCGGGGGGCTACCGCCCCCCGAACCCCCCGTTTTCCGGGGGTCTACTGCCCCCCGAAACCCCCGTTTCCCGGGGGGCTACTGTCCCCCGAACCCCCTAGAGCTTCTTGCTATATAGACACTGTAGATAAAAATGCCACCGCCCCCCTGTAGATAAAAATGGGGTCCAAATGCGCGCCGAGAAGGGCCCAATATTTATGCCCCCAACTGTATGTACATTGCACTCACATCTCCAGTGAACCAATTGCAAAAGTGATCATCATCCATACAGTTGATAGTCCAAACTGTAGCATTAACATTTACTGAAAACTAGAGCAAATGACAATTGGATAGCTACTGAAAATAAGATCTGTTTGTGCCTCATCTACTGCACTTATGAGAGGCAAAACGCTGGTTTGACCATTGATCCCCTAAAAAAATTTCAGCAATAAGCTATTTTTCCAAAAAAAAAAAAAAAAACTTTTTTTTTTTTTTGTGATTCTGGGTCGCGAATCGCGATTTGCAGAATCGCGACCCGCGAATCGCGATTCGCTGCAACTATGATTCTAGATGCCAATGAAAAAACTAGTTGGTTGTCCATCATTTTGTACGTGTGCATTGGGTATTATTGAATTATTTTAAATGCCTATACGATTACAATAACAAGGACACACTTCCAAGAGAGAATGATAGACATGTTACAAAAGTAGATGAGCAAATATTATGGGATTAGTCGAGTACACCTTTATACGAAGGAGTCACGTTTGGTAGTTTGTTTGGTTTTTGAAATCTTTGGGCCACTTACAAGTGGAGTGACACAAGTGTCACTATTTTATTCAAGGACGCACTTCCAAGAAATAATGAGACATCTAGAAGTAGATGAGCAAATATTATTGGATTAGTTGAGCATCCCTTATACAAGGGAGTCAAGACATCATGTTTGTTAGTTTGTTTGGTTTTTGAAATATTTGGGCCACTTACAAGTGGAGTGACACAAGTGTCACTATTATATTCAAGGAGACACTCTCAATAGAGAATGAGAAATATATTATAAAAGTAGATGAGCAAATATTATGGGATCAGTCGAGTACACCTTTATACAAAAGGAGTAAAGACATCACGTTCGGTAGTTTGTGGTATTTACTATTTCAATAGTTACATCTTTTACTTGCGCTGTTTATGGTTATTTTAAGGAGACTTTGAGCTTTTTTTTTGTGTAGATTGCTACATGATGTACTGTAAGATGATAATGCAAAGTAAAAAATACGGATGAGGCACACAAAATGTTGAGTTCCATTGGATTATAGGTCTTATTATGCTTATTCTAGATATTGCATTCTATATTAAGGTGACCTTGGGCCACTTAAAAAATGCATCAAATTTGACATTCTAGTATATAGAGACGAACGTACTACTGGTAGAATCTGTCAAAAATCACCCCCGAAAACAACTGGAACTCTTCCAAATAGAGCGTCGATACTCAATATATCTCGCAGGGACCGATCTACACACTCTATAGCATACTTAGGCGCCATGGGAGCCTTATCCCAAATCATCAGTCAACATGCCATCAAAAGCGTACATCTCATGCAAGGTATTGTGACATTTTTTTGATGAATTCATGATTGCAACAATTGTTTTCTTGCAAGTTCCTTAGCTTACTTATGAATATGCATGTTAATCATTGTTCCTCAAAGGGATTATAAGGATACCATTAAGTTCACTTGCATGTAAACACATTGACAAAGAGTATTCATGATTTGCAAGGGCATTAAGGAACATTAAGTCTGGATTTGGAACAAATTAGTTGACTCCTTTAGCATGCGACTTAATTTGTGGTTGACTCGCGAAGTAGTTTTAATTAACTACGATATTCCATCTTGGATAACCATAACAAACAAAAAACATCTCATATTGCCACTTTTTATTCTTAAAGTAAAAAACATGGATGTGAATCATGCACTATTTGTTGAAAATACTATTTTTCACATCCTTTGTATGATGGACATTTTATATTGTATGTCATTTTATTGTGGAAAATGCATGACTATTTTGGATGAAGTGAATGTGTATGTAACACTTTTTGTATGTAATTGTAGTTACTAATTTCACTAGGAATGATTCTAAGCCCTTTTGATAATCCGTATATCATAACTGATTTGAATAGAATTTTTCACTTCAAAATATTATGCATATTTCTTATGTGGATCAAATCTTGAAACTAGACATTCACGTGATGTTAGTAAAATGGTATATAATAACCATTATAAGTATCTGATTGAAGGCAATCATATTTAGGCACACAAATAGAATAGTGTTTGGAAGTAAATTAGAGACAAAAATGTCTCCTAAGAGAATGATAGTAAGCAATCGACACAACGTTAAGAGTTGCAAATGAAAAAAACATTTATTTGATTGTATGTAAGATTGTCTTCATCTTACACTCTACCATATTATGAGATTTATTTCTCAATCATCTACTAGATCCAATGCAAGTTTTTTTAGAACCCATATTGTAAAGACCAGCAGGAAGACTACTAAGATGAGGACACGATCAATACACAAAGAGACTAGAGGGCAAACCACCCATCCAACTGAGATGTATCCGAAGCTCACTCTCAAGCTATGGCAAGTGAATACCTAAGGAGAGAAGGGAAACTTGCAGCCATGCCAAAAGTTAGAATGGAGAAGGGCACGTTCCCTACCCGTATATATAGGGGTAAGAAGCATGTGTATGCACCCATGCAACCTCTCATGCAGTCCATCTAAACATAGGTCACATAACCCATGCTATCCTCATGCATACAACAGTCACAAGCCATGCGCGGCTCCACATGTCTCAATAGGAGTGTCTGGGTCCTCTCAAGGTTATTAGTTACAAACTGGCCTTGACATGGAATTGAATCGAGGCATAACCAACAATCTCGAATACCAGAGAGCCAGTCTACCATATTAGGACTATTCCAAATCCTTAGCTGAATATGGTCGTAACATTCTTCCTCCCTTAAACAGGTTTTGTCCTCAGAACAAGAAAAAAAAAAATTTGGGATACTGCTTCTCAACTTTCAACTTCTACCCAAGAATCATTATCCTTAGTCTATTTTTCTTTATCAAAACACATACTTAGAGATATAACAATTATCTAGTTGTTTGTTTAGAGTATTAACTTAGAATCGAAAAATACACTAAACTATAACTCTAATGGGTTAATTTTTTTCCAATTAATAGATATCACCTTCATGTAATCTTGATTATACAAATCACTGGCTGAATCGACTCTTTATTTCAGAGATCAAGTCTAAAAGCTGAAGAAATTCCATTTTAATCATAGTCTAAAGCCAAAACCATGACCTCTGACACTTGTAAATGTAGAATCAGACCTTCCAGAAATAGAAAAACATCAATTTTTTCATCAAATCCTCACTGATAGAATTCGTAGATAATTCGCGGAGCCTCAAAATTAGTTGCACGATTTCTCGGTCACATCCACGAATTCTGATCATACCAATTTTTGTATTGTCAAACGATTTCACTCATTTTGTACAAAAAATCACTTACAATAGGAACTTGCTGGATCTCAAAACATTGCCTCGAAATTCATGAACCTCACTGAGAAATCATGGGCACTAAGGGCGATTACTGGGTGAATTTGTGATTTCTCGGCAAAAAAAAGTCTATATATAGGCCTCACCTATCCTCTCCACAATTTCATTTTAGATTTTTGCAAGTGAGTTCATGTTGAAATTTTCAAAAAGTTTCAAAATTTCAGAACAATCTAGAATCATTCTACTATTGCTTTCATGGCTTCCAAAGATCTCTCACTCTCACTGCATCGCCGTAAGGCCAAAAAATCTTACACGGGCGATATCTTTTTAGTGGAAATCAAAAATCATTCAGCAACGTTGCAATTAGCCAATGACATTTTCATCCGTCTTGGTTTTAATTTGCTATATCTTCTGAGCAGCAGAATGAAAGTCTGGTATGTGCTGCCTACTCCTCCTACTCTGATGAATTTCACTCATTTTGGATTTTCTCAAAGGATGGTAATTACATTACCATTGACATTACGCCAGCTAGGATCCAACTGATCGGTTTTCCAGACGCTGGTGAGTCAATCCATGGCAAGGGCACCAGTTATGAGCACGACTACTTCAAAAAGTTCTTGCTCAAAGATGGCAAAACCATCGCTCACACCAATGATGGTCTTGCCACAAAGCTGATTAAGAATCCAAAGCTACGAGTTGCGGCAGAATTTCTTATGATCCTGACTGAGCTTCACATCATCCACATGGATCACATTCCACCTAGCGACCTATTTGCGTTAACCATGACGATGGACGACCCCACTCACACTTTTAGGTGGGCAGAGAAGATTGCCATGGAGAGGGATGACACCTTGGCAACCGCAACCGCAGCACGTTTCGCTATGAAGGAACAGCTGGTATAGGTCAACTTCACTAACTTTGCACCTCCAGCTATTCCCGAGTGAACTAAAATTCCAGTGGGGTCATATCAATAGCTGGCACAAAAGTTAAAGGCACAATGAAGCAACATATCAAAATGCAGCAATCCTATGATACCTCCGTCAAGGCCCTAAAACAACATATTGCCACCCTGGAAGAAAAGTTGAAGGTGGCCACACAATCGGCACCATTTGTCCATGTAGAACACGCCCAGTTTCACGACTCCATGCATCATTATGATGGATCTGATGGAGGAGATGGGGAAGGTTTCCAAGTGCCTCCATCAATAAGTCAAGGATCGACATACCAAGGACCACGACAAGTATCGACAGCTCCTCTACCAACTAAATCACAGGACACTGGTGGTATTTCCTCCCAACACCATCTCTTCCACTCTTCCGCTTCTAACCCCACCGACACAACTAAATTTGCCTTATTCAATGCCACTTTTCTCCAGAATCTCAACGCATTGCTAAATCTAACCCCTCACCACCTCTCTCCCCTCAACCTGATCCACAAGAAGTAGCTGAAGCACCCACAATAAGGCACAGGATCACGCCTAATGCACCTAACGAGGACATGTTAGTCTCTCCAAAGTTTGTCAAGAAGTATCCAACTACTAAGGAGTGAGGCGGCTACGTTCTGCCAAACCTCGACCATTGCAAAACTCATAAGGAAGCAGTCAAGCTCCTAGATCCACAACCAGCCTGGCGCCATCACCTATTTTTACAGAGCAAAACCTCCATGGCACCATATCTCGAAGCACCCGCCTGTATGTGCACCAATCCATATTATTATCCAATAGCGCGGTGAAAACCGTTTCTTGCCACCAAGGTACTTTTTGTTATTATCTTGCATTTCCATTGTGTTCCCTTTGGGAAGGTGCATAACTTGAGGGAAGGTGCTTGGGCCTCCTCTTGACTCCTTTTCATTGGATTTATTGTGGCATGTTTCTATTTTTCTTATTGCTTAATTAGCTGCAATCTTTTATTCATCTCCCTTTGGGTGTTAGATAGGATTTAGTTAATGATCTTGCTAGTTGGGAAGCCTTACAAAGATCTTGTTATTTTTGTTCACCTTTGCTAGTTGGGAAAGTCTTAGCAGAGTCTTAGTTATTTTCCAAGTATTGGCTAGTTGGATATTGCCTTAGCCACACCGTTTTATTCCAAGCACCAGTTGGGAAGCCTTGGTGCTCCTTGTCTGTTTATGTTTTTATTTTGTTGTAAAGATTGTAGATCTTAAAAAGTAGACAATCCTCTCCATCACTATACTACATCCATGAGTAGATCTAGCCACCACATAAACTAGAAATACTTCCAACAGTTTATGCTCCCAATCTGTGTGGCTGGCCTCGACCATCTTCGTAATGATTGGACAGATTGTTTTTGTTAGATGACTTGGGTTGACCTGTGAAATTCCAAAAAATTAATGACCAAGAATGGATCGAAATCATATCCACAAGAGAGATTGGGTTTTGGATTCAATTGATCTACCAATCTACACAAAATTAGAGCTCATTAGGTCAATTTTACATCGACAAGTCTAACAAGAACAATCAACAAAGATCAAACTATGGCAAAAGGAATTTACGTGTGAAAACATGTCCATATACGGCCTGCCAGCAGAGAATGAAGTACACTAAGATTAGAATGCAATAGAACCATAAAATCACAATACAAATGGTTAAATTACTCAAGATGTGCTCCAAAACCAAGATTTCACTTGCTTGTTGATTATGGTCAAGTGAGGTTCTATATATACACAAGAGGTAGCTTGAGCTACTACTGACTCAGCTGATTTGGCATGTGTGTGAGTGCCTAGTCATCAAAGGATTCATCAATCACATGAAACCTGGCACATGGTCCATGACTTCCTTGATTGAAGTCACCTCCTTGATTTTGAGTAATTTCCCTAACTTATAGGAACTTAGATAACTATGTTCTACAAGTACAAACTCGCATGCTACTAAAATGCCACAAATGTGAGCAGTCCTCTACACATGGGAGATCCCTCATAATCTCATGGTGTAGCATTTCCTACCAATAAAATGATGGCAAGTGGCATATGGCTAGAAAACTAGATTTTGGCCATTTTAGCCACTAGATCTCAAACCAAATGGTATGTACAACCTATATGAATAATCTAAATGATATGTGCATTTATTTCACAAGTGGGAAAAGGCTCCACACATGTATAACGATGATATGTACATAGATTTGTCCTAGATCAAACAAGATTTTGACAATTTCACACTCCTCCTCAAAATCTAGCTTGGTAAATCTAACATGCATCTATCTACAACTCAAAGTGCTAATCTTAACTTCACAAATGGATCTTTTGGCAATTACTTAAGTATATTAGCAATACAATCTAATGATGAAACATTGTTGAGCTGACCTCCTTTGTTTGCACTTTCTCCCTCAAAAAAATGATGTGAAATTTTGATGTGCTTGGTTCGAGCATGGAAGATTGGACTGTTGGCAAGTTGTTGGGCTGCTTAATTGTCACAATAAAGACATGGAATGTCTTTAGCCTTGATCACATGAAGCTCCTCCAAAAGTCTTCTTAGCCATAGGATATCCTTTGTTGTTGTTGTCATAGCTTTGTACTTGGATTCAGTTGATGAAAGAGAGATGGTATTTTGCTTTTGGGAAAGGCAAGATATAACTCCTCCACATAAGAATGTAGCAAAGACACTTGCAAATATTCTATCCACTTTGTCACCTACAAAATTTGAGTCCGAGTATGCTCTCAAACAAATATTAGTCCCTTGATAAACAATGCCAAAGTTCCTTATAGCTGAGATGTATCTTAATGCTCTTTTGGCACTTTTCCAATGACATATTAGTGGACTTTGCATGTATTGACTCAATTTGCTAACACAAAAGCTAAGATCTAGTCTAGTGATGGTCAAATAGATCAAAGAGCCAATAAGCTTTCTATAGGTAGTGATGTCATCAAAGGATGCATCACTTTCCTTAGAAACTTTTACACTTAGCTCCATGGGAGTTTTAACTCCTTTACAATCTTTCACGCCAAGCTTTTCTAAGATGGATCTAGCATACTTAGATTGACATATGAAAGTAAAATCATTACTTATAGTGACTTCTATCCCAAGTATAACTTTTAGAAGTCCTAGATCTACCATCTTAAATTCACTAGACAAGGAAATTTTTACATCTCTAATGCCATCAAGATCATTTCCCGTGAGAATTATATCATCAACATATAAAACCAAAATAATGATCTTCCCATCATTACATTTGTAGTACAATGATGGTTCATAAGAACTTACTAAAAATCCAATGGAAATAAGGTAAGAGTGCAACCTAGAGTACCATGCTCTAGGTTCTTGCTTGAGTCCATAAAGACTCTTCTTCAAAAAACACATTTTGTCTCCATCTTTGATGAATCCCTCGGGTTGTCACATGTAAATTTACTCTTCCAAAAATCCATTCAAGAAAGCATTTGTCACATCAAGTTGAAAGAGCTCCCATTTGAAAGAAGTAGCAAGACATATGATCAATCTAATGGTAACAAGAGGAGCAAATGTTTCATCATAATCTATGCCTTTGACTTGCAAAAATCCTTTTGCTACAAGTCTAGCCTTATATTATGAATAGAAACATCTTGATTATACTTCAATCTATATATCCATTTACAAGTAAGAGGCTTCTTTCCATGAGATAATTAACAAGATTCCAAGTTTGATTTTCCAACAAAGCATCAAACTCAACTTGCATAGCATTCTTCCAACTTTGAGACTTAATTGCTTTTTCAAAACAAGTTGATTCTTCAAGCATAGTAGTCAAGAAAGAATAAGAGGTGTGTAGTTGAAAATCTTTCCTTTGCTTCACTTTGTCAATGTAAGTGCCTTGATGGCTCGGCCCTCATCCTTGTTGACCTTCTTGGCTCCTTTGGGCCTTGAGCAAGATCCTCTTGGTCTTCAATTCCTTGAAGCTCCTCCTCGACCATTGCATGATCATTGACAAGATGAGAGTTGTTGGAAAGTTCCTTCTCTTTGACATTGAGAGATTCATCAAAAAGTACATTTTTACTTACAACTACTTTCTTGGTAATAGGATCAAATATCCTATAAGCTTTACTATTTTCACTATAACCAACAAAGATGCCTTTGAATGAGGTAGCATCTTACTTCTTCCTTACTTCTAAAGGAATGTGTACATAATACGTAGAACCAAAAAAATTCAAATCACTAAGATTTGGTTTTTTGCCATACAATGCTTCAAAAGGTGTGAGTCCTTACATAGAAAGTTTGCACATAAAATAGCTTCTCCCCCCAAAAAAAAACTTGCCTAGCACACGCTCCTTGCAAATGGGCTCTTCCTTGTCATCCAAACTAGGTAGACCTGTTACCATCTTGAGCTTACGAAGTAGCCTCAAGCTCTTGAAGTTCAAATGCCCCATATGTCTATGCCATAAATCACTTTGGGATATAGATGTAGATGCTAACACATTGCATATCGTAACAATAGCATTTAACTTGTACAAACCACAAGTTTTATCCCTAAAGCCATCAGCAATCACCTTGAAACCCCGTTTCACATCCTTGATCTGGCATTTCTTGTCGTTGAACTCCACCTTCAACTTATGATCTGTCATTGTACCAACAGATAATGACTCTGCTGAAGGCCAGGAACATACAACACAATTTCAATTACCTTCACATGTCTATCAGAAACTTGAATAGGCACTGCACCAACTCCATGGATTTGGCACTCGTCGTCGTTCGCCTATGCAACTCTATCTCCATCATCAGTAAGCTCTAGGTTTTTAAACCATGATTTGTTGCCAATCGTGTGTCTCGTTGCTCATGAGTCCACGTACCAATGTGTATGATCAATGGAATATTGCGATGCTAATGCTGTCGCAAATGTCGTGCCTTGATCTTTGTTATCACTGTCATTCTCTTCTTCGACAAAATTGGTGAACTGCTTTACTTTGCCCCTCTTAATATCTACCTTCTTATTGCAACAATCTCTTGCCCAATGTCCAGGCTTTTAGCAATAGAAACAGTTGCCTTTCTTCTTCTTGCCTGATGTGGATCCTTGATTGTCATCCTCCACATTCGACTTCTTGGATTGCTTCTTGTATTTATGCTTCCCTTTGGCTAGCATTGCTTGATCTTCCAATGCGGGAAGTCGAGTTTTTACCACTTCACGCCTTTGTTCCTCCTGTAGGATGATGCCATGAAGATTTTCATATGTTGGTAGTCCATCCCTCGAAGCAATGCCACTTGCAAACATCTGGAAATTTTTAGTTAGGCCATTTATAGCTGTGTGAACCAGCTCAACATCTCTTATTGCTCTCCAATAGCTGTCAACTGGTCTCGTAACTCTTTTATTCGTGTGAAATAGGACCCTATGCCCTCATTCTCCTCCATGCGAACACTTATGAGTTTGGTCCTCAAAAACATCATTCGAGAGGGGTTTGTCGTTTAAAACTGTGTTTTAAGTGCATCCCAAGCGCCTCTTGCTGATACAGCTTCACTAATGTGGGCAATGACATGATCCTTCACTGACAAGTTTATCAAGGATAAGGCCTTCTGCGCCCTTTTGTCAAATGCACGAATATCGGTTGGAGTTGTAGTTGGTCGTTGTTCCACCCCAATGACAATGTCCCGCAACTCCTTTTCCATGAAAATACTTTTCATTTTGAATTTCCAAATGCTATAATTAAATACCCCGTCCAATCTACTAGCTTCTCCAAGCACGGATTCTCCCAATCCTGCCATTTCACAAAAATTGCTCCTATAGCGCTTTAATGAGGCCCAATGACAAGCTTATAGAGCAATTTAGACTTCTAAAAGTCAACTTTAAGGTCTGACCGAAAACGTTTCAAGACCTCCCACCACTTTTTCACCAAATCGGAAGCCAAATCGGTGTCGTCTTCCGAAATGCCCTTTGTCACCAACTCCCAACTACTTGCCCACTGGAATGGTGAAAAGACTTTTGGCGCACTCCTAACACTTTCTTCGCGGCAATCTCTCTGTTTTCAGGTACCATACTTGCAGGGTACAGTCCTTTTCTGCCCTTAATTTGGAGGATTTTGGCTTTTGGACGGTCCTAAATGGAGAAAAGACCCAAAAGATATGTGCCCTCATAGAAAATGCACTATTTCTTCACAATGAAATAACTTCAAACTTCGTGAATTTGGGACCCAACTCCAATTTCACATTGAAAATTTTTAAAGAAGTTGAATTGTAAAAAACCCTTCAATTCCTTAAGGCTTTTTCAAGGCACCCTTCAAGCCAATCCCATTGGTTCTTTAGGATCTTATGGCCAACATCTACTTTCACGTGCACAATCTCAACCATTGTTGGCTGATTCTGACGAATCCTCAAGATGCTAAAGAAACAAAATATTTCTAACTACAAAGCCTTGCTAGCTTTCAACCCTCATCCTGACGAAGATGTTTGCGAACACGAAAGTCAAAGGAGATGAAGACGAACGGTTCGCGAACACGAAAGATTCACAACCGAGAATCTTTTGCGATCTGGAACGATAATATTTTGCGGTCCAGTACGAGAGAAGGCAAATGACCAAAACGAAACCAGCGATGGAAACGAAACCAATGATGGAAAGAAAACCAACGACGGAAACAAAATCTTCTCCTGCCCTCCATGCTCCACAAAGTACCAGCAAAGATCACGCAAGTACCCAAAAGTACAGATATATGATCTGATGGCATGACGTCAGCGGATACACTTTAGGTCATGGCTAATCTGCCACTCTTGTAATTCCTTGATTAGTTGTAGATGCTTAATCACTCTAATCTTAGACTTACATAGAGCGACTATAATTACTGGATGATACTTGACATACAGAATAGCAGAGATGATAGAATGCACATACTATGTAGTGTAGTAGCATGATGCTAGTAAGCAATCAAGACAAAATACAGACAACAAGTCCGCCTACGTGCGAGACGAGTTCTATGATCAGGACTCCCATGCCAACGCACTATGTGGATTTGCATGCAGTGCTTGAAGAAATCAGAGAAAGATCAATATAGATGATTTTCCTTGTTGTGTCTGATCTCGAATGCGAATGCGTATGCTGTTAATCATGTGTCTGAGTTTTTTCTAGTTCATTTGAATTTTGCACCTTGGTTGAAACTATGTTGAATGCTGCATTAATTTTATAAACGTAGATCAGCGGTGCCTAACTACATTCTGGAGTACTGTAGGAGTGATTCAGCTAGCAGTGTCCAGCAATCGCATCTGAATCCATCCGAGTCGCAAGAGGATCATGGTTGTCGTGACAGTCTCGCGACTATAAAATCCATCCATCCCCTTTCAAGAGCTCCCAAGAGCACCTCTCACCTTAGACTGAGGAGATCTCTGAGAAGACGAGATGAACGAAGATTGAGAGCCGAGGAACACTAGTTAATACTGTCAAGTAGAAACTGTGTAAGCCTCATGGTGAATCCTGAAAGATGGAATGACCATGTAGGAACTAATATTTCTAGGCAAGGTAATAAATGCAAGTAGGCCCCTCTTAGAAAAGTAGAGTGAGCCACCTTTTGATGGTGACATCTAGTGGAGAGCATATTTTCACTTGTAATTTGTGTAATGTAGAAATGCCACTAGGATGCCACCTAAGGAGCTCTCTTGCTTATTTAAGAGACTTCCCCTTTGTAGAAGGAGGCTTTTGTAAATGTATCTACTCCGTGCTGAAATGAGAAGATCTTCCATGAGTTTTGATGCATTCTTGAGCCCCTTGTTCATTTTCGTTTCTTGAGTGATGCATTAATGATCTTGCCCCTCCATCTCCTTTGTGTGTGATTCTGGATCTTAGAGTGGAATAGTTCCCTTGCTTTCATAGAGTGGATTAGATTTCATGTTTTCTTGTGAATTAATGTAGGAATCAGCATTCAGGTAAACTAAATAGACTGGATTTGTGGCGTAGATCTTGCAGATCCTTTTACAATCCAGTTCTTGATGTTCTTGGGATGTCCAAGAATCAAGAAATGAGTGTTTCTTGATTCTTGGACTTCTAAAATGTTGTCTAGTCTAGTTAGTTTAGTTTCTTGCTTGTTCTTGCATGCATGCTAGTTTAGTTTTTAGATTTCAAGAAGCTGTCCATTTAGTTAGGTTTCACGTTTCTTGGTTCTGTTTTTCAATCATGTTTAGTGTAGTTTCTGTTTTTGCAAGTAACTTAGCTTTTTTGAATTTGGTTTTAGCTCCTAGAATCAAGAAGATGAGCGGCCCCTCTGACAGGCTGGATGATTATACTACAACATTTGCGTCCATAGACATGCAAATCTGAATCTGTGTGCAGTCAGACCTGTGTATGTTTGAAAAGGAAAATGAAGTTAGTATTTATATTCTTCTTAGGCTCAGAAGCTAGGCTGCATAGCAGAGCATCTGAGGTTGAGGATAATCCATAAACATTTGGCCATTGCCATTGTTCTTTCACTTGTCATAATTGCCACTATCTCTGTTTTTATATTTACTTGCTCATCTTGCAAAACCCTTTGAGAACAGTTTTCTATTCCTCATGGGCATTCTAACGATCCATAGTCTCTGCTCTGGTCTGATCTGTCTTCCAATGAAAATCCTCAAAACATCAAATCCTGACATTTTTTTGAGCAGTTTCAAGAAAATCAAAAAAATAACGAAACTCATGATATCATGAATTTGAATTCCATTTTGCCCGGTATCTCAACCGAGGACGCACTCTCGACCGGGTCTGAGGAAGCCATCTCGACCGAGTCTGAGAGCATGTTCTCGACCGGGTCTTTCCTTCCCACGGAATCTGAACCACGTCCAAACCCCCTAACCGCATCATCTGACTCTACCCTAACCAAATCCTAAATTGCCTCCTATACTAACAGCGCCCTTTGAGCAAACCTAACTGATAAACCTGAACACAGATCTACAAACAAGGCACCTAACCCGCTACCTCGATCTTCACGCAACCTGCAAACAGACTTGTCGGCAAACGAGGTATCCAACACACTGCCACGATTTCCACGCAACCTGCACATAGATCTGATAGCAAATGAGCATGCCAGTGACTCCTCAAACACACTGCAACCTCTCTCCATGCCACCTGCAAATAAATGTACCAACAAAATGACTTGCAATTCTGCCAAAAAAACCTACACAACAAGCTCCCACAATCCACAATCTGCATGCCTCCACGACCTGCGAGCAACAACATCCTGCACATGAACAAGCCATCCAAAGCCCTGCACAACAATCTACAAGAAACTCCAAAGGACACTGACCTACACATCGAGCAGGAGGCTGCCGCTGGAGTTAGTCGCTCATACGTCAATCTCAACCGAGCCAGATGTCATTCCATCTCGGCCGGATACAAAAAAAAAAAAAAAAAAAATTCGACCCTTCATTAACTTTTCGAACCTCTGTTAATTTCTTTTGACCCTTCAAGCTTTTTTGAACCCTTCCTATTTTCTTGACCGATTGTTAATTTTTCGATCATTGTAAATTTTTTTGATACTTTGTTAAAATGCTCCTTCATTAAATTTTGTCGTTCCTTTGTTACTTTTTCGACCCTTGATAATTTTTTCAATCCAGTTCATTTTTCGATCCACTTTCTTTCTGAACCATCTAGTTTTTGATCTTCCATTTTCCGATACATTATTTTTTTCAATCGACCCATTTTTTGATCCACCTATTTTTGATACATCCATTTTTTGACCTAGTTTCCATTTTTCAACCCAATCTTAATTTTTCGACCCCAAACCCATTTTTCGACACCCGACCAATTTTTCAACCCCAGCCCAATTTTTTTGACCCCAGTCAAAAAAAAAAAAACTAACTTACCCATTCACCATACACCACCCATCACAACTAACTGGTGCATATAGTCCAAAAAAAAAAAAAAAAAACCCACAAACCACAAACCAAAAACAACAAACATCCCAAAACCCAAAAAAGTAAGAACATCTCCAATGGAACACATACACCTCCTCATATTACAGATAGATATCCACATCACATGTTGTCACCCATATTTGAAGAAATCAGACATCTTAGATTCTCCCGAATGCGGTCCCATATACACGAGCCATCTACAAATCCATTCAATAGTCGCGAATCTGATAGAGCCAAATTTTCACGTCCACAAGCCAATTTTTATGGTACTAAAATGAAAACCAAATCTTTATGTAAACTTCAATTCACTAATCCAAGCTAATGCTTACATAAGGTTCTCATTCCCATTCCAATTCCATTTGACATTTCAAAAGCAACCAAAGTTTTCACATTTCTCACTATTCTAGATTTCCAAAACCAAGAAACTAGTGTCTAGAAATGGATAACTAATGAAGCTTTATGAAAAATTCAATTTTCAGATCTGATTTTCAGATTTACAGGTCTGCAAATCAAAACTTCAAAATGACAAAAAAACAGAATTTCAAAACTTGTTTTATGCACAAAGTTACACTACCATTCCCTTCCTACATTGCCATCTTCATGAAACTAGGAGATAGAAAGGTGTAACTAATGAAGTTTGAATGAAAACTTCACTTTTTAGATCTGATTTTCAGATTTACAGGTCTGAAAAATAGAACTTCAAAATGAAAATCAGAACTTCAAACACTTCATTTATGCAAAAAAAACACTAGTTTTGATCAAAACACATAGCTAGAATCAATCTTTTTGCCAAAAAAAAGTTTGTGTATGTAGAGGAAGACTTCCTCTACCCATCCCAGAAATCTTTTTTCAGAACTTTTAAAAACCCAAAGCCCACTTTAAAACTTCTCTAACATGATAAAAAATCAGCCCCTAAACAATTCTATAAGCATCACTACTCTCTTCCAAAGAGAACTAGATTCATTGGTACTTCAACTACAAGCTTCCTACAACTAGAAAAGCCTATAATCTTCTCCAAAAAAATTTAGTTGGTGATCTTAATAGAACTTGAAGAAGGTTAAAAAGGTTACCATCCCTTGTCTAGCTCTGATACCACTTTTACAAGTAGAGGTGAGGAAGTCCTCCAAATTCAAGATAGAGCCTCCAAATGTCCTCCAAGCAACCTGCAAGCTTCAAGATGCTCCCCAACTCCAAGCTAGGATGCCTCCACCTGCAAGTGAGGATCTACAAGCCTCCAAGAATCTCTCCTCCACCTGCGTCCCTACTCTTTAAACACAAAGATAGATAACAAGCTGGCCTCAAGTATTCACCACCCAACCATAGCTAGATCCAAGCTCCAAGCAAGACCTATCTAGCACCCCCCTTGCTAACCATAAACAAATCACAAGCACACCACAACACTCCATAGCATACTCAGGATATAAACCCTACTTATGTCCCATACCATAAGCAAGATGCAAACCTCAAGCATACTACCACAAGAAAGCACTCTACACACTAGTAGCAACACTAGAGCATAAGCCAAGCAAACAAGAGAGATCTCTCCCCCCCCGCCCAATGGGTGCCCTACTACCCTTATATAGATGGCCCATGGACCCCTCCAATGCACTATGAAGTTCCATGCTCATCCAATGAGAGAGAGAGAAGCCTAGGGGAGTTAAAGAATCTCCAAGAGCCTCCATAGGCTTATGGAATGTCAAGAGACTCCTTCCATAACCTATGACTCTTTGAATGCCTTTCTTGTGGGATGATGCTAGTTTATTATTCAAGCATCACCACCAAACTCTACCATGTATGCTTTCTCTATCATTTGACCGACACTTAACAAATTCTTTGAAAGCTGTGCATCATACAAAAGACTTCTTTTTCAATGTCTTGCTCAAAAAATATGTTTCCATAATGAGGAGGAATTGATAGGGCAAAATAATGGTGATCGTTCATATTTTTTGGAATGCGTTCTTCAAATTTTCACCGAGAAAGAGAAGGATATTGATATGTACATCGCAGAATACAGCAATAGACAGCTTCTTGAAAGAGAACAACGACAAGAAATGTCAAATATACTTCTAAATTTTTTTTTGCTTATCAATGAAACATTAACAATATCAAATTCTACAATAAAAAATGCACAAAGTATATCTTTGCCAAAAAATACAATTGATTTAGGCTTGGAATCTAAATTTGAAAACATGCAGAATTTGTCTCTTATCGACGAACAAGAAAAGGTATATAAAATTATCACAAGCTCAAAATCGGGATTGTTTATTCTACCTGGCACTCCAGGAAGTGGAAAAACATTTTTGATATGATACCTCACCTAAAAGGCATCGAGAAGTGAGAACCAATTTTGTTAGCCGCACCAATAGGTGCCGCTGCATCTCGATTAGCAAAACGGGCATTTACAGTTAACAACTTGTTTGCAATTCTAATAAATCGGCTTTACATAAAAAATCTAATACCAACCGATTTTCGACATAGACTAATATTTGAGGCAAGATTTATTGTGATAGATGAAATGTCAATGCTAACTGCTCAAATTTTAACATATGTAATTCATCAAATAAATCAATTAAAAAGTAATCCATCTGGCACTCTATTTGAAAATTATATTATACTTTTAGTGGGTGATTATGCACAGCTTCCAGCATTTGTAAACACAAATCAGAATCGCTTTGTTTAATGTGTCATCTTTCAAACTCTCCATTTTGGAAAATTGCAACACACTTGCAACTATCCTACTCTATTAGGCATGTTAAAGATCCCGTATACCTTCATTTTCTATACAAAATTAGATTTGAAAAGCCAACTCAATCGAAAATAGATGAAACATTAGCTAGTTGTGTATTTCCTAGTTTCGACATATCCGATGCAGCAACCGATAATGCAACCATCATATGTAGTCATAGAAAAGATGTGCTCCGTTTCAATAACTTCATGTTAGAAAAACTATTTACTACCTCTAACATACTAAAAATTTCTATTAAAACAAACGCTACATTATAGAGCGACTTGACAACATGAATCAATGATCCGTTGTTCCATCAAATTCCAAAATTAGCTATAGGAGCAAAGGTGATGGTACTTGCAAACTTGGATATTTCAAATGGTATAGTCAATGGGACCATAGCTAACTTAACTGCCTTCAAATATTCCAAGACTCGTGAATTGACAACAATTATCATTCAAACTGAAATCCAAAAGAAAAATTCAATATAAAATATCTACATTTGCAAAAATTCGATTCGATACAAAAATATTTTACAAATCTACTCCCAATAATGTTAGCATATGCTATGACTGCAAAGAAAGCCCAAGGTATGACCATTCAGAAAAAAGCTATTCTAGATATAAGATCAAATTTCGCACCTGGCTTGGTTTATGTCATGTTATCTCGAGTAACAAAATGTGAAAATTTATTTTTAACAAGTAGATTGACACAAGAACATTTTCAATCAATATTGATTTCCATTTGAGAAATAAATATCCCAAATGTTGTTGTATCTTTAGACATCTACTATAATCACTTCAATTCATTTATTTTGTCTTCTTATATGATTTCATATTTTTATTTTTTATTATGTTTTTCTAATATTTGCAGATTATCAGAAAAGAAAATGGCATCCGAGATTGAATATAATCCAAAAGAGGTAACCATACAAATTTCATTTTCGCTTTGAATTCGTAAATGCCTTTTCTCGCAATAACTACAATATCAGATTCAATGTTTCAGTTATTTTGAAAGTTGAAAGCCGAGATGTCTTCTTCAAAGACTTCTTATAGAATACCCTCATCCACGGAAAAAATATATCCAACAACAAAACAAATGCTCTTACTGAACTCCTGTGGTGTCGATCCAAACATGTACAAAGAAGGCTTCCAAAAAAAATTAGCTCTGAGCAGGTTCATTGAACAAAAGAAGTATGAAAGAGATGAATACATGAATCAATATCATGGAGATCCAATTGAAGGTATATTCTATTCTTATTCTTTTGTAACATTGTAATATTTTATTTTTCTAAATGTCCACTTTCGCTCAGCTACTACATAAAATACCAATGTTAAATAGATCTTTTCAAATGTTGTTGTTATTTTAAGGTTTTTAAAACATCTATATAACATATTCTCCATAAACATCCCTGCAACAATCACAACAAATTGACCAGCAATACAGCATTTTGACGCCATGTTACATAAGAATTATTACACGACGAGAAATCTTTACTTCGGCTACAAGATTCCAATCGATGATTGGAAAGACATGAGTCATGTCGAACTAAACGCAATCACGATGGATTTGGGAAAAAAAAATGGGCCACTTGTCGGATGATGGTACAAAGCTAACAGATGGCCCGATTCAAATTGACAAGGTTTTGGAGATTCTGGAAGGCGAAGTTTCTACAATGATCATAGATCCAGTAAGTGTCTATTGTCATCCACAACTTTCACGTGTGTGATTATAAGTAATCATTTTAAACTCATTACATATCAGTATAAAATTCCTTGCAGGAAGAATCTTCTCGATCGGCATTGCCATTTACATCCAGTACGCAGGTGAATTTGAACCATACAATGATCTTCTTCTTCATTTGTAAGCTTTCCATTAAACTAATACGATTCTTGGTTGTAGGAAACAACATCAACAAGGAAACGTCCAAGATCACATATTCAATCTACAAACTATATTGCAAAGAAACACGTCATGTCTACATCGGTCAAACATGCAATCTGTGACGTCGATTGCAACAACATGCAAGACTACCACCCAAAAAGATGAGAAAACACTATTGTGTGAAGCGGTCTTTTTATGAACAATTTCATGTTCAAGTTTTAGATGTTGTTAAAGATAGCTAATAGAATTGAAAAGTTTTATGTTCGACATTATAGATCAACTAGCAAGCTTGGATACAACAAACTAAGATGTAGTCATGTAAATTGAAAGGCATACTGGTATTTAAAGAGATGCAAGCTTTTGTAATTCTCTTCATGATACATTTCTTTTTTAATCTCACATGTCTTTGGAGTATATTTGAGCCATACACAAATTGGAATGGAGTTTGTCTATTATTGATTTGATAGTTCTAAAATCTCATAACAAAGTGTGAACCTTCTATTCTAAATCGATTCAACCAATCTTGACCATTTTTAGTATGATAGCACATAAAATGACATTGGAAGACTCGACTTGCATGTTGCTTCATGGATAGTACATTATACTTCTCATGTGAGCATCTAGCTATCTGTTAGAAAAAAAAAAACTTTTGATGTATATGTCTTCTTTAAATCCGTTTTCCTTTTATGAAACTATTTTATAAGTTAGATCAAATAAGAAAATAAACTATTGGTGATTATCTAAAAATTGATTGATTGTGGATAAGAAA
Organism: Diphasiastrum complanatum; assembly: GCA_029204225.1. Lineage (NCBI taxonomy): Eukaryota > Viridiplantae > Streptophyta > Lycopodiopsida > Lycopodiales > Lycopodiaceae > Diphasiastrum > Diphasiastrum complanatum. Next base: position 33,869,199 of record CM055113.1, on the reverse strand, counting down.
ATGCAATCATCTATCCACTACATATAGTAATGGTTTCGAGCTATTTTGTACTTATCTCTTCATTTCAATACAAGCAAATTGAGCCTCTTATGGAATGGATATGGAATGTCCTTGCTCTTCTTCTTTCCTCCTCCATCTCTCATGTTTTCTTTGGATTTGCTAATTGTTGGATATGATTGGAGTTTATCTTTATTATACTTTTGGTGAGAGAGAAAGAAAGAGAGAGAAGAGTAAGATCTATCCTCGCTTGAGTAGTGTTAATTGCTAGTGTTAATGGTTAGTGTTAGATGTGGATCATAAGCATGTGCTTGGTTATGTACTATGTTATCGCTCTCTTGGGAACGAATCTACGCGTGACAACAAGTTAATCATCTTCATCTCTTTGATGCGTGAGTGCTTGGATCTAGGGTTGAAGGTGGATAGGAAATACCCGCTACAATTTTGGCGATTTGCCAAGGAGCTATGCAAATTCTTCATTTTTCAGCATGTTTATGATGCACGCTTGGATGTTAGCTTGCATTTAGGCATCTTGTTTTGGCATAATAGGGTTAAAATTGCATTTTAGTGTTAATTTGGGAGATTTATTGCTTGATTTGTATGGATTTTTTTGCTTGAAATCTGTTTTGATTGTTGAGCGAGGGAAGCCAGAAAGATCACCATTCCTAAGATCCATTTGGATCTGAAGAAATCAGAAAAGTCAATAAAAATCGTTCATTTCTGCTTTTTTGGTGACAAAAGAAACAAAATCTTCATCAAACAATGATAGCTTTCTATTCCTTTGCAACAAACCTTCGCCAACTTGCTGATAGTATCGTTGTGCAATGAACCTACAGTTTGAAGGGCGAAGGTTACTTCCTAGCCGATTTCTAGAAACTGAACAAAAACCACTAAAAAAATTGAAAAAACTTTTAAAAACACAAAATACAGAATACCAACCTTTGCCTAGTCTACTATATCTAGATCTAACCCAGATCTATCTATAGCGAGGTCGGCAAAGATTAATTCCAAAAATAGAAGGCTAAAGTGACCGTTCCACTAGTTGTTGGTGACCTTTTGTAGAAAGTTTAACATCTTTCTGCAAGAATATCAGTTCTATGGGAGGAACCTTCGCCTGAACCTTCACCAGAGTCACAGTCAGTCCATCGTATTATTTTTGGTAATCAATAGGTTGGGAAAACATTAAGTCAAAGTGAGCTATTTTTGTCCAAAAAAAGTGTTCTTTTTTGCAAAAATAATAGTACCACTCTTGATCTTTTGCCTGAACCTTCGCCGAGTTGTCTAAGATTTTCAGATATAGTAATCCATCATTTTCGAGTTCGGTGAAGGTTATCCATCTGGATTATCTAAAAAGTCTATCTTAATCCTCGCCAAACTGCAAAAAGTCATTGTTCGTCAAACAAGAACCTTCGCCAATTCTACCCTAGTATCATCATTATCAGATATATCTACTGTCAATCAAACGAATGTTAGATTTTTCAGATTTGTGAGAAACAGTCATATAAGTGATTGTTTTATCCAAAATAGTAGTGAAAGAACCCTCATCGATTCAATCTTCGCCAGTACTATTTTTGAGTTATGATCTATCAAAACTAGCTACAGTCAAATTTCTGGAAGATTTTGTTATAGTTTGATATTGATTTTAAGAAATTCGTATTTCTAGAAGTGTTGATCGCTTGATCAAGATTTTTTTCCAAAATCAAAATTTGATTGAAATCAAGTAATAAAGTTTTTTTTTCCAAATTTGATCAAAGATAGGAGTTAATTAGAAAATCTAGATCCAATCTCATTATTCTTTGAAGCGATTTGGAAGAATGGCTGATTCAGATAATGAACCTGAGAAATCTGATTCTCCATTTGTTGTTCCAAAAGTTATTGTCAGAAGATCACCTCGTTTAGAGTTGCCAAAGTATAATGGGCTATCTGGTCCAAGTAGATTTATATTACAAGCTTCAAATTGGACAATAGAGTTTCATGTTCATACTAATGCATCAAAATATGTCATTGGATCAGTTTGACGCAACCAAGAGAATAAAAGAAGAATTATTTTATCAGATTTGCTAGTCAACAATTTAGTAATTCTGAAAAGAATTATTCGACCACGGAACGGGAAGCGTTGGCTATGGTATTTTCAGTAAAGAAATTTGACATTATTTTATGGCAACACACTTCACATTTTATACTAACCATCAGCCTTTACTTTATTTAGTCAACAAGACATGCAATACGAGACGCATTGCACGATGGTTACTATTGCTATCTGAATTTGGTTTTCTAGTTGTGGTTCGGAAGGGTAAACAACATTATCTTGTCAATCATGTCTCAAGAATACAAATGACACCAGTTAATACTGAAGTGGATGATGAATTGCCATATGTTGTATTATTTTATGTTGAAGGAGTATCTGAATGGGTAGCCGATATTGTTGAATATTTGATGTTAGGCCAACCTGACAAATTTATTGCTAAAGCACAATGTTATTAATTGATTGCAGGCCAAGTATCGTCATGGAATGGGTGATATTATGAGAAGATGTGTTTTGCCACATGAAGTGGCTGATATAATCATGTTTTCTCATGATGGGATGGGAGGAGGACACTTTTCATCTGATATCATTGTTCAAAAGGTCTTACAATCTAGTTATGTCAAATATTGTAAATTATATACATAGTGGGTTCCCGCACGTGTGAGGCCATGGAATCACGTCTAAAGAATAGGGCAATGGAATTTGGTAGTGATTCCTACTTTATAGGATCTAATCCTAGATTTGTGGTGGAGATTGACCAACTAGCCACCTACTTGGCATGACTCTTGGAATGAGGCTAGGTTGGCAAATTAGGGCAAGAAAGCCAAGTTAATTTCCTTACTACATGCTGGAAATTCACCTAACTTTACAAGAGAAGAGGCTTTTGTATGTAGGAGACTCTCCGTAGTGAACACTTAGAAATTTTTTGAGGTCTCATTGGCAATCTCGAGCTACTCTACATTGTGTATTGAGTTTTTGTGATCCAAATGCAATCAAAGTGATTTATACTTCATTCTCTATTTGCAATCCCTACTACAGCATGTGGTTCACATGCGTGAACTCGGATTTCATCATTTGATCAATGCTTTATGATTGTTCTTGATTGTTAAGTGTCAAATTTTTTATTCTATATCAATTTATTGTCTAGTTTTTGCAATAGATTGATTAACAAACACCCAACCATTCTTTTGGATTTTGTGTAGATCCGTTTAGGGTCCTAAAGTACTATACTTTCACATGGTATCCGAGCCAAGTACAAGAGGCTATTGATTGATCAAATACAAATCCATTTCTAGCAAGTTTTAAAAACTATAAATGAGATGGCGAGTTTTCTCCTTGGGGAACAGAGTTACGGCAGATGCGGTGTCCGCAATACAAGAGTCTGCGGAAATGTACCTAACGCAGCTCTTTAAGGACTCATTTTTGTGTGCAGTGCACGGGAAGAGAGTCACAATACTCCCGAAGGATCTCCACCTAGCTAGAAGGCTAAGGAGAGAGCGGAATTAAAAATATCATGTACATGATTTTATTTATAATATACTGAAGATTTGGTGTCAAGTATCTTGCAGAATTTCAGGTTGTGTGAACGCAAATTGTTGTGATTGAGTTTGATATTTGATTTCAGTACTGTTTATGTGAATGCAGTCATTTGAAAATTTTAGTATCATCTATGTGAATGCAGTGATTTAAAATTTTCAGTACTATGGAAATGGTAGTTTCTTTAACCATGTTGTAGATAAGACAGGTTTCCATGTCGTGGCATGGAAATCACGCCAAGGCGCGACCAGGGCCCGTTTGACCAGGTCAAACGGGCCCTGGTCGCGCCCTGGCGTGAAAATCATGTCACGTAAAAAAAGGAGGAGAAATCTTTATCAAAAGAAAAAAATTAAATTCTAAATTCAATAAATAAGCACATCATATAATGACAACAGATAATTAGGAGAGTCCACAAGAAAAAAAGGACAAAATCTTTATTCACATTTGATCCATTTCCTTCAGAGAGGACTTCAGCTTCTTTGATCGCTTCTCTAATGACAGTATTGGTTCTAACATTTCTAATGCTAATTTAGAAGCATCTCCATCATCCTCATAAGGGCCAATTAAACCCGAGAGAATGAGCCGGGTCTCGAATCCAGGGCAGAAATCATTCAAAACAGCTTTTCGGAGGACACAGTAAGCCTTTGGCGCTGACGGTGACAAGTCCAGCTCACCAATGTGCTTGGAGAGTGCTTTGCATTTAAGAAGCTATGTCTGTCCATCTGGGCTATACTTGTTGTTGAAGCAGAAAATAAAGTTGTTGGGCAAGTTCCCAATGTAGTGGGCCATAGACCTGTCCAGAGTTCCTGCTTCAACTTTCTCCCGAGAGCCACCCCTTTGCATTGCAAATGCATCAAGCTCCACTGCATCCTGCATTTGGTTCAAATTATTGCAAAATGAGTATAATGAAGACAAACAAACATAACAAACAAACGCAAGTTGAATTGTTGGGTCAGACTTGCTTCGGTGCCTTCATCAATGTCTTCGGTTTGCGCAAGGTTAATTCCTTTGCCTTTGTACTTCACGTCAGTAGTTTTTCCTTCGAGTACCTCGAATGGCCTCGTTTGAACTGGTGGTGGTTGAAGCATTTTCAATTGGCAAAGCACCCTTGCCAGTGCTTGCTCGGTGGTGTCCGTGTCATGCCCGATTAGCTTCTCATACGTGTCGTCGGGCTGGGTGTGGTCGAAAATGGAACTGCCATTCTACAAATTTACCAATGTTGCCAGCATCTCATCTTCTTGCAAGCCGAGAATATGTTGCAAGTCATGCATGAACACATACTCCTGCCTATCAATGATGATTGGAACAAGGCCATGGATTCGAAGCACGACATCATCGGACTCATCTATATCTTCTGGCTCCGCTGATGTGGATGCACCTGTTGCCTCTTGCGTAGCCAAGATTGCTTCGTGCTCCGCAGATAAATCTTCCTCTTCACTCGGGTCGTTCATCTCGTTCACCTGCTCACTAGGATTGTGTTTGTTGCTGGCCACAGTCGCTGGAAACTCATTAAGCAAAAAAATAACAGTAATCTCACCGGATAGAAACTTCTTCCCTACACTTTCAAGATCAAAAGTTTTTAGCTGATCCTTCATCAGCTCCAAGTAATGATCGTTACCCAAGTGACTAATAAATCTGTTGAGACGAGCGATAAAGGGTCTATCTCCTTCCATATATAACTTAGCAATTTATATGGAATCCACATGATAGTTGAGCCAGGAATTTGTATGGCATAAGGCTTCAAAGTTTCATCTATATATTCACTCACGTACGTGAATGCATCCGTATTAGCCCGTAGAGTGGCAAGCGTGTCTATTCTACCGGTAAACAAACAATAAATACGATCTAACTGATCTAAAAACTCTGTGGGGGCTAGCAGATTGGCCAACTATATTTTAGGGGACGACATTGTTATGCAACTAAGAACACTAATTGACCAGCAAACTAGCAGTCTAATTGAACAAGACAAGCTAAATTACGAGGAAACAAATTTCAACAAAACAAGAAGTGACAACAAAATGAAAACCCCCACTCTTATAAAGAGGGACGTGTATCCAAAAATAGATATTATTATAAAACCAAATAAAATAATTTCTATTTATAACAACAATCCAATTCGGCAGTAATATTTATCACAAAGGAATATTCGAATTACAATTCAACATAAATTGTTTCTATTCCATCTCATCAGTTTCCGTAGTTTCTCTAGCGCTGTTTTCCAAAACATTGGATGTTGGTGTCCTCGGCATCCATCTCTTTCCAACTCGGACTCTAGACATCCTCCATTCTTGATGCCTTGTTCTAGCATTAGAGGATTGCCATGCTGTCTTTCTGACTGAATTTGAATTGGAGATCATTGAACACAACTCTTCAGTTCTTGTGTTTTGAAAGTGTCCTCGGCCCAAAACTCATCTGTAAAACCATTGGAATATCTCAACCAATGCATTGCTAAGACCCTTTCCTCCGCCATGCCGTGAATTTTTGAAATACGCAGCCTTTGCCCTGTAATGACTCTTTTCCATGCCTTGCGTATTCCAAATAGCTAATGATCCATAGGTTTTCATAAACCAAGGTCCATGAGCATAGAAGATGTGCTGTTCATAGAAAATTTGTATTAGTTTAAATCTTTACAAATACATAAATATGAAAGTAAAAAATATGAGACACACATACCATATAGTGAGTTATGTGTGTTTCTCCCCATGCATCGATCATCAATTCAGTAAATGTTTTGACTTCTCTTGCGTATCTATCCAAATCTTCATCTCTCACAATCTTTTTGTTGATAGTTTGTGACAAGGCATCAAATGCTTGCCAAACCTTAGCACGTGTACTTGCCATGCGAGGATCTGAGCCAATATTTGTGGTGCATTGACATATTTTCCTCCAGTACTCCCATTCAACACTGCTTTCACGTGCAGTATGATTTGACAATAGGTGTCTCGCTTTCGCACCACCCATTGAAACTTTTGCTGGAACATCTTGCGTTTTTCCACTCATCTCAATGTCTTTGGTAAAACTCACGTGGACCCCCGTGCAATCCCATATCGGATAAAATTATCTCTAGATTTCTATTGCTAACATCTGCTCTTGATTTGGGCTGCATGTTCCATGCGTAACAACAATGCAAAAATAATAATTTGTCCAGTATTCGTAATTCACCATGCATTGTGCAAAAATGGACTCTTTCGAGAGGAATGTTCAACACTGGTGCAAGACGTTGGTTGCAATTCAAAATACTTTTGTTCCGCCCAGATTCAAACATACAATATATACAAAAATTCTTTGCATTTGCACCGAGACCACAACCGTACATGCATTTCAAAGTCTTCAAATCAGCAGCTAGGTGCCATTCTACAGCAAAGCTTTCTCCTTCAACATTGAGCAATTTGCCTTCATTTTGTGCATGACTACATTTTTCAAATAGCCACTCCAGTACGTCGTGAGACTCCTTAGGAACTTCAAATGCAGCTATCCACCATATGTGATTTTCGGATTGCATGCTAAATTCTTTACAATAACTTCCGCCAAACTGTTGCAATTCACAATTCATCAAGGTGATTGTGACACGTTCAAGTTTACGCCCTTTTACGATTTCTGCTTCATCCAACTTAATAACAGATATAACTTTACCTCCGCAATCTGTAAAACAGAAATTTCATTACTAGAACATATTAGTTGAAGAAAAGCATACAATTGAAAACCGAAATCCACAATAAATGTTCTTACCATTTGTTCTAACTTCGTAATGTCGGATCATCATCGATTGGACCTTTTCCAAATCTAAGAATATATTATTGCCTTGATGATAACGAAAACATGTCCGAGGTCCTTTCTTCTTATTGGTTACTGTAAAAGAATCCTCAATATGTTGAAACTCTCCTAATTTAGAGAGCAATATCGAATTGCATTCTCGTTTGGCGGATTCGACAAGTTTATAAGTAGGTATTATTTGATGGCGTTTTAACCCATTTTTGTCAGAGCGTTTCATATACTTCTTCAAAGCTCTATACCCCTTGCGACTCACACCTCCTTGGTCACATGCATACACCATCTCTTTAACATTTGGATTTGGCTTGAACTTGTCGACTAGCTTTTTTGCAATTCTCAAGCGAATTGAATTACTTGTTTCATCTTCCACAATCTTAATCAAATCTTTACCCTTCAAAAAATGTTTCATATATTTTTTGGCAATAAAATCTTTTCCAACCGTCTTTTTCAAGAACTCTTGTGTGTCCCTCATACGTCTTTTACTAGCACCACCACTTGGTGCCAAAGCTTCTAGTTTGTGTCTCTTAGTGTTTTCATTTTCTGCTTGTTGATCCATCGAGACTCTACGCTTTCGTTGTAAGCCATATATTGTCCTCTGACTGAAGATTGCAATTCTTCAATTTTTGCAACAAAACTGAAAGCTCTATTTTCAAACCATTTATCTCCTGCTCCAATTTCATATTTATTTTATGCAATGACTTTAAATTGTCATTCATACTCAATATATGAATGTTTGCCGTATTTGCCAATGTCTCAGCTTGAATTCTTCGAGAATCCATTGCTTGACAATAGCCAAGCAGTCCATTCCGACCATCCCCAACGAACCTTAACAAACTATGTACATCAAAAAATTTAGGAGGAGCATCTACCAGTGGATTATGAGGGTATAAATCACCTCTTATCCATAGGTCAATATGCTTTTTCCTTCTAATCTCCAACAATGCATGTCATACGGATTTAAGTTAACACCCCATGCAACTTTGGTGGTCGCATAATCTTCTCTAATTTCACATGTAAGTGATACTTGGTTGTCATCTTGAAGATGTCGAATTTCCAAAAAGAATCTATGTAGAACATTACAATATACCTTACTCAAATGGTGTCAAAGTTCAATGTGAACTAACCATGATATAAGCTTTATTAGGCATATACTAGTTTCCATCCCTAGGGTCCTATTGTAGTTAGGACAATGAAAGGTTGTCCTATACTAACCCTACCCTAGTTGTAATTTGTAACTTACCTATTAGTTGCCTATTATAGTCTATGCAAATAACCTACAATAGTCTATGAAAATGAGACCTACATTTAGGCCTTAACTCTTGCTCACCTTGTATGGTAACCCAAGGTAAAGGTGCCACGTAGGATTGATTAGCACTAAATTAATTATGATTAAAAAACTCGTTTAGGCAAGGAAGAGGCCCCTTTTGAGTCCAAAAAGGGCCCTAATTGAAGGCAATTGGATTGAACATGCAAAGCTGCAAGGTTCAAGAGGGAGTGTAAAAAATGGTGAACTCCTGCAACTTTGCCGCAACACAAACACAAATCAAAGGTTGAACGATTTGCGAAAGTCAACATCCCTTGACTCAAAGGATGAACAATTTGCGAATCGTAAACAAGCCTCCAGGACCGCAAAAATTGCAAAGCAATGCAAAATGAAAAGACACAAAAGAAACGAAAGGTGACGAAGGGGAATCTTTTGCGCTACCAGCTGGCAGCTCAACGGGCTTGGAGTCTTAGACTTCACACCTAGCTGAAAACGGGTGGCAATGACGAAGAGTAACTGATTAGTTGATTAGCGTTAACTACTCTTGTAATTCTCTGTTTAGCTATCTTGTAAACTCCACACACTAGAGATAAAACTATATTTCTGGATCAAAACATACACAGAGAGTGTGCGTGAGTAGAGCAGATAAGAAAAAGACTAGAAATGAAAGAGCTGTAAATGAAAGTCTGCCAACGAGCAGAACACAGCGAAAGAGCGGAGCATCAGGCCGCCAACGAGTGAAACACTAACGATCTCACTCTAAAAATCAAACTGATAATTGATTGCTCTATTTTCGTGCATCTCCTTGTCTTACGTTGTCTTGATTGCTAGAATGAAATCTGTTCTATGCATAGCTAGATTTGCCAACATAGGCAATTTTTCACACTCCTCCTCAAATCTAGCTTTGGAAATTATGATACTTTTATCAATTACTCCAATTGAAGATCTTAGCTTAACAAATGAATCCTTAGGCAAGGATTTAGTGAATAGATCAGCTAAGCAATTTGATGAAGACACATGTTTGAGCTTGACCTCTTTTGCTTGCACCTTCTCCCTCACAAAATGATGAGCAATTTCGCTTGCTCCTTGCATGGAATGTAGGATTAGTAGCAAATGATTGGGCTGATTGGTTGTCACAATAGATGATAGGCACTTCCCTCCTCCATGACATGAAGCTCCACCAATAGCCTCTTGAGCCATAATACCTCCTTGCATGTTGATGTAAAGGCCTTATACTCAGATTCTATGGAAGATAAGGAAATTGTATCTTGCTTTTTGAAAAGCCATTATACTATTCCATCACATAAGAAAGGAGCAAATGCACTTGTAGACTTTCAATCCACTTTGTCACCTGCAAAATCCAAGTCACTATAGGCTCTTAAGCCAAGATTAGTCCCATTGTACAATATGCCAAATTCCTAGTTGATGAGATATATCTCAGGACTCTTTTGGCCATTTTCCAATGTGATACCAAGGGACTTTGCATGAATTGTTGGTGTTTTTTTTTATCATGTGCATCATGTGAAAGATTGGGTGACACTAGGGGTTCATGTGTATGATACCAGGTAATCTGTTAGTGCTAGATCTTAAATGTATTTGGCATGCTCAATGTCTTCTCAATGATTGTTTTCTATTTTTTCAAAATACATTCTATACAAACCACTACAACTTGTGAAATGCAAGCGCAAATTTTAATTTATAAATTTTAATGATTGTTTTCTACTTTTTTAGAATACATTCTATGCAAACCATTGCAACTTGTGAAATGAAATCTGAGGACACACAAGCACAAACATTATTCTGAAAATTGCTTGTCAGAGTCATGGCAAAACATGGCACTGGTGCAGTCACATTCAGAGGGTTCATGGTGGATGAGGCTCAAGCAAACTGGTTGGCGATTAGAACTATTTTTGGATAGGGACCTGAAATACCTATGGATGGAAAAGAGCATTCATGCTTATGGCACCTCATGGACTTTGTTTGCAAACATACTACCAAATACATCAAACAACAAACTAGACACGAGCATATTGGATTGTGTGTACAATGGAAGAATTCACCTAGTATTCAAGAGGCTGGTAAATTATACAATAAGATATGTGATTGGTGGACTCAAGGAAATGTCAATGACAATTATTATGAGCAACTTCATAGCTGGCTAACATGGTGGAAGAACCGAATTGCTAGATGGGAAAAATTTATTGTCACTGTGTGTTTCTGAACACAATTAGATACATCATAAATATATAGCTACATTTGACTGTTTCTCTTTTGTTTTATTAATCTGTTTAGGGCTTGCAAGATTATTTGAGATGTGCTAAATTGATATGTTGATTTTATTTGTTGTCATAGATGATGGACATTGAGGATGAAGCCTTCGTACCAACAACAAACCTTGCTAAGGTCAAACATAACAATTGGCAAAGTACTCATATACATCCAAACTCAGTCTATATGAGGCTGCTGTTGGTAATTTGGCCAATGCCTTTCTACAAAGTACTAGAGAAAAATCTTATTAGGGAAGTATATGGGTAGTGGGCCATCTATTGAGGAACTTGTTCACAAAGTAACATCCAGAAGGAGATATGACATTGTTGGTGCATGTTTCAACAATACGGTGAATGATTTTGTGGCATGTGTTGACTTGACAGGACATGGCATTCCAAATGAGAAAAATACTTGTTTTGTTCATCGTAAATGTCCCCACTCACAATGGAATATAGAGATAGAGAATGTCTGTTATAGACCAAATATGGAAAACATAAGAATTCAATGACTAGTAACCTCCAAGAACAACACATGGTTTTTCCACTTCTCCACATATGCAACAAGTACCCCAAAACTGTGAAATGTTAATTGAGCGAGATATCCATGAAAGTTGGTGGGCCATTCGCAGACTCGAAAAAGGTCATCAAGTGAAAAGTCAAGGAATGAAGAATCTAGGTAGGGGCAGATGTAACAAGCCACTAACAACAGGCCCACATCCATGTTTCTTTGGAAGGCGCACCTATAACAAAGGGGAAACCTCACAGATGATGTGGTTTTGTTCTTCAGATTTGAGGTGCACATGGACAGTTCATCTGCAAATTATTAAAACATTGGTCCATTTTGAGGGGAACAAATTTAACAAAAGAAGAATTTGAGTACTTGTGCAGGGCAAGGTTTGTATTAGAATGCAAAAGTGAAAATTATATCAGCCCACCCAACACAAGAGCAGAGCAGTCCATTGTAACACCAACAATACAACAACCAAGCTCAAGTGGTCGTAGGCAAATGCAAAGGAGGTCAAGTGTCTCATTGTTAGCAAAGGAGCGTGGGATGCGTGGAGTGAAGTTGAGTGCAATTGTAAAGGGTGACAACAAATCATGTGATGGAGAGAAAGAAATAATTACAATACTAAGTTTTGATAGCATTTCGACTAGACGACAATTGATGTTGAACCTAGTTGCACTTGCATGGATTTTCAAAGATCTGTTCAAGATGGCAAATACATTCCTTGCAAACACTTGTACTAAGTATTTTTGAAGCTAAAAGGCTTGGACATGAATCAACACATGTTCATTCACCAACCTATATTAACTCGCCAAGAGTTGTGTCAAGGCATTTCCACACCGACAACGTTACCAGTAGATTAGTGTGCATACCACAAATTCAATGTTCTTGGTATTCACATGAATGAAAGCTACTAGTGAAACTTCGAATGTTAGAAATGGCTTTTTCTTGTTCAGGGAACAATACTACCTCAAAGTTGTAGGAGTGTTTTGTCGGGAATTGGGTCAAATGAGATCTAAGAGTGGAGTTTTAAGATCTATTCTCAAGTCTAGCCCTTTTTTTTGCAGTATAATTCAAACGATGAGGGCAGTTTTAAAATAACATTTTGTGGTTGTCTCCACCATTGTATTCTATGAATTGCTCGTGTCTATCACACGTGCTGTAGAAAGTGATGGTCATTATTTTGTGGTGTCAATTATCCAATCACATTTCAATTATTTTGTGGATGCCTTGGCAAAGTAAGACAAATCTTATAAACAGACTAGTGTGCATGATACAAATTTGATGTTTCTGGTCTTCACATGAATGAAAACTATAAGTGAAACATCGAATGTCAGAAACGACTTTTTCTTGTTCGGGAAATGATATTACTTAAAAATTGTAGGAGTGTTTTGTCAAAAATTGTGTCAACGGAGATTTAAGATTGTGTCAATTGTATTCTATGAACTGCTCGCGTGTGTCACACCTGTTGCAAAAAGTGACGATCACTATTTTTTGGGTGTCGATTATTCAACCACATTTCAATTATAGTAGTTTATGGATGCCTTGAAAAACACAATATTGTATGTATTGAAATTGTACTTGATCTCGCACAAAATGTCAAAGAAAACCATGATTGTCATGATCAATATATTTTGTTCAGAAAAACTCACTAATCTCGCAGAAATTTAAAGGCCAATCCTCCTACCCATAGTTTACCCATCGTCTGCACTGTTAGAATAAATAAGCCCAAGTTTCTCTCATAGTTCATGACTTTCCACGTTTAGCAGTGATTTTGAGCTTTTTACTGCCTTTGTGATAGTATGCATGTGTGCTAGTCTGACGGTACACGTAGGTAAGTTGGGACATGCGTCCCGTAATGGGACCAAACCGCCATGCAGCGGTACCCCACAAAAATTAGACTGTGTATATATATCTTTTAGTCTCTTTTGTAAATACAGTTCAGGAGTGTTCTCTTGGGTTGGTGTGTGATCTTTTTTTATTGTTTATCTGATCGATGTTAGATTGCTTGCAAATTAGCTAACTATATTGCCAGTAAGATCCTTGACATGGTATTAGAGTCTGGGAGTGGTGCAGTTCGATGTTAGTTGGAAGTCGAATTTTGGAAAAATTCAAAGAATTGTTTACGGTTAGTCAAGCAAGCAATCGTTTGTAGGTGTAGTAGAATTCAAGCTTCATCATAAAGCTTTTGGCTTAATCTGAAAGAAAAATCATAAATTGTCAATTTTCGAGCCTTCTTGGCATTTGTGCCCAGTGTGCACTCATTTGGCTGCCGTTTTTGAAGCGGTTTGAAGCAGAGGGCAACAAGTAGTAGGGCGACCTCAAAGCATGCTATTTGGTCAGCCAAAGATCCGAAAAACAATTTTCTGAGGTCTTTAAAAGCTTAAAAAACCTGAGCCTAGGGTTTGCATGCAAAAATTGTGGACCTTTTGTCCACACATAGTATTTTTCAATGCTCTGAATGCATAGAGAGGGGCACCCTAGTAGTTAGAACGTGCCTACAAATGGTCGTGGGCAGCTGTACAGTATTCTGAGCATTGGATCAGCTGGTAGGAAGGCATGGAGGGAATCCTTGGAAGCAACCATAGCCAAGACAACAGAGAAGAAGGAAGGAGAGGCCGCGGGCCTCGCGTGCGCCCACCAAGGATAGTCACATTGTATTTCTAAGTATCTGGTGGACGGTGGAGCACAGATAAACGCTCAGGAGGGCGTTGCACCATCAGATCAAGCCATGTAGAGATCCATGATTGTTTACAAATTCTCCTCAGCCTCAGATGCTCTACTATCCAGCCTAGCTTCTGAGCCTAAGAAGAATATAAATACTAACTTCATTTTCCTTTTCAGACATACACGGATTTGACGGGTCTGAACCTGCACACAGATTCAGATTTGCATGTCTACAGGCACAAGCGTTGTAGTATAATCATCTAGCCTGTCAGAGGATGACTGTAGGGTCTCGACACTTTGTTGTTTATGATTATGCACTTGCCAATGGATCAGACCTAAACTACAAAGCAAGCCACTATGAGCAAAAACAAGAATTGCAGTGCAACACAGCCGCTCATCTTCTTGATCCTAGAGCTAAAACCAAATTCAAGAAAGCTAAGTTACTTGCAAAAAACATAAACTACTCTAAACATGATTGAAAAACAGAACCAAGAAATGTGAAACCTAACTAAATGGACAGCTTCTTGAAATCTGAAAACTAAACTAGCATGCACACATTACCAATGCAAGAACAAGCAAGAAACTAAACTAACTAGACTAGACAACATTTTAGAAGTCCAAGAATCAAGAAACACTCATTTCTTGATTCTTGAACATCCCAAAAACATCAAGAACTGGATTGTAAAAGGATATGCAAGATCTACACCACAAATCTAGTGTCGTTGTCGTCTTTGGTTTCGTGACCTTGGCTGTCAATCTACTAATGTTATTGCTGGCAATCTAATTGCTCCTAGTGGATCCAAGAAGATCCACTCTTTCCCACCCCCCCCCCCAAATATGTTGGTGGGGATGTTGTTGCTGGTATCCGGCATGCTCAAGGTTGGATTGGCGGTTGGAACATGTAGTTGAAACATGTGACTGGACTAAAGATTGAACAAATTTTAACTAAATTTGTTTCGATCTTGTTGTAGTTGACTCAAAGATGAATATGATGATGAGATACAAGAATCAACTCTGAAGTGACATGGATTTCGCAAATTTGCAGTATGCTCAAAAATCCTAAACTCTGTATAAGGTTATATGAAGATTGATAGATTAAAGGTCAAGTTATTCTTGAGGTACGCTACATGACATCTCTTGTTCAATGGATATCCTTGATGAACTAAAAACAAATCTAGAAAAAGAGATGCAATTAGAAGAAACTATCAAATCAAAAAATGACCAAAAATAAACAAGGAAGATACCATCTTCACGGAGAATAGAAATTGCAGAACACTTGTCAACAAACAAAAAGTCAATCATCAACATTGACACGTCACCTAGATAGTTGCAATTTTCATTGGGAGGTAGAATAAAAAACTCTGACATGTCCTTGTCAAAAACAAGGCGGGATTGGTAGCACCAAGTCTACCATCAATGATAGCAGATGTTGTAAGATATAGCTTGAAATGCATGGAAGGAGAAGATACTATTTTTGTAGTACTTCTCTGTTGAGAAGATTCATTAAAATGAATTTCTATATAGATTTTCTATTCCCATAGTTGGTGAGTATATCCATTGTAAGGTCTTGGGAGTCATCTCAGACATATTGATTTGAAGTTGCAGAAAGGCAGAAGAAAATTTCAATTCCCTGGGGAGGTTGCTCTTGGTTGGAAAGTTTAGCAGATAACGTAAAATCGGTGTTCTTCTTCCTTCTACAATAACTCAATTTATTTCTTGTAAGAATGTCTCTGTGCCATGAGTGATCTGGGTAATCACAGGGTTATGTAGAATTTTGCAAAAAACTTCTCGATTGAGCAGTAGATGTAGCTGTTGAGTGTTGTGGTGCTCGTGGTGTGTTGTCATTGTGATTCATTTTTGCTTGCTATTCATTCTAAGAGAGTCACCATTATGCCTAAGGACTTTCAGTTACTGATGAGAATAAGGGAGAGATTTTGCAAGTTACACGTGTCTAAGTCTACTGCTCCCAGACATGTTCCTCTAGATAGGACTGATCTTCCTAGCAAGCATCCTAGGAAGCAGGCAGCCCCCAAGAGAGCCCCGAAGAAAGTAAGGAGGGTACATACCACCGATTTTGTGAAGCCTAACTCGGATGCAAATATAGATAATGCTACCTTAGATAAGGTTGTAAATATAGCTACATCGATTTTGGATACTCCTGTAATTCATGTAGATACTACTCATCCACCTCCTCCTCCTCCTCCAAATCTTTATACGTATATAGATTCCGATGATTATCTTAAATTTGAGAAGGACATAGCCGATGTTGTAGATACAATTGGTATTCCATTTTGTTTTAAAATAGAAGAACTTGACTTTAGTATAAATTATAGAGTTGTCAGTTGTTTGGATCTAAAAAATAGACAGACTTCTATCAGTGATCCTGTGATAGAGTCTGGAATTACACTCTCGCAATATGATATTGCAAGAGATTCATCCAATGAATTGCTGGTGCTCAGTAACTTTTTGCTTCAGGTCTTCAAGGAGAATAACAACACATTGTCACAGTGTCTGACTAGTGGATTCACACTAGCAACAAAATAACTGGTCGTGCATTATCATACCAAGTAAGATATGTTAAATGCTTCTTGTTGTTTAATGCTTAATTATTGGCATTGTCGATGGAAATAGTTCTGAGAATTGCAGCTAATGGACTTTCTATCTTATTTTGCAGTGACCACTGGAGTTTAAACCTGATATCTATTAAGAGATTTGTAGATATTACTGTTAAAGTATTTTGTATCAAGATGAACTTGGCTCGCAATATGCATAATGATGTAGATATATACTTGCCTTATCTAAGTAAATATATTCCAACAAATGTTCCCCATTCAGTGGACTGGCAGATCGTTAGTTTGGAGGTAAATTTTGTCTTTCTTAACAACATTTTGAAATCAGTATTCTAATGTATTTGTTTCATTCTAATTCATTATGTTTCTTAATTGATTTCTTGTGTGTTGAATTTTTTTGCAGTCACCCCAGCAAAATGATTCATTCAACTGTGGGTGGTACACATTATATAATGCAAAGTTATTTTTTGAGTTTTTCAACCTTCATGAAGATGTTAATATTTCTAAAGTAATTAGTTTTGTTTATTCTTATTTTTTAATCATGATTGGTTTTCTATTATGGTTGATGTTTTTAGCCATTACTGATACATGAATGTTCTATCTTGCAGTTTACACTTCCTGAGTACACATCAAGCCAGGTGTACAGATTTAGACAAGACATTATCTTAAGCATACTGGCTAGGGCAAGTCTTCAGCCTCCCGTTGTTGATGATGGTGCAAAGGATGATGTAATTATACTAGATAAAGATTAGAACAATACAGATAGCATAGAACATAAATAGATTGCACATGTATAGAATTCATAGAAAAATATACATTGATATATCAAATGCTGCTCCATTTTATGAATTTGGGAGCCCAAAATACATGTACTGATGCCCAACTTGGGCTTTCATTTATTGAATGAAAGAGTCTATACACAGATTTTTAGTAAACTTTATTTAAAGCTATCGTTCTTCCACAATGGTGATTGTTGTAGGTAGAACTTTGCAGCACGTTATCAGCTCCTGTCTTTTTTGCATCTGTGACATGACAAATATTAGTGAATGTGCAATTGTAAATGATGCCATTTTCAATTAGTTTGTACTATTTTGAAATGGCAATAAACATAAAGTACTTACGAGTCTTCCGTTGATGATAAATCTAAAATGTTGGTAGATTGGTTTGTAATAGCATGAGTTATGTTCTAATAAAATCAAGCTTCCAATGCTCTTCCACCTCAACCATAGTCAAATATTCCTCATTGTAGATAATGCTTATCTCCATTCGGTTTGTGTGACCATTTAGTTCAAAGTCTTGATCCAGTGATAGCCATGTACCTTCAATTTTCTTGTATATATGATAGTTAAATGTGAGATTGAGCATTTGCTTTTTGATATGATAACGAAAGATCATTGAAGACTTTTTAATCCTGCATTCTATGTCATTATTTGGTTTACTATCCCAACCTTGATCCATGAGATCTGACAAAGTCTCATCTGATAAATCCTTGCAAACAAATAAAGTTGGTGTCCTACGAATACTAGCACTTGAGAAAAAATCAACAAATATATGTAATGAGATAAACCAACTTAGGTGAACAAATTTTGAGCCGATGCTTATCTTCATAGCATTTCTAATATCAATGAGTAGCTTGCATCTCAAGGATTGAGAAACAATACTGTCAGGATTAGGCCACTCATCACTTTGAAAACTAGGCAATGGAATTGCTTCGAGCTTGCCAAAACCTCCATCTATTTGTGGCGTATATAAAGATTCATAAAAATAGACACCACAATCTGCAAGTTCCTTTGGACTTCTTCCTCTGTATTGCAGCTTTCCAACATCAGAGTGAATCACGTCCAATATTCTTACAAGTGATTGCGCCTTATGCATGATGGATATAAATCTGAAAGAAAAAAACATTGTTGAGGCATTTAAATCATAATATGAAGAGCATCAATAAAAAAAATCACCTATGATTGTTGTAGAGTGCATATGTTTTAATATACTTAGAATTACATTTTCGATGATCATGAGGATTGATATCATGTACTTTGATTTCTGAATGCATGTATATATGTTGTACTAAAACTTCTGATATCGATTGACCTCCCGGGGTAGTCTTAAACTCCAGAATTTTTGCTTTCCAATAAGATTTGTATGTCATTTTTGCTCTTTTCTTTTGTCGGAAATTGCCCTTTGATGATGGATGCAACAACACCCATGAATTTTTCGTATATTTTGTTGGCTTCCAGTTATCAGCTTCATCTTTCTCATTGTAAAGAATCAAAAACTCAATTGTAGATCTGGGTCTCCTTTCCATTGCTATTTTCAAAGCTTGGGCGCCAAAAATCTTTCTGATATGATACTTAATTTCAGTTTTTCATATCACATTTAATCTAATGTGAATGCCACCATAGTCACAGTTACTGCGTATACCATATTTTAAGTAACCGTACATACTGTATTTCTATAATTGTAACTAGTATGGTTAGCAAATTTCACTATACTAACCAGCATAGTTAAGTAGATTTAACTTGAGGTATTGACATCGGGCAGATTAGCATGTGTCGGGCAGGAAGAATAAACCATTGGGATAAGTCCATGCTGCCCGGACACAAATGTCAAAGTTTTCTATATTGTATTTTTATTTCTCAGTTAATTTGAACTACGTTACGTAGATTTCAAATCTGTGCATTTTGATTGGGCCTGGTAACGGTCGAAACTAGAGAAAAAAAATAAAAGTATCTTTACAAAGGGTCTATTTATTATTATTTGGAACTCCTCTAATTAATGGATCTGTTTTTTAACAATCTAATTGTATAGGTCTCTAACGAATCCATTAACAGACTCCTCAAATTTGTGCAATTGGTCATTCCATTTTGTTGGAATGCATGCAACGATTTCATTTAAAATTGTTTCCGCATCTTCTTCTTCGATCCAAAACATGATATGTGCACGAACTGATCCTCTATTTTGGATCTCATATCGAATGACGGGGTGTTTGATCCTTCCCAACAAGAAGTGCTTTGAGAGCAAATAATCTTTCATGAATCTTTTCAATCAGGCCACAAATAGCATTGTGCACTCAATTGGACAATTTCGCCAATCAAAATCCATGTTTATTTGTTGTGCAATCTTTTCTATTTCAGTGATTTCAAACCATCTTGTCTCTGACTTTTCGTCTGAAGTCAAAAACCGAGGAAGTCCTCAATGTTCAACCATTGTTAAGAGATCTTTTAAATTTTGTCTATGCCAAGATGGTGTGTTTGGAATCTCAGTTGGCAGAGTATATTTCAAAACATAATTAAATATTTGTTGTTCAGATGCTTTCTTATTCTTTGACAGATAGATGATTATATTTTTTGCAGTACTATTGATGGGACGCTATTTGATATCAAAATCGCTTGCCTAATATAGTATAAGTCTATTATGTAGGGCAGATTCGGAAAGAAAGAACTTGCTCGTAAGCTAGCATAATAAAGGAAGCTTATATTTCCATCATAAAATCCATGAGCAAATGGAAATAAAAAAGGAAACAAGCTTGTGTCCAATGTTAAGGTAGATTCGTCATGATGCTGACTATTATTTACAAGTCCTATATTTTTTGAATTTTTTTTGTTATTGTTTCTTAGTTTTACATTTGAATCTTGATAAATATCATGATGTCGTTTGTTGTTATGCCTCGATAGGGGTTGTATCTTCTAGTAGAACATATGATTTGGAGGGGATCAATAGTCATGGTTTCATATGGAACATTGTATGGGAGAAGGTGATTGATAGATTGTAGAGAGATGAAGGCTAAACTATTGTCAGAAGTCTCATAGATGGTGTAAAACCTTGCAAATAGTAGAATATGTTCCAAATTTTGTTCTAACAATCTCTGAAGGGACTTTTTCTTTGAAGACTCATTTTCAATATGTAAATCACATACAATTGCATTATCAAACAATGATTTTCTCGTGATCTAACCTTTTGAAAAGGATTTGTAACATCTTTTCGTTTGGATCAAAGCATCAACGAAAGCTAGATTTTACACTAAAAAAGGCTATAATCGAAATATGCTTTGTATATATTCAGGTGATTGAAATACAATATACCGTATTCTATGTTTATTTTTGACACAAGTATTACAGATATACCATGTTTTTTTGTTATTCGTTTCCATATGTATGTTTCCATAAAAATGTATTGGCTATCGCGTATGGAGGTATTTATCAATTTCTAGTATGTGTTTTTTGGAGACGCGGTGCATGACAAAAGTTGAGTTGCCACAAGTGGAACAACATTTCATACATTTCACTAGATTCACACCTCTTTCCAACCATTGATTATTCATCTTTGAAATTTCTAGTCTCGTCTTATTGAAGAGTGTAAAATTCTCTTTGTTTTTTCAATGTTCTTTGTCTAGCAAGCAAACATTTTTGTTTCATGGATGATGTCATGAATACAGTCCAAGAAACAAAAAAGATTGCAATTAAAATACGTATGTAAAATTTAAACACTAAAAATGAAGTTTGCAATATGCGTATTTGAATTGAAAAGTTGCAAAATGAGATAATAAATTTACTAGTCAAAGTATAAGAATGAGGAAGTAGTCTTTATAAAGGCCTGCAAACATATAAACATACAAAATGATCATCTATGATTGTAGCAGAACAACAAAGAACAATTAAAAAAAAGATATTTTAACAAATTTGAAGTTTTTCCAATTTGATTTTTCATGGTAGAAGGACACATTGGAAAATGTATCATAACAATAAATTGTAGCAAGTATTCGAAGAGCTGTGAGAGGAAAAAAAAAATTGAACAAAACAATTCAATTGATTACTAACTTCAGAAAACATCAAGGTTGTCATAATTTTCTTATAAATTGAATGTTTGTTAAAAATATGTAGAAAAACATATATCCAAAGAAAAGAGGGAGTATACAACATCAAGGACCCCACAACAAAATGGAGTGGCTGAAAGGAAGAATAGGACTTTATGTGAAAGTGCTAAAGCTATGAGGTTAAGTGCTAATCTTGGCAAACCATATTGGGATCAAGCTTTGTTGTGTGCCAATTTCTTGTGCAATAGGTGGACGAGTGCTATTTTGGATGGAAGGACACCTTTTGAGATGCTATTCAAGAGGAGGCCGAGTGTCAACTTTCTAAGAACCTTTGGATGCACATGTTATGTCAACATTACTCTTGATGATAGGACCAAGGAGGATCCATCTTCAAGAAGAGGTATTTTTGTTGGATATAGTGAGGTGTGTAATGCCTACAAGGTTTACATTCCTTCTACTAACAAAGTGATTGTTGGTAGAGATGTCATTTTTTATGAGGGGAACATTCCAAAGGTGTCTTCAAGCATGATTGATGGCAATGCTCAACTTGGACGGTGAAGAAAAGGATGATAGAAATGTAATAGAAGTTACAAATCTATTGTGAAATTTTGTGCATGAGGTATTAAAGCATGATGAGTATCTAAAGTTTGATAAAATTTGGACTAGCAAGGAACAATGCTACAACGTCATAGCACAAGTCCTAGACCTTCAAATTAGGATGAGTTCGGTAAATGGTATTATCTCAAAGGAGAAGTCGTAGAGCTTTAGCATACTAGCATGAGTTCCACATTGGATATTTAGGATATCTTGAAATGGTCAAAACTATAATAGTATGTTTAGATGCAATCTTAATTAAAGAATTTGGTGAGAAAGGTATATATCTCAAGTATTTTGAAGAGGTGAAAAGTTTTTTGACTACAATATAGTTTATTCGTCTGTATTCACGTTTCTATGTGATCTCACTATACATACATTTGTATCCCTCTCGCATTTTAAGATGTGAAACATAGGCACAATCAAAATATATCCATTTCAAAATGATGAAAAAATGTCGATTGGATGCGAACGACCTTTTCCACATTGTTAGTGCCTGTTATAAGTTAGAATTGTCAGTACTGTTTTGTTGGCATCTTGCCATGAAGAGGTGGCAATTGTCCTCTTCAAATTTTTCAAGAAGGAGATTATGCCTATCTCCTTGCAATTCTCCTTGCAATTTCGCAGATGAAATTTGAACTTTGAAGTTTGCTAAAAAAAAAATCGTTCGCATCCAATTGAAATTATTTTAATATTGTGAAATGGATATAAATAACTTGTACTCATCTTATGAGAAAAGTCACTAGAGGTCTTCAAATTTGGACTTTAACCCATTGCTTTTTTATTTTTCAAATTGAGTTTTTGAAAGTTACCCTGGAATTATTTCAACCCCTCTATTTTTTTTGAAGGTCTCAAAGAGCGAAATTTGGAAGTTACCCAATAAATTTGATCGATTGAATTTTCCTTTCCAGCTCTGAAAGGACGAATTTTGAGAGATACCTAGTAAAATTGAACCATTGAATTTTTCTTCAGCTCTCAAAAGGAAAAAATTGATAGTTTCCTGTAAAATTTAACACTGTCCCTTCTACTTTGTAAAGGAGTTTGTAAAAAAATAAACAAATGGAATGTTTCAACATTTACCAAATTTACCTCGACAACAAGCTTGAAAATAATTTTTTTTTTTTGGAAATCCCATTGATTCTTGAAATATAGCTGCTTTTAAATTTCATTTTTTGAGCATCAAAACATTTAACTAGTGTTATATCGCGGAACCGAAAAATGTTACCCGATCCTCCTGGTTGAAGATCACGCTCACTGGAATCCACTAAGCCCCAAAAAGAAGTTTGTCGATAGCACTATTTTTATGTCGGTCTACGACAGGATAAGATCCACCCACCAGTGCGTTTCAATATAACCTGCTTTTTCTGATAATACAATCATAGCTAACACAATTGAAAGCACCGCATGAGGCTATTTCAAAGACAGTATGAGGTTGTTTCTATCATAAAACGGTGGGCGCACAGCGGAAGCTCGATGGATTGGAGTGCGGCGTGTAGGAACAGAAACGCAACAATTAGCAGCAGAACTATTCAAGTAGAAGAATTCATACAAAATGCGCAAATGAACGACGCAATATTGAGACAAAAATTGCACTCTGATTAATATCAACAGTGAGTACAATAGCTTGAAATAATAACTTCAGCTTGCTGACCGTGATAACGTTGGCTACAGATAACTCTGATTGAAAGAGAAATTCAATTAACACTTACATAGCTTGATTTAGCTAGTATATATTTACAAGTGTCGAGAGAAAAATATCTTACGCCTTAACTGCTATTTACTCCAGTTTTGCATATGTATGTACAAAGTTGGTAACCACCCTTAGGATATTTGTTTCTCCAGCTGTTTTAGGGTTGATGGTAAGTTGGCGACGTCAGTCTGCCAATGTAGCAAAAACGCGAAAAACCCGAAACCTGAAGGTGCCCTTAGATTGAAGGTATGCAAATCTTGAAGGTGACCTTAGACTTAAGGTATGTAAATCACAAAGGCGCCCTTAGATTTAAGACAACGGAGAAGGCGAAAAAGCCGAAAAGTGCCTTAGAGTAAAGGCAATGAAGAAGGCGAAGGTGCCTTAGGCTAAAGGCAGCGAAAAAAAGCCTTTCTAGCCACTTTGTCGCATTTTTCGCAAATAGGCGAAAAAGCCGAAAAGTGCCTTACATTAAAGGCAGCGAAGAAGGCCAAGGTGCTTTAAACTAAAGGTAGCGAAAAGTAGAAGGTGCCTTAGACTAAAGGCAGCGAAAAAAGCCGAAAAAGTCGAAGGTGCCTTCAAATGGTTTCTAAGGCATTTTGGCCACTTTGTCGCTTTTTTTGCGAAGAGGCAAAAAAGGCGAAAAAGGCAAAGGTGGTCCAGAAATGGTTTCTAAGTCATTCTGGCCAGTGTGTCGCATTTTTCGTGAAGACACGAATAAGACGAAGGTGTCCAAAAAATGGTTAAGAAAAAAAACATATGAAAGGGTAAAATGTGAAGATCCGAAATATGTAGTTGGCCTTTGTTTTTCAGGATGCTCATTACTTGTGAATGATTTGTTTAAGGCTGAGCATAAAAAATCTAACAGTTTCAAAACCGAACTTGACAATGATGCAATGCCCTCTAAGGAGAGTGGGCACCAGCCGGAACATAAACAAAAGAAACAAATTTTAATCGAGCAACAAAAGCAGCTGCCAACCCATCCAGACAAAGTATATAGAAATATCAACCCTTTTTCATCCCGAGTTTTGAGTTTTGACAGTTATCGTCGTGTAGGAAATTGCTTCAAGCCTGCATGCAGCGACACCCAGCAATTTTCAAACAACAAAGAAGATGAACACCAATCTGGAAATCCGATCCTCTTCCAAAACGTAGGCAACGTCAAATTTGCACAGCGATCCGGTTTCAAATCTACATTAGATAAAATGCTTATGTAGGAAATTGCTTCAAGCCTGCATGCAACGACACCCAACAACTTTCAAACAACAAAGGATGAACGCCAATATGGAAATCCGATCCTCTTCCAAAACATAGGCAACGTGAACGCGAATTTGCAGCAAATATACGATAATCCATGGAAGCCATCTGAAAATGAGATGTCAACTAAATAGACCTCCCACGCAGACAAGCCTACAGCGACAGCTAGCAGCTTTCAAATAGCAAGAAATGTGAACGCAAATCTGGAAATCCGATCCCCTTCCAAAACGCAGGCAACGGGAGCACGAATCTACACAACGATCCTCCTTCAAATCTACAGCACATAAACTGCCACGTGGATAGCCATCTTCCTTCAAATCTTCAGCATAGATAATGGCACGTAGATAGGATGAGCGTTGAGGAAACGTACCTCACGACATACTCTAGAATTGGAACAAGGTGATGGATACATCACAAGAAGCTTTGCCTTTAGCAAGGGCGACAACATTCACATCATTAAACAATAAACAAGGTAATTGATACATCACGAGAAGCTTTGCCGTACTCAAGACATTCAATTCGTTGAAAAACAAAAGAACAAAAATCACATCAAAGTATCAACAAATATTTAAAAAAACCCATTATAAAGCTTAAAATAGCTTAGAAAAAAACACTTTAGTTTTTAGTAAATGATAATAATAACTTGCCACTATCTTAATCAAGCTAAAAATCCAAGATTGCATTTTAGAAGGATTAAAATAACAATTACGTTTTAATGCTCAAACTCACTTAAGCGTGACACGTCAGCTTTTGGCAAATTCTCACAATATCTTATCGCTATCACGACAAAGCTAAAAAAAAATTCAAATCTTTACTATGTTGTGAAACTGTTGGATTCCACATTGCCCTACTGGTTTGCGAGTTCGCCAGGTGGATTTCTAGGCTCAACGGGGCTCAACTTGGCCGGTTCCACATTACACAAGCAAGATCGACTACCGCTCGCGGCGCCGTGTCGAAACCTTATGCAGATTTAAGTGACCAAGTGACCAAGTGACCACATGGGCCTCGAATCTGGTATCTTTTAGAAAAGTACCAAATGACGACAATACTCACCTGCATAATGAGCCCGCCATCCCGCCATCCCGGTCTGATGCCGCATGCTCACACTCCCGCCAACGCAGTCCCGCGCGCCGAGAGTTTAAACCCGCTATGCTAGATTGGCCGCCACGTGGCAAAAGCCTCATCCGATGGCTCTACGTGGCAAGATCTGAACGTCGTTTGGGATAGCGAGCGGTTTAGGGCTGCAATCGCTTCAGTGCTTTTAACCCTCCCGCCAGACTCCCCAGTCCCGCCTCTCTCTCTCTCTCTCTCTCTCTCTCTCTCTCTCTGGCTTTTCTGCCTTCTCTTCTGCTGCTGCTCGTCGCGATCCAAGCCTGATTCCTCTTTTCTCATCGACATCGCTGGCGCAGATCCCATCGATTTGTCTTTGCACTTGTTTATATGGGAAAATTTGTATTCCGCTTATCTGCTCATACTTTTTTGCAGCTTCTTTAGTCATAGATCATTCCGTATTATCATGGATCATTGCATTTTATGCACTGTGTATTGAGAACAGACGTTTCTGCTGACTATTACGATTGGAAAATATTTCTCCATCCTGCTTGCTTACACGATGTCACAGCATCGTTTTGTGCTAGATCATTGCATATTTATTATAGATAATTGCAAACGTTTCTGCTGTCCATTAAGATAGGAAAATATGTCTCCCTCCTGCTTGCTTACATGATTTCACAGCATCTTTTTATCATAGATCATTGCATAGATCTATGCATGATGTACTGTGTACAGAGGACAAACTTTTATGCTGACGATTAAGATAGGAAAATATGTCTCCCCCCTGCTTGCTTACATGATTTCACAGCATCCTTTTATCGTAGATTATTGCTCTGTATGCAAGCCGTTTTGAGAGCAAACGTCTCTGCTGACCACTACGATCTATTTTGATTCATTACAAGAACTACAAGAGGTAACACAGCATCAGATGAAGGATCTTTTTAGGCTTTGTGTACATGGTGTGTGGACACTTGCTGCCAGTTAGCGGAAAGATATATTACGATGTTTGGAAATTGGATTGGGAATCTATTCTGATGTTGTCGAAGATCCAAAAATTGGAAGATCTGGCAGTATTCACCTTATCTCAGCTACTGTAGAGCTCGAAGCTCAAGTACGTCAGTCCTCTGGTTTCTTGCATGATTCAATATGAAGGTTCATGCTCGCATTTTTGTGCTGTTCATTGGTTACTTGAGAAGGTGTTTTAGGAGGCTGAATATTATTCCTATTGGTCTCGTTTCACTTTTTAGGGTGATGGATTTTTTCAAGGAATTTCCTGATTTTCTATCCAAGGCAGAACCGATGCTGACAGCTTGCTTTGGCGCTGACTGGGAAAAGCGCCTAGAGGTATTAAAGTAACCAGTTTATTGTTGCTCTTGAAGGCTAGTACACATATAATTTGAAGAATTATAGTGTTATCTGTAGAAGAGTGTTTTAGGATTCTCGTGTTGTAGTGTTATCTGTGCATTAGCCTTATATGTGAGGCTAATACACAAAAAAACATGTGGAATTACATCATCATCTTGGTGTCAGCCTTATACGGCTAATACACAGAAAATATTGTAATTCCTTTTCCCTATATTGTTATTTCATATCATCTATCACCTAGGTTTTCAGCAGACTGCGAAACTGAATTCTGTAGAGCTAAGTGGCTGAAATGGCCCTCAAATACTAAATGATTGCCGACGTCAATAATGTCCGTACTCATATTTGCCTTGGTTATATCGCAACTTGTTATACTTCCATGCAGTAAGTGGCATGGCGGTAAGAGCTTACTTTGATCTACTTGAGGTCTCGAGTTGATATTCGGTCGGCTAAAAAAATGAGAACGTGCACTAGGATAAAGCTTGGAAATTTTTTGAGCTTATGCATATTGTGTTTGCTATGCGTAGGTCAAGGAGGTTCAGACCAATTTCGTCCATTTGATGTTTTTGTTCAAGTAAGCTTTACTCGGACCTCTGGTGATCCCTCAGTTCGCAATATTTTTACACTCCACCTGCTGCAATGTGTTTTTTGAACTGGTTTTTGTGAAAAGTCGCAACTGACAGATCAGATCTCGATTCTAGACTAATTTTCCAGTCATTAGATTGGCCAATTAAAGCTCTAGAATGTGCTATTTAATGTAAATAGAAAAATCACAAAATCAAATCTGATATCACTAGGAATCGATTCCAAAATCCATCCATGTTCCTGTATGCAGTCTGCTTTAATGTGCAGAGCTCCTTTTTGGAGCCATTTCCTGTGGAAAGTATTTTCTGACCAATTAGATATTGTCCTTCATTCATGAAATTGGCCTATGAATCTTCTAGAGAGTGCTCGAGTATTCAATGTATATGAAAAAAATCATACAGATAGACCTGATACACCATGAATTGATTCGAAAATTTGGCCAAATGTCTGAATACAGTTATTACAAGCGAGTCTATCATACATTTTTCTCAACAGAAGACCAATCGGGGACAAATCATAGCGGTCCGATTATAGGAGCTACTAAAGAAGAAAACTTTCCACCTCATCTGCAGTTTGGATGGATGCTTTTCCTTTCCCTTCGTATGCGTGCTCTCAGCCGGTTTCCAGACTTGGTGTCCTGCACAAATGCTCTTTTATCAGTGATCGTAAGTGTAGTCTGGACTATCATATTTCATCGCAGTCCTGTGTTTACCTCCGTTGTCTGTTGCTCAAAATTTCCTGGAGGAGGGAGGATATGTTCTTACCTTGGTACATTCCTGATTTAGGCTTTTACAGCATGAGCATTCTAGTAGCTTCACATTGCAGACATGACTTATGAGCTAGGACTCTCAAAATTTTGTGGCTTTATCGCTAAACGTGCTTTTGATCCATTGTTTTCCTACAGATATCTATGATCATCCATATGCCAATTTCACTCCGAAAGTTTTTGCTTGATGATGCTACTTTATTTGGTATGGCAATCAATTCAAAGTTTTCCAGAATTTTACTAATTACGTTATGATGGACTACGTTATTGATGAATTTCTCTATCTTATTGTAAGTCACATGTGACTCAAAGAGCCTGCATCCATGACTAAAGTTTTGCACTTCACTTGTTCTTTTCCTTGACTGTAATAGGAATTCGAAGTAATGAAGGGGTTAACTTGATTGCTTCCTTAAGTAACCTATATCATGCATCCGAGAAGGATGTAATTGAAATGTTGGACAAAACAAACGGCATGATCATTGATATTTTCAAGGATGAGAGGAGGAGCATGAGCGGAGAGGACTACGAGAAGAGTTTAGCTGGGATAAACAAAGGTTGGATTCCTTACAATGTGATGTATATGTCAGTTTTCATCTTTATGAGCTATGCAAATGTCGAATCTGACTAGACTGAGGGTTTTGCAGAGGGACTGCCATATTTCGAGTTTCTCATGGATGAAAAGCTCTTGTCAGCAAACCTACAGATTTTGCATAAAAACTATGAAGAAGCATATCATCGTCATGGAGAGCTTGATGAGAGAATCTTTCTCAGTGGTGATCAGAATCTTATTGCAATGATGTCAAGTAGCTCGCCGATCAAATCTGGCACAAAGGTACGAATTTTCTATCTTAGCAGCAGGCGAGAAAAGGCTTATATGAGGCTAATGTTCTTAGAGTACCAGTGTGGAGGAAACTTTTTTGGGCTTAAATCCTATAACAACGATTGTTAATGTTTCACATTGGAAAAGTGAGGCGACACAATTGAACAGTTGTAAACAGTTTGTGATTATTTGGTGCAGCGGAAATACGATGTGTTGTCTTCTCCAGTTGGATTAGGATCCATATCGGGTTTACAGGCATCATCATCACCTTCAAGCTCCCCGTCTTCTTCTCCAGTCAAGCCAGGATCTTTACCAGCTAGCAGCAAAATGCCTCCACCAACACCAGTTAGCATAACTATGACAACGGCAAAGTGGCTACGTACTGTCATCGCTCCTCTTTCCTCAGAGCCCCCATCTGAGTTGCAAGTTTTCTTCAGATCCTGTGACCGTGACATCACTGCAGATGTTGCACGTAGAGCCCAAATGATTCTGGAAGGTATTTTTCCAAGTGATGGGCCAGTTGATGGAAGAGTTCTTGGTAGCATTAACTGCAACAGAGTGATTGATGCGAATTGGGCCGAGCAGCGCAGGTTGGAAGCTATAAAATTGTACTACAGAGTTCTTTGTGCAATGTGCAGAGCGGAGTCTCAACGACTTCGCTGCACCAATCTCACAATACTCCTTTCTAATGAGAGATTTCAGCGTTGTATGCTAGCCTGTTCTGCGGAGCTGGTTTTAGCCTCACATAAGACGGTAACAATGTTATTTCCCGCTGTTCTTGAACCAACTGGCATCACTCCTTTTGATCTTTTCAAAGTTATTGAAAGCTTTGTGCGTAACGAGGACACTTTACCGCGGGAGCTTAAAAGACATCTAAATTCAATTGAGGAGAGATTATTAGAGAGTATGGCATGGGGAAAAGGTTCGTCTATGTATCATTCGCTGGTTGTGGCAAAGCCAAAGGTAGCACAAGAAGTACATCGTCTTGGATTTCTAGCTGAACCCCTACAGACGATTGAGGCCCTGTTGCCACATCGCCGCTTTTCGGGGAATATAAAAAAAGAGCGTTCTTCAGGTGTTCTCCATAACTCCAAAATGTTTGGGATTTTTTCTATTTTCTCGTTGTTTTGGCCACATTTTGGTGTCTCCCTTTATTCTAATGATTAGATATGCGATAAAAATTTTAGGATGATAGTACAATCAACTGTGGATAAATGTTAGGCCTCAAAGAATAATATATAACTAACTAATAGAGAAAGTTAATATTATAGAATTGGTTCACCGTACGGTTCACCAAGCTTGAGACCCTGAACTGTGGTGAACCAATTTTTTTTTTAACTTCCCACCCCAAAAGCCAGCCCAAGAAAAAGCCAAAAAAAACCCGAATTGTTTAGGGAATTTAATTCTTTCCTTTGCGGGTCCTCCCCATCATACCATTTAATTAATAATGTCTTTTTTTTATTAGTTTAAACCCGATAAAGAGACCTCTTGGCATGAAACAAATATGTTTTTTGAACTAAAAAAAGTAACTAGAATCAAAACCTTATTTTTGACTCTCCCTGTAGATACACATATTCTCTCTCTAGCCTGCCCTATTCTCTCTCATCAATGGGACCAGAAATGACCGAAGATCCAAAGCTCCCTCTCTTTCAATCTCTAGCCAAAAACAATGAAATGAGGGCCAAAAATCCGTTCGGAGGGGTTTTGGGGGAAATAGGGAAAAAAATAAAATCAATTAATTACATTAACCGTGGCAAGGTTCATGCCACGGTTCTTGGAACCATGGGTTCTATGGTTAATACATGTAGAGAACCAAGTATTTGCTGTCGAAAAATTGATGATCCATGCATTGTGCAACTGCAAGAAAATTGATGATTCTGTGTTGGACCTGAGTTGTGGTGATGGGGGCTGGGCTAGCAAAATGCCCTAAAAGAGAAAAGTGACATGTGTATCAAAAGTCCTATTGACAGGTTTGAAAGCATTTTTTACGAATCCCAAAATCCTATAATGTTGTAGCCCCCATATTTGCGTAAAATAACATTATCCAGGTCATGTACTCAACAAATAACAATCAATAGTTTTGCTGTGTCCCTGGGAGTAACAAAATACTAACTAAAGACAGGCTTAACATATACAGTGGTAACATTTATCCAAGGTTGACTTTAATAACAAACTGAAACAATGCCAGAAATCTAGGATAGTCAAGTGAAGAATCTTTGAAGAAGTCAAAGCTCTGAATTTAAAGTATTTTGCTGGGTTTTTTCTCCAAATTATTATGTTACATTTGAAATATTCTTTTTAATCATCAGACGATTCTTGAATTCAGTTGAATGTTCAACTTTATGCATGCATAATGACTGTTTATTTTCTTTCCTCGAAAGTAGGTAGCAAGTTTCTATGTGGTTCTATTTCTAAGTCTGATGTTTTTTTCTGTATCAACTGTTCCACTAAAGCTCACCATGTTATGCTCGAATATGTAAGTTTTCTCCTGTGGGCTCTGGTAGCATGATACAAGCTCCTGAAAGAATTGCATCGTGAAAGTTATCGTTTCTTTGTGAGCAGTATAAGCATATGGATGAGATAAACGTTGTTGACACCATGATGGCTGGAATGCATAACTTTTCCATTTTTGTTCCAGATAAAGGTTGCGAAAGTTATCGAACTCTTGCTTATCTGTCTGATATTTCTGCAGATGAAGCTTTGGAGAATTCATCTTCTCCAGAAAGACAGGTACCAACTTCCTTGGCTTTGCTCAATGGAGCAGCAACTGCAGCTGAACGCGTAGACCCATCAGGCTCAATACAGTTGACATCTCCCTTGCAAGAAAGAGCCTCTGCATTTTCAGCATTTCACTCACTCAAGAGTCGTAACCGAGCAACCCTACAGTCTGCATTTGCAAGGTTATGGCTCTTGAGGTCTTCACTTTATATGCTTG
This sequence comes from Diphasiastrum complanatum, assembly GCA_029204225.1. Classification (NCBI taxonomy): domain Eukaryota; kingdom Viridiplantae; phylum Streptophyta; class Lycopodiopsida; order Lycopodiales; family Lycopodiaceae; genus Diphasiastrum; species Diphasiastrum complanatum. The sequence continues at coordinate 33,836,724 of CM055113.1, read as the reverse complement.
TATGCACGAACGTATATCAGTCTTTTTTCATGTGAACTGACAAGTTTTTGTTCCTGTAAAGTCAGTCCCCAAAGGCCAAGTCCCCATGGAGGTGGAGAAACATGTGCGGAAACTGTGATCACTCTATTCTTCCAAAAAGTATGAATTTCATCAAGAACTTAAAAATGCTTGTCTTTTTGCAAAACTTGTCGATTTATTGTTCCTTGCATTGTAAGCTGAAAGTTTATAGTATTTTGTCTCAGTCAGAGGTCAACATTTATGTATTTGAACAGGTTCTAAAATTAGCAGCCATTAGGATAAGAACTCTTTTGGAACGTCTTCGACAATCCAATCATATCATGGAGCAGGTTTATCATGCAATACAACATGTCCTCCATCATGTAACAAGCCTCTTTTTCAATCGGCATATTGATCAGCTCATCCTGTGCAGTATATATGGTGTCTGCAAGGTTTGTTTGCATACCTTTTTCATTTTTTGATTATTGCCATTATGAACAAATGGTAATGTATGGTCATTAAAACCATTACTTAGACCAATCTTCCCCCTTCTCTTCAGTGTTGAAGAAACCATTCAAATGATTATATGTTGTAAAGAAGAGAATATTCTTGTTTTTGTTTGTGTCATTTGTTAGACGAGTTGTTTCATTGTGAATTTTCTCAATAAAAACTTGTATTCACGTTTGATGAGCTCATTGTCAACTTGCCATACCATGAAAAGGATTTGCCAATGTCCTTTGCCTTCAAGAGTTCTCTTTTTTTCAGCTTGCTTTGGTTTTTTTTTATTGGATTCGATGAACTTGCCAATGCTACTTTTCAACCTTTCAATTTTTTTAACAAGCTGACGATAAAATTGATCTCATATAAATTCATTGAAATGGACCAATGCGGTATGGTGAAAGCAAGAAATCAAGAACTAGTCAAGAATCAAGAAACAAGATAAACTTAAAGAAACCTTCACCACATTAGGCAAGGTAAGAGCAATATTCATTTTGGAGGGGAGGAATTTTACTTCCATTAGTTGCATTGGGATTCTCTCATCAAGTTACTACATGGCTAGGACGATTATTTTGGCAATTTGAGTATGAAATTGATTGCTTGATGCACTTTGTTTACATTGAGGAGTGTAATCAATATATGTAGCCGCGAACGTCCTTCAATCATTGTTATAAATAAGGTCAAAAGTCAAAGTATGATGCTTAGGCACCAAACTGGAGCTGCTATTTTTATAGTTCCTTGGTGGATGGAGGTTTGAAAGTCATGAATGCGAAGTACTACCACATATTGACATGGAGAGCGTGGAAACATCAATCGTAATCAAATTTAGTAATACGTGGCTTTTAGGGAAGTTTACAGAAGCTACCTCAAGCTAGTTAGGGGTTTGTTTGGGTCGAATGTTGCAGTCCACTTTTGTAGAAATAATGCAACTTCTAATTTAAATGTGATATCTTTTCATGCATTTTTCGTATAAGTTGTCCGACAAATTGAAATGAGCTAAAGCCTGCAAATTCTTTGGAATGCTCACTCATTTAGGTATGGTTCATTTGGAGTTCTGAATTTCAACATGCAAAGTGTTGATCTTTCTTTTTGTTGTGGATTGACTATAGTGCTCTTCTTTTTTGCAGGTTTGCAAGCTTAATTTAACTTTCAAGGAAATCATCTATCAATATCGGAAGCAACCTCAGTGCAAGCCAGAAGTTTTCCGAAATGTATTTATTGATTTGCAGAGGCCTGGGGTAATGCATGTTCCATTTAAACATAGTTAAGATTCATAGTGCAAGAGCTTGAGAGTACCACCGGCTTAAATTTAAAATTTTGATCACAATTTTATTCAAAGAAGGTTGAAAAAGCTCATTACAAGTTTACAATTTTGATGTCATGCATTGGTTCATGCAGAGAGGAGGGGGCTATGAGACAGGAGATATTATAAAGTTCTATAATGAGATTTTTGTACCTGCTACTAAGTCTTTGTTGTTGCACCTTGGTCCGAGCTCTGCTCCATTTTCAGTAAACAATGGAGCGTCTGATGAGAGTGAGAAAATGGATGGTAAGGTCTCATTCATGATAGTGCTGTTTTACAAGGGACACGATGCCTTAATTTTGAGCTAACAATAATTGTAGTGTTCATAGGTTAACGATAAGATATTTGTATTTGTAGAGGATGGATGGTCTTTAGTTTGTTCGAGTATGTTCTAATTATAGCTGATATGACCAAAAATGCAGCCAATCACAAATACTTTGCAAAAGATAAGATTCGTAACAATGTAGCGTAGAAGCCCGTTCCGAGCAAAATGGGTCGGAACGTTCCGTTCCGGAACGTACTGGGTCAGAACGAATTCAGGTAAAAAAGAAACAAGGCATCAAAGTGCCACCTGCTGGCCGTGATCTTCCTTGTTCGCACTGAGGGACGCTTATAATGCACTGAGGACGCTTATAATGCACTGAGGGACGCAGAAATCGATTTGAAATCATTGATCAAGACATAGGTTCAAGACAAGACATATATCCGAGCTAGAATCGCTTTATCTTGATACATTGAATACAGTCATCAGAGGAAAGAGGCTGCTAACCACTGGCCTATATTCCAAAGACTTAACACGTTGACGACATTGATTACAAAAATGTTGTTTTTACCATTTGCTATTACGTTTGCTGCTTTCAGTTGTAGTGTACGCACTTTTTTGGACATTCATGGTAGGATATTTGTGATCCAAGCTCAGGCTTTCTAGCAAAGATTTTGATGCTGATAAGAAAATAGGATATCTTTGTATCTATATAGGACAATGTTATGTATCTTTGTAAAAAAACGTATTTTTTTTTTGGGGGTCCCGTTCCGGAACGGAACGCGTTCTGGAACACATTCCAGAACTCGTTCCATTCCGGAATGGGCAACTAAGCAAATGTAGTGTGCTTAGAAGATAAACCCAAAACATCAAAGCTATCAAATCATCACTCAAATAAGTTCATGTCTTGTAGATGATATTTGTGATAATATACACTTGTTAATATATGAATATGCTCATACAAGTGAGTTAATTTTTCGAATTCCCAAGGCAAAAATTCAGAGAACCAAATTCCAATATACATAGTTTCTTTGTTTGAGCAAATGTACATTTGTATGATGATCTGCAATCTTTCATGCATTTACAATTAGCTTCCATCATACATGATGAAAAACCTATCTTTGATGTATTTGGTCATGTGTCTTCAGTGAACTGAAATCTGCATTTGGAGCTCTTTTGTTGTACATATGGAATTTTGATTCATTGAGTTGTCCGAACAACATAGTTTATGGAAATTTTGAGATTTAGATACTTTCTAAAGTGCTGGATGCATAGAACCCACGGTTCCCAGAACAGTGGGTCCTGGGAACCGTGGAAGGAACCCTACCACGGTTCCTTGAACCGTGGTACGGTTCATCTAAATAATTAATTAATTAATTAATTAATTTTATTCCCCCCAAAGACCCCTCAATGTTCGTTTTTTGTCCCTCATTTCACATTTGTTGTGGTAGAGATTGAGAAGAGGGCGCTTTGGTTTGAGAGAGAGGTCTGCTCAGATTGATGAGAGAGAAGAGGGCAGGGTAGAAAGAGACTGCAGCGGCCTCTGTAGAGAGAGAAAATTAGGGTTTAGTTGTAGATGTGCTTTTTTTGGTCAAAAATCAGGTTTTTTGACATTCCCTCATGCAAATAGGTCTAATTTTAGGGTCTAGGCATTTCGGATCATAGAGAGAGATTGGGACAGTCTAGAGAGAGACTGTACCAGCCTATCTAGAGAGAGAATGTTAGGGTTTAGGATTTAGGTTAATTTTGGAGCATAAAAACAGGTTTTTTGCATTATGGAGGGCCTTTTCTGGAGGTTTAGTGGTTTAGCTTGATAGGGTTCAGGGTTGGCATTCCCAGGTTCATTGCATTTTGAGGGAGCGCATATCCACTTATCTTGGATCGGTTTCCTCTGACTGAACGGTACCTCATTTGTTTTTTCTTGCACTTCTCCCGTACTTCACTTCCGTACTTCCTGTTTCCTATACCGTCTCACACCATGCCTACTGGAGCTATGCTTGAGCTATGGGGTGACGTAGACCAAGAGCCCGAGTTCGTTAGGTCTGACATTCGGTCTGGGATGCATGGATGGACCTGTAGGTTTTGTCATGCTCGTTTTGTCAGCACTCTCACTAGGCTGAAAGGCCATCTCCTTGGGGTTGTCAAGGGTGATGGCAAACGCTTAGGCTCCCTCCCTTGTCCACACATGCCTGCTCAGGAGCGTTGTAGGCTCATTGACATATACGGAGCACGATTGATGGAGGCCGGTATGTCACTAGATCCTGATGTATATGCAGTAGTATCATCTACCCCACGGGATCCACTAGCTCCTTGTCCACCACCACCACGTCCTCCCCCACCTCCTGTTCCTGCTCCTCCCTCGCAGCCTGATGCACATCCACCACTCGGTCCTCAGCCCACTGCACCACTTCCTACTGCACCACCACAACCCACTGCACCACATCTCGCCCCTCCTGCTCATCTATTCCGGTGGGTGCATTTCCACAACGTCCTCCTGCAGTCACTTAGATGACTCGCCCAGTGCAGACATTCCGATTTCTTCGCTCTAAGACACCCACACCCAGGACATACCATCCACTTTCCCCACACATTAGGATGATTTGGACTTTGATGATGAGGATGGTGATGGTAGACAACATGGTGAGGCTGGTTCTTTTGGAGCTTCTTCACTACCATCTCAGCAGCGCCAACATCCTCCGCAGCCTCAACATCCCCCTCAGCCACCTCAGGCCCAGTTTCCCCCCAGCCTCGGCACCCCCTACCACTGACATACCTCCTCCTACTCCTCGTAGTGGTGCTTACCACACTAGGGCATCCTCCAGTAGGTCGTCTCGCAGCTCCCAGTATAGATAGCAGTCCATGGGGGAGTCTTTCTAGCCCCATCTCGAGGTAGAGGCCCAGCAGGCTTTGGCAAACATGATCTATGAGCTGAACCTGCCATTTGCCATTGCTGACACGGAGCCCTTCAAGAGGGCTATAGCTATAGTTGCTGCTGCAGGTCCACGCTTCAGGCCACCCGTGGCTGAGGCTGTCCGTACCACCCACCTTACATCCAGGGTGGAAGCCTCTTAGGAAGGCCTGGGAGAGTTATGGGTGCTCGATCATGTCTGATGGCTGGAGTGACACCCGCCGTCGGCCAGTGATCAACATACTGGTGTCTTGCTGCATGGGCACTATGTTTTATCGGGCCATTGATGCTAGTAGAGGTGGTGGGGTCATTGACAGACAATTTATGTTCGATATCATCAGTGAGGTTATAGAGGAGGTTGGCCCTGCCAACGTAGTGCAGGTTGTCACCGACAACGCAAGCAATTGCGTGCACATGTCTCACTTGCTACAGCAGCAGTACCCTGCTATTGTATGGACCCCCTGTGCTACACATAGCATTGATCTTATACTGGGAGATATTGGTCGCTTGCCCTGGGTCCGCACGATAGTTGATATGGCCCTTGCCGTTGTGACATTTATCACCCGGAAGAGGCGTGTCCTCACCCTATTCTGCACCTTCAGTTCACCTGATCTGAAGAAACCATCGCATCTTCGGATTTATTCGTTGACATGTCATTAACTATGTGAAACAGGATGGTGGTGTTGCGGGACATCTGGGAGCGTAGGTGGAATTGGTTCCATAGGCCGATTCACGTTGTTGCCCACCTGTTGCACCCCATGTGGCTATCTGAGCAGCGGGCATCAGACATGGAGCTAGGTTTGGATTGGTTGAGATACTTGGATGGAGCCGCCAAACACTTCACTGACATAGATTGTTAGAGCCCAGTTACAGCTCTATTATGATCTTGGCATGGCCGGTTACCAGAGGGCCTGAGGCCTAGTATTGGCAAGGGTCGATGACTAACAAGGACATCTGTCCCCAGTAGGGACTGGTGCGTCACACAAGCAGTGATCCGGTGTGGCCGCCTGACAAGTCGTCAGTGATGAGATGCTAGCCGACAAGTAGTCGGGGTGACCAAGAGGGTCACGGGTCTTTGGCGGGGCACGGGGGTGGTACCCTATGAGTCACTCAGTATTCACAGGTCATAGGGGCCATGCATGCCAAGTGGACTGATCACCCACAGGTGGATGCCATGTGCCAGTGACGGGAATAGCCTCAAGGAGGGGGTGCCTATGGTTGGGAGGTTCATTCTACACACCGGCCTTCTAGGATTCACGAGCTTGGAGAGATTTGCTTGTGACAATTGGTATCAAAGCCTCATTCTAGAGAGAGAACAACTTGTTCTAGAGAGAGAAAGTGGAGAAAACATCAATTTTCTTAGTTTTTTTTGGGGGATTGCAAAAGGAGGCTACCCAAGACCCAGAAGGGATTCAATTCCGTTATGGTAGTGGTAGACAGGTTTTCCAAGATGGCTCATTACATCGCAACGACCAAGAAGGTCACAGCTCCGCAAGTTGTTGAGTTGTTTATTGAGAATATTGTCAGGTTACACGGCCTTCCGAAGTCCATTGTTTCTGACAGGGATCCCAAGTTTACGGGAAATTTCTAGATTGAGGTGTTCGCCAAGCTGGGAACACAGTTGCGGATGAGTAGCTCTGAGCATCCTCAGACAGATGGTCAGACAGAGCGAGTGAACCAGATGTTGGAAGATATGCTTAGGGCATATGTTAGTAGTACGCAAACAGATTGGGTAAAGTATTTATCGCTATTGGAGTTCATGTACAATGTTAAAAGACATGCGTCCACTGGATTGAGTCCATTTGAGCTCAATTATGGTTTCAGGCCACTTAGTCCTACAATCATAGGGATTTCGCATAGGGTACCTAGTGTTGTAGAGTTTTTGGCTCAGATGCAGCAAAAGCTAGAGATGGCACGAGATGACTTGTCCAAGGCTATAGCTAGGGCAGAGAGTTATACCTGTGAGAACCGTACCTATCGGGAATTTGAGAATGGAGATTGGGTGTATTTACTAGTCCCTTCGAAGTCGAAGGTGCTACGCACAGGAAAGTGCGCCAAGTTATCTCCTAGGTATTGTGGACCATGGTTAATTATTAAGAAGGTGAGCCAAGTAGCGTATACGCTACAACTACTTGTGGGATGCAAGGTGCATCCAATGTTTCATGTTAGCAAACTGAAGAAATGTTTGCACGATGGCGATAGCCTGGTGGAAGGTCTAGTGTGGGCCAGAAAGAGTCCTAGATCGAAGGGAGCGACGATTGTGAAATCGCCTCCTTCAAGAGTATCTAGTAACTTGGAAAGGGCATCCGTTGTCAGATGCTACCTGGGAGGCACGACAGTGTTTGCAGAAGTCTTACCCAGAGTTTGTCATCGAGGAGCGATGACTTGCCAGAGGAGGGAATGATTGTTAGAGCCCAGTTATTGCTCTATCATGATCTCGGCATGGTCGGTTACCATAGGGCCTGAGGCCTAGTATTGGCAAGGGACGGTGATTGACGAGGACATCTGTCCCAAGTAGGGACTGGTGCGTCACACGCAATGATCTGGTGTGGCCGTCTGAAAAGTTGTCAGAGATGCGGTGTGTCTTGACCGTCGGGACACTAGCCGTCAGTGACGAGATGCTAGCCGGCAAGTAGTTGAGGTGACCAAGAGGGTCACAGGTCTTTGGCGGGGCACGGGGGTGGTACCCTATGAGTCACTCAATATTCACAGGTCACAGGGGCCATGCATGCCAAGTGGACTGATCACCCACAGGTGGATGCCATGTGCCAATGACGGGAATAGCACGTAGGACTCAAGGAGGGGGTGCCTATGGTTGGGAGGTGCATTCTACACACCAGCCTTCTAGGATTCACGAGCTTGGAGAGACTTGCTTGTGACATAGATGTTGTTGAGACACAATAGATTGCCTTCAAGAGGCAGGTTGGTGTGTTTGGCCATCACGCGGCGCTGAATCCCAACAGGTGGGAGAGAGCGGTGACTTGGTGGAACCTCTATGGTTCTACATGCCCAACTCTACAAAAGTTGGCCTTGTGAGTGCTATCACACGTATTTCTTTACACACCAAATTCTATGTGATTAAAAATGGGTGTTAAATGGATGAAATCAACTAATGCGCTTTTTTGAATTTTATGATTGTCAATAGGATTGTTCCTCTAGTGTATGCGAGCGGAACTGGAGCACATTTTCATTGATCCACACGAAAAGTCGTAATCACCTTTCTATCGCACAGATGGCACGACTGGTTTTTTGCAACACCAATGCAAGGTTGAGTGACAGACTTGCATCTATCGTGGACCCTCTAGAGGTGTTGCCCTCGGATTGTTTACTAGGCGTCGATGATCCCACTAATTCCACCACACCCATGACGAGGGCTTATGTTGCTGCTGACATTGCGGTAGAGACAGAGAGAGAGAGAGAGAGATGTTGTGAGTTAGACAGTTATTGATGGACAGAGTGGGTCATGATCAGGCTATAGGTGCTGGCTAGGGGACAGGTAGGGGCATGGGTGCTGATGAGGAGGATGATGATGATGATTTGGGTATTCCTACTCCAGGGTTGGAGACCATGGCTGAGGCAGAGCTTGAGGCAGACATAGACTATGGCCTGGAGGATGATCGATTGCAGAGGATGATGGCAGGGATGTATGAGCCAGATCTACCAGAGGAGGATGTGTATCAACCTGATCCACTACTAGAGGATATACAGCATGAGAGAGAGACGGTGGATGTAGCACATGTTGGGGATGCTGACCATATGGCACACGATGCTTTTACAGGGGATACAACAGAGGGTGGAGATGCTTGTGCCACAGTGTCAGACCTCCTTCGGTATGGACAGGGTGAGGATGACATTGATGATCTAGGGTGGCTCTCACCACATGCACGTACTCAGCCACATCCAACACCATCAGCTGGTACACATACGACTGGCACTCGTACGGCTCCTACTCATATAGCTCTCAGGCATACAGCGCCGACACATACGGTACCTCTTGCTCAGCCACCCACTCTGGTTGTTGCATCCACTTATACACAGCTGCCCCCCACAATCCACCACCAACACTTGCACGTCGCCTCCCTGGGCCACCTCGTCATGTTACACCAGCTTTTCCGATTGGTGTACAGCCTCGGCCTCATCTTACAACAGCTGCACCACGGCCTACTCCTGCTGTTACGAGCACGTGACCAGTGCCGAACCCTAGAGAACACAGGAAGTCAGATACCACAGTCAGGGTCGTGTCCAACGTACACGACCAACAGGGCATGACAGTGTGAGTAGTGTGCCCCAGCACGGTCCATAGCCATGGCGGGCCTAACACAGTCTAGGGACCCTATCAGCTAGATAGTCCTCACACTGGGCTAGGAGGGGCTTACTCTATATCAGGGAGTAGGCAAGGTTGGGTGGATCAGTGAGTGTTTTCCCTACTGTGGTGTTAGGATCTATTACATTGGTATCAGAGCCATCTCCATCTTTGGGAGCTAAGTAGCAGCAGTAGAGAAAGCTATCAGGGGATAGGAAAAATCTCAGATTTTCAGAAAAGTGTAGAGGAGTAGAATCGCTGTATTTTTGCTGAGAATTCACAGTAGAAGGAAGTGCAATTCCTTGTATAGGTAACTCGCTGGAAAGGCAGCTGTCTATCTCTGATTTCGGAGACCTATTGTCTGATTTCTGAGCGGGTTTGAGACAGGACGGAGACGAGAAGGCAAACGAAGATGAGGCGAGTGTAGGAGCAGATCCATCGCTGTAATAGTAGCCCTCAATTCCGAATTTCGTGTGAAATTTTAGTAGATTAGAGCGAGTTCTGATCTGAATCCAAGTAGCAGGGCCAACGTTGGACAGAGAAGAGAAAGGGTGAAGTTTCATCCCTGTTTTCAGAGATTTTTCAGAGGTTTGAGCTTCAAACTTTCTTGCTTCAGATCAGTGAGCAGGGTGCCATCAAAATTCCAGAATTTGCAAGTGATTTTTTGGCTTCAAATTTGGTTTTTTGGAACCAATTCAGTTGCTTTCCAATCAGTGAGGGCAGGGACATCAGAATTCCGGATTTTTTCTTGCATTTTTCCGGTCTTTACTCAGTCTGATGGAGCCCCACGTCTGTAACCAGATCAGCGAGCTACTCTACTCAAGAAACCGGAAATTTTGGTACCATTTTGGAGCTACAAATTGGGATTTTCTGGGACAGCAGGTCTGAAATTTTGGGTAAAAGAGCTCAGAGGGTTCCTCTTCGTATTTTCTTTGGAAGTACAGTCCTCAGAAACAGCTAAGTCTTCTTTCCCTCTTTGTACAATTATAAATTAGTCTTTTTGACTTTTTTTTGAAAAGAAACGTCAGGCAATCTTTTTCTAGCTCTGAAAATGACCACTTCTCCGGGATCTGATCAACCCCTGACAAGAGGCATTGATGAATTAGAAACGGAATCCTTGAGGTTCAGTAAAGGGAAAGAACCAATGGAAGTTGAAGAACATGAAGAACTCGACGAATTGGTTACCAAGTAACAGAAGTGGATGAACTGAAGTTGGCATTAGCCAATTTCAAGTCCAGTGTGGACGACTCGTTCGCTGAACTCAAAGGCTTGATTTTGAGTTCCGCGAAAGGAATCCTCCCCTCCACTTCTCAGTTGTCCCCTTCTCCACTTCCATCAGTTTCGGGTGAGCCTATGCGGTCTCACCCCAGTGTCTTTAAAGATTTAAAGCCTCCTACTTTTATTGGGGAAGAGAAGGATAGAAATGCAGACATTCTACAAACCTTCCTCAACAAATGGAAGAACATTCATGCTCTTAAACAGACCCTTGACCATTTGCAAGCAATAGAGGCCAGTCTTTCCTTAGGGCCCATGGCCTATAAGTGGTGGTTAAATCTCCAGGAGACTGGGCAGACTCCCCGGTCATGGAAAGCTTTTGAAGAAGCTTTCCTAAGAGAATTTCTACCAGAAAATGAACTGGATAGAGCCTGGGAAGCCTGGGAAAGAACAGTAATGGATAAATCCCTCATCCAATATATCTCGCAGTATCGAGAAGCAATTTTAAAGATTAAAAATATGGATGACTATCAGAAAATCAGGGGATTTGTCCGTGGCCTCAAAGATGAATATAAAGTAGAGGTCCAGAGAAACTCGCCTACTACCCTTGAGCAAGCTCTCAGATATGCTCAAATCTATGATGATTCAGTGGGTAGGAAGAGAGCGAGACAGCAACCACTTTCTGAGCAGCTTCCTCAGAAAGACTTTCAATTTAAAAAGAAATTTTTAAAAAGAAAGAAAGAAGATAAAATTAAAGGTGAAGCTCCTCAGAAACGCCCTTCACTCATACAGCCCTTAAAACAAGAAGATTTTGAGAAAGCCAAACAAGAATGTATGTGATTTGTGTGCATGGGCAAGGGACACACAGTTAGACAGTGTCCCAAGGGGCCTTTCACTAAGAAAGATAAAAAGGATAAAAAACAAGTTCATCTTGTTCAAACCGTTTCCCCAGTGACTCGGCAGCTTCCGAGATCAAAGTGTATCATGAAGACCAAGAAAACTGTTGCCAGCTGACCTCTGCAATGCTAGCAAGACCCTTCAGCTTTGGGCCGCATGACCTAGTACGTATGCATGGGAAAGTTGGTAACCAGTCAGTTAGAGTTTTGGTTGATGATGGGGCAACCCATAATTTCATCAACTACACCCTGGTTAAAAAACTTAAACTTCCAGAAGTACCTAGTCAACATAGGTACATAGTTTCACTAGCTAAGGGTGAAGATAAGAAAATTTGGGAAACTGTGGTAAGTAACTTAAATCTTGGTATTCAGGGGTACCAAGATGAAATAAACTTTCAGATAATGCACCTGGATCGCACAGACATTGTTCTCGGGAGAGATTGGCTCTACAGTTTAGGACCTTCCCTTCACAGAAATTATCAGGAGAACACCCTCAGCTTTCAGCATAAAGGCCGAGAGATCGAGTTGCATGGGGAGCATGATGTTCCCAACAATCCTATGGTCTGCAGTTCAGAGCTCTGTCAGCTAATCGGAGACGACGACCATCAGGTATTCTTATGCGACTTTCAGTTTATTCCTGAAGTTTCTATTTGCAGTTCTTTACAGCAGAAAATCAGTAAATTAGAAACTTTATTGTCTAAATTTAAAGATGTTTTTATTGAAGATTTGCCACATGGTTTGCCACCTAGCAGAGAGGTAGATCATGTAATAAACCTAGTACCAGGTACAGCACCTGTTTCTAAACCTCCGTATAGGGTCAGCCGAACAGAGGACGAAGAAATAACTAGGCAGTTAACAGATTATCTTGGGAAAGGCCAAATTCAGACCAGTAGTTCACCACGGGCCTCACCAGTCCTTTTGGTGAAAAAGAAAGAGGGGTCTATGCGTCTTTGCGTAGATTACAGAGCCCTTAATAAAGACACAATTAAGAATAAATACCCTATGCCTCGGGCAGACGAGTTGTTTGATCAACTCGACGGGGCTAAGTTTTTCAGTAACATAGACCTCAGATCGGGATATCATCAAGTCCGTATAAAGTCGGAAGATGTTCCGAAAACAGCTTTTAGGACTCGTCATGGTCATTATGAGTTTAAGGTGATGCCATTTGGGCTCACAAATGCTCCAGCTACCTTTATGACCTTGATGAACAGTGTCCTCATACCATACTTGGGTAAGTTTGTAGTCGTATTTTTAGATAACATCCTCGTTTACAGCAAAACGAGGAAGGAGCATCTAAAACACCTCAGAAAGGTGTTTCGACTGCTTAGAAAGCATAAGCTTTTTGCTAAAGAATCCAAGTGTGAATTCTTCGTTGAAGAAGTAGCTTATTTGGGTCACATTATCTCGGCAGATGGGATTAAGATGGACCCGAATAAGGTTAAAGCCAAACTCAGTTGGTTGAGACCTCAGAATATTTTGGAACTTCAGATCGGCGGGATCAAGGTTGCAGTCCGCGTTCCGGAATGCGATCCGGAACGCGATCCGGGATTTTTCATTAGAGTTTCCCGGAACACAAATTTTTTTTTTCTTTTTTTTTTATAGTTGCCAATATGGGTATCATGTCAAAGGATATCAAAAAAGCAATTGTTATGCAGATCTGTTGCTTGGTTTCAGATGCCTGCAGGCTACATTGATTAGAAATCTGGACATCAGTAGATGGTTTAAGAAAACTGGCTGCATTTTCATATGGTTTCAGAAATTTGGACATCAGTAGATGGTTTCAGCTATTCCAAAAGAAGTATACAATTCCCGCCAGTCTAAGGAACTCCTTCTAACTATTTCTATCATTTTTTAACAGAAAACGGAATCAGTAGATCTGCAAACCATTGGCATCAGAACACCATTCAAAATTGATTTCTGATATCTATTGGAAAAGCAGGTCCACCATTCAATTACGGTTTAGTTAGTATTAAACTCAAAAAAAAAAAAAAAAATTGGCCATTACTACTTTTTCCACAAAAAAAAAATAAATTTGCGATCCGGGTCTTGGATCGCTGACGTTCCGGATCGCACGATCCGACGCGATCCGCTGCAACACAGGGCGGGATATTACAGACGATTTGTCAAGGAATATGCTCAGATAGCAGTTCCCATGACAAATCTTTTTAAGGGGAAGGGAAAGGAGTTCATTTGGGAGTCCGCACAGCAGGAGAGCTTTGATGCTCTCAAAACAGCCTTAGCTACGGCACCAGTTTTAGAAGTCATTGACCCCAATCAGCCATTTGTGGTCGAAACATATGCTAGCAACTTTGCAGTTGGTGCTGTACTAACTCAGGGTGGACGACCAGTTGCGTCCGAGAGTAAAAAACTCGAGCCAGCTCAGACTAGGTACAGTGCCTATGAAACGAAACTCTTCTCCATAGATCATGCCCTTAAGACTTGGAGGCATTATTTATATGGTGCCAACTTTGAGGTCCTGACAGACCATGAAAGTCTGAGATACCTTTGCAATCAGCCTGAGCTTAGAGGTCGGAAAGCTCGTTGGGCAGAGTTGATTCAAGAGTTTGATATGTCTATCAGATATAGACGGGGGAAATTCAATACAGTAGCAGATGCCCTTAGCAGAATGCCTATGGTAAACGAGTTGAGTTTTACTCAGATTCGTAATGAGTTACTCGAGTCCTTGAGAGGGAAATGCCAGCATGATGCATTCTTCTCTATCATCTAGAACTCAGTCCAGAGCAGACAGTTACAGACTCCAGAACCAGTTCCCGGGGATGGTGCCAGTTCATCCAAGAATACGGCAGCTTCTGTTGAGGAGGATGATGAGCCCGAGTATACGTCAGATGACGTTGAGGATTCTGAGCCTGTATTACCCAAGCAAACCCCAATGGTTGAGGGTCAGTTGACTCAAGAATTCAAATGGAAACAGTATTCCATTCAGGATGAGTACTTGCTCTATAGAGATAGAGTATGTGTCCTCATTTCAGAGGATTATAGGCAGCGGGTCCTATATGAGTGTCATGACAATCCTAGTGTGGGGCACCGAGACATACAGAAGACCTATGAAGTTCTTCGTAGGCAATTTTTCTGGCCTAGTATGAAAAAGGACGTCCAACAATATGTAACCAGTTGCCAGAAATGTAAAATAAATAAAGCAGAGCGTTTAAAGGCAGGAGGGTTGTTGCAGCCCTTAGATATACCAGTTGGTAAATGGGAGAGTATCTCCATGGATTTTATAGTAGGCCTGCCTAAAACCCAAAAGGGTAATGATGTTATATGGGTCACAGTTGACCGTCTGACCAAAATGGCTCATTTTATTCCGACCAAGACAACCGTTACAGCTCTAGAGTTAGCAAGGTTGTTTGTAGACGGGCTATTTAAATTGTACGGTCTACCTTCCGACATAGTCAACGACCGGGACAATAAGTTTAATGGAAATTTTTGGAGGGTAGTATTCCATCATCTCCATACTAAACTTAATATGAGTACCACCGACCATCCACAGATGGACGGTCAAACAGAGAGGATAAATCAGGTGTTGGAGGATATGCTTCGTGCATACGTCAACAAGACGCAGACTAACTGGGAGGAGTATCACTCGATATTAGAGTTTGCTTACAACAGTACCAAACATTCAGCTACAGGATACAGCCCATTTATGCTGATGTACGGTTTTCAGCCACGCTCACTCATAGCTTTAGGGTTTAAACAATAAAAAGTTGAAGCAGCCAGAAACTTTTTAGAAGACCTAAACCAGATGATAGAACATGCTAAGCGTAGCATTAGGCAGTCCCAAGATCGAGCCAGGCATTACGCAGATCCACACAGACGGGATGTGCAGTTCTCCGTTGGTGAGAAAGTCTATTTGAGAGTCCCAGTTGACTCTAAAACCCTCAAATCAGGAGTGTGTGCTAAGTTGTCTCCTAGGTATTGTGGTCCCGTTACCATTAGTAGGAGACATGCTGTTACGAGCTCGTAACCAGTGCCGAACCCTAGAGAACACAGATAGGTCAGATACCACAGTCAGGGTCGTGTCCAGCGTACATGACCAACAGGGCAAGACAGTGTGAGTAGTGTGCCCCAGCACGGTCCATAGCCATGGCGGGCCTAACACAGCCTAGGGACCCTGTCAGCAGGATAGGGCCCCCAGTTGGGTCCCGACGTGCAGTCGGCCACGTCAGTGCCACGTGGCCGACACTTGGCAGTAGCATGCTACCAGTCCTCACACTGGGCTAGGAGGGGCTTACTCTATATCAGGGAGTAGGCAAGGTTGGGTGGATCAGTTAGTGTTTGCCCTACTGTGGTGTTGGGATCTATTACACTGGTATCAGAGCCATCTCCATCCTAGGGAGTTCAGGACAGTAGTAGAGAAAGCTATCAGAAGATAGGAAGTGTTTCTCAGATTCTCAGAGAGGAATAGAGGAGGAGGATCGCTGTAGGAGCAGCCTTCAAACTTCTGATTTCCACTGAGAAATCACAGTAGCAAGGAGTCAGATTCCAAGTGTAGGTAACTCGCTGAAAAAACAGCTGTTTCCCACTGAGTTGAGAGGATTCTCTATAGTTTTCCCAGCGAAATTAGAGTAGGAAGAAGCCAGCACCTCCATCGCTGTGCAGTCAGAGACCTACATCCGATTTCCAGGGAAAAAGTTACTGGTTCTCAGCGAGTTTGAAGCCAAAAAGGAGGAGCAGGGCCAGCGCTGCCAGTACTTCTGAAAATCTGGTTTTTCAACAAGTTTTTGGGCCCCAACGTCAGAGATTTGGAGCAAGAGGATTCCTATCAGACCAGCGAGCTACTATCATCAAAAAACCGGGAAATTTAGCACCGTTTTGAAGCTTCAAATTGGCATTTTTCGGAACAGCAGGTCTGAAATTTTGGGGAAAAGAGCTGAAAGGGTTCCTCTTCATTCTTTCTTTGGAAGTACAGTCCTCAGAAACAGCTAAGTCATCTTTCCTTTCCCTTGTACAGTTGTAAATTAGTCTTTTAGACTTTTTTTCCTTCAGAAGTTAAGGTAGCTCTCTTTCAGTTCCGAAGATGACCACTCCTCAGGGACCTGATCAACCCCCGGAGAGAGGCTTCGACGAACTTGAAACAGAAGCCTTGGCTTACAGAAAAGGGAAGGAACCCATGGAAGTAGAAGAACAGGAACAGTTCGCCGAAGAACTCGACGAACTGGTTACCAAGGAGCAGTTCCTCCAATTGGTAACAGAAGTGGATGAACTGAAGTTGGCATTAGCCAATTTCAAGTCCAGTGTGGACGACTCGTTCGCTGAACTCAAAAACTTGATTTTGAGTTCCGCG
This sequence comes from Diphasiastrum complanatum, assembly GCA_029204225.1. Classification (NCBI taxonomy): domain Eukaryota; kingdom Viridiplantae; phylum Streptophyta; class Lycopodiopsida; order Lycopodiales; family Lycopodiaceae; genus Diphasiastrum; species Diphasiastrum complanatum. The sequence goes on along the minus strand of CM055113.1, from coordinate 33,820,040 downwards.
AAAGGAAGCCTTCCCTCCACTTCTCAGTTATCCCCTTCTCCACTTCCATCAGTTTCGGGTGAGACTTTACAGTCTCACCCCAGTGTTTTTAAAGATTTAAAGCCTCCTACTTTTAATGGGGAAGAGAAGGATAGAAATGCAGATATTCTACAAACCTTCCTCAGCAAATGGAAGAACATTCATGCTCTTAAACAGACCCCTGACCATTTGCAAGCAATTGAGGCCAGTCTTTCTTTAGGGCCTATGGCCTATAAGTGGTGGTTAAATCTCTAGGAGACTGGGCAGACTCCCCGGTCATGGAAAGCTTTTGAAGAAGCTTTCCTAAGAGAATTTCTACCAGAAAATGAACTGGATAGAGCCTGGGAAGCCTGGGAAAGAACAGTAATGGATAAATCCCTCATCCAATATATCTCGCAGTATCGAGAAGCAATTTTAAAGATTAAAAATATGGATGACTATCAGAAAATCAGGGGATTTGTCCGTGGCCTCAAAGATGAATATAAAGTAGAGGTCCAGAGAAACTCGCCTACTACCCTTGAGCAAGCTCTCAGATATGCTCAAATCTATGATGATTCAGTGGGTAGGAAGAGAGCGAGACAGCAACCACTTTCTGAGCAGCTTCCTCAGAAAGACTTTCAATTTAAAAAGAAATTTTTAAAAAGAAAGAAAGAAGATAAATTTAAAGGTGAAGCTCCTCAGAAACGCCCTTCACTCATACAGCCCTTAAAACCAGATGATTTTGAGAAAGCCAAACAAGAACGTTTGTGCTTTGTGTGTATGGGCAAGGGACACACAGTCAGACAGTGTCCCAAGGGGCCTTTCACTAAAAAAGATAAAAAACAAGTTCATCTTGTTCAGACTGTATGTTTCCCCAGTAACTCAGCAGCTTCCGAGATCAAAGTGTATCATGAAGATCATGAACACTGTTGCCAGCTCACCTCTGCAATGCTAGCGAGACCCTTCAGCTTTGGGCCGCATGACCTAGTACGTATGCATGGGAAAGTTGGTAACCAGTCAGTAAGAGTCATGGTTGATGATGGGGCAACCCATAATTTCATCAACCACACCCTGGTTAAAAAGCTTAAACTACCAGAAGTACCTAGTCAGCATAGGTACATAGTTTCATTAGCTAAGGGTGAAGATAAAAAAATATGGGAAACTATGGTAAGTAAGTTAAATCTTGGTATTCAGGGGTACCAAGATGAAATAAACTTTCAGATAATGCACCTGGATCGAACAGACATTGTTCTCGGGAGAGATTGGCTCTACAGTTTAGGACCTTCCCTCCACAGAAACTATCAGGAGAACACCCTCAGCTTTCAGTATAAAGGCCGAGAGATCCAGTTGCATGGGGAGCATGATGTTCCCAACAGCCCTATGGTCTGCAGTTCAGAGCTCTGTCAGCTAATCGGAGACGAAGACCATCAGGTATTCTTATGTGACTTTCAGTTTATTCCTGAAGTTTCTATTTCCAGTTCTATTCAGCACAAAATCAGTAAATTAGAAACTTTATTGTCTAAATTTAAAGATGTTTTTCCTGAAGATTTGCCACATGGTCTACCACCTAGCAGAGAGGTAGATCATGTAATAAACCTAGTACCAGGTACAGCACCTGTTTCTAAACCTCCGTATCGGGTCAGCCGAACAGAGGATGAAGAAATAACTAGGCAGTTAACAGACTATCTTGGGAAAGGCCAAATTCAGACCAGTAGTTCACCATGGGCCTCACCAGTCCTATTGGTGAAAAAGAAAGAGGGGTCTATGCGTCTTTGCGTAGATTACAGAGCCCTCAATAAAGTCACAATTAAGAATAAATACCCTATGCCTCGGGCAGACGAGTTGTTTGATCAACTCGACGGGGCTAAGTTTTTCAGCAAAATAGATCTCAGATCGGGATATCATCAAGTCCGTATAAAATCGGAAGATGTCTCAAAAACAGCCTTTAGGACTCGTCACGGTCATTATGAGTTTAAGGTGATGCCATTTGGGCTCACAAATGCTCCAGCTACCTTTATGACCTTGATGAACAGTGTCCTCAGACCATACTTGGGTAAGTTTGTAGTCGTATTTTTAGATGACATCCTCGTTTACAGCAAAACCAGGAAGGAGCATCTAAAACACCTCAGAAAGGTGTTTCGACTGCTCAGAAAGCATAAGCTTTATGCTAAACAATCCAAGTGTGAATTCTTCGTTGAAGAAGTAGCATATTTGGGTCACATTATCTCTTCAGATGGGATTAAGATGGACCCAAATAAGGTTAAAGCCATACTCAGTTGGCTGAGACCTCAGAATATTTTGGAACTTCAAATCTTTCTTGGTCTGGCGGGATATTACAGACGATTTGTCAAGGAATATGCTCAAATAGCAGTCCCTATGACAAATCTCCTTAAGGGGAAGGGAAAGGAGTTCATTTGGGAGTCCGCACAACAGGAGAGCTTTGATGCTCTCAAAACAGCCTTAGCTACAGCACAAGTCTTAAAAGTCGTCGACCCCAATCAGCCGTTTGTGGTCGAAACAGATGCTAGCGACTTTGCAGTAGGCGCTGTGCTAACTCAGGGTGACCAGTTGCGTTCGAGAGTAAAAAACTCGAGCCAACACAGACTAGGTATAGTGCCTATGAAAAGGAACTCTTTTCTATAGTCCATGCCCTTAAGACTTGGAGGCATTATTTGTATGGTGCCAACTTTGAGGTCCTGACAGACCATGAGAGTCTCAGATACCTTTGCAATCAACCTGAGCTTAGAGGTCGGAAATCTCGTTGGGCAGAGTTGATGCAAGAGTTTGACATGTCTATCAGATATAGGCGTGGAAAATTCAATACAGTAGCAGATGCCCTTAGCAGAATGCCTATGATAAACGAGCTGAGTTTTACTCAGATTCGTAATGAGTTACTCGAGTCCTTGAGAGGGAAATGCCAGCATGATGCATTCTTCTCTATTATCTGGAACTCGGTCCAGAACAGACAGTTACAGACTCCAGAACCAGTTCCCGGGGCTGGTGCCAATTCATCCAAGAATACGGCAGCTTCCGTTGAGGATGATGATGAGTCCGAGTATACGTCATCAGATGACGTTGAGGATTCTGAGCCTGTATTACCCAAGCAAACCCCAGTGGTTGAGGGTCAGTTGACTCAAGGATTCAAATGGAAACAGTATTCCATTCAGGATGAGTACTTGCTCTATAGAGATAGAGTATGTGTCCCCAATTCAGAGGATTATAGGCAGCAGGTCCTATATGAATGTCATGACAATCCTAGCGCGGGACACCCAGGCATACAGAAGACCTATGAGCTTCTTCGTAGGCAATTTTTCTGGCCCAGTATGAAAAAGGACGTCCACCAGTATGTAACCAGTTGCCATAAATGTCAAGTAAATAAAGCAGAGTGTTTAAAGGTAGGAGGGTTGTTGCATCCCTTAGAAATACCAGCTGGTAAATGGGAGAGTATCTCCATGGATTTTATAGTAGGCCTGCCTAAAACCCAAAAGGGTAATGACGCTATATGGGTCACAGTTGACCGTCTGACCAAAATGGCTCATTTTATTCCGACCAAAACAACCGTTAGAGCTCCAGAGTTAGCGAGGTTGTTTGTAGACGGGCTATTTAAATTGTACGGTCTACCTTCCGGCATAGTCAGCGACCGGGACAGTAAGTTTATTGGAAATTTTTGGAAGGCAGTATTCCATCATCTCCATACTAAACTTAATATGAGTACCACCGACCATCCACAGACGGACGGTCAAACAGAAAGGGTAAATCAAGTGCTGGAGGATATGCTTCGTGCATACGTCAGCAAGAGGCAGACTAATTGGGAGGAGTATCTCTCGATATTAGAGTTTGCTTACAACAGTACCAAACATTCAGCTACGGGATACAGCCCATTTATGCTGATGTACGGTTTTCAGCCACGCTCACCCACAGCTGTAGGGTTTAAACAAGAAAAAGTTGAAGCAGCCAGAAACTTTTTAGAAGACCTAAACCAGATGATAGAACATGCTAAGCGTAGCATTAGACAATCCCAGGATCGAGCCAGGCATTATGCAGATCCACACAGACGGGATATGCAGTTCTCCACTGGTGAGAAAGTCTACTTGAGAGTCCCAGTTGACTCTAAAACCCTCAAATCAGGAGTGTGTGCTAAGTTGTCTCCAAGGTATTGTGGTCCCTTTACCATCAGTAGGAGACTAGGCGAGGTCACCTATGAACTAGAACTCCCACACAGCAGTAAGATTTTTCCAGTCTTTCATGTAAGTCAGTTACGAAAAGCCTTAACCAGATCAGATAATCTGGTAGGGGACAGTGTTCTAGTTCTCCCATTGGATCCTCAACAACCTCCACATGAACCAGAGGAAATTCTAGATAGTAGAGAGACGCAAACTCGTCATACTCTATACCGAGAATATCTGGTTAAGTGGAATGATCAGCCTGTTGAGAATGCCACTTGGGAAAGAGGCAGCGTCCTTCGCAAGATTTTTCCAGACTTTGTCTTAGAGGACCAAGACGGTTCTTAAGGGGGAGGGAGTGTTACGAGCTCGTAACCAGTGCCGAACCCTAGAGAACACAGATAGGTCAGATACCACAGTCAGGGTCGTGTCCAGCGTACATGACCAACAGGGCAAGACAGTGTGAGTAGTGTGCCCCAGCACAGTCCATAGCCATGGCGGGCGTAACACAGCCTAGGGACCCTGTCAGCAGGATAGGGCCCCCAGTTGGGTCCCGACGTGCAGTCGGCCACGTCAGTGCCACGTGGCCGACACTTGGCAGTAGCATGCTACCAGTCCTCACACTGGGCTAGGAGGGGCTTACTCTATATCAGGGAGTAGGCAAGGTTGGGTGGATCAGTTAGTGTTTGCCCTACTGTGGTGTTGGGATCTATTACACATGCCTTTGCCAGATCAGAAAATCTGGTAGGGAAAAGTGTTCTAGTTCTTCCATTGGATCCTCAGCAACCTCCACATGAACCAGAGGAGATTCTTGATAGTAGAGAGACGCAAGCTCGTCATACTCTATACCGAGAATATTTGGTCAAGTGGAATGATCAGCCTGTTGAGAATGCCACTTGGGAAAGAGGCAGCCTCCTTCGCAAGATTTTTCCAGACTTTGTCTTAGAGGACCAAGACGGTTCTTAAGGGGGGGGGGAGTGTTACGAGTTTGTGACCAGTACCGAACCCTAGAGAACAGAGAAGGTCAAATACCACAGTCAGGGTTGTGTCCAGCGTACATGACCAACATGGCAAGACAGTGTGGGTAGTGTGCCCCAGCACGGTCCATATCCATGGCGGGTCTAACACAGTATAGGGACCCTGTCAGCAGGACAGGGCCCCCAGTTGGGTCCCGACGTGCAGTCGGCCACATCAGTGCCACGTGGCCGACACTTGGCAGTATGCATGCTACCAGTCCTCACACCAGGCTAGGAGGGGCTTACTCTATATCAGGGAGTAGGCAAGGTTGGGTGGATCGGTGAGTGTTTGCCCTACTGTGGTGTTAGGATCTATTACATGCATGCTACCAGTTCTCACACTGGGCTAGGAGGGGCTTGCTCCATATCAGGGAGTAGGCAAGGTGGGTGGAGCAGTTAGTGTTTGCCCTACTGTGGTGTTAGAATCTATTACACCTGCCATGCCAGAGGGTTCTAGTCATAGACCCCTTCTTCCAGCAGGTTACTATCCACGAGGAGCTGTCCCTGCCTAGCCTACATTTAGGGTGCCTGCATCTCGTGCCACACCCATTCCTGCATTAGCGGTACCTCCTACTACATCTGCTTCCACAACACCAGCTCGGAGGCGTCCAGGAAGGCCTTCAGGATCTGGCAGGGGGTCTTTCCAGAGAGGCAGAGGTTCTAGTCAGACAGTGGCACGTAGACAGAGAGGGAGGCTGCGTGGCTCTGGCAAAGGTGCATCTTGCATCACTTTGTCAGGGACACAGATTGAGGGAGAGGTTTTACGTGACTTCAATCAGGTTGTGACAGAGGAGGATGAGTTAGATGATTTTGATGATCCAGATGCCACGCAAGCATCTTGAGGACATATTGTAGATGTTGTCATGTGGTTCATTTTTGTTCCATTCACACAATGTTTTTTTGAGGTCAAACCCTAGCCGTGTGTGGCGGGCTCTATGTGATGAGATTATGTACAGAGCATCTCACTTGTTTTCCAGATGGATGGCTAGTTGATGTGCATTGTGTACACTGATGAAATGGTTTACTATGATAGCCTCCCCCTCTCTCTGTCTCCCTCTCTCTCTTAACAATTTGGGTATTTTTCCTACTTTTTTGGCCCTTTTTTTGGCTGTTTTTGGGGATGGGTAGTTAATAAAAAAGGCTATTAATTTGAACTAAATAATCTAAACTCCCTACAAATCTGCTGTTTTTGGCATTTTTTTGGGCTATTTTTGGGGGTGGAAAAAAAATTAATCAATTAATTATTTGTACGGTTCACCATGGTTCTAGGTTAAATTTTTTGAGAACTGTACGGTGGTGAACTGTACACGGTCCATTAATTCTATGGCTGGTATAATTTGTTTTCAATGATATGTAAAAAACTCATTAGAAGATTTGACAGCTTGAATGGGAACTTTTTGCAGCTTCATGCAATCTCTTGGTGGTGCTTTGAACTGGTGACCACAATCACTTTATATAAAGGTTCTAGAAAACAATGCATGAAATGGTGTCTTAATTAGAACAGTTTCGTATATCTGTAGAACTATGTCTGGCTAATCCATTGGATTGGACAATATTTACACATACGTATGTAGTATGTACAAATGTATATGCATGTTGTGTGCACATAGAGAGAAAGAAATTCTAGTAATGTCTTTAGGTTGCCACACAGGTACACCTCATTATTGACAACTCATCAATCGAATGGAAAGTTTGGTAGCTAGCTTTCTTAGAGTAGCTTACGCAAGTTATTATCAATAGGTGGGGATTGTTGATATTCCATTATTATTCTCCATTGCTTTCTTAGTTTATTAGTGTTCTCCTTTCATTTATGTGTTTTGCATATGTCATGTTGGTCATAGCTTGCAAATGGGCATTTTGGCAATGGTTTTTCGTAGTACTGAGAATGAGAGACTATGGAGAGGGCTGTAAAATAGAATGTTTGACTTCTATCTATTTGTGCATGTGGCTTATGTGTATATACACGTGCATCTGTCATCTTAAGATAATAAAACCAAATAGGTACATATGAGCGAGCGAGAGAGAGAGAGAGAGAGAGAGAGAGAGAGAACTGGAATATGTACTTATTTTCAATTTGCAGGTAACCTGCCTGAATCTCCTGGATTATCCTCATTTCCTGTCCTTCCTGATATGTCGCCAAAAAAAATCTCTGCAAATCACAATGTCTACGTCTCACCGTTGCGATCAACCAAGGTATCCCAGGCAATTTTGTGACTATTTGTCACACTTACTATGCAAATGCGTGTATCGAAATTGCATCAAGGCCCAATTTCTAGACCTCTTTGTAGTCTATTGTGCTTGGCTCTCATTTGATAGATATTTTAAATGCAGAGTCGATCTTGCCATTGCATTATTCGTGAAAAAGAGTTCTAAGATCCACATCATTGTAGATAAAGAGAAGATTGCAACTAGGCCTTAATTGCTTTCAAACAATGTGACTTACCATGTAAATTGCAGTAGCACATCTGATTGCTTGTTGAATAGAATAGCTTAGCATCCTCCAATTTTATGCAAGAGCATGGCTGCCACATGTTGTACTGCAGATGGGATCTCTAATGTCACCTCACTCACGTAATCTCTTTGCATGTGTTGGGGAGAGCACTCATGCATATCAAAGTCCCTCAAAGGACCTTACAGCAATCAACAACAGATTGAATAGGTATCATTTACACTATGCAAGTCAGCTGTTTCAAACTTTCTATTGGTTAAGCTTTTAAGATTCTACCAATAAGGGGGTGGTGTAGTTTCTTACTAAGCTATCTAGTATCTGCCTTACTAGAGCACTTCTCGCTACTGACATAACATGCAGTGAAACATACATTGGCTTGGTATATATTATATTACCTTTTTTTTTCTTTTCAATAAATTGGAATCATTGGTGGTGTGACCATAAATCTATGTGCTATTGTGGTTTTTAGATAATCATCTCTCTCAATCAGATTTCTATGCTGCGTGAATTCAAAGCCTTCCTCTCAAGATTTATGGACTGGTAATTAGGGTCTATGCTGATATTTTAATGCACTTGGAAGTTGGGGCCTCCATAGTTGCTTTGGATCCCCAAAGTACTTGGTAGTTACATTGGGTCTATTTATTATGTCATTTGGCCACTTGGATCCATTGTGAGAGAGAGAGAGAGAGAGAGAGAGAGAGAGAGAGAGAGAGAGAGAGAGAGAGAGAAGGGGGGCGGGGGTTTAAATATGGAGAGTTGAGGGAAGGAAAGTGGCCTGCACATGTAGAGGACTGTCATGAGGGAATTGATGCAACTCCGGAGGTAAGAGACTCAAGGTAGAGCAGTATGTATGCACAGTCAAAGGTGTATCTTGGAGCACGATCAATTGTAGGAAGAAGAGAAATTTTTTCCACAGACTGGCTTAATAGTTTCACACAAAAGGAAAACAAAAAAAAAAGTATAAATTCTGTTTTTTTTTTTAAATCCAAAAAAGAAAAATTAGTGCACATTCCAAGATCCGTAGTGGAATTTCCTGGATCTCGTTCCGGATCATGTTATGGAATGCAATCGTGATTCCCCCCCCCCAAAAAAAATCTCAACAAAGTCTTGTTCCCTGTTGGTATTCGTCACTTTTGATAACATAAGCATATGACAGATTTTTGTTGTGTATAGACATGGCTTTTGAAGGGTTTGCTGACCAATTATTCTAATCACCAAGCTGCAAACTTTGGAAAATAGTCTTGAGCTTGGTTTGTGCTCATCTGGATCTGTTAAGTGATCTCAGTGAAGCATTTAGAAGCAGTTACAGACAGTGTTTTGCCCCCAAAGTGCTAAAATTCATTCAGTTTGTTCAAACTTGCTTCAGTTTCGTTCAACCAACGATTTCTTTGAATGTTTTCAAGCCCCTTTAAAATTTTTCCAATAACATGCAACCACTATATTTGTTGCAATCTTATGTCTTTAACCTTTGACCCGAAGTTCTATGTACATGTGCTTGAAAGGATTGTACAATAGCGAAAAGCAAGCATTAAAAGCTGCAATTCATTAATGTGTGATATGCTCCAAATGTGATGAATGTGATTTGAGCATTTGGTGGTCTGTCCATAGCTTGTTTTGTTTCTCTTGCTGGGTGGGCCGACTTTTTGGCTGCAAATTTGCTTATTATTATGCCGGAACATCTGCAGGCGCCTTGGAAGGCTTGACTTTGGGGAACCAGCCTTAGTAAGTGACTCTGCGGTAGCCGGTACCCTCTACCCATGCATCACTCGTCACCTCAATGGAGATCCAGTTCGTCTCACGACTGATTCACCTCTCACTCAATCTCAGTCACCCTGGAAGCATCCAGCATCCCCAGCATCTCCATTCAAAAGGCCACGTCTTGACAGATAGGGGAAAACTTTTGATTGCATACTATAGTGTCCGTCTCTTGGGCCTGAGGATTTTCACAACGGTTGCCTTGCTCAGTAATGGTATGTTTTGTTTGACATGCTTATGATCACAAGCAGTCACACATAATAAGCATTTGCAAATGCCTGCTGCTCTTAGAAAAAAATGGATTTAATGAGTGCCAGCTTTTCTTGTGCAGCATAATCCCAGCTCAGGAGAATATTGTATCGTATGTACCCGGGACAAGAGCTTCACTCACACAACCCAGTTAGTAGCCTGTCCAAATGGAGTTTACCTGTGACTGCAGACTGTCTGCATGAGATAAAGGCCCATTGGCAGATGGTGCTGGCAGATGTGTCGACCCACCAAGAATTGAATAAAGCCGACGGCGTTTGAGGCCAAACACAATTTCATCTCAAGAATGTGGACTGGGCGTTTTCTCGGACGAAGTTCATGACTTTGTATTCGAGGAGTCAAAGATTTACAGGAATAAAGGACTTGAAGCTTAAAACCTGGAAATCACTTCACTTTCTCAAATCGTTTTAGGGCTTTTCTAATTGATCATTTTTTTTGATTGATTTGCGAGAATTTTTTCTTTTCTCGAAATGACTAGGCGCGTTTTTGGTGTTCGAAATCTTAACGAGATCAGTCTGCAGCAGTATGCCCATGTTACAAAAATATGGTACAAAAATGAGGTAGGCTAGCTGGATTGGGAGCCATATTTATTGTAGCATCTTGCCACCTCCGGTCTGCCCGTTGCCATTGGCATTCTACGATTGAAATTATTGGATTTTATTCTCCTTAAATTTATTGAAGCCCTTTAAGCCCCAAATATGCTTGTCTTCAATAATTTATATTGCAAACTCAATTGTGTCAAATGGTTCTCAACATCCACTTTCCAAGCACTGGTAGCTTGTGAGAAGGATAAATGAGTAATTTCCTATGCCATTACATGGCGCTCTTAATTATCCACATTCATTCATGTTGTATATTAGCTACTTCGAAATTGCTTATGTCGAACGGAACGTTTATTTCATAATATACAACAGGCTCAGCGAGACAAAGCTGTTCTCTGCTTGAAGCGGAGTTATTTTTGCAGGCAATTTGGTCTTTAACCATAAGAAGATACCTCCAAATGACAGTTCAAGAGATACCAACATATCGTCGATGTTCCTGATATTTTGTATCGTGATTGTGCACGCTACATGTGAGCTGACTGTGTTTCTTAAGCAATGTGAAGTACAAACATGCTGCCAACCTGTTTCTTATGGACTGCTGCAGGGTAGAGTCAAAGAGGTGATCCAGAATCACAGTTGCGGGAAAATTCTTCTCTCGACATTTTTGGTCCTGCCTTCTAGTCAGGGATTAATAATGATCTCCCTGCATTGACACATTTGGACTTTCATATGGTTTTAGAAATTTTCTACTTTAATTTGCAAAAGCAAAGGATCTAATGATGAACATAACGGAAATTGAAGAGCAACAAGTCTCAATCACATTTATTAGGAAATATGAATGCACCCATTTTCTCAATAGAGAGATAAAAATTACAAGGCAATGACAAATCGAGAGTCCTTGCAGAGTCACGGAGACTAAGCGGCGGAAGTCCGCTCTGCAAAGAAAGCTTTCCTGTCTCACAGAAAATCAATCATGCATCAATGCCACTTAACAATTTGTATTGAACCTGAAAATATTTGTCCTTTTTGCACTGCCGTATCTCGCATAGAGAGAGAAACCTAGTCACAGTGCTGGCCCAGGGAGGGAGATTATACCGTGAATATGACGAGGATTGAGATCCTACATCTACGGATTGACCAAAGGAAATTTCAGAGAGAGCCAGCAAAAAGTTCATATGAAATTAGTGCTTTTATCAGGCATTAGGCATACCAAAAGCAAAAGCCTAAAAATCAGATCTCGAAGAGAACTTCCAAGCGATCCCTTGTTTCATGACACACGTTTGCATGCCAAAGTAACCAACTCAACTCAACGGACCTCATTGGGTGTCACTTTGTTGCAATGGTTCTTGCCATAGAAACTTTGATGTCAAAGCTAACCAATGGAGCCAACCTCATTGGGTCACTTAGTACCAATGGATAAACTCATATGAAAAGAAAAAAAACTTCTTGTTTTTATTAATAAAAGATGGGAAAATCCATCGAAGTACAAAGGTATGCATGTAAAAAGTGTAAAGGCCAAAAGGCAAATTGAGATATTATACATCAACTATAACAAAACAACAATCTCAGAAAGTAGTTGTAAAAAGCCTACTGCTTGATGTAAGTCGCTAACTAAGATAGTTGGAAGTTTAGGTAGCGCAAGAAGCTGTGAAGCAGCCGTTTCTACAATTACGGCATGTCGAAGTATTGCAAGTGCTTGAGTGCGTTGTAAAGTGTATAAACTTGTTGACGATAATGAGATGTAAGGATAGATAAAGGTGAGGCACCACGTCCTTGGAGCTTCGTTACAAAACTTGCACAAGATGATAGAAAATTGTCGAATTTCTTATGTAGGCACCCATAAATTTCCAAGGCAAAAAGAATGAAGTCTTCTCCAGGAGTGCGATGTGAATAATCTCGCTCTTTATCTTGAGCCGCATGAGAAGCAGCGGCATCTTGGGTAGTTGAAGCACGACGAAGGAGGTCTGGCCGCGAAGGATCAGCAACATCTCCAAGCGTGCGAATCCCCTCGCGCGAAAGAACGAGATCAACTCCACGCCGAGGCGATTGTGAATCAGACACCGGCAAGATGTGGGTTTGCTCTCGGACAACATGAAAGCCGCAGTCATGTGCAATACATGCCAATAAGTCACGTATGGAATCATGAGTCGTGGTGCGATATCCGTCAGAAGGGCAACACATGAGATGAGTGCCAATAGAATAAAGAGGGTGAGCACAAGAACATTTTGTCAAACCCGCCAGCACTGGATGAGGTAGACCCAATCCGACTCGAAGAGCGGTGACAAACAGCTTTGAAGAAAGGCGCAAGAGTGGAACAACAGGGCGCGCAACAAGCCAAGCACAAGCACTAGAGCCTGCACAAGACAGAAGGCGAGCCCGAGTTTTATCGGAAGGTGAATCATTGAGAAGCTGAGTGAAAGCATGTGCAAAATCGAGGCAATCAAACCTTCTCTATCTCCACCATAGCCGAATATCGCCACCACGTGCCTGATATACTACAATCGCCACCTTCTGCTGTCCAAAGGTGCGTCGTGCTGATACACCATCCGAGTGCCAAGCAAAGGCATAATCATAAGTTCACAAAACTTATTGATCTGTTCAAACGAGTCATATTTGTGAGGAACACAATCGTGTCTGTCGGTTTGTTAAGGAGGGCATGGCCTTTGTCTTCTACATATCTGCTCTTATCCCTGACAAGACAAAATCATGTAGCTCGGCCATAGTACTCCTCTAGCTCTGCTAGTCCCTAGTACTCCTGCTGCTAGAGAGGATCCCATTATTGATGAGGTTTTAGGAGAAGCAGAGGAGGCTAGGTTAGCATGGCCCTACCAAGGCCTGTGCTTTTTCAATCTCTCCCTTATCTACCGTAAGCGAAAATGACCAAAACCTTGCTGGACATCCCTGTGTATTGTATGGACGACATTCCTTTCTTATCCATAAACGATATTGGAGACGTAATGGACCTCATAGAAGATGGGATACTATCTCTTCTATCAAACATGATTATTGAATTTGAAGATTTTATTGACTTTAATAATGATGACCTTAGAGATGGCATCGACTATGAGGACCATGAAGAATGGGCAAGTGAGACAGATGTCCTCCAAAGGCTATTATCTGAGAGCAGGGCATATGAGGCTAATATGTCAAGTGAGAAAGAGTTTATTGAGTTTTCAAAAAAAAAATATCCTCCACACACACACTATTCCAGCCGACCAACCATCGACCATTGTTGTTGGTCACAATTTACATGTTGATAGCTGACGAGGAAGTTGTCTCATAAGAATCATTTTACCGAAACGTAATAGGATGTATTTAATATTTTATGTATAGCTGATGGTTGATTTGATAGTCTAAAAAACACTTAATTATATACTGCAGGAAACCATTGAAATTGATGCTTTTGTAAGCAGACATGGAGGCTTGAGAGAGAGAGACAAGGCGGAAGATAGAAGGATGTCTCCTTGGCTCATTACTTGAAATATTTTGTAAATAACAAAATTTGCATTCATCATGAAAGGTTCTCTTTGAATGCGGGAAATTTAATCATGGCCATTAGGGACCTGTCTTTTTTTTTTTTATCAGGGGCATAAATATCCAAAAAATATATATATAATCATTTTTGTCAAAAGAGACATTGCTCTTAAAGTATTCAATTATGTGCCAGAAGATTTTCACATGAGATCATTTGCTTTGGCAATTCTATCAGAATACATGGATCTGAACAAAAGAAGATCCACTCGATTTCTGGATCTATATGATAGGAAGAAGTTCCTCCATGACCACATAACAAAGATTGTCTTTAGAGACAATGCAAAAAATTGAATGTATATGAAATGAGAATTGTCAATGACATCTTTTATCTCAAATTGATGCCATCAATCTAGTTTTGCCTTACAAATCTACATGCTTTTTTAAATCTATGATAGTCAGTTGATCTAGTTGTGTATTGAACTTGAGCCTATCTATAAAACCATTGGAACAACTGAATGATGTAACTATTCTTTGAGAATGTTCCACCATGTTGTGTATTTCGATGAAATGCTGCTCTTGCCTACCAATGTGATTTTTCCATTCCTTGTGAGGACCATATACTCAAACTACCATACTTTTTTGCAAAAACTAATGCATGATGCCTTAGTATGTGCTGCAATATCAAAGATTAATGCATTAGTTAGAAAAATAAGCATTTAGAATCTATTAAGCAAGTTATAATGAAACTGTAAAATTATACTACAAATTCACAAGCATCTTACCATGTAGTGGGTGATATGATCCAATCCCCAAGCTACCCAAATTGCATCAACAAACTTTGTTGCTGTTTTCTCCAATAGGAGTGCATCTGCATATGAAAATTTGTCTTTTCTAAGCACTTCAACCATCTTATCGTGCTTTTTCCAAACTTCAAACTTCTTAAGCCTTGTTGTTCCTTTATCTTCAAAGTTTTGCGTATTGCAAAAATAACATCTTTCCAAACTGAGTATTGGATCCTAGTCAATTTTTAGAAGGATTTGATAAAAATCGATGAACTTTGGCTCCTCCCATCCTTTTGTATTTTAACATGTCCTTTATGAAAACCCGCTTTTGACAGCACTTTCTCTAATCGAGCTATTGCTTGTTTTGATGATGACTATGGCTTAGTATTCCATGCAAAAAATATATGAAGGTATATTAATTTGTCTATAATTCTCACCTCTCCATGAAGCATGCAAATATGAGCATTCTCTAGAGGAATTGGTATCATTGGTTTCAAGTTGGGATCTTCAATAGCTCTTGAAACTCCTGTGCTCCTCGAAATGTCTTTTGATGACTTTATACAATATAGACATGGATGTTCAAGTTTGCTCCATGAGATACATTGACCATACATTTCAATGTCTTCAAGTCTCCAGCTAAATGCCATTCCAAAAAAAAAATCACCTCTTTTAGAAACACATATGATCCTTTATAATATCTGGATTGCTTAACTTGCTAAAAATACAAGAAAAAACATCATGGTCCTCTTTGATAACCTGTCCAACATATGGAACCATAAGTTCTTATATATGCAAAACAGTTAATATTACCAAAAGAAATGGCATATGAATAATAGTATTTTTTACTTGAAAACATGCTAGCGACCACATGTCGTTTTCTGACACTGAAGTTAAGGTCCCTTGAGTTTGTTGCATTGTTCAATGCTCCATTCATGAGTGTAATACTTATTCTTTCCAGGATATGTCCTTTTATAACTTTCGATTCATCTAACTTTACCACCAGTATAAGTTTGCTCGTACTAACACTTGTAATATTACAGAAGTTCACTACAAATCTCAATAAATGATTCAAATCCACAAACAAGTTGTTGGTAGAATCATATGACAAATTGCCAGATTTTGAATTATAAATCTCATTGATGTGGAAAGGGATACCAATGACGTTTTGCATACCCCTGTTCAATACATCTCTCTCCAATTTAATCTGAAAAGGGCGAGGAATGGAAAACTTTCTAACGTGCAATTGTCCAAAAGCCTCTTTGATAATTTTAAATATACTAGCATATGTCTCCCTACTAATACTTGAAAAATCACATGCTCCCTGAATTAATGTTCGGTCGATAACCTTACCAACCTCGGTCATCAAGGCCTCAGTGACCTTGGACTTGATTCGAGAATATCAAAGTTCCTCAGCTGATTCTCATGCCTTGTACACCAACAAGAGCACGACAAAGCAGAAGAAGAAGAAAGGCCCGAAGCAATCGAAGCCAGACCAGAAACCAGCTCAACACAAGGAATAGTCGAATCCGCAGACAAAGAAGAAGCTGTTCTACAGACACTGCAAACGAAACAACCACAAAATACAAGACTGTCGCATACTTCAAGCAAAGAACAACAGCAAAGGGCAGTCGAATCAAGTGGCGAATGCAGCTGCAGAAGCTCCACAGCCTATTCAAGAAATGGATCATGATGCCTCCATGACCAACCATCAAGGAGCATCTGGTGACAGTTCTTGGTTCCTGGATTCCGGAGCCACTCAGCACATGACTAGCCTCATTAGCTGTTCCGAGTCCTAT
This sequence comes from Diphasiastrum complanatum, assembly GCA_029204225.1. Taxonomy (NCBI): domain Eukaryota; kingdom Viridiplantae; phylum Streptophyta; class Lycopodiopsida; order Lycopodiales; family Lycopodiaceae; genus Diphasiastrum; species Diphasiastrum complanatum. The sequence continues at coordinate 33,803,799 of CM055113.1, read as the reverse complement.
ACACCTTACAGTACTCAGAAATTTGTTCACCTTGGCGACAATAGCACACAAGCTATTAAAGGTGAAGGCACCATAAGATTATGCTTTGCAAATGATCAGTCTAAGCTACTCTCTAAAGTCCTGTATGTACCAAAGTTATCTATGAATCTGCTCTTTGTAAGCAGAATCACAAATCTAGGACACAGAATAGAATTCGAATGTGATCAGTGTAAAGTAGTTGATAGGACAAGCAAGATCCTAGCACTCGGAAAGAGACATGGATACTTGTATAAATTAAGTCATTGCTTTTCTGCCTCTAGTCAGGCTCTCAGTACTTCAATTCATTCAAATAAAGGTTTACTTTGGCATTATAGACTCTGTCATTTAAATCATGCTGCTGTACAACGAATGTCTAGAAAATCTATTGTTCTTGATCTCGACTATCCTCACGAAAAAGTCGAGTTACATGTCTGTCAAGACTGTCTAGTTGGTAAACAGACTAGGAAACCATTTAAGTCAAGCCATCAGCATGTTGCTAGAGGATTGTTAGATGTTGTACATTCAGATATTTGTGGCCCGATGAAAAATCCTTTGTTGAAGGATGCCAAGTATTTTATAACCTTTATTGACGAATTCTCCAGAAGAACGATGGTGTATTTCATAAAGAAGAAATCAAAAGCCTTCAACTGCTTCAAAATCTTCAAGGACAATGCAGAAAAGGAGACTGGAAGGATGATCAAGGCCCTAAGGTCAAACAACGGTGGAGAATATATCTCTGTCGAGTTTGAGGAGTACTGCCAAAGCCAAGGCATTGAGCAGCAATTCATCACTCCTTACAATCCTCAGTCTAATGGCTTAGCTGAGAGGAAGAACCGTACTCTGGTCGAATCTGCTAAGTGTATGCTATCGCATGCATCGTTGCCGAAAGATTCTAGGCTGAAGCTCTCTCCATTGCAGCTTACGTCCAGAACAGATGTTCGACCAAGGCCCTCTCAGACAAGACACCCCACGAGGTGTGGATAGGCTCTAAGCCTTCTTTGAAGAACCTAAGAGTGTTCGGGTGCATTGCCTACGCGTAGATCCAAAAGACACAAGGAAGAAATTGGACTTCCAAGGTCTCAAGACCATCTTGATGGGATATACTTCGTCTGATAACACCTACATGTTGTACGATCCTGATACCCAGCAAATCTTGTATAGTCGGGATAGTCTTTATCGAGGATCAGTTCGTAAGGCAAGGATATTCTCAAGAAGAACCTACATCTCCTGCCATTGACACGACAGTCCGAGCTTCTGGCTCAGGCATGTCTATTGTTGACCCACTTTGAGATAGCAAATCAGACAAAGATGTTGCTGCTACCCAGCAACAAGTCCCAGGAGCGGTTCATCAGTCGAATCATCCCAGAAGATCAAGCTGAGTGCGCACACAGCCCACAAGGTATACTCCTGAGTCTGCCTGTCTCTTAATGCAGGAACCGACGACAGTCGAAGAGGCACTTAGCCAACCAGACTCTGATCTTTGGAGAGAAACCATGGACAGAGAGTATTCCTCTCTGATCAATATACATTTCAAACACATTTTTTTACGACACTATCATAACTCAAGTATGTGCACCATTGATAATTAGCTATGCCATTCGATAGTTGACTATGGAGCACGTGAGAAACAAAAATGGTCAATATTGTTATGAATTTGGTTGCTAGGATATCCATTTTAGGTATTTATATTTGAGTATATTATACAAAGCAGTCCCATATAAGTGGTTTAGATTTGTCTCCCTGAGATTTCTTTCAAAGTGGTTATATTTGTCTCCCAAACAAATAGCTGGTTCATATTTGTCTCCCTAACATTTCTTTCAAAGTGGTGTCTCTCTCTCTCTCTCTCTCTCTCTCTCTCTCTCTCTCTCTCTCTCTCTCTCTCTCTCTCTCTCTCTCTCTCTCTCTCTCTCTCTCTCTCTCTCTCATTTTCTTTTTCTTGTGAAAGTATGTTTGTTATTCTTGAATTGTTTTGTAAATAGACACTTCCATAAACTTATACAACTTCAATAGATCAGACATGTACACTTTCGCCATGCACACACACATACATGCAATCATACTCTCTCTCTCTCTCTCTCTCTCTCTCTCTCTCTCTCTCTCTCTCTCTCTCTCTCTCTCTCTCTACCAACCTTTGGCCACCCTAAATATCTTTCCCACATTTCAACCATTGGCCTCCACCCAAGTCATTAGCCACCATTTTAAGCACTACCCATCAAAAGAATTGGCCGTCGCACAAAGTATTGGCTACAACCCAAAATGTATGCATGTCCAAAACGCTAATCTGTCAATGAATGGCCGACCAACTTTTGGCCGCAACTAATTTTGTCAGCCTTCGGCGGGCATTCTCTCTCTCTCTCTCTCTCTCTCTCTCTCTCTCTCTCTCTCTCTCTCTCTCTCTCTCTCTCTCTCTCTCTCTCTCTCTCTCTCTCTCTCTCTCTCTCTCTCTCTCTCTACTCAAGCCTACGTGGTACAGCATGGTTGGTTCACCACGCAAGCCTATGGTATGCCTATGTGGTTTGCCACGTGGCAACCCCCAAGTCTGCATAATTTGCCATGTGTTCGACCTACATGGCTTGCCATGTGGCAGCCTACGACAAGCTTATGGTAACATGGAGGGGCACGAGCAATGCATCGTCTTGCAAAAAAAATTGAAAATAAAAATATTGTGGTGTCACAAATCACAGGGAGGGGGAGGATGGCTAAGTAGATCATCAATTGTCTGCTCTGAGCATCCACCATCTCGACCACAAGCCGCCACCCAGATCGTCGGCTGCCTCATATATATATATATATATATATATATATATATATATATATATATAATCATTTTGAGGGAGCTACATTACATAGATTTTAAATTTGAGTGTTTTGATTGGGCCATGTGTAAAAACAAATAAAGAAAATAAATAAATAGCATCTTTTTAGAAAGCACATTTTGGCCTCAAATATTCTAATGCTTCAAGATCTACAAGATCATACTTCAAAACTTCAACCCGCAATTGAGGTTGTAATTCAAAAACAAACACATGTATTTGTTTTGTGAGTAACATATCATCGATTCCTAATATCGATGAAGTAAGCAAAGCAACATGAGTCTCTAATCATCTTGTTTGCTCCCAAGTGTCATGGATGCATACGAGCTTTAAATTCACATTCATGAAGATGAATTGTTTATGGAAGAAACTTTATTTGATTTTTGAGTAGTTCTAAAGTCTCAAAATAAAACTGGAGCTTAGAAAGTGAACCAAGTGGAAGGGTATTTTCATATTGTTTGAAAGTTGATGTAATGAATCCGTGTTCAGTGGCGGCAATGGTTCAACATTATCAACATCAAAAATGTCAGACGAATGGCCATATTGGTCTTTTAGCATAAGGGCAACTCCTCCTGCCAGGTGGTGTCCCAAGGGCAAATTTTGAAGAGGGTCATCAACAAGGTTTCTCGATGGTGATATTGTCCAAAAAGAAACAAGGCTATCTAAATCATTATGACCTAAAATGTGGTCCAAGTCTATGCAATGCACTTAGTGTGCACAAAAATAAGGATACGTCAGAGTGGACTATATGACAAATATTCATGCATGTATAAAGCAAGAAACTGAGGCAAAAGGACATTAGTATGTAGTGCATGCAAGCTATCATGATGATCATAAAAACCATGAGTTGTGCACACAGTATAAACATAAATAACTCAAGTAGTACTGACTAAATCCATGTATTGACATGATCGAGCATGTAATAGGAATGAATCCTGCAAGACTCATAATAATTAAGTATGTGTTCATGATCCGTCAATCACAAATGGTTACATTCTTATGATTCGTCACTCATAATTCACTACTGGAATCTAAATCCATGCTTTATCATTAAGAAATACTGGAGTATATGTCCAACCAAAATTCTACTGAATTTCAAAAAAATTCAGTTACCCTTCTTGGAACCATTATGATTCAATATCCAATTGAGCTCTCTGGGATACAATCACTAATGAACTGAGTCTATTTCTTGTCTGAGAAATACCCTACCAAGAATTTTTATATACTCTATGTTGGCGAAAGAATCTTTTCGGCCTCCCTCTTGAATTGTGATAGTCATTGTGATATGCATGTAATGTAAATTTGCAGCATGTTTACTGTAATTTCTCATAAATCAATCGACATTCGGGGAAATTTAGGTTGAACTTAGGAAGCAATGTTTCTAGAGCAGTTACTAGGACAATAATGACCACAAAAATCAGCAAAAATGAATCCTGCGAGAGATAAACTCAGTTGCAGCTTCCATGCCCTGCAGATGTTAGTAATATGCAATGAAAAGATAGTGATAAATAAAGGCAATGACAAGGTAGGCCAAACAGTCGTTGCTGAAGTGGGCTTTGCTATATTTGCAAAAAATCCAATGAAAATGTGAAGCTCTAACAGTCTAATGAATCTAATGCTTGTATGGCTGTGATAAAACTAATGTGCAGGAAACTTTATTTACGAACTAATGGCAAGAATACAATCCTAGTTTTGTATTACTATAAGCAGAACATTTGAATGCATAAAATCAGCAAAGACAGAGGTTCAGAAAACAAGAATCTTGCTGGCTTGGATCGATGGTAGGCTAGACGCGGAGATATTTTTAAGGCCTACTGGCAGGTCACAAGACTACTGCTGTTGCGGCAGCATTTGAAGTTGCCAAGCTTTGTAGTGGATTGGCCACCCCGCAGAATGCTGGAAATCTGCAGATCTGAATCACAGACATGGCAGACTGTGTAGAAAAGCACCCATTCGCTGCTAGAAAATCAGCTTGTTGCTCGCTGATTGGTAGAGCCTGTGTGTGCCCAATTTCTGCTTGGAAATTGCGCCCAGTCTCTATATCAAACATGAGCTCAAATTGCTGGCAAAAATTGTGCCCAAACTTGCTGCGATTCACCGATGGTAAAAAGGGCAATGAGCACCATCTATAGTGGCCAAAAAATGTGTCAAGAATGCCTGGTGCAGCAGCAATACCGCAATGCCAACTCAAATGACGAACATGTGAACAAAAATGCAAAAAGGCTACGGCCATATGGATGCTGAACTTCAAATAAGACAATTCGTCTGTCCAAAAGCACTTATCACCCAATCCAGTACAAAATTAGTCTGGCATGAGTGTCCTACTTCATCAAAAATAGAGTGCCTCAGGCATGAGCATTGATGTTCTGTCATGGCACTCAATTGGATGAATAACCAGAGGTGGTCTATAGTTGTGTTCCTGGGGCACTAACTCCTGAAGCACACTTGATGCATCACTTAGGGGCTGGAAAGAGACTTATGTGTTTATTAGCTCGATTTGTTAAAAGCTGTGGTGTCACTGTTAGGTGAGTTTGAGCATTAAAATACGTTTTTCTTTTTTACAATGCAATCTTTCTTTTTCACATTTTCAACAATTTCAAGATATCAAGGGGTAAGGCAAAGCTTCTGGTGAAATATCAATCACCTTGTTTATGAGCACAATTGTGCAGCGACTCTAGAAATTGGCATAGTGAATGTTTGCAAGATGTCAAAGACTGTGCCTCTGAATGTTAGGCAGCTTATGCCATGGGTCAACTTCTACTAGAATGATTCACACATTTTCTAGGCTCTATATGCTGTGCATTGCACCAACTTGTTGATGTATTGTTGACATAGGCGACCTACCAGTCTCCCATGTGGCTCCTGTTTATGAGGTTATAGATGTGCAAAGGGTTGCACAGAGGACCTTTCACTGAGTTCATGGACCAGATTCAGTATAACCACTGCCAACAATTTTTTTTAAGAATGAATGAGAGAGAGAGAGAGAGAGAGAGAGAGAGGACAACAAATATGGGACGCCAACTTTGCCAAACACTCTTGTATTGGATATGAGTGTGCTGATTCTTTTAATGCTGGAAAACCCTATCATGACGAGTCTGGCAGTTTCACCGCCTTTTGACCAACAACACAAAACATTGTTGAATGCTGGGAATTTTTCAAGATGTTTGAGAGTGCTGAACGTTTACTCACCTCTCTGAACCCTCTTAAACACAAGTAACTCGCAGGACAAGATAAAGGGTAATCGAATTCATGTTTCTGGAGTTTGTGGTTGACAAATACCACAAAATCCAGATTAAGCATGGCCCTCAGCAAAATCAAGGTTAGCAAAATCAAGCTTACACATTTGATATTATTGAAGTGTAGGCCTTTGCAAAGAATATACAAAACATTTAATAATTTTGCACAGTATACTAACTGGAACAGGGGATTCGTAAGATTGACATTTAAACTGCTCTCCACAAAAGTGATCAAGGCCAAAAACCCGGGAATCAGTCACTGAAAGCATGCATGCACTTGCATTTATCAAATTGATCACCAATAGTCACCACATGAACATGCTCCATCCCGGAAATGGTGAAAGCGATAAGCATCTCTTGCAATAATTTCACGTCCAACAACCTTTGAGATGAATTTAGTGGCAATGTGGCAGTCACTGCATATTCGAAGGTTCTTGACAAGATGGATTGGTGTCCCAGGAGGTGTGCTAATGAGCCCATAGGCAATGGCCAGCCGCTCACTGTGACACCAAAGGTACCACTCCTTTTCATCTTCTCCAACATCCTGCAGCACGATTGTTGTATCTGGAACATATCCCTCCAGTTTCGTTTTTTGAGAAAGATCTCTCAGGTAAACATATATCTCCTTGATTTGCGGGTGCGATCTATCTCTAGAAATGAAAGAGTGCACCCTGTTATTGACCTCAATCGAGCATTGTCCTGCTTCCTTCTTCACACCTTTATTGCTCATCACTTTTCTCAACTCAGAATAATCCTCCCACCTCCCAGCTGCAGCATAGATGTTTGAAAGCAGCACATATCCTGCAGCATCAAGTGGTTCCAACTTTATGATACTCTTTGTGATACGCTCAGCTATATCCAATCTGCCATGAATTCTGCATGCTCCAAGCAAGGCCTTCAACACATCTGCATTTGGCTCAATGGGCATGTTCATAATAAATACCTCGGCCTCATCCAAACACCCAGCTCGGCCAAGTAAATCCACCATGCAGGAATAATGCATAACAGTCGGAGTAAATAGATGGTCTTGGCTCATGGAATCAAAATAGTGTTGTCCTCTATTTACCAGACCCAAATGGCTGCAGGCTGAGAGTACGTTTGTGTAGGTGAGTGCATTGGGTTTTATGCAATCCCACTGCATTTGCGAGAAAAGTCTAAATGCTTCAGTTGCATCCCCATGCATGGCGTAGCCAGCAATCATTGCAGTCCATGAAACAACATCCCGGTTAAGATTTGCATCAAACACTTCTCGTGCATGTGACAGACTCCCACATTTGACATACATATCAACCAGAGCATTTTTCACAAAAAGATCCGATTCAAGGCCAGCTTTCCTGATATCCGTGTGCACTTCTTTTCCATGCTCTATAGCTGCCATATTGGCACAAGCATTAAGTATGCAGACATAGGTGAGTCCATCTGGATTCACACCTTGCCGCCTCATTTTTTGAAAAAGTGTTAAAGCCTCCTCGGCATTTTCCTGCTTGGAATAGATTGAAATTAATGCAGTCCAAGCAATCAAATCTGGTTTAGGCATTTCGTCAAATACTCGGCGTGCATCAACCAGGCTACCACATTTTGCATACATGTCAATAAGAGCATTTGCCACAAACACATTCGACTCACATCCGGCTTTCAAGATGTCAGCATGTACCTGCTTTCCCTGTTCTAATGATCCTATATTAGAAATTGCGTTGACTAATGCAACATAAGTGAATTTGTTTGGCTTCACATGTTCGCTCTGCATTTCTTGAAACAATTTCAGAGCCTCTGGACCCTGTCCACACTTGGCATAACTTCCAATCATCGCAGTCCAGCAAACCACATCCCTTTTTCTCATTCTGTCAAAAACTTGGCGAGCATCTTTCAGGCTCCCACATTTGGCATACATGCTCACAAGTGTGCTTGCAATATAGATGTTTGATTCATACCCACTTTCCAAAATGTGATCATGAACTTGCTTTCCCTCAGCTAGAGATTTCCATCTACAACATTCCTGTAGGAGATCTATATAAGCAAGAGAAATAGCCCATTTTTTGGCAGTATCCATCAGATTGATTGCCTGCAGAGACAAGGCTATCTGTCCTCTGACTGGAACCCTCCTCAGGATTCTGAACTTATTATGTTCAGAATTAGAAGTAGAACTTCCATTTGAAGTATCAAATGCAGTAGAACCACCAGAAGGCTGTGTATGCACTTGTGTCATGTAAGGTGCCATCCCATAAACTATTGGGATGGTAGCTAGGACCCATCGTGCCTTGCTCACATGCCTGCATTTGAAAGCTGACTGACATGATTTCATCTGTCCAAAAAAACAAGGAATACCACCTCAGGTCTCTCTCTCCCCCCTTTGTAAAACTGCCCATTTAAATCCGAAACCCTAAATCACACCCCGGATATATATCATTCTACATCTCCTTAAACTGCAGAATCTACATTTGCCAGTAATTTCAATAGTATAAACTGCTCTTCTTCTCAGATTTTGACGTTAGGGTTCAATAGGTGGGGTTTAGAATTTAGGATTTAGGAGCTATTTGTTATGCCCTGGAGCACACCTAAAAAGCGAAAATCTGAATCGTCAGCCATAGGCCATCTGCTGTAAACGATCAGAAGGCTGTATCTTGTAAGCCATCAGGTAAGATCTGTTTTCTTTTGCTCTGTACTCTTCTTTGTTTCTCGTGCAATCTCATGCGCTAGTCGAGTTTGTTGCAATCCTGAATCGCTGGTAGGAAGATGGTCTTTTTAAATCGCTGTAAGTTGGAATATCTCAAATACAGCCGCAGCAGCATCAGTATCTGAACATTTAGTGCGCTGTAGAAGATATTGATTGCCCAAATCGGAAGAATTCTCATAAGGAATTGTACCTCCTGTACCTGTGTCACTGCGCAAAGCCTTTACCTATTTCTCTGTCTTTGTCCTGATCTCCTATTCCTGCAAGTCTTTCTGCCTCAGCCATCCCCCAAGATTGTTGCAAATCCAGATTGATAGGCTACAGATATGAATGAATTCACCTTACCTTATTGGTTTATTGATGCTGCATAACAATGCGACCTGCGACAGGCAGTCTAGAAACACATATCTTTTAGGGTTTAGGGTTTAGCGTGTGGGTTTGTGGGTTGGGCCCGAGAAAGTCTCCAAACCCTGGTGCCCCATAACACAACTCACCTGCCCAGGGAAAATTTTCAAGCCGGGACTCGTGGCTACCATAAAAAATTCCTATACGCGCCGCCGGAGCCCGCCCCGCTTGCCCGAAAATAGCATGGGCCTTTTATTCCACTGGTCGCGAGCCCACGGGTTCGCTAGTTAATGTTGTCTTCGTGCTAGGAAGCGACAACGGTCTCCTTTTGACTAGTGATTGAGATAGGGGTTTGTGCATTTAGTGAGTGAATTTTTACGAGTTTAGTGAGTTTAACATGTTAAAAAATGCTCATCATAACAATCACCCAGCAACATAGAAAATGTCTCTTTTTAGTGTAACAAACTATACAAATGACCATTTTAAAAAGCATCCTTTTTAAAAAAATGACAAAAAGTGCAATTATGTATATCATTGACATCTTATGCACCAACAAAAGATAGCTGGCCAAACAGTGGGGGCATGATAGACAAAAAATGTGCCAATATCCAAAAATAATAACATTTCAACTGCATAAAATTCGCTATAATGCAGTAATTATTATGTTTCTCTTTGCTTCACAACTGCATTGGTCTTGACATGCCTATCACATAAAAGATTTCCCGATTGCTCAACCGTGGTTGGTGGATGAACATGTTTTGATTCACGTCCAATCCTTTGAGTTTGAGAAAAACATAGGACATATGTTTGCACGGAACATACCTATTTGATGACATGTTTTTAATAAAAATCAAAACATGTGCATGATGGCTCACAACCACTTGGTATGTTGATCCCATGTTGCTGCTATCATAGCTCTCTATTTTAAAAATTTCTACATCATTGTTTTGATTTTTATCAGTTTGAAGTACTTTACAATTCAAGCTAAGTCCTCTACTAATTCTCTCTTTGGCAGCAACAGAAACACTAGATCTTTTTTGCATGACCTTTCTTTTGCCAGATGACATAGGGTCTCCTAGATGCAGTTCACAACCAACATTATGGTCCTCATTTTCATAGTTGCTACTATGGTCAGGGAACATGGTGGATGTAGGATTTGCTAAATCTGTTTTGGTCTCTAGAATACAACCACCACTATTCAAACAATCAAGTTCATCTTGAGTCAGATTTGTGCCTATTTGGACAAACCAATTTTGCTCCTATCGGTAGAGGAGGTGTCACAATATCGTTGTTCATCGACCATGTGCATCTAACATCAGTAGCACAAAACCACATGAATTGATTTGTTTCACCATTAACATGTTTTTTTTTTAAAGAAACACGGAGCAACAACGGAACTAATCTGGCTATTGCATCTACCTCTACCCACATATTTCATTCCTTGACATTTTACACGACTCCCTACATTGACCCTACGTATAACCCACAAGCTATCATGGATAACACATCCTTGCAAATTTGAGATACTTTGCATATGTGAAGAGGAAGCCACACTTCAGCATAAATTTGGCGGAATGTTTTTATGACCACTTCTTGTAGGATGGCTATGCCTAAGCATTTTTTAAATATATTCCACATCTGGTCGATGCGAGACATTTTCATGATCTGCATTCCAACTTGTCCAATGTCTTTTGCGTCTGACAGCTTCAATAGTGGAACTGGCAGTATTGTCGTTAGTAGTAAGATCAATTGTTTCAACAATATTACGTACACTCTCTGAAAAAGAAGCACCAATAATGGAAGACCTTCGACCGGATCTCAATCTATCCATTAGATTTTGTAATGAGAGGGACCTGCATCTATATGATGACCAGCCAAAAAGGACTTTTCTCTGGCACCTTGCAATATAGCATTTGCCATGTCCCCAACTGCAACATCATATAAGCTCAATCTAGCGGAATAACTATCCACAGATTTCCAAATGCTATGCACAACTTCAGACAAATTTGTGGTTGGTATTGTTGACTCCACTTTGAGGTCCATCATCTGCTTTACAACCATCAAAATGTAACCCATAAAGTTATCTAATGCACTGTGTATTCTATTCCGCCACCATACTAACCAGGCCTCCAACTGTTGAAAGTCATTTTCATAAGTGTTTCCAATTTTCCACTGTTGACAGATTCCTTGAGGCCAACGTTAACAATAAGTTGCGAGGGTCGAGGCATCCTGCGTGCGTAAGACATGGCCCAATGAGCTTGTAAATTATCTATGTTGGAATAAACTAGACTTTGGGCCATGTGATTAAAATAATATTAAAAGGCCACATTGGAAGTTAAACTTAGGAAGTTCAATGTTTGTCGCTTCTAGCACATATCAAAATTTGTTGCTCTCAACCATTCAACCACTCATCGTGTTGTAGTATAGTTCTTTCCCGCCTTCACCCTTCCCACCGAGCTCGAATCTTAAGCTTGCATTAAAGACCCTCAACCCAAAAACCAATCAAGAAACCGACTCTTCATGAATCCAACAGCCAACCAAGCAAGAACCCAAAAACATGCAAATGATCTACATTACTGCTCAGTTGAACAACGATGGAATCTACTTCTACTTTGCTGCAAAATGAACTGAAATCAGATCCTAAGCACTACTATACTTGCATAAATTGACAAAACAAGAAACAAGAATTGATCTACAACACTTTAGAAGTCCAAGAATCAAGAAACCAACCAGTCTTTTGATTCTTGGACATCCCAAGAACATCAAGAACTAGAATGTTGGAGGATATGCAAGATTTATATCACATTTCTAGCCTATTTAGTTTACTTGAATGTTGATTCCTACATTAATCCACAAACAAGAAATGAAAACTAATCCACTCTAGGAAAACAGGAAAACTAATCCACTCTACAATCCACAACCACACTCATAGGAGGGAAGGGCAAGATCATGAATGCATTCACTCAAGAAACAAGCATGATCAAGGAGCTCAATGGATGCACCAAAACTCATGGAGGCTCTTCTCATTTCAGCATGGAGTAAGTACATTTCATAAAAAGCTCCTCTTCACAAAGAGGGGGTCTCTTAAATAAGCAAGAGAGCTCCTTAGGTGGCATCCTAGTGGCATTTCCACCTTACACAAATTACAAGTGGAATAATGCCCTCCACTAGAGGTCACCATCAAAAGGTGGCTCACTCTACTTTCTTAAAGAGGGGTCTACTTGACACTTGTATCTGCCATTGACAGTTTCGTCTTTGGTTTCTTGGCAGACACTAATTTCTGGGAGGTCTATATCCTTCATTTGCTTCTGGGTGTTTCCGTGGTTCTTCTCTCAGTTGAAGTTCCAGTCTCAAGGAAAACCTTTGATCTGCAAGTTACACAAACTTCGATTATTAGTCTCAAGGGGATGGACTCATCATCAAAAAATTGGCGGTAGGAACAGATTTGAGGAATGGTTGGTGACGACAAGGAAACATGATGAGGGCCTAGCGAAAGGGTGAAGGAACATATAGTTCTACAGTTGCAGCCTTGGACCCTTGCAATGTCGAGCTTTGACCACCACTTGCTAGGTGAGGAGCTCACTTTATTTGCAGGTTCACGGTTGTCTTCATCTTTCTTTTTCTACGGCTCTTTCTTTTGATCCGTTACTTTTGGATCTCTTTGGGCTTCATAGGAGGGGTTCAACTATCATTACTCTAGAGAGTTTCTTTTGATCAAGATTGATCTGACTCATCTGTTGCTTAAGTTTTGTTCTTTCCTCCTCAGCTTCTTGGATCTTTCTCTTTATTTCTCTTAGCTGCTTCGCCTACTTTTGTAGGTCTTTTCCGGCTAAACAACCAATATAGGTGGTCGTTGGTCTCCGCAAGACATTTGCAATGATCTATCAACTGCTTCGGTAAGACTATCAAAAATTGGAGATTTCTCAAAAGAATAGTAAACTAATGATAAACAAACAGATGGAAGGGTGCTATTTTTCTTGGTGAAAGACGCTATCCCATAGCTCCACCGGATTGTGCATACCTGCATCACCCTGCCGCTCTGATACCAAGTTGAAATTCTGATAGAATCTAGTGCAGTATGCAGATCACATCACATAATCACCATAGCCACTCCTCACAAGCTCTCATAGATGGCACAACAATAGTTACTAGATTACAAAGAAACACTGTACATATAGAGTATTCACAAACTGCATTTATGACAACTTTATTCGTAGAAGGAATGTACGCTTTGTAAGTCTTGCTTGCTTCACTATAGCCAAAAAAACACACCCTTCTTTGATGAAGGATCTTCTTTAGTTCTATCATCAAGAGTGATGTTGACAAAACAAGTACAACCATAGATCCTACAATGCTTGGCCTCCTACCATAGAGGACCTCAAAGGGAGTCTTACCATTCAAAGAAGCACTTGTCCTCCTGTTACAAAGATAATTAGCACATGCTAGAGCTTCCCCCCAATAGGACTTAGCAAGATTAGCATGTAGTCTCATTGTCTTGGCACATTCACAAAGGGTTCTATTCTTCCATTCTGCCACTCCATTCTGTCGTGGAGTCCTAGGACTAGAGTACTCCCTCTTAATCCCATGTGCTATGCAAAAATCTTTGAACTTATTTGAAGTGTATTCCCCTCCATTATCTGTCTCAAGCATTTGATCTTTGTATTGAATTGATTTTCCACTTCATTCTTAAACTTGACAAATGCAGCAAACAATGCATCCTTGGTTTTAAGAAATTAGACCCAAGTATACCTACTAAAGTAATCAATAAAAGTTTCATACATTTTTTCCCCACCATTTCTAGTTGTACTAAAAGAATGAAGATCCGAATGCACAAGTTGAAAAGCTTCTTTAGATCTAGAAGTAGATCTAGTATAAGCAAGTCAATGAGATTTGGACAAGGCACAATGTTCACAAAATGTATTACTTGCAACAAGACTTTTAGGGAGACCAAGAACATGCTCTTTCTTTGCCATTACCTCCAAAGATTTGAAGTTGGGATGGCCCAGCCTCTTATGCCAAACTTCTTGGTTTGTCAATGTTTGGAGAGAGAGGGGAAGAATTTATGACAAACACGAACGAGAAATGAACTCGAACAAGAAGCAAACGAGAAATGAACTCGAACAAAAAATGTTCGTGAGCGGCAGAATGAACTATACGACTCTCTCCGTAAGCATGACTACGCCTATCAGAATGGCAGAACTTTAGTGATAGAAATCACGGTCATTCTAGATTATGTAGCCAAACATTAATAGATGAAGTGCTAGAAGAATAATTTGTCGCGAATAACAAGACAAATTATATGTCGTGAATGATTCGCGAAGAGCTAGACTGTGCTCGACTGATAATTAGTCGCGAATGATTTGCAAAAGACAAGACTAAATGTTAATCGTCTATTACCAGTAAGAGCAACTAGAAAGATCAGACAAAAAGAATGATAAGCATAGCAATATTAACATAGATCTGAACGCAGAACAATGATCTGTATCAGATTAAGTATATCATGTATACATGTCAATAATGCGGTAGAGCACAATACAGTAGCGGACGAAACTGCGTGCTCTACAAAGCTGACTACTTGCTCCATCAAAATGTATCTCAATGTAATTCATCATCGATTATCCCCAAGGAACTTGCACTGGCTGGCTTAAACTGTGTAGAAACAGTGTCACGATTCTTTCGTCTTTTCTTCGTCTGTGCGAATTTGCACGCAAATATGCACACTACGTGACAACATTAGTAAAAATGCAGCATGAATGGAGGCAGATTAAAATGGGATTTAGGAGAGCTAGAGGGAATAAATCCAACACTCCCCCTTAATCTGGATCCATGAATGCCTTGATCTTCAGACTGAGCAATGCACAAAATCTGTTGTGTGCATTAACACTGAGTGCTTTCGTGAAGATGTCTGCAACCATGTCCTGCGTTCTGCAGTACGTTAAGCTTACCTCTCTGTTGAGAACCTTGCCCCTGATGTAGTGATATCCGATCTCAATGTGCTTGCTTCTAGAATGAAATCTAGAGTTGGCCGATAAGATAATAGCACTTTGATTATCACAAAATAAAATTGTAGGGCTGCTCTGATAAAGATTGATATCTGATAGCAAATTTCTCAACCAAAACGCTTACTTAATAGATTGAGAAGCAGCAATATATTTTGCTTCAGTAGAAAAAGTGCGATAGAGGTTTGCTTATGATTGTTCCATGAAATAGGACCACCGTTGAAGAAGAATGTAAATCTAGATGTGGACTTACGACTGTCTGCATCTCCTCCCCAGCTTGCATCAGAATAGCCACTAAGCTGATGAAGATTGTCGTTGCTGACATCTCCATAGCAGATGCACTGGTCCATGGTAGCTCGAATATACCTCATGACTCGAATAAGAGCCTTCCAATGGGTAATGCCAGGATTGGCCATGTATTGGCTAAGTGAGCTAACATCAAAAGAGATATTTGGTCTTGAACAGACCATTGTGTACAGGAGAGATCCTAGTATCGATCGATACATACCCTCTCATTTGCTCCTCTTTGTGCTTGGTGTGGAGACATTGGTCCTTCGACAAATGCAGGCCCGGATCCATTGGTGAGTGAGCTAATTTACAATTTATCCAATTGTATCTGTTAAGTTGTCTCTATGGATTTGAATTCCAAGACAGAAGTGAGCTTCGCCCAGATCCGTCATGTCGAATTTTGAGAACAGCTCATCGTCATATTCATTTTTGAGTCAACTACAGTAAGATTGACACAAATTTAGTTAAAATTTGTCCAATCTTTAGTCCAGTCGTTAAACACACTGATCCAATCTTGAGCATGCACAGTTCCTAGTAACAACATCCCCACCAACAGATTTTGGGCGGGGGGGAGAGTGGATATGCTTGGATCCACTAGAGCAATTACACTGCCAACAACAACATCAGCAAGATCGACAGCCAAGGTCACAAGTCAAATATGAAAACGACAAGGCTAATAAGACAGATGGGCAATCCGAAGCAACTCAATCAGAAGAAGTACCCCAGTCACGACGAAGATCTTTCAAAAAAGAGGAAACATAAGTATTGGAAAATTAGTCTCCTTCTTCAACCAACCTCTCGTCATACATCTGCATCCATTCTCATGTCTATCGCCCACACCATCTACCGGGGGTATAGGCAGTCCGGATGACAAGAGACAACAAAGGTCCTTTGATCGGAGCCTCGGGGAAAATCAGAACGATCGTCGTAGGTGGATTCTGGGGAGAATCCACGAAAAATCTTGCAGTTTCGATGATTTCAGGGAAATCATCGATGATAGCTAAGTAATTGACTGTGTAGGCAGCTGGTTGAAGCAATTGGATTTGCAGGAGAGCTATAAAGAACAGTGTTACATAGACATGGTAGCTTATAGGGTGTAATTGGGTGGAAATTTTCAGAAATTTCTGGTTTCGTGGGGTGTTGATGGTTTGGTGAGAAAATCAGCCTATTTGGAGTCAATATTGCACCAATTTCAGAGCCATAAATTGCCTCAGAGATGCCTTGAGGTAGGGCGACCTCATCCAGGCAGGGGCTGCAAGAAGAAACTCAGAGAAAGACTGAGCAAAGTCCAAGAAACCTCCATTCTTCCTTGAGCTAGGGTTTGCAAGCAGAAGGTGGTGGATCTCTATTTGTGGTCATCTAAATTTGATGTTGTAAGGCATTTTAGAGGGGCGCCCTGCCACTGTCAACAAGATGGTAAAAGGCCATGGGCGGCCGTGCACAAAGGAGAGAGCTAGATTGAACCATAGCCATAGCTTTAGCAAGAAAGGTTCTTGCTTGAGGAGAGAGCAAAGGAGGAAAGAAGATGGAGGAGCCACAGGCAGTCGCGCGCACCCAGCGTTGCTAGTGCGGCAGCGGCTGGAGGAGTCCAGCGACTATATGGTGGGGGATCAGCGCGCAAGTCTAATCGGGACTGTTGGATAGGACCCTACGAAAATGGATGGTACAGATCGACCCTCAAGAATGAAGTGTGGGCCATGGGATTTGAATTAGCCATTAGATATGGCTTAAGAGGACCCTAAAAGGCTTGAAGGCCATTTCCATGAAGAAATTCATTAGAAATCTTCACATTGAAGTTTAAATTGGACCCGAAGTGCCAGAAGGGCAATTCTTCATTAAAAATCTTTGAAATGAAGAAACAGTCAATTTTGCAAGCCGATTTGGTTTTGGGCCTATCTTTGGCTAGAAAGCACCTTTTTTGGCCATTCTAGGACCAAATTGACCCCTGAAACTGGCTGCTCAGAGCTAGCGGATAGAGCAACGTCACAAAGTAGGGAGAAAGGTGTTTTTGTTACCATTCTACCAACCGGAGTGCAGGTGACCTAGTGATGGGCTACATTCGCTATTTGGGTACCGTAGGGCCAAATTTGGGGCTATTTTTGGCTGGTGAAACATGTTACAGGGTGGTACAATGAGGCATTATCGCTTCAGAATCATTGTTACTTACTCCTAACATGGTAACATGGTGTTTAGAAGTGATAAATGCAATATGGGAGCGAATGGTAGAGGAATTGTGTGGAGAAAGCTAGTTTTGGTGACGGAAGTGCAGATTGGCGTCGTGACTACTCATCATTGGCGACAATTTTGAGAGGGCAAGCAATCACAGGTGAGAGGCAGGCATGGTATGCCGATTACAGGTGAAAAATTCTTGTGATCAGGTTCAACTTTTGGGGTTCAAACCAACCAACGTCAAGTGGCGTTTTGGGGAAACGCTCTCATAGGTATGATCGGCAGTGGCATTGTTGAGTCAAGTGATAGCTGCATTGACACACACATCTGTAGCTTGAAAATTTCTCATTTGGAGGGAAATATGGGCTAGCTTGGAGGTACACACATTTTGGCAGTCACAGGTGATGGAAGTGCGAGGTGGTGCCATTTGAAAGCCATTGGGCAAGATAGCGGACTTGCATTGGACAAGCTGTGTGTGGGACACGCAGAGGATGAAGAACGATCGATAATCACACTTTGGGTGCTCTTGGTGAGTGGTGAGTGTGATGATTTTGTGGTTTTGCAATTGATAAGTGAATTTTGATCAAGCCATTTTAGTTGTGGAGCAGTGTATCAGGTTTGTCATTGTCATGGGAGTTTAGATCTGAGTCAGAGTTGTATGTGGTTGTGCATTTGCTACGTCAGGAACAAAGTAGTCATTTTATGCTCATTGACTTGTCATTGTCTACTAGTTGTTTATCTGGTGAGGGTGAATCTTATGGTGGCAGTAAGATTTCCTCAGGTTGAGCCTCAATCGCTCATGTATGTCAACTTTACAGGTCTGTGCTTGTAAGTGTCTGATAGGATGTCAGCCTAGCTAGATGGAGGATGTAAGTCTCATGGTGGCAGTGGGATTTTCTCAGTTTGAGCCATGTCGCTCATGTGGTCCACTTGTGGTCAAATTGGATTGGAGATGAGTCAGTTGGTCGAGAGTGTGGTAGACTCTCTATATTTGCATTGTGTTTACATGATACTTTGTGAGTTAAACCTGGTGGTTTGTTGGTGTGCTTGAGTGTGAGTCAAGTACATAGTAGCTATGATATGCATAACATCTTTTGGACACTCCAGACGCTGCTACAATATATTGTTTCTCACTCTTATCACATTTGAGCTTAAGGGAGAGAGTTAGAAATCAGCTTGTGATCTAATTCATTAGTATGAGCTCTAAATGTGATGATGTAATTAGTGTACGGTTTATTTGGTTTACTGTATATGGTTATGATCAAGACGTGACCCGTTAAGATATATTGATCGGGCACTGATCCCGTAGATGGCTACAAGGGTTAGCCGGGTAGCCACACATAGGAAGAATTAGCCTGTACATAGTTATTTACAGTACTTGCTATATTTGGGGGCATGTCCCAAGTTTGTCGATCGAATTTGGCCATATTGGGCCCGACCTTAGTTTGACAGGTGGTAGGCCAATTTTAGGACACCTGTCTTTTCATGCAGTTTGTGAATACTCTATATGTACAGTGTTTCTTTGTAATCTAATAACTTTTGTTGTGCCATCTATGAGAGCTTGTGAGGAGTGGCTATGGTGATTGTGTGATGTGATCTGCATACTGCACTAGATTCTATCGGAATTTCAACTTCATGAGCATCAAGCACTCATCAAGAACAGCACTTGGAGGTTGGTGGAACTTCCAAAAGGCAAGAAGGCAATTGGGTGTAAGTGGATCTTCGAGATCAAGACTAAAGAAGATGGATCAATCAAAAGGTACAAGGCAAGATTGGTGGCAAAAGTGTATGCTCAAGAGTATGGCATTGACTATGATGAGACCCTTGCGCTCGTGGCAAAGATGGTAACAATTCGAACTCTTTTCTCTCTTGCAACTCTTTATGGTTGGGAAATGTGGCAAATGGATGTTACTAATGCTTTCTTGAATGGTGATCTTGAAGAGGAAATCTACATGGAGCAACCCGAGGGCTATGTTTCACATGATGAGCCTAATCATGTGTGTTTCCTACAAAAGTGCTTGTATGGGGTTAAGCAAGCACCAAGAAGTTGGTATGCTAAGCTCAATTCCTTCTTACTCTCTCAAAAATTCATCACGAGTGAGTATGATCAGTCTCTCTACTTTAGATTGAATGATAATGGTGACATCACTTTGCTTTTGATCTATGTTGATGACATAATCTTAAGTGGTGATAGCAATGAAGATATAGATGACATCAAGATGGCACTTAAAAGTAAGTTTGAGATACAAGATCTTGGTAAGCTTCACTATATCTTAGGAATAGACATTGTTAGGACTTCTAGTTCTACTTTCATTTATCAAGAGAAGTATTCTAACTCTATTCAAAAAAGATTTCATATGGAAAATTGCAAAGTAGTTTCTATCCCTATGGAATCAAATGTAAAGCTATCTATAAGAGGTAATGAAAGATCCTTCGAGGACATTACTCTCTATAGAAAGCTCATAGGATCTCTTATTTGGTTAACAATCACAAGACCTGATCTAAGCTATGTGGTTGGTAAACTGAGTCAATTCATGCAAGATCCTAGTGAGGCTCATTGGAAGCTAGGAAAGAGAGTACTAAGATACCTCTCTGGATCTAGAGATTTTGGCATCTTGTATGAAGGATCTTCACCTAACCTTTGTGGTTTCTCAGATTCAGATTTTGCAGGTGATCAAATGGATAGGAGTTTAACAAGTGCCTTTGCAATATATCTTGGAGAGGGAGCTATCTCATGGCTAGCAAAGAAGCAACCTACTATCTCTCTATCTTCCTTAGAGGCCGAATACAAGGCATTGCCAACATGCACCAAGGAGATGCTTTGGATAAAGAGGATGCTATTGGATCTTCACTTGCTGGATTCTAAGAAGACAGCCCAAAGCTTGGCAACCAATCCAGTTTTCCATGCTAGGGGCAAGCACATTGAGATTGCTCATCACTTTGTGAGGGATCAAGTCATTGCCAAAGAGGTGGAGCTTCAACATGTCTATTCATTGGAGTGTGTGCCTGATATCTTCACCAAACCATTCAGAAAGGACCTGTATTATATGCATAGATCTAATCTTGGAATGTGTTCAAGATCTATGTTAAAAAAAGGAAAAAAGGAAGAAGAGGGAGTGTGAAAATTGTCAACATTTCCTAGCTAGTTTGAGGCCTAAATTGGCAATTTTTGCACATAGTTTTGGTGCTAGAGTTTCACACGTGTGAACCAGGCCTAAAGTTTTTTATTTACTGTATTTTTTCAGTATGAAGAAGTGTCAAACTTCAGACCCTTCGAAATGAGACCATTTTGATGTATTTTGGTCATATATGTCATTTTTAGCTATTTTTCCTATATAGGGAATATTTAGATTTAGGGTCAAGTACCTAATAGAGAGAGGAGAGAGAGTCATCTTCCTCATCCATAAATAGTAGAAAATGCATGGAGAAACAGGTTGGAGAAGCTTATTGTATTGTTGAGAGAGATCAATAGATCATTGTCACAGTTTCTTCCTCCATTGTGAGGATTGCTTTGTGTATTGTCTTCAAGCTCTTCTGTATGGTCTTGGGTGCTATCCAAGAGCGGTAGGGTGCTGTTCCACGGCCTGTTTACTGCTATTTTTGGCTAGCATCAGTATCTTTCATAAGTTTATTTTGTCTCTTGAATGCCTTGTCAAGTTCATGTGTATCAAAGGTAGCATTAGGATGCTTTGCCATTTCTAGCTTTTGTAGCTTGTTGTGCAAAGATCTTAGCCAGAACATTTGGGATCTTAGGTCCATTCAAGATCCACTTTTTTCACAATCCATACAGCTTATTTTGAAGCTTGACAAGCTGCGATGTACCCTGTCTTGGTTGAAGAAAGCGCAGGTCGAAGGCATTTCCATCATAACACAGAATGTGATCTATACTTCCCTGAATATATCTCATCACTCTCTTTAATGCTTTCCAATGAGAGATCCTAGGATTAGACATGAATTGACTTAACGTTCTAATAGTGTATGCTAAATCTGGTCTAGTACATAACATCGCATACGTCAAAGATTCGATTAGTGAATGATAAGGGTACTTCGCTAAGTCGAGAACTTCACTATCAGTCTCAGCACAAGAAGATTTAGTCAATACAATACTTGGATCCATTGGTGTATCTATTGGTTTGCAATCAGACATTTGAAAATATTCTAAAATCTCTTTTAAATATGTCTGCTGGCTAATATAGATCTTCTTTTGAAGTCTATTTCTAGTAATGTGAATTCCTAGCAAAGAATGAACAGCTCCTAAATCAGTCATGTCAAATTCATTTGATAGATCACTCTTAGTAGTGTGCAGTAGAGAAGTGTCGTTAGACTGAATAAATGCATTATCTACGTAAAGAGCTACGTGAACTAAATGGATACCTATATGCTTGGAATAAACATTACAGTCAGCTAAATTGTTTGCAAAAGCCAGTGAGATAAGAAAAGAGTTGATTCTATCAAACCATGCTCTTGTGGCCTGCTTTAGACCATAGATTGCTTTGTGCAGTTTGCACACTTTGCGCTCTTGGCCTTTGACTTTGAATCCCTCCATTTGGATGGTATACAGCTCTTCCTCCATGTTGTCTTAACATCCATTTGGTGCATTTCGAGGTCTTTGGCATCTGCTAATGCAGTCAGAGTCCTGCTTGACTGCATCTTAATGACAAGACTGAAAATTTCTTGGTAATCCACTCCTTGGACTTGAGTGAATCCTTTAGCCACCAGTCGTGCTTTCCATTTGGCAATCAAACCATCAAAGTTGATCTTCTTCTTGAAGATTCACTTGTTGTCGATAACTCTCTTGAGCGTAGTCCAAATAAACCGAGAGATTAAGTTTGTTCTATTTGTAGTATTGTTATCATGTCTCATCTTGGTAGCTCTTCATCTTTATTATACAATGAAGCTAGAGTCATTGACAAGTTCAATGGTTCTGACTTCTACATCTAAAAGTTAAAACTCTGAATGATGTTGATATATAGAGATCTTTGGGATGTAGTAGAAGGTGTAGACCTAAAATCAGAAGATGGTGATCAAGCAAAGGCATGGAAGATCAAAGATTAGAAGGCCTTAGCATGTATCTCACTCAATCTGGCCGACTCCCAAGTTTCTCAATGACAACATGGAGGAAGAGTTGTATACCTTCCAACCGGAAGGATTCAAAGTCAAAGGCCAAGAGCACAAAGTGTGCAAACTGCACAAAGCAATCTATGGCCGCAAGAACATGGTTTGATAGAATCAACTCTTTTCTTATCTCGTGGATTTTGCAAACAATTTAATTGACTGTAATGTTTATTCCAAGCATATAGGTATCCATTAAGTTCACATAGCTCTTTACGTAGCTGATGCATTTATTCTGTCTAATGACACTTCTCTACTACACACTACTAGAAGTAATTGTCAAATGAATTTGACATGACTGATTTAGGAGCTATTCATTCTTTGCTAGGAATTCATATTACTAGAAATAGACTTCAAAAGTAGATCTATCTTAGCCAACAGACATATTTCAAAAGGATTTTAGAAACATTTTAATATGTCTGATTGCAAACCAATAGATACACCAATGGATCCAAGTATTGTATTGACTAAATCTTGTTGTGCTGAGACTGATAGTGAAGTTCTCAACTTAGCGAAGTACCCTTATCATTCACTAATCGAATCTTTGATGTATGCGATGTTATGTACTAGACCAGATTTAGAATACACTATTAGCACTTAAGTCAATTCATGTCTAATCCTAGGATCTCTCATTCGAAAGCATTAAAGAGAGTGATGCGATATATTAAGGGAAGTATAGATCACATTCTATGTTATGATGAAAATGCCTTCGACCCACTCGTCCTGCGAGGCTACTCCGACTCAGATTGAGGAGGAACAGTCTCTACCAGAAAATCTACCTCTGGGTTTTGTTTCCATCTGGCAGGGGGACCGATTTCGTGGAACTCAAGGAAGCAGAAATTAGTTGCGCTTTCTTCAACCAAGACAAAGTACATCGCAGCTTGTCAAGCTTCAAAAGAAGCTGTATGGATCGGGTTATTACTTTACGACTTACATCACACTCAGGTCATTTCTACCACCATTCTGTGTGACAAAGAAAAGAAAACGATGTTGACATACAAATGCACATCATTTGTAAGTGAAAACTTTTTCCCGCAATGCTCTAGTGATAGTTGTTTGTCAGACATAAAATGTATTCTCCCTTCAAGCCCGAATGACTAACTCGCTAAAAACTTGCTTTCAAGTCCTTCAGTTCCTGAGAGAAAGAAAGAAGTTAATTATCAGCATACAAATGCACATCATGCGTAAAACCCTCCCCACAATGCTTCAGTGTTAGGGGCATACAATACGCTCCCTGTCCAATAGTCATAGCCGTGATGAACTCACTAAAGACTGATGTCCCTCATGATAAAGAATTTTTTACAGTTAGCATACAAAGTTCAAATGCACATCATGTATAAAGACGCTCTCCAGCAATGCTCCAGTATTAGTTATTTGTCGGTTGTAAAATAAACTATCCCTTTAAGCATCAATACATAGTTGTTGTGAACTCTCAAAGTCATGTTCTTGGAAAGAAAAAAAGGTCTCTCTCTCTCTCTCTCTCTCTCTCTCTCTCTCTCTCTCTCTCTCTCTCTCTCTCTCTCTCTCTCTCTCTCTCTCTCTCTCTCTCTCTCTCTCTCTCTCTCTCTCTCTCTCTCTCTCTCTCTCTCTCTCTCTCTCTCTCTCTCTCTCTCTCTCTCTCTCTCTCTCTCTCTCTCTCTCTCTCTCTCTCTCTCTCTCTCTCTCTCTCTCTCTAGTGGAACAACATCATACTGTTGTCCGCTGATCTTAACATATGTGCTTAAAGGTCCTAATACTATTGTTCTACCACCTCCACCTTCATTTATCTCAGCTATGTTCACTGAGAGCCGTTTGCGAGAGCAAAAGGTTTTTAATGTCCAAGTCAGAGGTATTACGAACTCCCATGATGTTGTTGGTGAAGCTAAAAAGTTTATTGAAGAGAGTCTTCAACACCACCACAAGGATATGGATACTGCATGGTGGCCTAAGAAAGACCCAGGTACTCTTGTCATATGCTTTGCATCTGCAATTGGTCATCATGAAGTGTTAGGGAAGAGATCTACATTGTGGGGCACCATGATATACCTAGATAAAGACCTTACTTTCATTCAGGCTCAAGAATGGAAAAAAGCAAAACAGGAGGCTCTAACGAATGGAAAACGGTTGATATATAGGGATGGTATCATTAATTTTGTAGATATTAAACCTGTTGCTATTAATGAGAGGTATGAGATTGTTCAGAGTCAGTGAGAGAGTTAGAGCACTAAACAGATGTCGGGTGAATCTATGAATGGTCTTCGTACCATATAATCTTGGACATTATCCTCTTTTTAGTTAGTTTGATTTGAGTTATGTTGTTTGACGACATTGCTTCGTCTTGGTTCCACTTTATCTGATGTACTTGTTCGTCTTATATTCCTTTTGGCATGAAAAAGACGTTAATAAAGCTTCTTCTTCTTCTTCTTCTTCTTCTTCTTCTTCTTCTCTCTCTCTCTCTCTCTCTCTCTCTCTCTCTCTCTCTCTCTCTCTCTCTCTCTCTCTCTCTCTCTCTCTCTCTCTCTTCTCTCTCTCTCTCTCTCTCTCTCTCTCTCTCTCTCTCTCTCTCTCTCTCTCTCTCTCTCTCTCTCTCTCTCTCTATGGCAGCAAAGCGCCTTCTCTCCCTCCCTCCCCCCTTCTCAATGGCTCCCTGCAGTGATGGCATCCTGCTACTGATGCTGATCGCTACCTTGCTGCTGTTGGCCCTCCATCGCTACCCTGCCATAACTATCTTCCCATCGCTACCTGACCTGCCATACCTATCCCTCCCATCTGCCATCGCTACTTGTTCATGCCCTGTCTCCCTCGCTACATGTCCCGTTGCCTACCCATCTCCCTCTCCCTCCTGCCATCATTACATATCTCCCTCGCACATCTCCTCGCTACCTGTACCTGTCCCTGTCCCCGTCCATGCCCTCCCCTTTTGCCTCCTGACTCTCTCTCTCTCTCTCTCTCTCTCTCTCTCTCTCTCTCTCTCTCTCTCTCTCTCTCTCTCTCTCTCTCTCTCTCTCTCTCTCTCATTCAAAAATCGAGGTATAGCATCTTCCTCAGAATTCATTTCTCAATATCTATGCAACGTTATTATTGAAGGCCCTCAATGCTCTCTAGTTGATGTATCAGAGATTCTTTGTTATTCTCTGAATATCCAGGGGAAAGGCTTCAGATGTGATATCTCTGAAATTGTCTGTTTCCAACCATCCCCACAAATGTGATATCTCTAGGATTGCAATCTTCCAACCATCCCTGCAAAAGCACTGCTAAAAAATCAAGTGAGAGCTAAAACTAATCAAGGAACTACATATTATGTGGACTTCTATGCATTACATTTTCTACTCTTAACATTTTGTTTGTCATAACTCTTATATTGAAGCCACGGAAATTTTTTGCTAACGTGCTGAAGTTAGAATACATCGGCTCGCATGAGAACTCAAATACAAACCATAAACGTTTCAAGATAAACCCAATAAAAGTTTCAAGATGTTTTTGCATTGGTCAGCGAGTGTCAGTGCCCACCCAATAAACGTTTTGTTTGTGATAACTCCTATAATAATGAAGCCACAAAAAATTCTTGCTAGCGTGATGAAGTTAGAATACATTTGTTACGTGATCCCACGAGAGAGAGAGAGAGAGAGAGAGAGAGAGAGAGAGAGAGAGAGAGAGAGAGAGAGAGAGAGAGAGAGAGAGAGAGAGAGAGAGAGAGAGAGAGAGAGAGAGAGAGAGAGAGAGAGAGAGAGAGAGAGAGAGAGAGAGAGAGAGAGAGAGAGAGAGAGGCAATGAGGGAGAGCAGGAAGGAAGCATCAGCATGCAGAGAGGGAGGCAGTAGGCAGCAACGATGGAGTGTGAGGGCAGCAATGTAGGAGCGTTAGGCTTTCCGGAGAGCAAGAAATAGGGACATGGGAGGCGAGCAGCAATGGCTATGGTGCCCATGGGAGAAATAAGGAACTTAGAGAGTGTGTAAGGGTGTTCTTAGCTCACCCTACTCTCCCTATGTGTGACATATCGGAGTAGACTGAGTTAACACCACCCTTACATCCTCTCTCTAAAATATCTTATATATATATATATATATATATATATATATATATATATATATATATATATATATATATATATATATATATATATATATATATATATATATATATATATATATATATATATACACACACACACACACACACACACACACACACACACACACACACACATATATATATATATATACATCTATATATATACATACACACACACACACACACACATATATATATATATATATCTATTTTTGTAATTTTGTGTTTGGGGCCGTCCGCAAATAAGTTATTCTTCAAATAAGAAACAATGTAATTTTTTAAGCATAGCTCCGATTGAGATAATTACAGTGCCATTAGAAAGCCCTCGACAAGAGCTTTTCAAAAGATACCCTACACGATCTAGTTATGAGCCATGGTTAAGATATTTTCAGTCAAAGGTGTGGGCAATCAAATTTTTTTTGTCGATGCTAATATCGCTTTCGAGTGCAATTTTCCGGTCTAATGGAGTCAGATTAGTCATCCACTCTTGAAAGCAATATTAGAGTCGACACCTATACCTTTTTAATCGTAACTCAAAAGTAGGTCATGAAGGTTATCATTAGAAAGCTCTCATTGAGAGCTTTTTAATGCATTAGAGGAGGTACAAACTCTGAAAGGGCCGTCTAAGGAATGCCACGTAGAACAAAAAAACTCGTTGGATTTTGGAAATTCGATGGACTTTCAGGTCCACTTTAGCTTAGCGTTACCAATTTTGTGTTGTTAACATGAGACTATTATGACGCATGCAACTGTGACTTCAAGAACCAATGACGCTCATTAACTAACTTTTTCAAATTTGAAAATGAGATTGTGTCCCTCGTTTTAACTAGCGAGAGAATAAACATAGAATCTTGGTACGCCATGGCAGGAGAAGAGTATCTGATTTCTTCTGATCTGCCAGCTGATATTTGCGAAGATGTCTCAGTTTCATCTACATATTGTTCTCCCTGTCGAGAACGCTTTGATATCCAAAACAGGAGCAGTGAAAGAATCCACAGCTTCTCCACTTGATATTATGGCTTACATAATCAACCAAAAAAGAAACTACGATTTGTGGGTTGACGGAAGTTTGTATCCATTGGATCCGAGCTCGATGCAATATCCACAATTTCAATCCATCACACAACTCATAACATTTTTGTGTGAAGGACAAAACAGTTTAATGGGTTATTGTGAAAGATTGAGGACTTATGGTGTTGCAAACTCGGACCAGAAAATCCAAAGCTTAGAATGTATGTTGAATGGTTTGCTTGCTAATTATAAAAAAAAAGGCCGCATTATTACAAACGAAAGAAGATAATGTACGTTTGCATAAAATTATGTTAAAATTAAATGAAAGCAATGATCGACTGCAAGAAGTTGTTCAAACATTACATAAATCAAATGATCAGTATAAAGAAGAAGCCGCATACTAGATAAAAAAATTTAAAAAAAATAAGCGAAAAAGAATGTTGAAGGTCGTTGATGAGCTCTCACTAAATGGAGGCCAACACAGAAAAAGGATTTAAGCATTCAAGTAAGCATTTGCTTTGAATCATTTTATTTTGTATTTGGAGTAGCATGACATTTATTATGTAAATTTTTGGGGTTGTTAATTTTTTATCATCCTTTGCAGATCAACATTGGTTGCAAATGAGCATTTGAAGGACAATGACACGATCGGAAAATCGTTGAGTTCGGTATTGACAACCAAGTCCACAAAGTCTTTACTGGACAATAATTGATATTCTTGAATCAAGTCCAAGGTCACTGAGGCCTTGATGACCGAGGTCGGTAAGGTTATCGACCGAACATTAGTTCAGGGAGCATGTGATTTTTCAAGTATTAGTAGGGAGACATATGCTAGTATATTTAAAATTATCAAAGAGGCTTTTGGACAATTGCACGTTATAAAATTTCCCATTCCTCGCCCTTTTTAGAATAAATTGGAGAGAGATGTATTGAACAGGGGTATGCAAAACGTCATTGGTATCCCTTTCCACATCAATGAGATTTATAATTCAAAATCTGGCAATTTGTCATACGATTCTACCAACAACTTGTTTGTGGATTTGAATCATTTATTGAGATTTATAGTGAAATTCTGTAATATTACAAGTGTTAGTACGAGCAAACTTATATTGGTAGTAAAGTTAGATGAATCGAAAGTTATAAAAGGACATATCCTGGAAAGAGTAAGTATTACACTCATGAATGGAGCATTGAAAATGAACAATGCAACAAACTCAAGGGACCTTAACTTCAGTGTCAGAAAACGACATATGGTCGCTAGCATGTTTTCAAGTAAAAAATACTATTATTCATATGCCATTTCTTTTGGTAATATACAAGAACTTATGGTTCCATATGTTGGACAGGTTATCAAAGAGGACCATGATGTTTTTTCTTGTATTTTTAGCAGGTTAAGCAATCCAGATATTATAAAGGATAATATGAATGGTACAACACTTAGTGTTTCTAAAAGAGGTGATTTTTTTGTGGAATGGCATTTAGTTGGAGACTTGAAGACATTGAAATGTATGTTCAATGTATCTCATGGAGCAAACTTGAAACATTCATGTCTATATTGTATAAAGTCATCAAAAGACATTTCGAGGAGCACATGAGTTTCAAGAGCTATTGAAGATCCCAACTTGAAACCAATGCTACCAATTCCTCTAGAGAATGTTCATATTTGCATGCTTCATGGAGAGGTGAGAATTATAGGCAAATTAATATACCTTCATATTTTTTTTGCATGGAATACTAAGCCATAGTCATCATCAAAACAACCAATAGCTCGATTAGAGAAAGTGTTGTCAAAAGCGGGTTTTCATAAAGGACATGTTAAAATACAAAAGGATGGGAGGAGCCAAAGTTCATCGATTTTTATCAAATAGATAAAAGTTTAATAGGTGACTTTTACAATAAGCTGTGTGTTAGATTTCCTATAGATCCTAAGGACTCATTTTTGGATTCTGAGAGATATATAATTTTTGATGCTCATCCTGCTCCCACTTCGCCACCTGACTCGGCTTGGACCTGGATTCGCTCCCTTGATATTTTGACCGCTTTTCACTTGGGTTTTCCTCGTCCTCGTCTTTATGCACACATTCCCTTTGCCTTGCGCTTAGACGTCCAGAGAGCTTTGTCCTTACCTTTGTCTTGTCTGGCTTCCAACCCTTCTGATATTGCAACTTGGCATGTCTTTTTGCTTTTTCCTCTCTGGTGTTTGCCTCTACCTCCTCGGGGTGGTGATGCTGGTCATAGGGAAACTCGCAACAGGATTCGTCGCTTTATGTCAGGAGATTGGGAAAATCTGCAAGAAGAGCATTACCTCCGATGTCATGCGCTTGCTGCTCAATGGGATTCGACTTTGGATGGTGTTTCTATACCCCCTGTTCAGCGTCGGTTGCGTCGCTGTGTTTTACTTGGACAAGTGAGTGAGTATTCTCGTGCAGCTCCTGCTCTAGCTCCTACAAGTCCAGCTACTCCTTCTGCTACCACCCTTCAGGCTTTCTTCTTCACCCACCGACAAATGACTCCCTTTCTTCTTTTGTTGAGGACTTTGAACCTGATTCCGATTTGCAGCTCTCAGCCCTCATTTGTCAACTGGGGGTCCTTCTGGTATGGTTTTCGAGCATCTTCGTGACTGGTTTTCTCCTGATGACTCTGCTAGCGGGTTTGGTTTGCTCTTTCAAGTTTGCTCTTCCGTAGCTTGTGGCCGTATTCCTCTTTTTATTGCTCGTATTCTTGGTGCTGCTCGTTTGATAGCCTTGGATAAGCCTGGCGGTGGAGTGCGTCCCATTGCTATTGGAAAGGTTTTATACAGATTGGTTTTTAGGGCTCTTAGTTTTCAGCTTCGTGACAGTTTTCATGGTCACCTATTTCCTCATCAGTTTGGTTGTGCTACTCTTGGCGGTTGCGAGACAATCATACATGCTTTGCGTGCTACCTTGGATCTTCATCCAGATTGGGTTGTCTTTCAGGTGGATGTTAAAAATGCTTTCAATTCTGTTTCCCGAGGGGCCATTTTCCAAGAACTTCGTGCGGCTCACGGTCCTCTAGGTCGCTTGATGGGTTCATAATCCTTTTGTATTCCCAATGGTCAGTTCGTTAAGCAACAAGTCTCTCTTCCCGCTTCGTCCGGAGGTGTTAGTCTTTCTTGCACAGCTTCTATTACTCCAGCTGCTTTTATAGGAAGTTGGGCCCTTGTTGCCTCTGCACTTATCTCTCAATTTTAGCAGGACAACAAGCCCATTCTTCTCGATTCAGTAGCTTATGTGGAAACATGCATTCTTCCTTTCCAACAACATCTTCATGCGGCCAAGGATCTCATTCCTCCACCTGTGCGAGCTTCTTTGCCTCCCTTTGAGTCTTTGCTTAGCCATCAGCGTGCTCATTTTCAGAAGTATCTTTTGGAGCGTTTCCACTCACATGCTTTCACTCAGCTTCTCATTGATTCACCTTTCGATGAGACTCGGGCTCGCCTTTTGTCTTGTGTAGGCCCGGGTGCTGGTGCTTGGCTTGTTGTGCGCCCTGTTGTTCCACACTTGCGCCTTACTTCAGAGTTGTTTCTCACTGCTCTTTAGGTTAGGTTGGGTCTCCCTCATCCAGTGCTGACAAGTTTGACAAAATGTTCATGTGGTCACCCTGTTGATCCTATTGGCATCCATCTCATGCGTTGCCCTTCTGGCAGAGAGCGCACTGCGACTCATGATTCCATTTGTGACGTATTGGCATCTATTGCTCATGAGTGCAGCTTTCATGTTGTTCGGGAGCAGACCCACATCTTGTCTGTGTCTGATTCACAGTCGTCTCGGCGTCGAGTTGATCTTGTTCTTTCGCGCGAGGGGATTCGCACGCTTGGGCATTGTTGTTGCTGATCCTTCGCGGCCTGACCTCCTTCGTCGTGCTTCAACTACTCAGGGTGCCATTGCTTCTCATGCAACTCTAAATAAAGAGCGAGATTATTCACATCGCACTCATGGAGAAGGCTTTATCCCTTTTGCTTTGGAAACATATGGGTGCCTGCATAAGAAATTCGATGATTTTCTATCATCTTGGGCAGGTTTTGCAGCGAAACTCCAAGGTCGTGGTGCCTCACCTTTATCTATCATTACGACTTATTATCGTCAACGAGTTTCGATGACTTTACAACGCACTAAGACTAGCAACTTACACCAAGCAGTAGGCTTTATGTAGATACTCTGCGAGATTGTTGCTTTGTTATACTTGTACAATATCTCAATTCGCCTTATGGCCTTTACGCTTTTTACATGCATTCCTTTGTACTCTGATGGGTTTTCCCATCTTTTATTAATAAAAACAGGAAGTTTCTTTTATTCAGGAGATATCATCAACAATTCCGTCATCAAGGCAAGAGTCTTCCAAACTTGGTTAGAATATGCCAGCACTTTTATCAGCTTCCTTTCACAGAACGGCGGTCAACTTGGATAAGACTATCACAATCAACACTTAGCTTGAAGGCTGACCGAAGTTTACCCATTTAGAAGTAGGGTTATAGCGAGCTGTTAGACAACGTTTTCAAGGCAGCTCTCAAGGCTTGTGCTCAGCTACAGAGCTTCGGTGATTGGACTTTCAGCAGGGAATCACACAAATAGCTCGTAGAAGTTTTGAAGTTTCAGCAACTTTTAACTCTTCATGGCCAGCAGGGTCTTGTTGGCCAACAAGGAAGCTTCACACAAATTTTTGAAATCTTCGGAGGCAATTGTTGGATCTTTACCTGTCAATATGGTTCCTAAGGAATCTTCTCATCCTTTGCAATTCCCGGATTTCAATCCTCTTGTTCGATGTGGAGAAAAGAGGCCTGCTTCTCCTTGTTCTAAAGCTACCTTCACAAGCTTAACTTCTAGCGCCACTGGCGCCAACATTGCCCCCGACGCCACCAAGTATGACCCGAATCCAGTCGACACCAAGTTCCTATGGCTGAAAATCTTTGATTGGTTCTAGCGAAGTCTAGAGAGCTCGGATCGATGTGCAATCACCTCACACGATCTAGGCATGATTAAATGAAGCCTGGGGATCAACAAATTCTAGAGAGAAAAAATGGCTTTCTAGAGAGAGAAAATAAGCTTTACCAGTCTGGGTAGATTACTTGGTATGAGGGGAGGTGGTGAATCCCACCAATACTATAGGGGAGTGCGAGTTGTGACTAAAGGTGAGCTCCTACCAAGTCTCAGCCTCCCTTGCTGGAATGTTATCATGGCGCCCGCCTTGGCATGCGAGCGCCGTGGAGACTAGGGTCAGGTCACACACTTGAAATGTAACATTCTCAGATTTATTAATAAATTGGGATTTTTCTCAAACTGACTCGGACTACCTTCTGGGTTTCAGTGTTCAGTAAAAGCGCCAGTTGTATGGCCACTTCAAACTTTTTGATCTGACACATAGCTGATGGTCATATCCCGGGACGCCAGCGGTATGCCGTCGGGACCATTCGGTCCAGAAACTGGTTGTCTTCATATCTATCGCGGCTTGTGGTTTTGAGTGTTCCTAGCATGAATGTGAATGAGTTAAGCTCTTGGGGAAAGGGCTCTAACCTGTCAGTTGAGTTGGATGGCTTGCTTGGGTGGAAGTTACCTGTTTATGGTTGTTCAGTCTCGCGTGGCGCCAGGTTGGCTTCCAGCGCTCTTGAAGAAGCTTTCAGTTGGTTAGGTCTGATGTAAGTCAGACCGCTTGCTTGGAATGGATGTTACTCGTTTGTAACGAAGCTTCGACTTGGTTAAGTTTGATGTATGTCGGGCGGCTTGCTTGGAGAGGTCACCCACATCGGGACCCCCAATTTGGCATGGCGCCAGGTTGGATCTCAATGTTGGTTTCGGAACTTCAAGTTGGTTAAGTCTGATCGTTGTTGGCGAGCTGGCTGCTTGTATGTCAAGTGGGTATGGACGGCAAGAGTTGAAAGTTGGGAAGCTAAGTCGTGGTTCCCGGCTCCCTTTGGGAAAGGGCAATTTCAGGGGAGTGCAGGTTGCGACTCAGGGCGAGCTCCAACCAAGTCTCAGCCTCCCTTGCTGGAATGTTGTCCTGGCACCCGCTTTGGCATGCCAGCGCCTCGGAGACTAGGGTCGGTCACACTTGAAATGTAACCTTCTCAGATTTATCAATAAAGTGGGATTTTTCTCAAACCGACTTTTATTACCTTCTGGATTTCAGTGTTCGATAAAAGCGCCAGTTGTAAGGCCCCTTCAAACTTTTTGATCTGGCACATAGCTAGGAGTCGTATCCCGGGACGCCAGTGGTATGCCATTGGGACCATTCGGTCCAGGAACTGGTTGTCTCCATATCTGTTGCGGCTTGTGGTTCTGAGTGTTCCTTGCATGAATGTGAATGGGTTAAGCTCTTGGGGAACGGGCTCTAACCTGTCGGCTGAGTTGGATGGCTTGCTTGGGTGGAAATTATTTGTTTATGGCTGTCCAGTATGGCGTGTTGCTCATTCAAGTAGCCATAGGTACTCAGCAATTAAAAACATGTTTTCACTCAATTGCAAATTCCATCAGCTAATGATCAGAAGAAGGAAGCGGCTCACTTAAAGCAATAACAAAACGTCTTCAAAGCCAATAGCAAACATGTTTTACACTTATTCCATTTCCAAACATCCAGCGGATTTAGACATGCGACGGAAGGACCCCACAACTCCGACAAATGCTCAAAACTGTGAAGGAGCTCAATACATTGAATGGGAAAATCCCGAAACGTGTTTTTGAATTGCGATTCTGTGATTTAGAATCGCGGTGCATCTATGGTTTAAACATGTTCTCCTATTATGCTTTATTTGATCAAAGAATGATGACATTGTACTTAGTACTACATTAAAAAGCATAGATATTGTTTTATACCTTGTTTATGTAAAGTTAGAAACATGGAACTTTTTTTACTTCGTTTAACATTCATTCAGTGTAACTAATTATCTCTTGTTTGTAGTCGTCATTGGAGCATGCACATTAGATCCCTAAGGGCAGATTCAGATGAAAACATTAATCCTATCTATTTAAAGATGAATTCCCGAAGATCCACCCATGCCGAAGTGGACTCCATGTACAGTAAGATGGTGCAGTATTTTCCCAAGTCGGATGGAGCCATTGTAAATAGCCAACTGGAGATTGTTGATGCGGAAATAAGTATTTTTCATCATTTTATTTGATAAGTAAATAGATTTTGTTTTCTTTGAGTGCACAACTGACCTATTATACCTCTTGTGATTTCAGTCAACTTGTGGCTGGTTCTCCATCCGCAATGTGTAGGACTTTTTAGAGTGGTACATCCTGCAATCTGGGGCTCCAAATATACGAGAGGTAAATAAACTAGTTAATGTTCTAACTATGTTACCTTGATTAACTTGGTTATTTTAGATTTGTAATCTGATAAGGGGCAATTCAGTCCATAGCTGACACATGTGCAGGGTGGAGACAACCCATATTTTTTTGAGATGTACAAAAACAATAGATTAAGTAACAATGTACATTTTTTATGTACTGCCTTGTGAATAAATATGGGCTTATAAAAATGTAGAAACAATGGGGGAAGGCATCCATTGTAAATATAGGACACACATGTACATTCTCAAAAATTGAGAAATATATTAATATTTATGAGAGTTTACAAATCTTGCAAGCATCTATAATTTAGTATCTTGTATCATGATTGCTCTATTATCTGAACAATTCCTCCCAAATCTTTGCATTTGATTTTGTCTGCATGTCATTTACGTATCTGCACAAACATACATTATTCGAGGTACAGTCAGTGATCATAATATTGACAAAAAAAAGGAAAATGAATACAAATTATACCGATAAATAGATATTACATACCAATTTTCCATTTAATATAAAGCTGAAATATTCAAGGATATTTTGTTGTAAAAGTATCAGCTCCGTTCTAAAGTAGAATAAGTTCCAATCTTGCTCAACCTCAATAGTAGTAAGTAAATCCCCATTTGCCATGATATCACTGCATATACGATTAGCGTGTCCAATGCTATCTAGATCTTGATCTAATGGGGTCCAAGTAC
Organism: Diphasiastrum complanatum; assembly: GCA_029204225.1. Taxonomy (NCBI): domain Eukaryota; kingdom Viridiplantae; phylum Streptophyta; class Lycopodiopsida; order Lycopodiales; family Lycopodiaceae; genus Diphasiastrum; species Diphasiastrum complanatum. Next base: position 33,768,086 of record CM055113.1, on the reverse strand, counting down.
CATTGTCTTTTTTCCATCTCTGATAATAAAACACCATACTAAGCATTTGCTTTTCTATATTGTATCTAAAGAATATGGATGAATATTTGATTCTACATTCTATATTTGTAGTGGATTTTTATCCCAACATTTGTCCATGAATTTAAATAAAAAATCATCTAATAGATTTTTGCAAACAAACAATGTGGGGGTTTGACAACCCTCAATGTTTGAAAAAGAGTTGACAAACGTTGATATTGGAACAAACCAGCTTAAGTGCACAATTTTTGATCCACCAGTATTAATTTAGAGTGACTTTTGTACATGATTATATAGTTTGGAACGAAAAGACTTTATTATATTGTTGTTGAGTGCAATCCACCAATCGTTATCTTGAAAATCAGGTAAAAATATACACTCTAGTTTTCCTATTCCTCCATTCAAGTCTGGAATACATAGCATCATAAAAAAACATTCTAGAATCTACAAGTTCTTTTGCCGTTCGTCCTTTGTATTGCAATTTGCCAATTTTTGAATGGATGACATCTATAATACCTGAAAGGGATGTTACAAGTTCCCATCCATGTATATTTGATGGATATAGATCTGCAATACTAAATAATCATAAATTATCATTCATAAGTACAATTACGTGTTGAAAAATGACAAGAAACCCAAAAGATTAAGATACTTACAATTGCTTTTTTGAAAATTATGTGGATTTACAACATCCACATTAAGTTTTAATTGTATTTTGATCATAAAAACTCAATGCACAATGTGGAGTAGCTTGATATTGCCAATGAGACCTCAAAATTTTTCTAAGTGATCACTATGGAGAGTCTTCTACATACAAAAGTCTCTTTCTTTGTAAAGTTAGGAAATTTCCAGCATGTAATAAGGAAGTTAACTTGGCTTTCTTGCCCTAATTTGTCAACCTAGCCTCATTCCAAGGGTCATGCCAAGTAGGCAGCTAGTTGGTCAATCTCTACGTCTATCTCATTAGATAATAACTTCTCTCTAATGAAATGATACTTAATTTTTATATGCTTCGTGCGTGCATGAAATACAAGATTTTTAGCTAGCTGTATAGCACTCTGACTGTCACATCTAATCACAGTAGGCTTATTCTACAAAATTCAAATGTCTTCTAACATTCTTCTTAGCCAAACTGCTTCCTGCGTAGCTGAACATGGTGCTTTATATTCTGCTTCTGTAGTAGAAAGAGCAACTGTGTCATGTTTCTTACTTGACCAAGAAAATACAACATTAACAACATGATATAACCTGTGGTAGATCTCCTGTCATCAATACATGATGCCCAATCTGCATCAACAAAGCCCTGTAAAAGTGGTAAAGTATGTTGCCTCTCATACAACAATCCATGGGTTAACGTACCCTTCACATAACAATGAATTCTGGAATGGTGAAAAGACTTTTGGCACGCTCCAAACACTTTCTCTACGACAATCACTCTATTTTAAGGTATCGTACTTTCAGGGTACAGTCCTTTTCTACCCTTAATTTGGAAGATTTTGGCTTTTGGATGGTCCTAAACGGAGAAAAGACCCAAAAGATATGTGCCCTCATAGAAAATGCATTGTTTCTTCACAATGAAATAACTTCAAACTTCGTGAATTTGGGGACTCAACTCCAATTTCACATTGAAAATTTTTAAAGAAGTTGAAGTGTAAAAAACCCTTCAATTCTTTAAGGCTTTTTCAGGGCACCCTTCAAGCCAATCCCATTGGTTCTTTAGGATCTTATGGCCAACATATGCTTTCACGTGCACAATCTCAACCATTGTTGGCTGATTCTAACGAATCCCCAAGATGCTAAAGAAACAAAATGTTCTAACTACAAAGCCTTGCTAGCTTTCAACCCTCAGTCTAACGAAGATGTTCGCGAACATGAAAGTCAGGAGACACGAAGCACGAAAAGTTTCGCGAACACGAATGTCAAAGGAGACGAAGACGAACGGTTCGCGAACACAAAAGATTCACGAACGAGAATCTTTTGCGTCTGGCACAAAAATATTTTGCGGTCCAGTACAGGCAAACGACCAAAACAAAACCAACGATGGAAACGGAACCAACGATGGAAAGAAAACCAATGACGGAAACAAAACCTTCTCCTGCCCTCCATGCTCCACAGAGTACCAGCAAAGATCACGCAAGTACCCAAAAGTACAAATATCTGATCTGATGGCATGACGTCAGCAGATACACTTTAGGTCGTGGCTAATCTGCCACTCTTGTAATTCCCTGATTAGTTGTAGATGCTTAATCACTCTAATCTTAGATTTACATAGAGCGACTATACTTACTGGATGATACTTGACATACACATTAGCAGAGATGATAGAATACACATATAGTGTAGTGTAGTAGTCTAATGCTAGTAAGCAATCAAGACAAAATACAGACAATAAGTCCGCCTGCGTGCGAGACGAGTTCTGTGATCAGGATCCATAGAGATCCAAAGTCCGCTAGTAAGCAAGATATACATTTGTGAGAGAACCGTTTTTCTTCCACACCAACGCAATGCGTGGATTTGCATGCAGTGCTTGAAAAATCAGAGAAAGATCAATATAGATGATTTTTCTTGTTGTGTCTGATCTCGAATGCGAATGCGTATGCTATTAATTGTGTGTCTGAGTTCTGCAGCTTGATTGAAACTATGTTGAATGCTGCAGTAATTTTATAAATGTAGATCAGCAGTGCCTGACTACATTCTGGAGGACTGTAGGAGTGATTCAGTTGGCAGTGTCCAACGATCGCATCTGAACTCCATCCGAGTCGCAAGAGGATCGTGGTTGTCATGACAGTCTCGCGACTGCAAATTCCATCCATCCCCCTTCAAGAGCTACCAAGAGCACCTCTCACCTTAGAGTGAGGAGGTCTCTGAGAAGATGAGACGAACGAAGACTGAGAGCCGAGGAATACTAGTTAAACTTCGAATCTGCTTCGAACAAAAAAACAGATCAAGCTACACAGTAACACAAACAAAAAACACCCTCCACATCAAGCTCACATAGCAACTGTATTTCTCAAAATGAAATTACATTGTACAGATAATTGTTTACTCAGGCAACCCATGCATGACCCAGGTTGCCGTTGGCGGGACGCGTGTCCCGTCAACTTGCCTCGTGACGAGGCCAACTGATCCTATAGGACCCACAGTACAGTGACACAATGATTCTACTTTAATTCTAACTCTCTCCCTTAAAGTAGAGTCTACTTTTTATACAGTCATATACATAGCTTTAAAGTCAACAAACTTTAAGTACATAAAGCTTTGATCTAAACTTATCAAACTTTTCTCCAATAAGTGGCTTAGTGAAAATATCAGCTAGTTAATGTTGTTCTTCTGTGCTACACTGAACAACATGAATTTCACGACTCAATAGCCTCTCACGTATAAAGTGATACTGAATCTCAATGTGTTTGGTTCTCACATGGAACACTGGATTCTTTGCTAGTTGAATGCCACCCTGACTGTCGCTATGTAATGTCATGGGATTTTTCTGCTTCATGCCAACTTCTTCCAAGATTTGTCTCAACTATATAGCTTCTTGTGCTGCACTACACATTGCCTTGTACTCTGCTTCTGTGGTGGATAGAGCAATTGTACTTTGCTTCTTACTAGACCAGGAAAAGCAACTACCACAAAACTGGAATACATACCCTGTGGTGGATCTACGATCATCATAGTCACCTTCCCAATCTGCATCCACATAGCCACACAACTCAGGTAAACCATCATGCTTCCTGTAAATCAAGCCATAATCTGAAGTGCCTTTCACATAACGCAAAATGCGTTTAGCTGTCTTCCAATGCGTTTCCATAGGTGCTGCCATAAACTGACTTACAATGCCAACATCATAGCATATATCTGGTCTAGTCGTGGTAAGGTAAGCTCTCTACTAACTGCCTATACAACGTAGCATCAAATGATTGTGACTCATCAAGCTTAGAAAGCTTTTTACCGGGTTCAATAGGAGCATTCACTGGTTTGCAATACTGCAATTTAAACCTGTGTAGCAACTCTTTGACATACTTCACCTGTGTTAAACCCACATTGTGTCCTTTTTGTCACACCTCTACTCCAAGGCAATAATGCATCAGTTGAGATCTGTCATCTCGAATTGTTCCATGAGGTCTTTCTTGATCATATCTATCATCTCTTGATTATTTCCTGTAATAATCAAGTCATCAACATAAAGAGCAATCAAAGCAACCATATCATCAAAGCATAAGACATATAGATTTGGATTAGAATGTGTTCTCACCATCCCCTTTGAACGAAAGTAGGCATCAATCCTGCTATACCACGCACATGGTGCCCGTTTAAGACCATAAAGCGCTTTTTTCAAGTGACATACTTTATGTTCCTGTCCCTTTTCTATAAAGCCTTCAGGTTGATCCATGAACACCTCTTCTTCTAACTCACCATTTAGAAAAGCAGATTTCACATCCATCTGATGCAAAGGCCAACCAAAATGTGAAGCTAAAGCAACAAGTAGGCGTAGAGTATTCCACTTACATATTGGCGCAAAGGTTTCCTCATAGTCGATGCCTTTACTTTGTGCATACCCTTTGATCACCAATCTTGCCTTGTGCTTTGCTATACTTCCATCTGCATGGTACTTAGTCATGTATACCCATTTGCAACAAATGGGTTTCTTGCCAACTGGTGGTTCTACTAAGTCCCATGTGCCATGCTTAGCAGTTGACTTCATCTCCTCTCCCATGGCCTTGACCCAAATGTCATCATCTTTCACTTCACCATAAGTCGAAGGTTCTTTGCTTTGAATAATGCTAGATAAGAGAGCATAATTTGCTTCATACCTTTTAGGTTGTGTCTTCTCTCTTGTTGATCTTAGTAGCTCTCACTGGCTAGATGATCCTGGAAAGTCATCCATGTCACGGCTCTCCAACAATTTCTCAAACCACTTAGGGAGCTTCCTGTCAAGTGATCGTCTTCCTGGTGAAAATGTATCTCACGGTACATCCTTCTCCTTGTGTTTGTTACCTACAACTTCAATCCTTCTTGCACCAAAAGGTCTGTCTCTACCTCTCCAACTTGTCTCTTGAGGTTGAGTAGTAGTATCTTGAGATGTATCCTCATGTTCATCACTTGGAAGGTCAATGACTGGATCATCATCAGGAGGTATCCTCACTATACCCTCTTTCCCACTGGATGTATCTATCTTCTCGACATCCTCATCTTCATACATCTTGGATTCATCAAAGATAACATCACGGCTTATATGAATTTTGTTTTCCACTGGATCAAAACATCTGTAGCCCTTCACACGTTCATCATATCCTAGGAATATACACTTGATAGCTTTCACATCAAGTTTACGTCTCTCTTCCTTAGGAATGTGTACAAAGGCCTTACATCCCAAGATTCGCAAGTGGTTCACCTTTGGCTTCTTCTTCGTGAATGCTTCCTCAGGTGTTATCTTTGGTATGGCAATAGTAGGACTTCTATTTTGAAGATAGACTGCCGTACTGCATGCTTCTAACCAAAAATCTTTTGGTAGTTTCATTTCAGCTAGCATAGATCTGGCACTTTTCATAATCGTACGATTCTTGCGCTCAGCTACACCATTGAGAGCAAGAGTATGAGCCTGTGTAAATTGTCTTTTAATCCCACATTGATCACAAAGATCATTGAAGTCATTAGACTTGTACTCACCTCCACTATCTGATCTTAAGACTTTGATCTTCCTACCTGTCTGATTTTCGACCAATGCTTTGAAACTCTTGAAATTGTCAAATGCATCTGATTTCTTCTTCAATAAGAAGATCCATGTCTTACGTGACATATCATCAATAAATGTCATGAAATAGAAGGTTTTACCTAAGGACATGGTCCTTATAGGCCCGCATAAATCTGTGTGGATTAAATCCAAGATGTTCTTTGCTCTTGCAACACCACCTTTATTGAACTTCTCACGATGCTGCTTCCCATATACACATCGATTTCAAGTGGTCTTCTATAGTAGGCAATCATGTTACCATCTCCAATTTCCTCATCAAACTGAGGCTTCCCAAGTTCAAGTGACCAAGCCTCCTATGCCACAACTCAGTTTGCTATGGAATGGATGATACGAGTCCATGTTGCCCCTTGATTGTAGCATTCAACTTGCACAATTTTGTATTGGGCTCCCTTACTCCATCCGCAATAACTTTGAACTTTTGGTTCACATCTTGCACAAAGCAACGATCATGGGCAAATTCTACTTTCAACTTTTGATCAGTAATGACTCCAACAGAAAGTAGATTTTTCTTCAAACCTGGTACGTAAAGTACCTCCCTGATCATCCTGCTTTTGCCATCAGGTAGTTGGATTGAAACAATGTCTATCTCCTTGATCTTGCACACCTCACCATTTGCTTGTGAAACGGACGTTCCATTATCCAACACCAGGCTACTAAACCAACTCTTGATATCTGTCATGTGTCTTGTGGCTCCCGAGTCAATATACCACGCTTGATCATCTTGATTAGATGACAATGCAGATATGAAGATGCTAGAGTCTTCAATCTCACCCTCATCGACAAGGTTACCTGCTTGCTTTGGTTTTCCCTTGTCTTGTTCTGCCAGGAATTTGTGACATTCACTCTTCCAATGGCCCTTTTTACCACAATGGAAGCACTTGTCTTTTTTCGTGGTCTTACTGGAAGATCCCTCATCCTCTTGAGACTTGGCAAATTGTTGTTTAGACTTCTTCTTGCCCTTGTCCTTGCCTTGTTTTTGGCGTGTCGCAAGTGCCTGATCGTCAGTATTCTGACGTCTAGCTTTCACCATTTCTCGCCATTGCTCTTCCTGCATCAAGATTTTTGTGAGCTCGTCAAAGGTTGGTAATCTTTCTCTTGATGCTATTCCACTCACAAACATCTGATAGGGTTCTGCAATGTCGCACAATGCATTGTGTACCAGCTCCACATCACGTATGCGCCAAGGGTTTCAAGAGGAAAAAAATCGCTGATCCTTGAAGTGTTTTTCAGATTTGTAAACAGTTGATGATGGGCGTCCTAAGAGCGCACACCAAGTGCTAGGTGGCCGCGGTGCGCCTGAAAGAGTGTTGGATCAGTTTCTCATAAGCTGTAAAAACTCTCTCTCTATAGTAGGGTTGCTTGCAAACAACATAGGCAGATTGGTGTTAGGAAGCCGGACAGGTAGGTTACTACCCACAAAACTGTTGCTAACACTAAACGTGGCCAGGTCGCAGCCCCAGTGGGAAGAAGTCCAAAGAAAAATTGGAGCAGCGCGATCTAGTTCAGGATATATCAGCAACAATTATGTCATCAAGACAAGAGTCTTCGAAACTTGGTCAGAATATGCCAACATTTTTATCAGCTTTCTTTTATAAAACGGCGGTCAAATTGGATAGGACTATCACAATCAACACTTAGCTTGAAGGCTGACTGAAGTTTATCCATTTAGAAGTAGGGTTATAGAGAGTTGTTAGACAACGTTTTCAAGGCAGCGCTCAAGGCTTGTGCTCAGCTACAAAGCTTCGGTGATTGGACTTTCAGCAAGGAATCACACAAATAACTTGGGTTTTCCTCGTCCTCGTCTTTATGCACACATTCCCTTTGCCTTGCGCTTAGACGTCCGAAGAGTTTTGTCCTTACCTGTTGTAAAGTTACCTTTGCAAGCTTTACTTTCGGCGCCACCGGCGTCAACAACACCCCTGCTGCTCCCGGCGTCGCTCCTGACGCCACTGTGACCAGAATCCAGCCGGCGCCAAGTTCCTATGGCTAAAAATCTTTGATCGGTTCTAGCAAAGTCCATAGAGCTCAGATCAATGTGCAATCAACTCGCACGATCTAGGCATGATTAAAGGAAGTCTGGGGATCAATAGATTCTAGGGAGAGAAAATGTGCTTTACCAGCCTGGGTAGAGTACTTGGTATGAGGGGAGGTGGCGAATTCCACCAATACTATAGGGGAGTGCGGGTTGCGACTCAGGGCGAGCTCCAACCAAGTCTCAGCCTCCCTTGCTGGAATGTTGTCCTGGTGCCCGCCTTGGCATGTCAGCGCCTCGGAGACTAGGGTCAGTCACACGCTTGAAATGTAACCTTCTCAGATTTATCAATAAAGTGGGATTTTTCTCAAACTGACTCTGATTACCTTCTGGGTTTCAGTGTTCGGTAAAAGCGCCAGTTGTACGGCCACTTCAAACTTTTTAATTTGGCACATAGCTGAGGGTCGTATCCCGGGACGCCAGCGGTATGTCGTCGGGACCATTCGGTCCGTGGCGCCAGCGGTATGCTGTCGGGACCATTCGGTCCAGGAACTTGTTGTCTCCATATATGTCGTGGCTTGTGGTTCTGAGTGTTCCTTGCATGAACGTGAATGGGTTAAGCTCTTGGGGAAAGGGCTCTAACTTGTCGGCTGAGTTGGATGGCTTGCTTGGGTGAAAGTTACCTGTTTATGGCTGTCCAGTCTGGCGTGGTGCCAGGTTGGCTTCCAGCGCTCGTGACGAAGCTTTCAGTTGGTTAAGTATGATGTAAGTCAGACCGCTTGCTTGGAATGGATGTTACTCGTTTGTAACAAAGCTTCGAGTTGGCTAAGTTTGATGTATGTCGGGCGGCTTGCTTGGAGGGAAGTCACCCACATCGGGACCCCCGATCTGGCATGGCGCCAGGTTGGATCTCAATGTTGGTTTTTGAACTTTCAGTTGGTTAGGTCTGATTGTTGTTGGCGAGTTGGCTGCTTGTATGTCAAGTGAGTTTGGACGGCAAGAGTTGAAGGCTGGGAAGCTAAGTCGTGGTTCCCGGCTCCCTTTGGGATGCCTGCGCTACATGTGGTATTAGAGCCGACTGGCTGGTCAACTATGCGGATCTCACGGAAACGGCCACTGTTTGGGGTTCATCAAGATAATTGTTGTGCAAGGTGCTACCCACAATGTAAGCGCGGGTGCATTCATGGTCGGGTGGTCGGTAGAATGGGGGACTTGATGAGTCAAAGTGCTGCCCTCGAGGTGTAAGCACGGTCAGTTCTCGCGGTTTGGGTTGGCACTGTCTGCACGTAGGACGGATGAGGCAAAGTGCTACCTAGGTATGTGAAAGCACGGTCTGTACCTTGTGGGGTGCGGGGCGACATATTCGAACTGTACGGGTTAACCATTGATACAGAGATGCTGGTCGAATTCGGGTGTAAAGCACGGGTGGTTAGCTGCCGGTGCGGGATAGCTGCCGATCATTTAGCTATAAGGGCTATCGACCAGATTTGGTGGGACATGATTGAGGCAATGTGCTACTTAATGGTGAAAGCACGAATAGTTGGATGGGTGTTCTCTATGGGCTGATTCTGTGATCGATCTGTATGGGCATGTCTAGGCAAAGGTCCTTTGGCAGGACTATCTCAAAGGAGGACCTTGTCTTTGTTACCTGTTAGTAAACATGCCTGAGTGTCTTGCTTGTATGTATTCGTGGTGAGTCTTAGTACTCGTGCTTTGCCTGGTTTGCATGATTGCTTGTGATACAAGGAAGTACTAGCACATGAACGGCAACAAAACGTCTCGATGTTTGTAAAGAATGGATGGCTAGCCTGTTACTTGGGTTAGTTTCATTTGCGACAATGCCCACCAGACGCAAGCAGGAAGTCAAAAGTTGGAAAGGGCAATTTCAAGGGAGATCTTCCATGGAACAGTTGGTTTTCATTTGGGATGGCTACCTTCGGAACTGAAACTCATTGAGCATGGGTGATATCCAATGTCAGTTGGATTTTTCCTCAAAGGGAAAAGACTAGGATCCTCTTCAAAGATTGGCAACAAGTTCGATCAAGCCACAATCCTAGCAGATAGGAAGCAAAGTGTTGGAAAGGCTTTTTCTTTGAGAACTCTACTCTAAGTCCGATCAGCTGTTTTTATAAGTGGAGGGGAACTGCCACACACACCTCTCTCTTGGTGCAAATGCTGAATGAAATTTGATCAAAATGGGGGCAAAATCAAGACGACATAGTCATACTCACATGAGGAGACTGGCGAACTTTGAACCTAATAAGTTGACAAGTTTTTGTTGTGGAAAGGAAAGCTTGTCATAGGCTTTCTCTGGACCAGCAATGATGAGGAGACATTATGAGTACGCTGAAGGTGTTACGTGTAAAGCAACTGATCAACGAAGGAACTGTGAAAGTTGAGTCTTGCACGAGGGACTTGGTACTTCGAACGGACGCTAAGGGATAGTTCGTATTGAAAATCGGACTAGTGCAAACTTTGGGTGCATGTGTCTGATTCAAAGCGAGCTACTTGAAGCCAAGCTAGATGTACACTTCTTGTTTTGACTGAGAGACAACTGACCAGTGATGGAATTGTGAAAGTCAAGTTTTGCGCGACGGACATGGTGCTTCAAACAAACGCGAAGAGATAGTTCGTATGCAGATCAAACTGGTGCGACCCCTTGGCTCTCCACGAGGTCAATGGTGGTTACAATTGGTTTGATTCAAAGACAACTACTTCAAGCTAAGTGAGAGGTGCGTTGTGGAGTACTCAATCTTTGCCTACCTTGAAGAGCCAAAAAGGAACAGTATCAAGATCAGGCTGGGACAAGAAGAGAAATCAAGGTGCAAAAAGCATCAAGGCACGAAGTGGAGCATAAAGTGGGCAATCAAATGATAAATCCTTTGGCTCAAGGAGCCCTGATACATGTGCGGAACTAATCAAATCTGGAGCTCAGGGAGCTCAACACAAAGTGCATCAAGGACAAATCAGGAGCTCAAAGGAGTTCCAAAGTCATAAGTCATAAGCGACAGGGGCAAACATTTCTCAAGAAAGGCCTCTGTCACTAGTTAATAAGGATCTTGGGTTTTACGTAAGCGATATGAAATCTACGCTTTTCCCAGACAAAGTGATATTTTCAAATTAAGTAATTTTTCAGTACAAAGAGCTGAGCCTCCGACTTGTGGTGTGCCAGCTTCAATGTTAGTAAAAAGTGGCCAGTAAATTGAATACTGTGCCAAGTAGCTCAAATGTATAGTTAATTTTAATTGGGAGACACCTTTACTTGAATTTGACATCTGATGAGGACATCAGATTTTATAAAGGTGGGGTGGATGTTATAAAGTTACCTTTACAAGCTTTACTTTTGACGCCACTGGCGCCAGCATTGTCCCCGGCACCAGCAACACCCCTGCTGCTCCCGGCGCCATTGTGACCAGAATCCAGTTGGTGTCAAGTTCCTATGGCTGAAAATCTTTGATCGGTTATAGCGAAGTCCAGAGAGCTCAGATCGATGTGCAATCACCTCACACGATCTAGGCATGATTAAAGGAAACATGGGGACCAATAAATTCTAGAGAGATAAAATGACTTTCTAGAGAGAGAAAACATGCTTTACCAGCCTGGGTAGAGTACTTGGTATGAGGGGAGGTCGAGAATCCCACCAATACTATAGGGGAGTGCGGGTTGCGACTCAGGGCGAGCTCCAACCAAGTCTCAGCCTCCCTTGCTGGAATGTTGTCCTGGCACTCGCCTTGGCATGCCAGCGCCCCGGAGACTAGGGTCGGTCACACACTTGAAATGTAACCTTCTCAGATTTTTCAATAAAGTGGGATTTTTCTCAAACTGACTCTGATTACCTTATGGGTTTCAGTGTTCAAAAAAAGCGCCAGTTGTAAGGCCGCTTCAAACTTTTTAATTTGGCACATAGCTGAGGGTCATATCCCGGGATGCCAACGGTATGCCGTCGGGACCATTCGGTCCGTGGCGCTAGCGGAATGCTGTCGGGACCATTCGATCCATGAACTTGTTGTCTCCATATCTGTTGCGGCTTGTGGTTCTGAGTGTTCCTTGCATGAACGTGAATGGGTTAAGCTCTTGGGGAACAGGCTCTAACCCGTCGGCTGAGTTGGATGGCTTGCTTGGGTGGAAGTTACCTACTTATGGCTACAGTCTGGCATGGCACCAGGTTGGCTTCTAGCATTCGTGACGAAGCTTTCAGTTGGTTAAGTCTGATGTAAGTCAGACCCCTTGCTTGGAATGGATGTTACTCGTTTGTAACGAAGCTTCGAGTTGGTTAAGTTTGATGTATGTCGGGCGGCTTGCTTGGAGGGAAGTCACCCACATCGAGACCCCGATTTGGCATGGTGCTAGGTTGGATCTCAATGTTGGTTTTTGAGCTTCCAGTTGGTTAAGTCTGATCGTGGCAAGTTGGCTGCTTGTATGTCAAGTGGGTTCGGACGACAAGAGTCGAAAGCTGGGAAGCTAAGTCGTGGTTCCCAGCTCCCTTTGGGATGTCTGCGCTACATTACCTTTGTCTCTTCTAGCTTCCAACCCTTCTGATATTGCAGCTTGGCATGCCTTTTTGCTTTTTCCTCTCTGGTGCTTGCCTTTGCCTCTTCGGGGTGGTGATGCTGGTCATAGGGAAACTCGCAACATGATTCGTCGCTTTATGTCAGGAGATTGGGAAAATTTGCAAGAAGCGCATTTCCTTCGTTGTCATGCGCTTGTTGATCAGCGGGATTCGACTTCGGATGGTGTTTCTATACCCCATGTTCATCGTCGGTTGTGTCACTGTGTTTTACTTGGGCAAGTGGGTGAGTATTCTCGTGCAGCTCATGCTCTAGCTCCTACAAGTCCAACTACTCCTTCTACTGCCACCCTTCAGGCTTTGGAGCTTCTTCATCCACCGACAAATGACTCCCTTCCCTCTTTTGTTGAGGACATTGATCCTGATTCCGATTTGCAACTCTCATAATCTCATTTTCTTAATGCTTTTCTACGCAGTCCTCATCTGTCAATTGGGGGTCCTTCTGGTATGGTTTACGAGCATCTTCGTGACTGTTTTTCTCCCGATGACTCTGCTAGCGGGTTTGGTTTGCTCTTTCAAGTTTGCTCTTCCGTAGCATGTGGCTGTATTACTCTTTCTATTGCTCATATTCTTGGTGTTGCTCGTTTGATAGCCTTGGATAAGCCTGGCGGTGGAGTGTGTCCCATTGCTATTGGTGAGGTTTTATATAGATTGGTTTCTAGGGCTCTTGGTTTTAAGCTTCGTGACAGTTTTCATGACCACCTGTTTCCTCATCGGTTTGGTTGTGCTACTCCTAGCAGTTGCGAGACAGTCGTACATGCTTTGCATGCTACCTTAAATCTTCATCTAGATTGGGTTGTCTTTCAAGTGGATGTTAAAAATGCTTTCAATTCTATTTCTCGAGGGGCCATTTTCCAAGAACTTCATGCAGCTCATAGTCCTCTAGCTCAGCACATCATGTTTGTTCGCTCTTTTTATTCCATGGATGCGCCTCTATATTTCAGTCATGCTTTTCACTCAGGTGATGTTTTGGTTATCTCGTCTGCTGATGGTATCAGACAAGGTGATCCCTTGGGTGGTGTTCTTTTAGCTTTGGCGCACTTTTGGGCATTGCATGCTTCTTCTACTGCTTTTCCTTCTTGTTTGTTTCTCTCTATTGCTGATGACATGCATATTGTGGGACCTGCTAAGGACGTCTTTCCGGCTTTCCAACATTTCTCTCAGCAACTTTCGGCTTTGCTCCTCACTGTCAATCCTTCTAAGTGCGTTGCTTGGTGACCTCAGGGCTTCCTTCTTGAGCTCCTTTTACCTACAGGTTTCAATACTCCGGTTGATGGGATTTGAGCGCTTGGTATTCCTATAGATTTTTCGGATTTTGTGGCTTCCTCTTTGCGAGACACTTTGGGCGTCGTCACGGTGATTTGCTACCAAAGCTTGGCAATGCTCAAGTTGCTCTAGGGATTCTCACTCAATGCTTCGCTCAACGGCCAAGTTATATTCTACGGTGTGTTCCTCCCTCTCCTGATGTTTTGGCTTTGTTACAAGATTTTGATAACACTTTATCAGATATTCTAGGTCACTTGATGGGTTCAGAATCCTTTTGTATTCCCAATGGTCGATTCGTTAAGCGACAAGTCTCTCTTCTCGCTTCGTCTGGAGGTGTTGGTCTTTCTTGCACAGCTTCTATTGCTCCAACTGCTTTTATGAGAAGTTGGTCCCTTGTTGCCTCTGCACTTACCTCTCGGTTTCAGCAGGACAACAAGCCCATTCTTCTTGATTCAGTAGCTCATGTGGAAACAGGCATTCTTCCTTTCCAACAACATCTTCGTGCTGCCAAGGATCTCATCCTTCCACCTGTGCGAGCTTCTTTGCTTCCCTTTGAGACTTTGCTCAGCCATCAATGTGCTCATTTTCAAAAGTATCTTTTGGAGCGCTTCCACTCACATGCTTTCACTCAGCTTCTCAGTGATTCACCTTCCGATGAGACTCGGGCTCGCCTTCTGTCTTGTGCAGGCCCGAGTGCTGGTGCTTGGCTTGTTGCGCGCCCTGTTGTTCCACACTTGCACCTTTCTTCATGATTGTTTCTCACCGCTCTTCGGGTTAGGTTGGGTGTCTCTCATTCAGTGCTGGCTGGGTTGACAAAATGTTCCTGTGGTCACCCTGTTGATCCTATTGGCACTCATCTCATGCGTTGCCCTTATGGCGGAGAGCGCACTGCGACTCATGATTCCATTCGTGACGTATTGGCATCTATTGCACATGAGTGCGGCATTCATGTTGTCCGGGAGCAAACCCACATCTTGCATGTGTTCGATTCACACTTGCCTCAGCGTCGAGTTGATCTTGTTCTTTCGTGCAAGGGGATTCGCACGCTTGGGGATGTTATTGTTGCTGATCCTTCGCGGCCTGACCTCCTTCGCTATTAGCCAATATTTCCGCACGGAAAATCGGGCTAATATTGAGGTTTAAGTTTGCAATAATTGAAAAAACTGGCATGTAAAACCCGATTATTAGAGAAAAATCGGCACAAATTTGCCTTAGAATTGGGTCCCAGCCCGTCCTAAAGTGGCTAGACACAGTTTAAAAGTAAGAAACTGACTTTCGAAAAAATCGTCAAAAATATTTTGTGGTCAAGTTTTGTAAGACCGAGCCAAAAGTGCCGGTCCACCTAGAATTGGGTCCCAGCCCGTCCTAAATGAGGCTCGAGCAAATTTTGCGGTCTTAGAAATGGCCGGTAAATATTTTACGGCTTTTCAAAAAAATGGCCAGTTGTAAAAAAGATAGTCGGTATGACCGTGCTAAAATCTCACCATGTACTGAGTCCATTTTTACTAATATATGATCACTTAGTGTATTTTTCAGGGAAACCGTGTTGTCGTGGAAGCCCTAGTCATGAATGCCAAAAAAGTTAACCCCAGTCAAAGAGCCATCAAAGAGAAATATTTATTGGGCAAAACCCAAGCTGTGAAGTGTGGGCAATACTTAAAATTGGCAGAAACCCGAACTAGCAAAATTGGCTAAATTATGGGAAATGGGCAAAGTACGCAAATCAGTCGGTATTCCCGAGAAACCAAAAACCAAAAGTCGGGTTGTGCATACTACAAGGAAAATCAAATGAAAAGCCAAGGAAAATGGAGGACCGAGGGAAATAGAAGACGCCTAACAAGAGAGAGAAAGGTTGACAAGAGTCTTCAACAACCTTTTGGATCATAAATGCAAGAAGGCCTTAGAGGCTAGCAAAGTTTGGTAGATACCTCCTCTAGCTGTTGACAAAAGAAGCATCTTGGCTAGTGTTGGAAAGGGGTCTTAAATGGCACCAACTCCTACACCCTCAAGGAGGCCACTTGATGTACTTGCCAAGGGGGATTGGACAAATGAGAAGAAGGCTGGAAGGGCATGAAAATTGGCAAAGCCTCATTTTGAAGGGGACCACTTGGGATTTACTATAAAAGGAGGCCACTATGTGTGTTAAGATATAGTTGGATATAGTTGGCTAATGATTTGATAGTTTGAGGTGATAGTTGGATAATGAGATGATGTTGATAGTTGCTAAGTTGAGAGTGGAGAGTTTGATGTGATAGTTTAGATGTGATGTTGGTTGAGAGTCTTTTTGAGGAGAACTTGCTTGCTTGATGATGCTTGGAAGTTAGTTCCATTTTGATGTTAGTGATTGTGGATGTTGTTGCTCCATGATAGAGTCCGCTATGGGAGTTGGTGGTTATTGCTTGAATCTCATCTCTAGTAGGAGTGCATCATGGAGTGTTTGATTTTGCATTGAGAAAAAAAATGAGTACTTGGTGTGCATACCTTTTGAGTGCATTGAGTGGGTAACGTCAAAGTTGGAGTGATTGCTTGTATGATTTTTGTGCATGGTAAGAAAGAAGTCTTCTGATTGATGATTGATTGAGGGATACTAAGGATTTGCTAATGGTTGAATGATGGAAGTAGGTTGATGGTGTTTGATTCTTGTAGTTGGATGATGGTGGATGGAAATTTAGTAATGCTTGCTTCCTACTTGGTTAGTTGATTGAAGAGTCATTATTGGGTGATTAGGCTATTATTTCTCGCTTGGCTGGACTCTTGTTTCAATAGATATAGTTGTACAGTATCTCAATTCGCCTTATGGCTTTTACGCTTTCAACATGCATTCCTTTGTACTCTGATGGGTATTCCCATCTTTTATTAATAAAAACAGGAAGTTTCTACCTCAAGAGAGTCAATGACTAAATTGAGCCCTTCAAATACTGAATTGTAGAAGAGGGCTTGCTTTATCAAAAGTTCAATCCCAAATGCAAATTATGGAAACATAACTTGTAGTTACCAGGTTAGAATGTCACCAAATAAGCGTGAATTTCTCTATGTCCAATAACATGCAGCTCGAAATATCATGGACGAGCTACTAGAGGTTCATTATTTAGCAATCAACATGTGAAGACTACTACCCTTTTGAAGGAAGAGCAATTAAATAATGTATCAATCAAGCTTTCTAACGCTATCCCAATTGTGGAAATAGTTGTGAGTCTCTCGAAAGAATTACTTAAATCTCTTATAGTTGGAAAGGCTTGTGACATTTGATGAAGACACATTACACATTAAGCCTAGGATAATATAAGAGTGATAAGTTTTTATCATAAAGTCTTAGAGCTAGATTATCAAACATCCGTAGGTAGGGGTTAGGCTTAAAGCTATTGAAAATCGCACACGCTTCAATACCATGTTCACATTAAAACAAGCTTTGGCATGGTACACCATCTTGGATTCTATAACAAGGTGTATTACAATGATAGAGACTCACATAAACCTTTTTAAAGAGACTCACACTTATAGGACAAAGCACACACATACATTAATTCAACTACATGCTTTATTGCATATTATGTATTTTAGTTTTTAAAGTGCGACACAAAAATATCACATGTTTGAGGTATCTCATGGGGTAGGATGTAGCACACAAAAAGAACTTAGACTTGTAATCTTGACTATCACACTCACATTGATTACACATGCACACTCTTGGTGTCCCCAAAGTTGGGGCCAAATTATACTCTTCCAAGGACCAACCTCAAGATAAAGTACATGATTGTGTGATGATTGAGTCCAATATTGACCTAGACTAGCACACCAAGTTATGTGTATGGATCACAGTTGGTGGACCACATTTGGAAGGCATTATAATCAACGTGGAACCAACCCTTTGGGGTATACTGTGCTTGACCCTTGTACCCAATTTGCATTTAGGACATCATTGCATGAACAGATCAAGGAACATGATAATAAAATAGCCATTACTTTCTAAGAAAATTGTGGACCTTGGGTTGTGGCTTTGTGAATAAGTGATTCTAGTTTTGATGCATCAAATAAACTAAGTCCTGTTATTGACTTGCCACAATAGGAGTATACCTCTTTTTCGTGCATGAAAATATTCATGTCAAATATTGGAGCTGGTGATCATCATGGATGTCCACATTGTCATTTTAGGTTATTTTGATCTTGTTTTCCAAGATTCGACTAAAAATTACTTGATAATATTATAATTGTCTCTTTCCAACACAAAATTTTATCTATTCTTTGAGATAATGCTTGAGAGTATAAAAGGCAAGATATTAATGAATACGGTTTTCATGCGATGAGGAAAACTTAGATATGTTAGTAATCTCTTGTGTTACAACAACCAATGAGGAATAGTATAAGAGCACTCTAGAGTTGTTGCTCATTCAAGTACTCAGCAATTAAAAACATGTTTTCACTCAATTGCAAATCCCATCAACTAATGAGCAGAAGAAAGCAAGCGGCTCACTTAAAGTAACAACAAAACGTCTTCAAAGCCAATAGCAAAACAAGTTTTACACTTATTCCATTTCCAAACATCCAGCTGATTTAGACATGCGACGAAAGGACCCCACAACTCCGACAAATGCTCAAAACTGTGAAGGAGCTCAATACATTAAATCAAATGTGCTCAGACAACGTGCAATGCAAGCTACAAGGAGTAGTGAAAGCAAATAGTGAGTGCACCATTCAACACACCACTCCCCTTCAGCAAGCACACCACTTTAGCTAGCACCAGCCGAGGCAACCCGAGGCAGTGCCACCCAACACACTGCCATGTGCTAGGGCCAAATATCCTGACATGCCCCTTTCTCGGACCCTTCTGCCCTCGGGCTACCGCCCTATGCCCTTGGTCTGAAGGGCCTCAAAAGGGGACCTTCTTCTCCCACCATAGCCCCATCATTTTAATTAAGTTGCATTTATGCATGTGCTACGAAAGGCCAATATTAAATGTCCAATATTTGTAGTTCATTTATGCAGAGTTATTGCATGGTTTGTAAATGGCTATTAACTTAAACTTTGAGCACCTAGTGACTAATAGCTTTCAAATTTTTAGGCACTTTTATTTAAGTTAACTTATTCATGAAATTGACCTAGTTGAGCTCATGGTCTTTGCTAAAGATAGGTCTCATTCTTCTTTGCATTGGCATATGTGGACATGGAGATCTTATCTACAATTTTGATACAAAATATCATTGTCGTGGAGATGGTGGGCCTAGTTTGACTTTACAAACAAGTTTAGCCCTTGCTAATAACATATGTTTGTGATTTACTCCTATTCATTGGTCATTGGTCATGACTCATGACACATTTGTTCACTCTACCGTTCTTGGTGGCACGTGGGGGTATCTAGTACTTTTTGAAAGTCAATTTAAGATAAGTATTGGTATTATTATTATTATTATTGATATTCACTAGTAACACTTAAATGTTCCACATAACATGAACTTTGGTTCGTAGAATGAGGTTGGTTGTATAGTCCCTCTTTTGCACTACCATATACTCTCAATGTGAAAAACGTATGTGATTCCATTTGGTATCTTTCAAGAATTTACAAGGATGTTATGCACTTCTTTGTTAGAAATTTTTTTTGTAGCACATCAAACAACAACATTTAACCATCCGTGCCAAGCCACATCAAACAACAACATTTAATCAATTCGCTAGAACTTTCATCGAAACTACCAATTACAAAATGTCATTTAGCACTTGCCAAAACTTTCATGGGGACTAGCATTCATTAGCCATTTACATGCAAAATTTAACAAGGTTGGGTCCTTGAGCTTGGCCCATCCCCTCCAAACTTAATGTTTGCTTTTAACCTAGACGCTTGTATAGCCCATTTGTTTAGTCTGGTACAATGCCTATGGATGATAGCTCATCATTATTTGTTCTTTATGATCCAAGGGTTGGCTCACTTGGTAAGCTTGGCATCCAAAGTTTCTTTGGTCCCAAGTTCAAGCAATCTTGAAAACCAAGATGCATTATTTGTTCTTGCACCATTAACCCCATCCCTCTACTTGTAAGCTCAAACTATGGGTCTTGCTCTAGGGTGGGTTGAAAGAAATTTACCCTATATGCAAAGGTTTGCAAGCCCTTTGATATTCATGCTAGAGAAGCCCACAAAGAAAGGAATGATACCGACATCTTTCTCCCATAATTGTTTTCATAAAAAAACTTACCAAAAGTTGTCTTTTAGAAAAATGGCAAGTTTTTTTTTTGCGGGAAATTTTTTGTCTGTTTTGACATGCAAAAAAATTTGTCCGTAGCAAGGTAGGTAGATCGTCATAAAGCTTGGGTTACGTACGTTTATTGAGCTAATAAAACAATTTGGTACTGTAAATTTCTAATATTTTGCAAGCAAGCAATCTAACATGCAGGATCTAGAAGGCAAGAATTCTCAAAAACTTCCAAAAACTGCAAGAAATTGGGGGAAAGCTTGAAGATGTTTCCCGAACACACATGATGCAATAGCGACGAACACACATGATGCAATAGCGACTTGGTTGACTTGACGTCAAAATTTTAACATCTATCTACGAGTAAAAGGGTATGAAAGAATAGGTTGAAAATACCACAAGAAGGGGGAGGGGGGGGAGAAGCTCAAAAGTAGATCAACATTCATCATTCTAAAATGTCAAAAAAACCCATGATTCTAAACTTTTATTGAAAAAGGGCCCTCAAAGCTCATGAAACTAAGACACATAAGCTTTGTCACGTACCTTGCAAAGGGGCAATATTTTCCCTGAATATTAAAATAATAAATTATTTTTGGTGAGTAAATAATTATTGCTGAAGCTATAAAAGTAAAAATATATTAAAATAATAATTTAAAAGTAGTTTAAATGGAAAAATAATAATTACTACTCTCGTGAAACTGGAATTATTTCGCATCCAAACTCTTGTGAATGGCAGGAATGATGAGGCCGTATGGTTGCATGCCGCCCCCATGGCCACGTTGCAACCGGAGGCGCGTCCGGATGCTGAATTGCTGCATGCTGTTGGGACAGGGGGCGGGGCCCGGGATAAACGCCGGTACTGGATCAGTTGATGGTGGCAATTGCTATCTCCCACCCAACTCGGCCACATGGCGATCGCCTCTGCCTTACATGTGTTATTCGGGTGGCAAGATAAGTGCTAGTCCTGCTGTTGCGACGTGTGACGTGCTCAGAGGTGAACATCCCGTGCTGATGGTACGTCGGCCATGTGGCAACTGCCGCCCCCGCCCCCGTTAGGGTTCTCATTCATCTATTACTCTCTCTCTCTCTCTCTCTCTCTTTTGGTTTTATATTTCGTGGTACATTAGGGCAATTTAGGGTTTGAAAGGACATGTACATTAGGGCACAGTAGGGTTTGGAGAAGACGTTAATAGATGACGTGGCATCCTTTTACTTGTGCAGGTGCATTTGCGTCTCTCGGATACTTCTTTGTACGATCTTGCAAGCACGAGATTCTTAGAGCGCTGACCGTTGGATATTTTTCTGAGCGTTCAGATCTTGCCACGTTTTTTACGATTAACCGTTAGAGAAGGCTGCAGCATAGCTATGCCACGTGGCATTAATCTAAGTGTCCGAGCGGAGAATACGTCGTGCTATGAAGACTCAGTGCCTGCTGGTCACGGTATATTCATTGCACCGTGTTCTCATTGGCCTCTCTGCCTCCATCGATATCCACCGTTGGATCTCCTTATCAACGCTCAGATCCTGCCACATCTTCAGATATGACACGTGGCAGGAATCCGAGTGTGGTGTCATTAAGCCGATCGATCGCCCCGCCATTTCTTCGTTTGTTCGTCATTTCGCTTTGGCTCTCGATTCGTCATGGCGCCTGCTGCTGCGTCTTCGATTAAGATGATCCTGCCTAACGTATCGTGGTAGGCGTAAGTTTTTCTGGATCGAAAGACATGATAAGAATCATTGCATCCGATAATTCTCAGCTTGAACAGATCTATTATGAAGCTCATCTGATGAGGTGTGCTGCGAACGAGCGAGCAGTTGATGTTTTGGTAAGTTTTCCGCTCTCATGTCTGTCAATAATATTGTCTTGGAAGTTTCGTTTTTCCGCTCTCATGTCTGTCAATAATATTGTCTTGGAAGTTTCGTTTTTCAGCTCTCATGTCTGTCAATAGTATTGTATTAGAAGTTTCGTTTTTCCACTCTCATGTCTGTCAATAATATTGTCTTGGAAGTTTCGTTTTTCCGCTCTCATGTCTGTCAATAATATTGTCTTGGAAGTTTCGTTTTTCCGATCTCATGTCTGTCAGTAATATTGTCTCGGAAGTTTCGTTTTTCCGCACTTATGTCTGTCAATAATATTGTCTTGGAAGTTTTGTTTTGACGTCGTAATAGCATTTAGTTTTCGTGCGTATGATGAGGTGCAAGGATGGCGTGAGCAGTTTTTTGATCGGAATGTGTTTTGTGTTTGCTGTAGACCTTGAGTCTGGAACTACGTTTTCCGATTTATAGCAGACGATAATATTCGAGCTACTTAAAACATACGCGTGGCACGTGAGTTGCTTGTCGATGGTCGAGATCGATTGTATGCCATCGTACTTGAATATGCTTAATCTTTGAACGGTTTGTCGACAAGCAAGTTGTAATTTTCTAAAAATTCGTCCAAATTTGAAGGCTCTCGTTTGTACATGCGATCCAGGTACGAAATGACGATATGTGAATTCAGCTTGACTTGATAGTATGTCCTGTGCACGTGATGTTATTTTCTTAGTATGTTAGATGAATTTGGATCACCTCTTTACAGCTAGCTGTCGTTGATTACATCGCTCTTAATTTGAACATCTGCAGAATGATATGTGCTGGTATGCAAAGATTGTATGCCTTGATCATTACAGGCATATATATTTTTTTAGTTTGAAGCTGGAAGGTGGAAAACAGTCCAATGAATTTGGTTAGGAACATAATAGCTTAATCAGGCAAAGCCTTGAAGGAATCAGTCTATTCTGAAAACCAGTGTTTCCTGTCCAAATGCTGACCAATGCTTGCATGCATTGGTTTGGTGCCTTTGAAGTCTTCCTTCATCGCTGTTTCCACTTTTCTTACAACTAGCCTTAATGTGCCGAGTCATGTCAAAGTGGGAGACATGTTTTGCTCATTGTTCGGTTAGTTCTGAGTGTTTTCACCCGACCTCTAACTCTTGTACCTTTTCTAGACATTTTGGAACTGTAGGCATCATTTGTTAATTATCTACCTTAGAAGTCTTGTTTCTGCATTGTTCTTATTGTTATGAATTAAATTCAACTTAAAGCCTTTTAGTCAATATCTGTATTCTCTTTGATAAGTACACGAGGCGGAAGATTGTCACAACGTTCGGTCTTATAATTACTCGTTTCACACACCACCTGTTATAGGGAAGATCGACAATCGCTTAGAACTCACCTGTCTGTATAAACTCGCCAAATCAGAGAACTGTGCAGCATGGGAAGCGATTCTAGCAGTACATCGAGTATGGAGAGTAGAATTGATCCGCCTTCAGGCTTCGAGACAGAATTATTAAAAGTGAGAGGTGCTCAGTTATATCTCATTGATGAAGAAGAAAGCGTGTTGATGCAAGCGGGGGATTTCTCATTGATATTAGTGAAGCAAGGGCATTCACCCCTGGCCGCGGTAGCTGCTCTCGTGGGAGATGTTGAATGGCCTGTTGGTAAAGATTCGCCAGTTCTAAAAATTGCAAATCGGTGCTATACTTTTGCTCTGCCAGGCCTCAACTATGGGTTGGTCCTCTCGGAGACAACACCTTTGGAAACTTCGCAATATTTGGAATCCTTGATGATGCAATATTCTACATTTGAAGCGCGTCCAGAAGTATCAGCAGAAATAATAGCAGGCATGTTGTGCTTTTTTTCTTTTGCATGAACACATAAGTATTTACAAGTGCACATGCATACAAAAAAAAACAGCGGTGCTCAGTCTTTCTAATCTGCTACCTTTCGGCTCATTATTCACGTTTTCATATGGAACATTTATTTGCCTACCTTCTTGTTTCTTACTCTGAGTTGTTTAATTGTCCTGAACTCTTTTGACATTTTGTAGCTTTAGCACAAGCAAAATCGATAGCACAAATGTTGTTATTGATGATATTTTCTCTGCGTTGCTTGAATTTTGTGCGAATCAGAGTGCTGCTGTGCTCGTGCTCCCTTTTTGTCTGCTGCAAACTTCCTTGCTTTCTTGGAATGTTAATAAGTTAGACCCTGCCAAACATAGCTTTGCTAGAAGTCCTCCTGATTTCGCCATACGCAGAACTCTTCATCGTGACCACTAACTCTTCATGTTTCATTCAGAAACTGCCATCCAAAGCTTTTAATCACAACTCTGCAACCACTTACCAAGACCTATCGCTAGATATCGTCATTTTCTTAGATGTTTCGCATGCGTAGTGATTTTTCCTGCTCTGCTAGCAAAGGAAACTTCCACTTTCTTTACATTCCAACGAAATCCAACTCAAGAAAACTTTGTAACGTCTTATGTTTTTAGATGTTATTCCTGCTCAACTGGTTGTAGAAACTTGAGCCGAACTGGAGCAACGCTCCCTTGTCTCACCGTTCCTGAGAGGCCATCAACAGAGCTAACAAAACCAACACACAAGAAGAACAGTGAAGCAGGTTGCACGGCTCTCTTGAAGTTTCAACTTTACTCATGCTTTTTTTTTTTTCGTGTTGGATTTGGGGAAAAAATGTAATCACATTTTCTGGTCATGAATTCTAAGGTGTGGTCCTGCAAAACTTGTGATTAGATTTAATATCTACAGTTCAGTGAGACGGTTCTTGAATGACTCTTGCTAATTCTGCATTTTCCAAAACCGTCGACCAAGACCCAAACTTCTCATTTGTTAGGCATCAGGCTACCCAAGTCCCAAATCACCCATTTTTATATGGGGTGGAGTTAAATGCCGCCCTCAACTGTATCAAAGAGATATGCAGGCCTCAACAACCAAGTCCTTCACCCCCTATTGCGAAAGTGTGAGCACAAGCGTAGTGTGTTAAAATGTGTTTTAAGGCTTGCATGAGGCTCTGACAACGAGCTCAAGCCAGCTTGTAGCTCAGGCCTTCTTGAAACATCAGTATGTGGTGGATACTTTGAGAGGGTGATGTAACTTAGATGCCATTAATTACCTTCTTCGAACATAGTGGAACCAGCCTTGGTGAGTTGGTTCCAGCCATGGTCCTAGCAATCTTGGTAGGGCAAACTGAAACAGAACCAGTTAACCAAGGTCAGTTCCACAGCATAGGATCGTTTTGTTTTCTTTGGGTGACATTTAGCAACGAGATAACATAAGTATCATGGTGATGAGGTGTCAACCATTCATTCAAGAACCATAAAACTGTACGGAATTATGCCCCTCAAACTCTTTCCATTTACACAAAAATTGGAAGTAGGACCATAAAAAAGCAGATGAAAGGGGAGAGGCTAAAACTTAATGGCTTCTTCTCTTCCTTCACTTGCATGTGTTCACAATTTGTTGTTGAAGCTTTTTTCTAACTCCTATCAAATTAGTAATACTGCGTTTTGGAAGTAATTAATAGTGTCATCACAGCAAATCTTCTTACTTCAAAGTTCTATCCTTATTTATTTCACTATCTCATTAGTATTCCTTTCTAATTTACTTACACCTATCGACTCTCTTGATAGGACAAATCGAAGCCTAGGCAATGCTTTAGCCTTAATATTTTGAGAGGTATGGATGCTGTAAGCTAAAATTCAAATCCCCCAATGAAGAAGGCTTATTGGCACCAAGTATCATGTCATGCTAGGTAATGGCTAGTATATAAAAATAGTTTGGCCCATCAAATCTCCAATCTTGTAACTGCCCGAAGAAGCCGAGTACTTCAAAGAACATGAGAATCAACGACTTCATCAGCATGATTAAAGGATAGCGGTGGATAAAGGAATGTGTGTTGTGACTTGTTGATATCAATTAATGCAGTAAACTGAGTGTGGGCAACACAAACATGAAAACATAGTTGTGCATGTAGTAGTATGCATAGGCAAGTTGCACATGAGACTCAGCAGTGGAAGAGATGTTTATGAAATGCTCATCATATGCAGCCAAACTAGTAGTATGTAATAAGGTGTGGAACGTGTCACATTGGGGCCATGGGAAATCAATCATAGCAATTTGAAGATGGGATTGGAAGGTAGTCCAAATCATAAATTGCACTCCATGTTCTAGAACATGCTTCGGTTTATCCCATTAGGATTTCTCCGAGCGGAGTTTTTTCAAAATTTTCTTTCTTGGGTTTTAAGTGTTTTAACTAGTTTTTAGTGCTATTAAGTTATTTAGGGCTTGATTTTTTTTTTACTTCTTGTTCTTTTTGATTTTTTAGCTAAGAAAATCAAAGAAAAAAAAGCGATGTTTGAAACTTTTTTCGAAGGCGTGTTTCCTGGAAACGCAGTTGCTTTTAAATTTCTTTCCCGGAAGTTCCATGGTTCCCACGGCGCGTGTGCCGTGGTATGGCACACGTGCCGTGCCACGGTACATTTTTTTTAAAAGAAAATTTGAATTAAAAAAAAAAAACCCTTTTTCGGGCCTCTTGCCCTAATTGAGGGAGCCCAAAAAGGGTTTTTTAATCATTTGCAGCCGTACTTTCAAGAGAGAGAGAGAGAGGGGGAGAGAGCTTTTCTTGCGGCTAGATTGATGGGAGAGAATTTGGAGTTGTTAGAGATGGAATAAGCGCTCTAGTGCGAGGTGAATAGGGAGGGGATTGTGTGGTTTTCCATTTTTTTGAAACATTGTTTCAAATCTCTTGCATTTTTAGGGTCTTTTGAGTTGGGGGAGACAGTGTTGGGCCTAGAGAGAGACTGTAGCAGTCTAGAAAGATAAACCCTGCTGTGGAGAGAGAAAGTAAGGTTTTAGGTGTCTTTTTGGGTGATTTTTCACATAGAGCACCAAAAAACTTCATTCTTGTTTGGGCTCTTAGGTTTTCATAGCAAGGGTGGCCCTTTCTAGAGAGTGATTGGGCTGTTTCAGACTGGGGCAGATCTGATTTTAGAGAGAGAATTTGCGTTAAAAAGAAAGAATTTTTTAGGTAGGCTCTTTGCGTGGGCGCTCGCGGACAATACCTTCCCGCTACTTAGTAGGCACTTCAATACCATTATTTCCCTTCGTTCTTTCCCTCACGGTTCTTGTTTTCATTTTCCATTCCATCCCATTGCTTTTGCCATCATGGTTGCGGGGGATATGACCGATCTTTGGCACCATATGGACTTGTCCACTGAGTTTGAAAGATATGACAAACAAAGTGGACACAGAGAGTGGACCTGTCGCTATTGTCAAGTGAGATACCACAGTAACCTCGCCAGGGTCAAGTCCCATTTGCTGGGAGCCGTTCGAGCAGACCGTTTTAAATTGGGGGCTTCCTTTTGCACTGCTATCACTCCTCAGGAGAGACGCAGACTTGTGGACATGTACGGCGCTCGCTTGGTGGCGAGCAACCTTGGATTGGACCCTGAGATCCATGCAGCCATCATGGCAGTGCAGCCTGCACCTACTCCTACACAGCCCTCCTCCACCTCGCATGCACCACCACCTCGTCCACCCTCGGTTCCTCCCATACCTCCGGTCCCCACTCCCCCTTGTCCATCCTCGGCTAGTGTTCTTGTTCGCCCTATTCCGACCCGTCCACCTACAGTGACACAGGTGATTTAGCCATGTGCCACCACCTGTTTCCCATCGTAGACCTCATGCCTCCACTTCCCAGACATCTAGACAGAGGACATTGGGTGAGGCTAGTGCCCGTGCTCTTGAAGAGGATGCCAAGAAGCAAGTGGCAAACATGATATATGAGTTGAACCTATCGTTTAACATTGCTGACACAGAACCTTTTAAGAGAGCTATGGCAGCTGTTGCAGTTGCAGGTCCTAGATTCCGTCCCGCAGACTACCCTCACTACATTGTTGACTAGTAGAGTTGAGGAGCTCCCTAGGCAACTCATGCCTCTCAGGAAGGCATGGGAGAGTTATGGTTGCTCAATCATGTCCGATGGTTGGGCTGATGCCCGCTGGAGGTTAGTGATCAATGTCATTGTCTCCTGCTGCATGGGTAGCATGTTCTACAAGGCCGTAGATGGTAGCAGAGGGGGGTTTCCCCTTGAATGGTGAGTACATTTTCTCCATCGTCAGGGAGGCCATTGATGAGGTTGGCCCGGCCAACGTGGTTCAGGTGGTCACGTATAACGCCACCAATTGCGTGCAGATGTCCAATTTGCTCGTAGAACACTACCCCACTATCGTATGGATCTCGTGTGCCGCTCACGGTATAGATCTTGCTATGGGGGACATAGGTAAGTTGCCTTGGGTTGCCCACATCACCCATATGGCCATGTCTGTGGTGAGGTTTATCACCCGGAAAAGGAGACTCTTATCCCTGTACTACACCTTCAGCTCTTTGGAGTTGAAGAAGCCTGCTCCCACGCGATTTGCCTACGACTTAGTTGTCTTAGATAGGTTGCTTAGGGTGAGGCATTCTTTGAGGCATATGGCTACTTTAGACACCATTAGGACGTCCCCATTTGTTGAGATGAGAGAGGGTCGCAGGTTCTTCAAGATTGCGTTCGACGATGATTTATGGAGGGAGGCTGATGGTGTCTGCCATATCTTGCGTCCATTCTACCATGTACTTTGTTTGGGGGACAAAGAGGGCAACTTTGATGGCCATATTCAGCAAAGGATATGGAATAGTCCTAATATGGTAGACCGGCCCTCCAGTGTTCGAGTTTATTGGTCACGCTTGGATTTTATTCCACGTCAAGGCCTGTTGGTGACTAGTAAGCTTGAGAGGACCCAGACACTCAAATTGAGACATATGGAGTAATGCATGTACGTGTGACTGATATAGGCAGGAGGTATGCATGAAGAGCTATGACCTATTTATAGTTGACCTGCATGGGTATTTATTGCATGTGCTCATGCACAGGATCCTACTCTCTATATATTGAGGTAGTGATTATTCCGTCGACGACTTGGTCTAGGTTACCTGATGAGCCCTTCTCCTCTTGCTGTCACATTGGCATGGCTTGGGGGCTAGATCCAGGAGGATTCTCCAGGAGGGATCTAGGATTGGTTGGGTGGTTTTGCTCCACAGTCTCTCTTGTGTTTTCCTATCCTCATCTTAGGGGATTGTCCCTAGTGGTCTTTACATTGGTATCAGTTTATCCGGAATGAATAAACTGATTGTTGCTGGGAATCTGGAATTTATGGTTTGCATGTGAGATTTAATCTTTTTTAGACTAACCCTCTTGTAAAACATGCAAACTCTAATCTGCAAACTGAAAATTTTGATTGGATAGTGTAAATTGCGGATTCTCTAATAGTGCAGATAAAGATTGTGGGTTGTGGATGTATGCAAGATTAATTGGAAAGAAACCTTCTCATGTGGATGTGCACCTCTTGTGGTGAGGGTCGTTGTGGGAGCAAGCAGGTTTTTTGAACCCCTGCAAATCTGTTGCTTGCTGATTCTAAGAGTTTAGTAACTGTAGTTTCTGCAAAAGAATTATGCAAGGAATAGGAACTTGTTTTTAAACCTTAAGCTAGAAACTTAAATTCAAACCTCTGCTTGTTGTTACAAGCGTGTGGAAACGTTCATGTATGAGCGGGTAGAAGCGCTGTTTTGGGCTCAGGATTTTGGTGAAATAATGGTTAAGGCAATGGCCTCTGTTCTGATGCTGTCCGGACTGCTTTGAGGATCCTTACAGAGTATCTCTGTTGGTGAAAGACAGTAGTGGTTGCGGACATTGTTTTGCCTCTGATTTAACTAATGCAAAGCGCATTCAGGAGTTTATGAGTAGGTAAGGAATTTGAATCGCGTGTTCAAAAGCGCTGGTTAAAACCTTGAATTCCTGCAAACCTTGGATTCCTGCTTGTAGATGGACGTAGAAAAGGAGAAAAGGCTGATTTGAGCTGTGATAGGCAGCCGAGGTGTAAACCCTATCTGTGGAGAGCGCCCATGAGCTGTGTGTGGAGCCAGTGAAGATGCGAGTCAGGCCTCTAACTTGCACATTATTTCTCTCTCTCTCTCTCTCTTTTGGCAGCCTCTCTTGCCTCGATAGATGCCGGCTGGAGTAGAACTATACCTAATTGTTTTTTAGGTTATGAGAGGCCTTTTGGGGTTTCTTTTTCTATATGGTTTTTGGGTATTTTATAGTTGAGTTAGGACCGCAATTTTTGGAATTGCATGAGTAAGCATGCTGGACGAACGGGGTTTTTTTAGGGCTTGACAAGTAGTAACTTCAAAGTTGGTTCTCGAAAGTGAGTTTGGAAACTCAGGAAATTTGAGTTACTAGTTACTTGTGTAAGGAATTTGGTTTCTTCGAGCACGGGTGTCAAAGTTGTAAACTCACTTTTGAATATTGCTCCTGATAGTGGTAGAAGGAATTTTGTTTTCTCTTTTCCATGGGCAATATGCATGTATAAAGTCCTTATCAACTTGCCAATTACCTGTAAGCCTAGTATTTTGAGAACTTAATATTGTTGTTTTTGTGTTAAGCGGTACCAATCACTTAAAATTTTAGTAAACCGATCTTGACAAAATAATGGTTTTGGTTTGGTTCTCTAGGCAAGTACCCAGTTAGTGGGAATTTTGGGTCCCTGGTACTGTGCTTCTTATCGATTTAACTCTGGAATAAGATTACTCCCAGTAAATTGAGTTAAATGGTATTTTGAAGATTCTTCCTTTTCGACTTCGGTGTTGCACCGATAGGTTATCTGAAAAGATTTTGATCTTTAGGATTGAGGAAACTAAAGCTTTTTAGATACTTGTTAAAGTGAATAAATGGAATAAGTTCGTAATTTTTGGGAGGTAGCTCTATATTCGATTAAAAAACAAATGTATCGAATATCGTAAAGAGTATCCGGAACCAAATTTTATTGATTTTCCATTGATTCAGGCAACTTTTAACGAAGTAATGAAAATAAACTGGTGTGGTCAAAAAGGAAGTAGCCTAGCATTTACTTGTGTCAATGGAGCTTTCAGGGCCTTCGCTAAAAGAATTTTCGGGTGATCGAAAAATCTAAGGGAGAAAGAAAATGAGACACATGTGTAGGTAAATGTGACAATGTTGTGTAATTTGGATTGGTTAATAATGCCTATTTGGAAATTGCATAGCACCGGTTTTTTGAATTCATTAAGTTGAATTTATTTTGAATATCTATAGGACCATGAGTTGACCCTATTTTGTTATGGAAAATTGTGACATGGAACGAGAATGACACTTGGTTCACATTTGTACTGTAATGAGCCTTATTCCTAAGAGTTGGAACTCTCAGATGGCAGGAATTCGGGAATGATAGTACCAAAACAAATTTGGGGATACTCCAGTATTTGGTGGGATAGATATGTGCATATCTGGTATTGGAAATCCAGATGGAATTTTGAGATCTCTGGATTATCGGATAATGCAGTTATTGATTTTCTTGAAGGAACTGAATTCCTTGTATCATTTTAAATATAGATACTGGATATCTATTGGTATAGTTCAGCCATATTGAATTTTTACTTTTGGTTTTAAAGAATAAACTTAGGTCATTTTGATTGTATATGAACGAGGTTTCTCGTCCACACTGGGGTCAATGCCTAGTGGTATTCTTAGATGAATTGTCGTCTACTCTGAAAACTTAAGGAAATGGAGAATTCAATAGTTGGAGGTATCTTTCTAGAAAATGGTGAAGATTGGACCCTATATTGGATATAGGATGGTCAGATAGTCTTTTTGATTTTCTGATGATCGGATCTAAAAGCAAAGGACTTTCTTAGAGAGAAAACTGATGGTATGGGACATCAGGGATTTCAAAGAGGAAATTCTTGTGTGAGAATGATCTGTAGGCCAGTGGTTAGTATTTGCATTAACAATAATGCTAACAGTTGAAACCATTGGTTAAAACTTGTTCCAAATCAGAAACCCTTAAGAAACCCTTAAGACCTATTTCTCTTTTATTTTAAAACCTCTACTTTTTAGAAATTTCTTAAATGGTCCTTGAACAGGGATGCTATATAGTCACAGTGGGTCGCGTTTAAGTGGTCACATCTGGGACTGAGATGGCATTAGAGGTGGAGGGGATAAACAGAGCGGTCAGCTGGTGGAACATGTACGACGAGCAATATTCCGAGTTGCAGACTCTTCTCTCCCAGGTACGTGCATTATGTTTGTATTGAAACTGCTTCAATTTTTCACATAACATATTTAATAAAATCGATTTTTGATATCAATGCTTAAACATGACTGCTCTTCCTCGGTTTGTGAGAGGAACTGGAGCATATGGTCCATGATTCGTAACAGACGCCAAAACTGCCTCACTGTCTCTCAGATGGAGCTTTTGTTCCACCAATTTGAGGCTGGTCCATAGGCTCACACAGCTTGTTGATCCTTTGGAGGTGTTGCCTGCTGACTGCATGCTTGATATTGACGATCCTGCTGATTTGACCCGTCCTATGCCGCCAGCTCATGATACTGTAGCAGATGATGTTAGATTTGAGACGGAGAGGGAGTTGAGGCGGATTAGAGAGCTGGAGTCTGCAGCCAGTGCTGATCATGATTTCTGGGAGCCCACAGCTGCTAATGAGATGACGAGGACATAGTTATGATGATGATGATGATCCTTTAGATGATGATGATGATGATGACGATGCTGATGATGCTGATGAGGACTATGATATTGGTCATGTTCATGTTCCAGCTACACGTCGTGCCATTAGAGGACAGTGTGATACAGAGATAGAGGCAGAGGCTAGGCATCAGTGGAGAGAGATGGCTCCCCAAAGTGATGAGAGGTTACAGGCTATGGTTGAGGATATGTATAGGCCAGATCCAGTTGATGATGATGCCGAGGATATTGAGGATATTGCTACGCAGGCAGCTGATGTTGATGTTCATGAGGATTTAGGTGCAGGGCCTGCTACTGGTCCAAATGAAGCATGTGGTATTGGTATAGAGGGTATTGCTGTTGGGTCAGGTGTGGGTGTGGACTCAGGCTGTGGTACTGGTACAGGATGACTTGATTCCCAGGATGATGATGACTTTGATGATCTTGTTATGCCAGAGGGTCGACTAGTCCGTAGGAGGATGCGCGATGTTATTGCTGATCTATGTGATGATGATGATGATGAGGCAGAGTGGCTTACTCCTGCCCGTGCTCGAGCTACTGCTGCTGTTGCTTCTACTACTACTCCTGCACCTGCATCTGCACCTGCTGCTGCTTTTCCTCCCCCAGCTCCTGCTTTTCGTACTCCAGCTCCTACTCCTGTCTTTACTACTACTACTCGTGCATCACCCACTTTTCTTGCACCTCGCAGCTTCGCTCCTGCCTTCAGAGGACCTGCATGTTACGGACCCAACTCCCTGGGTCCCAACCCCAAACTTGAGACCGGACGATGATTGGGCATGTAGACTTGACCGGTGACTCATGAACGCGCATGGTTGCCACGTGTCATGATCTAGGTGTGCACATGGCTTGGAGTCTCTCTCCTTGGAGGTATATAAGGGTAGGAGGACTTATTTGCCATCCATTCTATCTACCTAGGAGGAGGTGGATGGAGAGCATGTGCACGGCCAGGATGTATGCTAGCCTGAGGCAGGAGATGGTTGAGTGTCTAGGTAGTGGTATGGGACACTGTCTGGGATAGAGGTCGGATATGGCGGGGTGGAACATGAATCGTTCGGTCTCTTGTGGTTAATCGGCACCTAGAGGTTTGGACTAAGTAAGATTGTAACATATGGTATGAGAGCCACTGCATGCTGAAAGCAGGTGTGGCGATCCATAGTTAATTTCTTGTAAGTTTCGATGCATTTGACGAAATTCAATTCGGGCAAGAATTGTGTTTGTTACGCACATTTTAAGTTTCCTTCTTCTTGCTGTTTTTTGAGTTTTTAATGGAAATAATTAAAAAACAGTTTGGGCCCTCTGAACACTGCCACGTGGCACTGTCCAGACCCGGACAGGTGGCAGTCCTCAGCGGTTTGCATTTCCGCTCAGTTTCAGAGTGGCGGACTGCACTTCCGCGGACCCCTCAGCGCAAAAAAGTGGTTTTTTTTTTCCAGTTCCGCTGTTGGGCAGCGAAGGAACCTTGTAGGAAGAAAGGAAACCAGCGAAGGGCAGCCAGCTGGCAGATTGCAGGGTAGGTGGCTAGGGTGGTTAGGTGGAGGCCTAGGTGGCAAAGAAATGCCACATGGCAGGTGTGAATCAAGCATGGAGTGGGAGGCATACCTCTCCTATGCAAGATTTCTTGAGAAGAAGATGTGGAGGTGGTGGTGCATCCTTCTTCTTGCTTCCTCTTATTCCTTATGGCAGCCATGGACAATACAAATTAGTCTTGTATCTACCTTCCTTGAGTTGCTTTTGATCTCTTTCAACCATCTCTTTCTTAACTCACCTCTCTTGCTCTTGAGATATGGATCCTAATCCTACCACACAGCCCATGTCTCCTGCTCATGAGGTAACGTCATTTACCTCTACAATGGATTCCGATGCTTTGTTGCTTGAACAATTTACGAAAATAGAATGTTGATTTGCAATCAAAACACTCACGGAATTAGCATGATTTGAAGGAGTTGATGCAGTTAAGGCAGCTATTGCATCAGCCCTTGTTCATCCCTGAGATTTTTGCTGGGGAAAAGAAGGATAGAACTTCGAAGGTGGTCTTGCCGTGGATCGATCGATGGAGCAAGATTTGAGGGGTAAGCCTGAAGTTCCTAAGAATTGGCAAGATTTAGTAAGGCCTTTAAGGCGGCCTTCTTTCCTATTCTTGATGACTTTGAATTTTATCGTCAATATGCAACGATCCATATGGGCAACCGGCCCTTGGATCAGTATTTACAAGAATTTCAGGAAGTCTATTCTCATTTTGCAACTAGAATAGATCCTTTGCTAGTAAAGTTGCATTTCATACTTGGGTTGCCAAGAGACTCAGCTAGAGGTTAGGAGGAACCAGCCTCTTGCCCTCAAGGCTTCGCCAGGATATACGATGATACTCGTATAGTGGCCAAGCTTGAGACTGGTGTCTTGCTCGACGTAAAGGGTAAGAAGCCTTCTTTTCCAAAGAAATCGAAAGATAAGGTGAAAGATGGGTCTTCGGGTTCGGGTAAGTCGAAGAAAAGATCTACCCTGGACCGGAAACCTTTATGAAAGCCAGAAGTGATAATTCGTGCTTATCTTGCATGGAACCAGGTCATGTCGCAAAGGAATGTCCAAAGAAACGGAAGGCTAAAGGGGCATCTTTCAAGATGCCAAGTAACTCTAGCATATCTAGTGTAGATCTTTTCTTTGTTGGTAATTCTGTGTGCGAGCATTGTTGTTATATCACAGCGTTTTTGGTCCTATGACCTCATTCGGATGAAGGGGGTTGTGGGTGGCCAAGCCGTAACAGTTTTATTTGATGATGGTTCCACAGGACCGGATAGTCCCACATCTACCAATTAAGATTCAAGCCTATAATGATAAATTAGACTTTCACATTATGAATCTAGATAGGGTAGATGTGATACTTGGAAAGGAGTGGTTCTATGAGAGGAACCAATCTATGAAGAAATAATGGCTCACTCATAGAAAGAATTAAATGGAAATGTTGATATTTCTACTCCGTATATGCTTTCTGCTTTAGAAACAGTTAAATGTATATGGATGTTGTGGATTGTATATCTTACTTATGCCGGTTAAAAGATTTTACTTACCATGAAGAATGTAGTTTGCAATTTTACAATCTCCAAATGGAATTAATGTCTAATAACCTACAGCAGGAAAATTCACCAGAAGGTGAAATCTTTAGGAAACTTAGGCAAGAATTTAACGATGTGTTTTCTTCCTGAGGGTCTTCCCCCCTCTAGGGGTGTTGACCATGGTATTAAATCGATTCCTGGTAGTTCTTCTATATTATTGTATCCATATAGGATGATTACTACTGAAGCAGATGAGGTTTATAGGCAACTGCAAAATTACCTTAAGATGGGCCATGTAAGGTATAAAGTCCTAAACCAAGGATCCTATTCTAAACATGCCAATAACAAGCAACACGAGGGAAACGGATGGTGGACAAACCAACGTAACCAATCCTAGATCGAACGGATCTAGCCTTCAAGCTATGGATCAATCCCAAAGAGGAATGAGGCATCATACCAGCAGCATATGGCTACCAGTCTCACAATCAAGGATACCCTAGTGAGAGCCCAATAGGTATACTTATACCCTCCAAGGCCCATGCACCACTAGTAGTGCACTGTGACACCTCACTGGACACCTCTGCCTATCTGGGCCACGTCATCCAGTTCCTCAATGACTCACTGATAGACCCATACAAATCCACCATTATGAGTTTAGGCCTACAACCATTAATTATGACCTTATACACATAAGGGCCCCAATTCCCTTACAGTCATAACTAACTTACGGGTTGTTGGTCTACCGATCTCTAGCGTGGACACGCTACCCGAGACCAGTCGTGGGCATGACATTCTTCCCTTTTTATTCAAGTTCTGTCCTCAGAATTTAAAACTGGAGAAGTTCCTCCTTAAGCTTCCTTCCTGTTCCCAGGAATCATCATCGTTTGTGCGACTCTTCCATTGAACCAGAGGCTTGGTAACTATATGATTTCTCAATCGTTTAGTTCTTCAAACCAAGATCCCCTGGTTCAAACCAAGACACCCCCAATGATTCATCCTGATTCATCCAACAGGTCCAATTGGTCTCCAGAACCAAGATGCTATCCTTCACATAGACTCTTCTTGAGTCAACTGACGTGAAAAACCGGGATGAACTGGTTGATCGATTGCATGGTGCAAAGTACTTCACCAAAATCGATTTGAGATCAGGGGATCATCAGATTTGCGTAAAGATTCTCCATGCATAAAAGATTCTATTCCACATTTTTGAACTAAAAGATGTTCATGTGGGAGGATGCATCTTGGGTGCATCCTCCTATCCCATGAATAGGCTCAAATGTGACACAAATATCAATATATATATATATATATATATATATATATATCAGGAAGCGGATGGCGGACGCGCGTCCGCGTCCGCGTCCACATTCAGACGCGTCCGATTTTTTGAAATTTTTTTTTCAAATAAAAATAAAAATACAGGCACCTGCCCACGCTGTCCCCCATCCCAAAAGCAAAATAAAAGCAATTTATGGCCCTTGTTTTTCCCCCGGAATAAATTATCAGAGGTTGTCTGGCACCCACCTGCCCCCTCCTGTTAAAAAATAGGAAAACGGTACCAAAAAAATTTGCAACAAACCTAACCACTGGGCCATGCCTCTCATAACCTCAGTATTACCAAACAACGATGACTAATGAGCAGTTAATAAATTATTACGAACCTTCATCGGGAACTAAGCTCCAAAAAAGCGGCAAAGAAAGATCTGAGAGTGGTTTGGAGTGAAGATGATGGTTTGTATGGCAAACGTATTACTGGTTTAGGGTTTAGGGTGCATTAGTGACTGTCTCAAAGAAGTGAATGCTCACCAGAGGATTGGGGAGAGGTGAACGCTCACCAGAAGAGTGACAAGCTCTCAAGACCAGAAGTCTCTGGGGGAAAATAGGGCTCACCAGAAGAGTGACAAGCTCTTAAGACAGGAAACCACAAGTCCTCGGATGAACTTCAACAACTTACTAACTACTCATGCAAAACTTTGTCATTCTCTACAGAAAACCACAAGACCTATACACTATTGTGTCTCGGTTGATGAGATCGGTTTCTCCCCGGATGAACTTCAACAACTTACTAATTACTTATGGCTGTGGATCCATGGGGAGTACTGGCGGAGGGGGTACGGGTGGCTGTGGCGGAGGCGAAGGCGGTGGCGTTGGGTGTAGCAGTGGCAGGGGCGGTGGCAGTGGGTGCACCAGTAGAAATAGAGTTCGCGGCATCTGTGGACGGCTCGCCGGGCTCAGCAGCTGGCTCAGAATATGTCTCGATAATGCGAGCCCTCTCCGCAGCGGGGATGACCATACAAACGCCGATCCCGTAGCGTCCCCCCGTGGGTCGGACTCGCAACCGCCCCAGATATGCTCGAACCCGAGAGGCGTTCCCTGTGAACTGCCTTCGACAAAAAGGGCAACACCACTTTTTGTCGAGCATCACCTCCACCTCATCCCAAATGGGACGAGCAGCCATATCTCTATCTCTCTCTCTCTCACGCACACACACACACACACAGAAGCACGCAAATCTAATCTCTCTCTCTCACCCTAAACCCTAAACCCAAGCACCCTAAACCCTAAATCCTAAACCCCCACACACACACCCCATGTCTCGTACACGCGCGCGCACACGCAAATCCTCTCTCTCTGTACCTCACACTCTCTGTCTCTTCCTCTCTCTCTCTCACACATAGATCACCACACACACATCTGTATGCACACAAATCAACAATATTCACACACACACACACATAAATTACCACACAATTTTCACACACACACACAACTCATCACACACACACACACAAACACCATCTCTCTCTCTCTCCTCTCTCTCTCTCTCTCTCTCACTCTATGCCTCTCCCACTCACTCTCTCTCTCCCTCTCGCCCTCTTTCTCTGCTCTCGGGTTCTGCGGAACAGTCCGCAGGGCCCACGCCTTTTGTTTTTTTGTTTTTTTTTAAATTAAACGCGTCCGGGGCCTGGACGCGTTCTTGGCCCCGGACGCGTCTGCGTCCGGATGCTGGATGCGTCCTCTGGACGCGTCTAGCTAAAAAAATAAAAAAAAAGGACGCGTCCGACCCCGCATCTGGGGTTGGACGCGTCCGGGTCCGGGCGTCGGACGTGGGCATTCCGGCCAGCTAGTTGTACTAAAAGAATGAAGATCCGAATGCACAAGTTGAAAAGCTTATTTAGATCTAGTATAAGCAAGTCTATGAGATTTGGACAAGGCACAATGTTCACAAAATGTATTATTTGCAACAAGACTTTTAGGGAGACCAAGAACATGCTCTTTCTTTGCCATTACCTCCAAAGATTTGAAGTTGGGATGGCCCAACCTCTTATGCCAAACTTCTTGGTTTGTCAATTGTTCCAGCCATACATCCTTCATTCTTAGAGATCACACATGCATCCAATTTGAAAAGTTTACCATGCCTTCTTCCTTTAGCAATCAAGGATCCACACTTACTTATCAAACAAGCATCTCCAATGAACTCAACATCAAGCCCCTTGTCAATCATTTGACTAACACTAAGCAAGTTCTTAGTGATTGAAGGAATGTACAATACATTTTCAAGATTAGCTTTCCTATTTGTTGAAAGAGAAATAGGAATTGTGCCTATGCCTTTGATGTCACATTGACCATCATTTGCAGTATATTTATGCTTTCATCAATGCATGCTAGATCATCACTTAAGGACTTAACCCTAAAGACAAATGCATGAGCACTTTCACCCTCTCTTTGCCTACTAGAAAATATTTGCCTCCTTAGGGTCAATATCCTAGATGTGGACTTTGATTCAAAGAGCTTCTTCAAGGCATTCCATGCCTCACTTGCACTTTGACTTTTATCAACTTCCTTGAAAAGTTCATTGGTAACATTTATTTTAATGATATGAAGAGCCCTTTTAGCCTTCTTATCAAACCTTTGTTGCTCTTGAACTGTGGGTGGTCTCTCTTCGGTTCCTGCAACTATGTCCATGAGTTCATTCAACTCAAGTAACGATTCCATCCTCACTTTCCAGGTAGAGTAGTTTGATGAACTCAACCTATCATTAGTTTCTAACATGATCCCACCATTGGAAGCCATGAATATAACGATTCTTCAACTTTTAGGCTTTGTCCTAATGCACCTAGCACTCACTTTCCTCTCAACAAATGATGAATAAGGAGATCTCTGAAGATCTAGGACCCTAAAACACTTCTATCTTGAACCTGGCTGGTTTCCAAGCTTAGAAAGGAAAATTGAAAACACATGCAACACTTTACACATGCTAAGAATGGATTACAAACTCAAACCAACCTGAACACACTCTTGCTTAAGCTCTCAAACTTTCCAGCAAGTGACCAAATCAAGTTATGGTGTGAAGAGTTACTTGCATTCTTAGAAAATACAAAAGAGAGGAGGGGCCCCTGGCTACAAGGATAAGAAAATCCAATAGGTAGATGGGCGAGTTTTCACTAGTATATGTTCTCTTCCAGGAGGAGAGAATATTCCTCTTAGGATCCCCGTGCAACTTGGAAGAGAATGGATCTAAGATCCCAAATGTTTTGGCTAAGATCTTTGCACAACAAGCTACAAAAGCTAGACATGGCAAAGCATCCTAATGCTACCTTTGATACACATGAACTTGACAAAGCATTCAAGAGACAAAAGAAACTAATGAAAGGTACTGATGGCAGCCAAAAATAGCAGCAAACAGGCCGTGGAACAGCAGCCTACCACTTTTGGATAGCACCTAGATCATACGCAAGAGCTTGAAGACGATACACAAAGCAATGCTCACAATGGAGGAAGAAACTGTGACAATGATCTATTGATCTCTCTCTCAACAATACAATAAGTTTCTCCAACCTGTTTTTCCACGCATTTTCTACTATTTATGGATGAGGAAGATGACTCTCTCTCCTCTCTCTCTAAAAGGTACTTGACCCTAAATATTCCCTATATAGGAATAATAGCTAAAAATAACATATATGACCAAAATACATCAAAATGGTCTCATTTCAAAGGGTCTGAAGTTTGACACTTCTTCATACTGAAAAAATACAGTAAATAAAAGACTTTAGGCCTGGTTCACACGTGTGTCACACGTGTGAAACTCCAGTACCAAAACTATGTACAAAAATTGCTAATTTAGGCCTCAAACTAGCTAGGAAATGTTGACAATTTTCACATAAAGTAGTGTTTAATTTTTTATTGAAAGGCTACCATTCGCTCCCGCATAAATTTTTTGCAATTTGAATACCATATTGCAAAAAACCAAAAATGTGTTTCGTGGAAGCGTTCCTAGTCAAAAACCCAGAATACGTTCTGGAACTTAGTGTGCATCTCTGTGCTTTATCTATGGTCCAAACATGCAAACTTGTTGAAACAATCAAGCTAACAGTGACACATAAAGCCATTCTAGAAGCACAATGGAAAGGAAGTATGATGCCATAGCTTTAATGCACAAATGCAAGCACCACACTAACCTATCTCATGCAAAAGCACCTTGTAAATGAATAAGCATGAATGTTGATGCCAATAGTGAGGTCCCATGCAGACCTGTTAAACCGAGAGTGCCATCAAAATGTAGGATTAGGTACACCATGCTAGCGATCTTAATACATAGAAACCGCTACTTACCAAGGGTTGCACTAGAAATCTACATGTATATGAAGCATACAATAATGGATTTATACTAGATTCACTAGTGATAATTAGAACATGATGTACCTCATATGACAGATCAATAGGAGGAAAGAATGTAGTCCGATATGTACCTTATCGGGAATAACTTCCTCTATGTGCTTTGGAGCTACAAGCTCGATCATTGGAGCTCATCTTTTACCTCATCTAACTTGAAACATGTATGTGACTCCCCCTCATATGCAAGATGGGGCTACCATGAAAATAATAGGACATGCATAAGATCGTCATTCGGAAAATTATTTGTTACCTTGGTAGATATAGTACTTAATGAATTACAACCCATGTGACTATGATAGATATGTAGGCAATGGCATCACGTTGAATAGTAACCACAAATGATAAATCATAATGACCATGCATATGATCTTCATCGAATTTTTTTTTTCCTGATACTGTTATGCATTTGGACCCTATAGTTGAATCTCATGTGGAATAGTAGTAGGACTATGAAAAGGTCGAAGGCTGTAATGGCCCAATACCTCATCCTGAAGTGTTGTGTCCGACTTATGCTCATTCTCGCCAGATACACCATCCGTTGACTCATTTATAGTATTCTATGGCAGATCTTGTGTACCAACCCTGGATATATCCTGTGACGGATATGACTCAAGTTCGACCATTAGGTATAGCCTCGATCTCTAAGCTCTTCTATAACATCCTCAATATGTGGCATAGGAGATGCAACATTTTGAACAACGTGAAGAACTTGTATTAGTAGAATAAAAAAGAAAACCCTGTAGGCAATGTTAGTGCTCATATTGAGAAATTATGTGCAGTAGGTGCCGCACACATTCATCAAAAATTTGCTGCCACTGTGAAAATTTGCTACTAAAAGGACCACACATGATGACTCTTCAAGCACTCATGTAGTAAGTATGTACACTTTGACAAATACTTGATAGTCACCCCAAATGGGCACTAGTTGACTCAAAATGTTGTCTACATATGTTGTAAAACTCAGCAAAGGAAAGGTGAAAGAAAAGTGGGCAGCCATACCTCCAAATATGGCATGAGGAATGGATATATGGTGTTTCCAAGTGTTTATTAGCAAGTAAAAAAAGCGGTGCAATGTTCCAATAAATGATGTCTAGTTAGATTATAAAAATTCAGCAAAGAAAGAAAATATTATGAAAGTGGGTGCTAGCATGCACAGGAGGCTGTCCACCACTTCTAGATGCTAGCCAAAAAACTACCAAGAAAAAGGTAGCTAAAAAAGTCCTCCAAAAATAGAATGATGCTAAAAAAAAGTGAATTGAGATCCGTAAAAAACAAAATGGTATATAGAAAACAGTATGCTCACAGAAGGA
Organism: Diphasiastrum complanatum; assembly: GCA_029204225.1. Taxonomy (NCBI): domain Eukaryota; kingdom Viridiplantae; phylum Streptophyta; class Lycopodiopsida; order Lycopodiales; family Lycopodiaceae; genus Diphasiastrum; species Diphasiastrum complanatum. The sequence goes on along the minus strand of CM055113.1, from coordinate 33,725,867 downwards.
TGCAAAGAAGCATGAAAGAGATGGGAGACCAAAAAACTTGAAACTTGAAAGAACAGATAAGTAAATCTTTACTACCTAGAATCAAGATTTGTATAGTTCATTAGGAGCCCCCAAACGTAGGAAAAACAACTATCTAACAATTTCTATAAATTGACACAAAACAATACGAAAATGACACCACAAATAAAAATATTGAGATCTTTTGGTAGAAAATTTTGATTAACAAGCTTGAAAGTACTCCGAACTTGTCTTAAATAGAGTAAGTGAGATTCAAGAGGAAATTTGAAAAGAATCTTAAAGAATACATAATATTCTAGTTAACAAAAGTTTGAATTTCCTCTAGCTTAGAATGTATCCATTGCTCTCTATTTTCTAACAGTAAGGAGGCCGCTATGAATCTATAGTACATTGATAAAGATAGGATAATTTGGTAGTAGAAGGTATTTACCACTAGCAATTATGTTTCAAGATAGGGTTTTTATTGCGTGGGTATATAAGAACCACAAAACTCATGAACAAGATTTCCAATCATCTATGCCCTGGTGTTGTGTAATTGATTCTTGGATCAAACGAATATGTAGATAGCTAGAAGTCTCATGGACAAATTGGACGTTAACTGCTTTCTTAAGCTGTCTAAATTAAGCAGTTTTGATGCAATAATATACAATTGAAATTTGTTGTTGTTCAGTCTGATTAAATTTCAAGTATGAGGTCAGAAGAAATAAGAGAATTGGTGCAGTTTTGCACATGTTCAAGTTTCAAGTATGTGTGCCTTAGTTTTGTATGTGTGTATGCATGTCATCATTTTGTTGTAATTGGAAAAAAAACTGATTTGTCAAATTTGAAATTGTCCATGGGCAATCTTGAGATTTTTTTATATTGGTTTTTTAATTACTCGTAGTATCTAATCGACAAGCTCTTCTTGAAAATGTAATTTTTTTCAAAGCTGCTCTGATTTGGAACCCATTGGAATTTTGGAACTATTTTGGAGCACCACTTTGTTCATTTTTTGGAACGTAGGACAATTATGGTTTGAACTTCCGATTACTTTGATCTGGCAACGGTTGGAATAAACCTTGTTCAAATCGGGTAAAGAAATTGAGGGTAGAAAAGAATATTGCTTTTTTGTTCAATTTTCCTTTCTTTGAAAATTTGATTTGTTTCAAATATAATGTTTACTGAATCCATGCACAAAGATCTCCTATATTTGATCTAAGCTTATATAATAATCTGATTTAATTCATATAGAACCTTCACTGAATCAATGTCCAAGAAGTAGAGCTCTCTTATACTTGATCCATGTGAATTGTCTAGGGGCTATTGGAGTTGAATGGCCTATTCATAGATTCGAAAGAGCTAGGTGTAAGTGTCTATTGATGTGTTTTGTTGTCAACTACCTACTAACATGTATCAAACAATTTTTGAAGAGCTCTTCAATCTTAAGCTATAACTTATAATAACACTACACATTGAAGCCATGAAGGACTCAGCATTTGTGATTTGAGAATTAACAGTCAGGAGTCGAGACCCAATTTATTATAGTCTACAATGTGTAGAATTACAATTGTACTCTAAATCCCTGAAGCTATTTGATGATTTGCTCTTCGATGGATCGATTCTTTCTCAATCAAATCTTACAAATTGCCCCATCAATGACAGAAGGTTCTTCAATCTCCAGATTCTGCATTGTTGGACAACTAATTAGAAGTATGAGGGGTGTCGTTTTCATGAGCAGGGCAAAAGTTTCCAAGTAATCTACTCCTACTGAAGTAGTCAATCCTCCCATTTGTATTTCACCTTGAGTACCCATTTGCTCTTGATTTCCTTCCATCTCGAGGTTAATTTAACTAGTTACCAAGCATTGTTTTTAATGATGAATTCCAATTCTTCTTCCATAACTTCTTTTGAAGTGGTCCATTCATGGCTTTATTGTGCTTCAAGCAGACTGCTAGGTTCGTCGACTTTTTCCAACTTACACATGACGAAAATCTTGTCATATCATTTAGATGCTTTACACTTTTCAACAACTTTCTTGTCTCTCTGCTCAACTGTTCCTCATTTGGTTCTCTCTCCCTTTCATAACCTATTTCAACTTCATTTGGTTGATTTTCTCCATCTACAATCTCTTGTCCTCCCTCAATAGTTCATGTTATGTTTTTCTCCTCTTTCAAGAATCGTTAGCTCTTTCGTTCCCTTTTTTTTTAGTTTTTCACTTGGTTATTTAAAGAAGGAATCACATCTCCCAAAGCGATTGTATACCTTGTAATTGTAGGTGGTGGTCGCATATAGGATTTCCCTTGAATCCAAATTTTCCCTCGTCTCCCAAGAAATGTGGACATAATCCATTCCTCCAAGCATCCTCATATGCCTCATAGATGGCTTCTGTTTTGTCTGTATTGTGTTTGACATTTCTTCCTTCATCACACACTTTGGCACTCAATTCAAAATCTAGATTGTTGTACCCATAGATGGTTAAAATTATTTGTGTACATTCCTTCTATACATCATGCACCATGCCATGTTTACTGGACTCCATCGTGACAGGTTTGCACCTCTGCTATAATAACAAATTTTTTCAATTCATCTTCATCTTTGGTCCTTATAGGGTAGTAAAAAGTCCTTCTGTTGCAATCATCAATGAGCATGATGAAATATGGAGTGGCCCAAGGACTCTTCCCCCATTGGTTGATATGTCCATATGTACAGGTTACAATATGGCCTCATTTTCCTTTGCTATGCCTTTGCACAGATTTTCTATCCTCCCATCTGCCAGAGTGGCATGGGATCATTTTGATATTTAGTTCTTCAATATTCTTTAATGACTTGCAAATTACTTTTTACCTTCGTATAATTTTTGCTCGAAATATTGTTGTATGTGCTGGAATTATTTTCACAAATCAATCCAGTTCTCTTGAAAGTATCCAGTGTAGTACAGTGTGTGGGTCGGATGTTTCTATGGTGATGAAGCAAAACTCTGGGAGTTCCTCTTGATTTTGATTAGTGCATTTGTATTTGTTCTACAAGAACCTTTACGCTTTGTACCCAAAATGCTTAGTAGATTGTTCTATTTTATTATCAATGCAACTCTCAGATCTTTTAGATGAACAATTTTTTGTAAGTCATTTATGATTGGCTAAATTTAACATGCTGATCTTCATCTTGCAGGCATTGGTGATATAGACTTCCCATCAGCAACAGAACAGATACATGCAGCAGATTATTGGACCGCTGTAGCTGACAATGTTGAAAGTACCAGCATAATGGTTGCTCGTCAGATCAGGTCTAATGCTAGTATCACTGCTTCTTGTGCTAACAAAAGTGGAGAACGGGCATGTTCAAATCTTAAGAAAACTGTCAAAAGCAAGATTGCCAGACCAGTAAGCCCAGAGGTAGTTGAAATAAGCCCTCGAATGAGGGAGCGCATGCAGCAAGCCCGAAGGATGTCTGCTGTTGCAAAGCTCTTTACAAGAGCATTACAGAAGGGTGCCATATTAGCCTCTGGACATGTAGCAAACTACAACACTCTGGTAGGGACTTTCAATTCTTCCTCTTCCAAAAAAACATTTCCAAGCGCTGAAATGAGAGATGTAGCACTTGCCAATGTTGATGTGTGTACCAAAGTTGTAGAGGCAGTGGAAACGGCAGGAAGATCTCTTTTTGAGACCACAAGTTCAATCGAGTCAGACTTGATTGGGTATAAACAAGAAGAACAGGAAAGAGAGATTGCTAAAGATAATTTTGTCCCAGTTGAGAACATCACCAACCATGCATGGACTCTCAACAAAATAGGTCTTCGGATGCTGCTAAGAGCCACAGCGGCTTCCACATTCCTTAATTTTGCCCATAGGATCTCTTCTGCGTCCATTTCAAATGCAAGCCAGAATACATCACCTCTGACAGAAACATCAGTCATTTCACAGCAGCCTTCTGTTGCTTGTCGCATGTCGTTTTCTCCTGCCACTCCACAACCAGGTGAAACAAATGTAGCTGCTGCTCCTGCTGCTCACAGGATCACTCCGCCTCTTCAGATTAGTCAGTTCTTTCCTGGGTCACCAGCAGCCATCCGTTCACCCGCACCTTTTGATCCATCGCCAACAAACTACCCATCTTTTCTGTCCACTCCCACTCCGCATTTTTCAGACAGTCCATTTCAGCAATACATACCTTCAACCGGGGATCAACAGTCATCACAAATACCCTCTTATTTTGCTTACAGTTTAGAACCATCTATTAAAGACCGATAGCTCAGCTTAGAATTACTAGACACAGACAAATACACTTGATTTGACAATTGTTTGTATATTTTCCATCTCAATAAGCAACAGTTTATATTGTTGATGGAATTTAGAGATGGGAAATATACGGCTGACGATGATACAACATTCCAGAAATACATTACCGAAAGATTTCTGAACCTTTTAGTTTCACACTATGATCTGCATCATTTCCACAACATTTAGGCTCACATATAATTCACAAGACCTGACTAAAGACCTTATGAATCAACACAGTGCTGCTGTACAGCAGTCTCAATTCACCTGAAACTTAAAATAGAAATCCTATATATATTGAAGGAATGGAGCTGAAAACCTTTACCACATATTAAGAAGTTCTGATTTGTGGTTTAACCTGCTACTGGAACTGCTATTCGATTGAGAAACTATTTGCGTAAGCTCTATGTTGGTCAACCTCCTCAAATGGAAGGATAAGAGGATGAAGAGAAGCTGCATCAGTGCTAATTGGAAAACTTTAGAAAATTCCCTTTAATATCCTGCATTTTTGGAAGGTTGATTGAGAACTCGAATGCCACAAGCCTTTTTTCTTCAGAAAATATTTGCCTTACCAGAAACCGTTTCTTTAAATTCTACAGTTGAAGACTCTTACTAGCTAAAATCCTCCACATATTAGAATCTGTCATCATACGTTGTGTGCAAATCTTAGGAACTGAAATCAAACCACCTTGGCTTTAAATATATTTTAATGTGGTTCTATAAAATTGAATTTTCAAATGTTGACTAATATCAACATTTCTCTTTGTAGCCCTATGATTTATTATCTGGTCATTGTGCAAAGTTTGGCTGTACCAAATCTAACTAGAATGCATACATAGCAATATCAAAATATTCTACGATCTTGTAGACTATTTTGTTGAAATGAATGAATCGTACATTCTAGAAAGCGGATGGAACTGTTCTTGTTGAACATATAATTTCCTGGTCAAGAAAACAAGTTTAGGGAAATGAAGAAGAACGATTAAAGTCATCCCAAAAACATGAACTAAAATAAAAAAGAGAATGTTTTTTTATTGGCCTAGTTATGGAAAACTTTAATAATCCTCTATTGGAACTAATATGACATAGTGGTAGTGAGAGGGTGTTATTAGGTTTAAAGAGGAAAAGTAACAAGACTTTTGTATAATGAAAAAAGAACTATCTTAAGGGGGCCAACCCCAGTTAATTAGAGCTACATAAAGAAAAAGACTAGTTAGGAAACAAAAAATTGTACATCACGTAGGGAGGTGTTACAAAGGCGTTACGGAAGAGTATTTTGGCGAAGATAATTGATCTGTGTATGAGCAAAGTTAATGTTTTTGGCGATTACTATTGGTGATTTGTCACCAATGAAGACGATTTGGTTCTTGGCAATTCAAAATTTTCAAAGTAAACATTACAAAGTAGTTAAAGGAGTGAGCCATGAGCATTTGTGGTTGAGTGATGTCCAAAAATGAGAGATTTGAGAGTAGAATGGGCTTTGAATATGGAACTTTTTTAAAGCAAGAACTAGGTAGAGGCAAGATAGTCAAAATAGATGGAAGGGGGTTTAGGGAGGGATAAGTAGAAGAGACGGATTTGCTTTGAAGGCCATATGGTTTTGAAGGGGAGGCCATGGAGGAGAAGACGATAATAGAAGGTTTTGTATCTATGAAAGAGAAATAAAATAGGAGGTGAAGAGAAGGTTGGATGCAAGGTAGGAAGGAGTGAGACAGGGAATGAAGGGATGGAGGCAATGAAGAAAAAAAAAGAATATACGTTGGTTGGTGTTACGAGACTGTAATAGTACTGACCCAACAGTACATCTGGGTAACCACTAGAGGGTAGAGGACAATGTGAGTGAGAGGCATGCATGCATACCGTGCAGTCGGTATGAGGGCCATCAATGACCATGCGGACAGATGCATACGCACATGCGAATGCATGCATGACAATAGGGGCCATGCAATCCTTCAATGATGGATTGGGACCTCACATGCAACAGTAATGCATGCAGCATGAACAGTGGGTGTTGGCAGTAACTACCACCTATCACACTGGGCTAGGAGGGGCATTCTATAAAAGTGTGCTTTGGTTGGGTGAATCAGACTAGCTTTGCATGCAGCATGAACAATGGGTGTTGGCAGTAACTACCACCTATCACACTGGGCTAGGAGGGGCATTCTATAAAAGTGTGCATTGGTTGGGTGGATCAGACTAGCTTTGCCTTTGACGTGGTTATGATGTTTCTAACATTGTTATCACAGCTTAGATGTGAGATCAATATTGTGGTAGTGGGAAAAATATCACAGCTACGTCAATTGAAAAATAGAGACAACAAAGTTAGGAAGAAAAATAGAAATCAGAGCAGAAGTGATGGACACTAGATTGATATCAGACTATAGAGAATAAAAAGTGTGATGATGAAATTGAGAAAGTAAAGTGCGAAGGTAGGCTATCTATATATAAGGAGAATCTAGATTGATTGTCCACATATTGCAACCTTAGCTCTCTGTTGAATGAAATCTATTCACATTGAAATTCTCAAAAAACATAATTAAATATGTGCAATTATGATATTGGCATTCATGATAAACCTCACTTCCAGCTTTGAGTGATCACTAGTCCTTAGTATACTTATCACACAATCATTGCACCCATACCATTTGGCATTATGTTTTTTTTATATAAAAAGGTGAAATACATGATGCTTCTCTATTGCCTACATTGTCGCTAGAATATGACATGATAATAGTCATGGCTGCTATACTTTCGTGATTGTCATTCTCACTATCACGTAAAGAATCACTCTCTTGACTACACCTTTGCGAGTAATGTTAATCAAATAATCTTTGGCCAATATTATCATCCTAGGGTGATGAAATTGTACTACAACCTTATTTGGACGTAAAGTGATAAAAATCAGCTTCCAATGGGGTTTGTATATTAGTATGACTCGTCAGTATTTTCTAGTGATAAATAATTCTTGCAACAAAATTCCATTTAATGATCTCTAAACAGTATTCCATCTAAAATTAATTCACGCAATGGTTGTATACATGTCATTCTCCATGCAAATAACATGAGGCTAGTGCTATGAGCTATGATGTATCCTTGAAATTACATCAATATCTCATATTAAGCCCATCATAGTCATGACTATGTAACAATTATAAAACATGTGTTCATGATTTGACATACGATTTATATTACAACATTGATTCCAATCATGATATATAACCTAGATGGCAACATAATAATCAAGGATTTCGAAATATGGTTGAATTCATGTCTATTTGAGAGCTTGAAGGTGGGAAGCTTTCATTTAATGGTTTATCAAAATAAATAGATGCGCACATCATTTCAAATTTACAAAATGGTGCTTGTCTAGACATAACATCCTCAAGATGCATTCAAATCTTCTTCCACTTAGATTTTTCACAAACAAACAAACAATTGTCAATTTCGAGTATTTGAAAACTTCAAGTTGATGTGAATATCAAATATTTTAGTACCCAACTATTCTTTGGCGATTATGTGCTTGGGTGTGAGGTTGGTTATCCATAAAATTGACATATATGTTTGTCAATTCTATGTTCGCGATTTTTTATAACCAATTTCACTAGAAAAATATTCAGTTCGAGTAGTGATACTTGCATTGGTAATTGTTACTTTGCACATTGTTATAACCATAACGATTATGCTTATAATAATCTCTTACAGAACGCCAAAAGCATATTCCTTGATCATATTGGTTGGTCATTCCCTCCAAGTCTATAATCAGCCAGGTTGCTACTTATATAAATAGCTTGGGCGAACAAAACTTGAGACACTAGCATACGAGTGATCATAAACCAAGCATGAATGATGATGTTATTGAGCAAGTCATAGTTATTGTGGATCTCCCCTGATTTGTCTATGACGCTTTGTCCTAGTGCTTGGTGTCACCTTCCTACTTGTTTGTTAGATGTATAATGGATCAATAATAACACATCTCACAACACAATGGCTAGCCAAAACACACTCGTACAATATAGACTAGTATTTCTCTTTCTCACAAATTGATGGGTAACTTTGTATGCAAGCACTTGTTGCATTTATAAAAACAAAGCATTTGCTAGATAGGTGACACTTTATTTCATCAATATAAGCTCAAAGTAGCGGGCAACACCTTGTTTCATTGATGCATGACATTAATAGTGTACACTATTTGTCGAAAATTTTCATTCTTGTTGATATGCAAGATGAGGGATTGTCATGCATATGATAGAAAATAGCCCACTACAATTTGTAGACTATGAAATATTAATGCTCATCCATGAAACCAACAATACATTCAATCATATAAAACAGATCATAACACATTAGTTAATAATGACAAAAAGGTGGGTTCTCATCACACGTAACTCATACATAACAAATATGCAAACCTCACACTTAAAATGTTAACACGATCTAATGAATTTTCAATTACACACTTTCAAATCACTTGATTTCTTCTCACAATAGTTCTTCCCTAGTCCACAATCCATGCTAAAAAAAGAAGAAGATTAGAATCTAGATTGATCAAAGCATGTTGACTCTCCAATTTTAATTTGTAGGCCTAATTAGTAATCCTAACTTATCTACAATTAGGGGTAGCCAAGTTGGGTCCATCAGGCTTTAAAATGAAGCTACAATTCAAATTTTGAAAATGGAGGGAAAACATTTTTACAACAAACTTCCTAGAGGCCAAGGTGCCTATCACTTAGGCATAATGTAGCAACTAGTGTACAATATGATCCTTATTCCAAATGAAGACACTAGGTTTTTGGAAAATGTTAGTAGTGATAAAACACGTCAAGAAAGGCCAATGCCACCAATTGCTTCAAGAAGAAGAATCAACTTAAGCAAGCCAACATCACCAATGAGAAAGAAGACTATATTGCAAGTGATGGAGAAGGCTATCTTATGGCATCAAACTTCTCCTCTTCCACCTTCAACAAGGATGACTCATGATATATTGATAGTGGAGCATCTTCACATATGTGTGGCTCCAAGCACTCTTTTTCATCTTATATGCCTTATGATGGAGTCAAGAAGACCATATACATTGCAAGTGAGCATGAGTGCAATATTGAAGGAGTAGGGATTATTCCCTTGAAGCTTGCATCTTCCAAAGATCTCTTTCTCAACAATGTTCTTTTTGTCCCAAAGCTTGAAAGATGGCGAGATCCTTGCATATAGATGAAGGTTTGAAGGCATCCACAAATTGGATCCAAGTGAGAGTGCAAACTCGCTTGACGTTTCTTATATGTCCAATCTTTCAAAGGAGGATGATCACACAAGATGCACATATATTCTCTCTTCAAAATTTATGGTGTATGATTATTCCCTATTATTCAAGGCATATGTCGAGAAACAATTCTCATTGAAGATCAAAGCTTTGAGGAGTATTGAAGCTCTTGAAGGAATAGCACCATATGAAGTTTTATTCAAGATGAAGCCTAAGGTTGATTAGTAAACTTGGTAGTGCTTCCTTTGCACATATTCCTTTGGAAACAAGGAAGAAAGTTGATCCAAGCAAAAGGGTCATGATTGGATACTCGTCCATCAAGCCTTTAGTACCTTTACACTCTCTATTTCAAAAGTGGTTGCGAATAGAGATGTCATATTGCATGAAGATTTAACCTTGGAAGTGGTCGAGATCAAGGCTTCTCAAGCAGCATCACAAGTTATCTTATTGAAGGTATTCAAGTTGTGATGGGGCCGAGGTGTGAGGAGGAGTCTCTTCTTCATATGATTTCAAAAAGATCTTCAAGATGCATGAAGTCTCTATGGCTCACCTTACATGGAAAAGAGGAGCATCTTTCATGTTGTATCTACTACAACACATTCATATATGCTTCTCTTCCTTTACTTGATATGCAATCTTGCTTTATTGAAAGTTTTGGATCTCAAAGTTCAAGAAAGGCTATACTAGTTTTGTATGATGCTTATGGAATGGATTCTTGTCATTATTGACTTAGATATATTTCCAATATATTTTGAAAGCAAGATATCATATTATCAAAAGTATGCTCTTGGTTCTAGTAAGAACAAGATTGAGCTTGTTACTCATGTTTTTGAAAATCATGTTTTCACATGTTTTGAGACAAATTGTGAACTCCTTTTGAGATTAAGTGAAGCATCCAAAGTGGACACTTACATCCTTGTGTAGTGGGTTTCTTTCCTTGCCTGACCTCAATCCAAGATCTAATCAATCTAGCATCAAAGAGATGAAGTTAGTTGTCACGCATAGATTTGTTTCCATGAGAGCGATAGTATAGTTCAGATTTCAGTATGAATGGAAGATTCACATCTAAATCTAACATCCATTAACCCTAGGCATTAACACTACATCCACTAACACTAGATCCACAACAAGATAGCCTACTCTTTCTCTCTCCCCCTTTCTCCCTCATAAAAAGTATAATAACATGCAATTCCAATAACAATCAAATCCAACAATTAGCAAAATCCAAAGAAAGCATGAGAAATGGAGGAAAAGTGATAAAGAGCAAGGACATTCATCAATCCATTTCACAAGAGAATCAATCTGCTTTATTGAAATGAAGAAATGAAACATGTGTAGGAACTCAATTGGTCCCTTTTTATAGTAGAGAGGAGGACCCTGGCCTTTGAATCCTATTGGTCCATTTCTGCCTCCCTAATTATTCAAATTTAAAAAAGAGTGGGAACCATCCAAATTAGAGGGAAACCCAACTTAATTCACTAGTTTGACATTTAGGCCCTGCGACATTAAAAGTCCCGCAAAAAGGCCTAAAGTCCTTTTATTGACTTTCTAATTAATCAAATAACTATGTGATCATCGGGTTGGACTTACACACATAGGGTGCCAAATCCCTCTCACCTACTAACTAGGGTTAGGATTGCCTTGGGATCCGCAAACCCTCCAACGGTTGCCTTGGGATCTGCAAACCCTCCAACACCTTGAGAGAGTAATTAGCCTCAAAAAGATCATGATACTACTTGATATCAAGATTAGATCCATCATGGATATAGTTCATTGTATGTGGACTAGTCAAGCTAGAAAGCATAATCTTAATGATCATCATTTTTTCACATTCTATGATCTTGATCTCTATGATCCTTACGAGGTCTGGAAGCCTCGGATTTCTCTATATATGGTGCAACCATCATGCATGTGGAGCGTTCAAATCATAGACCATCATCAAGGGAAGCCCATGAACATAGTGGCATATTGGTGGAGTACTCTTCAAAGGTATTTGCAAGAGATCTTTACCAAAGAGATCTTATCATGAATATGGTGAGAGTGCTGCTATGATGATCCCTTGGCTGATCTTCACTTCTTATGCATACCAATGGATCCACTCAAAAAGATCTACAAACTTCTCAGGTGATCTAGTACCTTCCCAAGCTATGTTTTGAGGAGGAGTGTGAGAAATTGGCAAAAATCTAGCTTGGTATTTTTATGTTAGAAGTTTGTGAATGAATCTCACATGTGTGAAGGATGTTCCCACATGTGGAGAATTGTAAAATAAATTAAAAATGTTTGTTATAGGGGTCTCATAAAATTTCATATTCAAGCTTCTAGGTGTCATTAGTAGATTGAGCCATTAGAGGTCAATTAGTGAAGTACACTTGTTTTGCCATTATTAGGCCAAAAGCACAAGTGGAAAACTCAAGCTAAATAGGTTCTTGACAAGTGTCTTTAGTTAGTTTGATGTGTGACAAGTCAAAGTTCAAGAGGTCCAATAGAATTAAGAGGTGGAAGTACTATTGGTCCAATAGGATTTGAGATATGCTTGAGAATGGTCCAATAGAATGGAGAGATGGATGGATCAATGGTCTAATAGGAATAGGAGGTCGTAAATATGAGGTCCAATCATGTTTGAGCATTGTGTTAGCTCGTGGACCTATAGTATCATTGTACTTCTCATTTTGATCTAATGATTTGGAGATCTTGAGTGATTTTGAGACTAAGTGATTTTCTAGCATTCTCTCTCTACTCGAGAGTTATTGGTGATTTTCTCTCTCTACCCGAGGAGAGCAACTTATTTTTACTTAGTTTAATTTTTGAACACTTCCCACATGTGTGTATGTAGTTTGGAAGTGAGTTAATGCATGTAGTAGTGTGGTTTTGCCATTGGATTGAAGAGTCTTGATCTTTGTGCATTCACACACCTTAGAAGATCATAATCACATGTGGTGGACTCTCTCTCTCTCTCTCTCTCTCTCTCTCTCTCTCTCTCTCTCTCTCTCTCTCGCTAGATTTATTGTTGTGCCTTCACTTGAACAATTTGGGTGGGGTGCCAACCAAGAAATGTTTATGCCAAAGTGTAATATGAATTTGTTGAGCCACTAGCTTTGTTGTAATAAGGTGTTTGCATTGAACATAATTGATCTCTTTATCTAGCAATGCAATGATATATTTAGATGAAAGCCAAAATAATAATGTTATGATCCTTGGTAAAAATCAATTGACAATCATACATGAATTTTTTTTTGGTAGGTTAGATCTATATGAGAAATTTATAATTTTGATATCAAATATAAGCACACAAGCCCAAATGAACACAAGCAATTAATCGCTTGTGCACCTAAATGATATTATAGACACTTGAAGTATTAGAGACACACACATCGAGGTAGAGAGGGTAATGGACATTTGGACTTATGCACACCTTGAGCTATAGTGACTTTAGATGCACATCAAATAGAAAATAAATAAGCTAGCTTGCCAATTATATATAAAAATTATTATTTGTCAAATGTAAATCGTACATTTGGTTTATAATTGAGCTCATTGAAGCTATTTGTTTATTGCATGCCAATTTAATATTTAGCTATTGAATTTAGTTTAGTGCATGTTGAGTTATTATTTATGCTTTCATACTTCATTTGATATATAAAAAAGTTGTTATATGGCTTTCAAACATGTTCACTAGAAAAGAGGTGGACTTGAGATTGAGATTCCCTAATTTTTTCTCTTAAAAGCTTTTATGGGGAAGCGGATGTTATGCACCATACTGTTATGTCCAAAAGTGACAGCCTCATAATGGGGTAGAATGCACGTATGAGATTATCAACATAGGGGCCATCTGTCAATATCCTAGGATGACATGTGTCATAGATTGGATCGTGCTTGCTGAGGAGATACTTGTTTGGAGCCTTTGCCATTCACTCAGTCTACCCAAGATGAGGTGGATGGAGAGCACATGCATAGTCAGGATGTATCTTGGGCCAAGAGATGTGTGCGAGGGACAGCCAAGAGCGATGGCCATTGGTATGAGACATTGGTTATCATTGGAGGCTTAACCAGACATGGTGGTGTTGATAACCTCAATGCATGGGGGTGAGTTGGTGGTGACTCTATGGATGGGTGACAACAATGCATTCATCACTTGTATTGAGTGTGCACTTAACATTATAGTTATCAACATATCTTGGGGGTTGTAATAGCCACCTAGGTGAACACACTCCTTCACATCTCCTTCAAACATCTGTGAATCTGAATTTAGATATGCTTTTCCATGTCACCAATCCATTACATCAAGATCCTTGTGCATTTGATGTTCTTATGGGGTTTAATTCAAACTTATTTGTTGCACATGTATAAGATCTTGTACTTGCTCAACTTTATATGCATATACAAGTACAACCTCCAAGATTTTCAAATACCACCAAATTTTTTGAAGATGCCTACTTCCATCCATCCATCTATCTATACATTCCATTATTGTCTATATGCCCACCACCCATACATTTGAGCATTTACTATCCTTTGCACCCCAAAAAATTCTCTCCTATTGCTCCAAATTGTTTGATTCTGTCATTTTTATTGACCCTAAGAACAAGACGCCTCTCCTCTTCCTCAACCTACTTATATTCTCTCTCTTCTATTCCCCATTGTACTTGTTCTTTGTTAGTGTACATCTCGCCTATAACCTCGTTTATGTTAGAAGTACAGTTTCAATAGAGTTAAGTATAGGGGAAGGCCCCCTCCCTGGAGCCTTCCCCGCCATAAATGCCAAATGCCATCAGTTTTTTTTTAAAAAAAAAATTCCTCTATTTTTAGAAACTAGACTTTTCGAAAATCGCGACTTTTTAAAAATAGAAAGCGAATCTTACATTTTTGTAAGGTGCTTCTCAAAATTACTAAAAACAATAATAGCACCTTACAAATCTGTAAGGTATTTATTGTTCATAATTTTCAAAAGTACAAATTTTTTTGCCATTTAAGGCAACTTTCAAATACACTTGAAAAAAAGTTGTAGGTATTTACGTATTATGGAATGGGCCGGGCAGAGGCCATTATGCCCGGTAAGGATTTCCAGAATTTTTATGTCATTTAAGGCAACTTTCAAATACACTTGACAAAAAGCTGTAGGTATTTACGTATTATGGAATGGGCTAGGCAAAGGCCATTCTGCCCGTCGGTAAGGATTTCCAAAATTTTTATGTCATTTAAGGCAACTTTCAAATACACTTGAAAAAAACTTGCAGGGTATTTACGTACTATGAAATAGGCTGGGCAGAGGCCATTTTGCCCGGTTCAAATTTCCAGAATTTTATAGGCTCGGCCTCGCATCGGGCAGAATGGCCTCTCTGCCCGGCCCATTCCACTGCGTAATTCCACAGTCAACGGAAGGTCAAAGGTAACAGAATGGGTAGGCGGCTGGCGCGATGGAAGTGCGGAGCAAGCAGAATGGGTAGGGTGGCTGGCGCGATGGAAGCGTGGAGAGGCAGCGGAGGCACCGACAGATAACAGTCTTGAATCTGTTCCCAAATGGCCGGAATCAGCATCGAGAGGCAGCGGAGAGGCACCGACAGATAACAGTCTTTAATCTGTTCCCAAATGGGCAGAATCAGCATCGGGTATCGGTTACGAATAAGGACGGCCCTCTATTTTCAAGGACCTTCTTTTGGGTTTAAGAGAGGGTATGTGGGCTTGGGGTGGAGGTGGGCCGGGCCCCCACGTTTCTTGCCAATTTTTAGGGTTTTCCAAAACAGTTAGGGTGAAGCTGTGTCTCTTTCAACTCTACGTATTCTTGCACCATTCAAGCAAAACTGATCGATCGAGCCTTGCATCGACGACAACAGGGAGACAAAGTCTGGATCGCGCGCTGGAATGAAGCAAATGCTTGTCTGGATCGAGCGCTGAATGAAGCAAATATTAGTCTGGATCGAGGTAGTGATTCTTACAAATGCTTGATGTGTGTATGTCCCTTTGTGCGGCTTCTTGGATCCAAGATCTATTATGCGTTTCATTTTCTGAACACATTTCTGGTTTTTCCACCTCGTGTCTTGTTCTCATTCAGCCGCTGGGATTCGAGAAAATCTTCTTTAAAGGTGTCGATGTCGTCAGTTAGTTCATTCTTTGGTGAAATAAAGCGCTTAGTAGGCAGAATGGTTAGTACGTTTGCAGATTTTGGTTTCATACATTTACATTTACAGCTTATAGCTATTTCTTCAGCAACAGTGCATTTTCGAATGTATCCAGATTTCAAAGCTGCTGAATAAGCAAACGAGGGTTGTCACACTGGCAGGAAGAGCAGCGTCAGGCACCTAATCAGCAGAAGTAGAGCACATTATCCAACCTTCTGCGTTGTCATCCAGCCCCAGTCCACCTTACCGCCCCAGCCTGCGGCCAAGTCTGGAAACCGTCCAGGAGCAAGAATCTCAGGTATGTCGTAGTGCTAGCAGAAGGGTCAGGTGTGCACCTTTTCGTCTGTGCCATCTCGGATGAAGAACCAACAAGGTTAAAATTGACAGGCTATTTCTCGAACTAAATATTGCTAAGGATTCAGTCAACAGCTCTTCGTCTGACCAGTCATAGCTTTTAAACTATAATACCAGACCTCAGGTCTAGACTATCATAGTGAACTGAGGATTGTCTGCTCCCTACGAGGTTATCTGAGATGGTCGCTGAGACTCTAAAGGAATGACAACCAGAATCATCTCTCGGTGTTCATATTTTAGGAATCTTGAACTTCTTTCCTGTCTTGGGCTTCACTACAGATTCACCTTCTTCCATTTGCTTTTTTCCAAGTCAACAATTTGTTTTGTTTTCGTCGACAGAAACAGCTTGTCATTTGTCGCAAGCTTAAGTTGCGGAGCTACGTAATTGGCTATCGGTAAGCTGTCTGAGTGTCGAGTATGCTCAATTACTGCTAACCACAGTACAAAAGGCTTCCGGAAGAAAAATATTATTTGAAATAAGGATTATGGCTGCTTCAAGGGTCGAACAGAGGTAGTGATTGGTAAGCCTCCTTGCACTCTGTTTACAACGAAATGAATGTAAAAGATCTGTATTGCAGCATTTTGGATGAAATTATGTTAGGAGTTTCCTGCTTCCAATAGGAGGCAGTATAAGGGTACTTTGTAGACAACTAGTGGTTGGACATGCATGCGTCATTTGATGTTGCGTGAATGAATCGCTAGTTGGCTCATACAATAATTAGTGAAATCAATTGTGTGATTCCACACCATTTATCTTGCAGGACTCAATATATTTTGTTTTTGGTTCGTCAACTAGAATGGCTCTTTTTTGAATGCCTTGGCATCATGATCGCAATGTGAGATTACATTTGATGATTTAAATAATGAGGGCTAGTGATTTTCGTTTGATACTCAGAACTGCAGCTCCTACTATTAATATACGTACGCAGATATTTCTGTAGCAATCAAATGGCGAAAGAAAGTTGAGCCCGACCCAAAGCTTTCGCAAGTGCCTCCAAGGGAAAAGAAAGAAGCCTCTAAAACAAGGCCCCCCCCCTCCAGAAAAAAAAACAACCGCTTTTTTTCCTTTCTTGACAGAGTGCAAGCTCATGATCCAGCATTAAATTTTTCAAGAAAAAGTTCGCGAAATTTTTTGTGATCCAAGGTTTTTGTATGCAGACGTATTTCTGATCTCTATTTTTGTTGGATGCAATGGTTCAAAGAGGCTACGTTACAGATATGGCAGAGAATAGTTCCCAAGGTAAAAGAATCCCTGAAAGATATGAGGCTGAGGCTGGAAATCTAGGGAGCAAGCAAAATGTTATGCTGAACGAGGTTCGAATCTTCAGAGTGAGTGTGGATGTAAGGAGTTTCAAGGCCAGTGTACAGCTGCCCATGCGAGCCATGAATGTGTTTGTTAGAGTGATATTGCCGCAGGAAATCGTGAAACTGGCGTTGGCGGCTCCGTTGCCTGGAAATGTTGCTAAGTTAACTGCACCATTGAGAACGTATCCTCCAGTTTTGGTGGAAAGAGGCTGTGAAATCGCCATACCAAACGGGTCAGTTTCGTACTCCACTGCTTTAACTGTTGTAATATTACAGTTTTATGTTACGTTCTCTTTAGACAGCACGACGTCAGTATCATGCTTAGGAACGTTTCCAAGGCACGTCTGATATGTCGACAGATATACTACCTTTTTTGGCAATACAGGACAATCGTTCTAAACATAATGTTTTGTGAGATTTTATATCTCCACGAGTCATTAATGTGACATTAGTTGATATGAGTAATGTATACATCTGGAAGGAGGAGAGTCGGGCGAGGGAGAGCTAGGTCTAATTACCTGTAAGATTAACACTCAATCTTTTAAATCATGACTACGAAACTAGTTTTTAGTGTTCACTTGGCTCCCGTTGGTGGTTAGATACTTTAGGCTGGATACTTCAAAATACAGATCCAAGATAGCCTCTTATATGTGGGGAATTACTCAGAGATGTCTTTCAGCAGAGTTGATGGTCTGCAATGTATAGCTTTGATTACAAGAAGCACAACAAATCATATTCACACGTGTTTTGATTATCACCTCATATTCGACTTTATCCAGTTTGTATACCGGGATGAATATTGTGCATTAAGTTTTGATTTTTTATTTTGAAGCAATGTCCAATTCTCCTTTTAAATTTTTTTAATTGGATACATTTCCTGCTACTGTTTAGGTGTGTCTTTCTGGCTGGAGTTTTAGGAGTTATGATCTATAGATTGCATCACTCTGTGGTGAAGCTTTTTGGATATAAATTCTCATAGACAGTCTTCCATTCTGAAGTAGGATTCTCATATTGAAGATATAGATTTTTGATGGAGTTCATTTGGCTTTGGATGATGTACAGATGGGGCTATGCTGATCAGTGGATGGTGCGCTGCTGCTTTCAGCTATGTTGCTTTGGAGTTACCTGCTTCAGTTGCTGGCTTAGCTGCCACTCTTTCCCAGGACCCTCAACTTGTGGCTCAAGTGCTGCATCGTGACAGGTAAACATTTCCCTCATTGTTCTTAATTCACTTGTCATATCATTGCTGTATGCCAGTGAAGACAGAAGCTAAAAATGCTTTATATAAGTTTGCTTATGCTTTTGTCATCCTCAGTCTGATTACAGTTTCTGTTTTCTGTTACTTGCATATGATACTTAATGCAAGTGTTCTTACTCATCTTCACACAGTCCACATATTTTTCAGGAAAGTTGTGATGCCTTCTTAGTTCGTATTTTTCTGTTTGATCAAAAGCTTTTAATTCAAAGACTGCGTAGGCTGCAACATTTCAGTTTGACCTTTGTCTATGGCAATTGTAAATATGGAAACTCTAAGTTTGTCATGCATTGAATGTTTGTATTGCAGCATGATCTATCGTGATGCATGCGATGACAACCAGCTAGACATCACAGAACACAGAGAACATTCACATGATACAAAGAATAGCAGAATATGTAAAATGGTTAAGCATAGAACACTGATAAATGATGAAAGACTGATGCAAACCGATAATCTTCTGCTAATAATAAGTTGAATGTACGGTAAAGAATAATTCCAAATGAATTTGAATCGAGTCTATTTTTTTCCGATTCTTGAATCGAGCAGTTACAGCTTGATTTCAGTTTTAAGAAAAAAGGTTTGGAAAGGTCGAAATGCCCAAAAAAGGAAAAAGAAAAATACTCCATGGTTTTTATTATGAATCGATTCAAAGGGATAAAATTACGATTCTTTGAAATGATGTTTTATGAAGCTAATCCAAACTGATCATAAGCTACTCTGCAAACAGTTGATCATCAATCATAAGGGTCAAAAGCCTATTTATGCTGACTGAGCCCACACATTAGGGCTATCGCTGCAGAGTTGGGGCTGGAGGTTGACAATGTGGCTCAGTAAGGTCATTCACTTTATAAGCAATTTCTGTTTAATCAATAACCAACAAATTTAACAAATCCAAAACATCCATGGTTTTTTCAAAACTTTACGCAACTTGGATTTTCAAATTCCGTTTGATATGCACCAAAACTGTGGAAATCGATCTAAAACATCGACTTAGCAGTTTCACAGTCGTTATCCCGTTTCGAAAGGATTTCGAAACATCCAGCATGCATCAGACATTGTCCTGTGTAAGGTACCAATAATTCCAGGTGCTGCCATGTTCATGAAGGGCATCAAGGTCTTGTTGTAGGTTTTGATATGTGTTCTCCAAGAAACTGGGCTTAGATTCTGTAGAGGACCAAATTTGATGGCATATGTCATGATTTTGGGAACGCTTTTCTCCTCCATTTCTCCTCCATTCCTTAAGCTTGCCCATATAGGTTTGGAAGGGTGTGGGAGAGCGCTGATGGTGTTTTTTCACTCCAATAGCCCTGTCTACCTCCTGACCTGAGACCATTCCTACCTGAGCTTTGACTGTGGTAAAACCATCCCATATTCCACTTACATCCAAGAATGTTGTTTAGAAACTGTATTAAATGCATTCTTAAAATGGAACATGTTTTGCTGATTTTAGCAAGTTTAATGATGACCCTCAAGGTAACCAACTGATCCATCATGGATCCTTCACAATCCTTGCTTGTGAAAGAGTGTGTGATTTACTCCAGCCATCCTCTACCGTACTTCTCCATTATTTTTCCCAATCCTTTGCCATGTCTGAGTTTTATGATGGGTAGTTAGTTTTGGTCAGTTTATTATCATTTCTGTTTTCCATAAAGGAACTACCATCTACTTTGTCTGCAATGGTTGTGTTATTCTTTTCGTAAGGCTGGTCAAACATTACCCTGAGGATGATAATAGTCACCTCCCTCTACTTTCAACATGTCCACTTGTATCCCCTCAATGTCTTAAGTATTTGACTCATGGTAACAGAAATACAAGAGGTTTTGGTGTCCAAAAGGCACAAACATTGGCTTGCAAGGAAGGATCAGCGTCCACATAGACACAGCAATTATGACATAAAAAAAGCTGGTTGAAACCGTAGTTTTGAAGTGCTAACTGCATCACAAATTCATTCCCCCGAGCAGGCTAGTTTTAGCCAACCAAGAAACTCTTTTTATGTCTTAAAGTTGCATGAATTTGTTTGGAGCAAAGAAGCTGAAACATGCCATAGAGCTGAAGTTGGTAGTGGTTCTTATTTGTTTTCTTCTGATGGTCCAATCATAGAGTTAAAGACTCAAAATCTTCAAAAGCATATAACTATAGAAAGCAGAAAGCAGATATGTTGCCATTTCTAGTATTTCAAGAATTGAGAGATTACGAAGTGTATTGCTGTCATGTGACACATGATTGTAGGCACTTAAGGTTGTTAACTGATCGTAACTGCGGGAATGAGGATTGAAGAATGCCTTCCAGTTGGCTTATGTGCAATAAAATGAAATTATGCCCCTTTTTGTAGACAGTTGAACAAAGTATGCATATTTGCCTTTTCATGTTTTCTAAACTAACTGAATGGAGTATGTTGACTGTTGACCAAGTTTGGCACTGTTTTAGGAGAAGATATATCAGAATTTAGACTATGATATGTTATGTCATACTATTATATTTACATCAAATCTGGGTTCAAAGTGTTATTGAACCTTTGCAATTCCGATCTTTGTTCTACTCCTGGCTAGAATTTGAATTTTGTTCAGATAAGTTCTCAAATGTAGGTTCAATGTTATATACTTTTTGGAAGCTAGGATTGTGTTAGAGATAACATTAGGTGCCTTATGGGAAATTTATGCTAGAAACACGTGATGTTTGCTGTATTATACATAAATTTTAGTTTTTCAATACTTAGCTTGATTCCAATCTTCAAAAACCATTTGAACTTTCGAATTTGACATAAATCTTGGTTCAAATTTCAAACCTGCTCAATGCTAGAAAAGCCAATAACCTAGTATCTGGAACTTGGGAATCTTGGGTTTAAAAAACTGCAAATCAAAGTAAATTTGGAAACCTTGTCTTATTTTTCTTATTTGATGGTCTGGGTAGAATTTTTCTGAGTTCTGTGGTGGTGCACTCCTATGCTTATTAATTAAATTTACTGAACGAGGTTTCTTTGAGTTATAAGACACATTATTTGCAGGTATGCAGCTGATAGTGTTGTAGGTGTTGCACACATTCCCATGGCACCTCTGATGCAGGAACCTTGGCTTGATGGCTATGCTCCAGTTTTTACATCTGGAAATCAATTCTTTGCTAGAAGAGAAGAGCAGGTATGGAATAGCATCGGGTTTACCTTTTAGGAAAAGTCGCCTGTGTATTTTGACAAGTGTAGTATTCATCATAGATAGCAATAGAATTGCCAATGATTCGTTCCTGACTTGAATCAAATAAATCTTGAACCCCATAATTCAATCTTGCTATCTGGTTCATCTATACACACATTCTCTAGTTATGAGAATATCTGTTTGTTTGGTAGTGGCCCTTGTGCCAGCACTTACTTCATATGCGTTTTCTGCGTTGTCACTTTTAACTGTAGGTTCTCGTGGGCGCCATTCGTGTTATTCTCACTGCAGAAGAGTTAGTCCCTGTCCCTGGCTTACATAAGAAAACACAAAAGACCTTTGGAAATAGTGGAAAAGCAAATACTCAATTTGCAGGCCTAGAGGAGTCACTTACAGTCCTCAAGAATCACTTCGGTAAGTCAATGAATTCTAAAGCTGTTGGAGTACAAACGGAGAAAGGTAACGTGAGTTTTAAAGAGGCAGAGTCTGAAGGGGTTTTTCCAGATGAGCAGGATGCAAACCTCCTAGATGCCCAATCAAACTTTGAACCTGAAGTCCAACACATTTCTTCTGAGGGAAGAGATGGCTATGGAAAACTTCAGAGCACTACAAATAAGGAGGAAGAACTTCGACGGCGCCCAGAATATGAATTAGCATGGGAATTTGAGCTGTGGCGTCGTGCTGAAGAAGTCAAATGGCGAGCTGATTTGAAGGAAAAGGAAGTGGCAAGATTGGGAGCCCTTGAATCTGAGTGGAAAAGACGAGAACAAGAGCGGACTATTGCGGTTGACAAGATGCAAGTGGAGCTCGCAAATATTGAATCAAAGCTCAGGTATGTGTTTCATGATGTATATACTTGTTACAGTTGCACAAACCCAAGCTTCTGTGTAAATGTTCTCATTTGAATTTTCTGGGTGAATGATGTAGCGACTTCAGACAATGCATGATTAAGAATAAATCTTGTTTTTAGCACAGGGTGGGAAGCACCTGGGTTGTTATATTGTATTTATTTCTCACAATAGGAAATTATTTTTTGGTTAAGACTATGTCCACACGTGGCCTTAATTCAGGGCATCGCTAAAACTTGTTGTATACTCAAAAAGTAAAAGAAAAACGGCAACTATATTGATATTTGCAAACACAACAGGTCAAAGCTTTTAATTCTGGAAAAGCGGGAGAGAGCTCTTGTCCTTGCTGAAGAAGAAGCTTCTTTGAGAAGAGATGCTTTGGAACGTGATTATGCACAACGTACAGCAGATGCTCAAGTAAGACAAACAAATTTTAACTCATTTTAATATGGATAGGCATAACTGGATTATCATAACTGTGAATTGGTAGCTAATTGATGTCAATCAAATGAATGCCAGCTTGTTTCCTTAGACTTCACATCTTTCAACATTTCCAACAGGGTTTCTTTATAGTTTGTTTGTTGACTTGAGATTGAATAAATTCATGCTTGATGGTTATTAGTAGCTTTACTAGGAATCGTAGAGGATCATCAAAATTGACTGGAGTCCTTTTACAAGCTATGGCTGGTGAAGGAGTCTTCAAATGCTCATTAACTTTTGTTCATCATTCTCAGAAAAGAAGTGTATAAACTTTAGTGCCTTTTCTTGATGTTTGTTGTATGGTCTCAAGTGGAAGTATAACAAGTACAAAACAGGTTTCTGTCATCTTGAAGAGCTTTGTTGTACTCATTTGAATTCTGAAGACAGAGCTCACAAGACACTGCTGAATGTTCCATGCATACCAGCTAGAAAGGCACATTGGCTTCCTGGGTATCTACACATCTGGTCTTAGTTAATTTCTTGTGCATTTGTTTGCTGCACGATAGCAGCAGCTCTTCTGTCCCTTTCCAAGCTGGAGACAGTTCCCAATGCCATGTTGTTTGCTAGCACTCATCTTCTACTTTCCAGTTGACCTTGTTTCTAATCTACAGGTTGCTGTAAAGAGACTACAATCTGAGTGTGAACATCGCCTGGAGCTTGAAGGCAGCAAATATGCTGCACTCAAGGAGCAGTACGAAATTCTTGAACAACGGATGGGAATAGCAAATGCAACTTTGACTTCTATTGAAAGAGAGTTTGCAGACTACAGAGCAACACAAAGAACTTCGTCAGAAGCAGAGCTCACTGGACAAATTATGTTGTTGAAGCAACAGTACCATGATCTACAAGGGAAAGCAGAATTAACCTTAAAGTCTCGGAACGAGTACAAGGCACAGGTGGGATGTATTCCAAGACTAACTATCAATCTTGCAACATATATTTTATGGACCTTTTTTATGTGAGTTCACCACAATTTATAGGTAGTGTTACGTGAAAGCAGGAAAAATTCAGAAACTACAAAGTTGGATCAATCAAGGATGCTCTACTTTGTTTTCTATCTGCTATATATTTGCTATTATGCTCAGATACATGACTGGCCAAAAAGAGTCTAGCTGTTTAGAAACCCTGATTGCACATTTGAAACATGTATAGTCTAGTTAGGGCTGACTATTTTTCTGTCTTGCTACAGGTTAGCAGTTCTAAATTTAGTAAGTTGTATTGTTGGAGTGAGCGATGGAATTAAGATGTTTTAATTTTTAGGGATGGAAAGGGGATCACTCATTTGGGAGCCCGTAAATGATACAGCCAAGGTAGATGGGCCAGTTGTGATAGGTTTGTTCAATTACTGAGTAGAGAAAGGCTCTTTCGAAATATAGTGCCGAAGGTTTTCAGTATTGAACTTCTTCATGCTGTTCTCTATATTTGAGGCTTTCAGTTTTTTTTCTTTACATGGAAGAGTTTCTTGGTGAAGAGATGTCTGATGAAGGCTTATAAGGCAGGGCCCTTAGTAACTGCACTGCAGCATAAGCTTTAAAAGAAGATTTGACTTGTTTGCATTTCTTAATTTTGAGTTGTTTAGAATTATAATCAATTCTGTGATTTTTTGCGGTTGTGCATGTAATATGAGTTTCAAATAAAGATTTCATGAAGCTAGTTTTTGGGAATTTGTCATTTCAATGCAAAGAAAATGAAAATCAAGTGTCAATGTGTACCAAGCTAGCCAAATGTCAACATGAGAGCATGCATGTTATCAAGTTTGTCAAATCTCAAGATCACAGCATTGCCATTTGCCTATAGCTCCGAGCATTTCTCAAGTTGAGCTTCTCTCTGTTGTCAATTGTTATTATCCTTTTGAGTTGTTAGATCTTGTCAGTGGTGTCATTGAAAATATTTGTTGTTACAAGTGCTAGTTTGTGAGATGATTCATGATCTCAGATCACCTATCAATGACTGATATATACAACAGAAAATGATTCTCAAGGTGGGCACAATAGATGTTTTATGGTCCTGCTCAACGTGATGCTTGTTTTTCTGCTAACTAGCATAAGGGTCTCGGTGAATGCAGAAGTTTTCTTCTTTTGGTGGGATTGATGTCAGATCTAACCTTAAGTTGTATCCAACGAATAGTTGCCAGAAAATGCCCCTTAAATGTTTGCAGAGGCCAGGGTGGCCAAAAACGTTTATTGAAAATTTTCCAGCCGTTTTCAGCCCTATTCTAGCCATTTTCTGCCTGCACTCGGTGTTTCAAGGCACTTTAGTCCATTATACAGCATTTCTAAGCTGTAGTCAATGTTTTAGAGTGTTCTAGGGCATTTCAGGATTAAGTCTGCCTAATCTGCTCTGCTGCCCAAACTACCCATTAGGAATGCAGAGAGTGCACAATATTATGTCCACAAAGGCTTGTTCATAATCTGGTAACGGGATGTATATGTCATATAGGTTGACCTCTCAGTAAATCATGCATGCAGCAAAATCATCCTAGTTCAGCCGGCACAGTGCGGTACTCCCTTATGTGCAAAGAAATAGGAGAGTGAAAATTACTCTTTGCTTGAGGTGACAAGAATAAAAGCTGCAGCCTACAATTGTGTTTTCTCACCAAGTTTAAGGCATGAAAAATGATGTTAGCATACTTAAAGTTGCAGCATCCTAGAAGGATCCTGCCTGCTAAACACGTGCAGAAAGCACATACCGGCATGGGTTCCAAATTTCTAATGTTGTGTTCAGAACATTTGATTGAACCCCCTTTTTTTGGTGTCATCTGACTTACCTTTCCAATGAATCAGACGTCAAAAAATCAGACAATTTTTCAGCTAATGATGTCGGGTATACATAATCATGTCAGGCTCGTGGGGTACAAAGGAAGTCCAATCCTCCAATAACACTAGATCATCTCCTGGAATAAGGTTGTCTTTTCCACCAAGTCATTCCTTTAAACGATTCACGTGGAATACAGGATGAACCGTAGTTCCAGAGGGAAGTTCTAGTCGATAAGCGGACCAATTAATCTTATTTATAATCTTAAAGGAGCTGCTGTAACGTGGGGATAGCTTGGGGCATTTTCCCTGTTCGAAGGACTTTAGAATTTTTTGGGATTCTAAGATACACCCAATCACTGATCTCGAACACTTGAGGAGAGCGGCTTCGGTTAGCATAGAATTGGGCTCAATCCTGAGCAGATCTAATGTTTCCTTAGCCACCTACAACAGTTTCTGCATATCATACAAGAAATCAGTTACAGCTTGTACCTTGAGACCTTTGAGTCCAACGGAGATAGGGGAACGGGGCTGAAAACCTTACAAAAGCATAAAGGACTAAATCCGGTGGCGGAATGCTTCATACTATTGTATGTGAAGTCAACCATTGGGAGGTACTTTTCCCAATTTGACTATTGTCAAACATATGCTCGAAGCATATTTTACATTGACTGGTTGACACGTTCGGTCTACCCATCGGATTTTGGGTGATCCGAAGACAAGAGACTTAAGGTAGTTTCCGGTTTCAAAGACTGCCTGCCAGGACTTCCAGTGAACTTAGAGTCACGATCACTAACAATATTGTTCTGCAATCCATACAACCTGAGCAACTTTTCAACGAAGAGTTGTGCAAGTTTCGAAGCTTTGACGGTAGTGTTTGTTGGAATAAACTGCGTCATTTTGGTTAGCCTGTCAACTACTACCCAAATGGCATCATGACCCTTCCTTGACTCGGGAAGTCCGATCACAAAGTCCATCGAAATACTTTCCCACTTCTTATTGGGAATTTCCAATGGATGTAACAGACCGGCCGCTTTGAGTCTTTCCACTTTATTGACTTGGCATTGCTCACACTTTTGAATGCATGTCTCCACATGACCTTTCATCTTTGCCCAATAAAATTCTCTTTTAACAAGGTCAAGCGTTCTCTGTATACCATGATGTCCCGCACTGGGGCAATCGTGACACTCGTGCAGGATTTAGGTCCTAATGTCCATGATGTCTGGCACACACACTTTTCTTCTACGGAAAGTAAAGCATTTCTAATGGAATAATCAACAAGTATCTTCTCTTCGCGAGACTTCTTGGAATCCTGCTTTCCAAGATTATCTCTTAACGTAGAGCTTTCTGCCAGGACTTCTTGCCAAATGCGACCAAAAAACTCATCGGTCCGACAAAGGTATCGTAGAGAAAGACACAACTTGGATTGGGACTTAGTAAACCATAACTGATCAACCTCTCCAATCTGGCTCAAAGCATCAGCGACACAATTGGACGTACCTTGACGGTACTTAATGTCAAATAATCGAACTCTTGAATGAGTTCCGACCAATGGGCCTTACAACCCCTAAGGTCCGAGGCATCACAAATAAACTTAAGAGGTTCGTGATACGTCATAACCATGAATTTAGATTTGTACAAATAATGTCTTAGATCTTTAATGCATGGATGACAACAAAAAGTTCCTTCTCATAAGTAGAATATCTACTTTGAGCTGGGTCAAACTTCTTGGTTTCGAAAGCCACTGGTCTACCATCCTGGTAAAGGACTGCACCCACCGCATAGTGACTAGCATTTGTAGACACTAATAACTTCAAAGCCTCAAAGCTTTGATTCAATTCATCGGTGCATATAACAGGTGGACTGATTTTAGAACGTATTCTGGCTTTCTTTTTATTACCCTTTTTAGTTTTCCTTTTGGCTTTTTTCACTCCCTTAAGAATGTTCGTTAAAGGTAATGCAATTAAAGCATAGTCTTTAATCAACTTATGGAAAAAACTTGTGAAGCCTAAAAAAGATTTTACTTCCCTTATGGTTTTCAGAATAGGCCAATCACGAACTTTTTGGACTTTATCATAATCGATGTCAAGACCTCGATCGGAATTGAGATGTCCCAAGTACTTGAGTTTTGTTTAAAAATACTCACACTTAGATTCCTTAGCATAGAGCTTTGCCTGCCTTAAAATATATAAGACTGTACGCAAATGCACTTCATGCTCCTCAAGAGTCTTACTATAAATGAGAATGTCGTAGAAAAATACCACCAGAAACTTTCCCAGATAAGGACAAACAATATCGTTCATCAACTGTTGAAAGGTCGTCGGGGCATTAGTTAGACCAAATGGTAAAACTCAAAATTCGTAATGGCCATACCTAGAACGAAAACCAGTTTTGGAGACATCCTCCTCATGGATTTTAATTTGATGGTACCCCGATCTAAGGTCCAATTTGGTGAAATGCTTAGCACCATTCCATCGGTCCATTAGATCATCCATCTGAGGTAAGGGATAACGGTTCTTAATGGTCATTTTATTAAGCTTCTTATAGTCGACGCAAAGACATATACTGCCGTCTTTTTTCGTCGGTTAATAACACAGGAGCTCCCCAAGGGAATATGGCTCAAACGTAATAACTCCTATAGGTGCCTAGCAACTTTATCTTCTTCCTTTGAGCTCATTCTGTGAGGAAATAACGATATAGGAGAGTTGTTGGGAAGTAGATCTATGTGACCCTTAGGCAACTGCTCAAGGAATATATCACTGTACTCCTCCCCAAGTCTTTTGCAGATTTTACCTTCAGGTGTAGATTCTAAATTAGCATATAAAAAAGACAAAGTTTTAGGAAAAGACGATACATCAATATTGAAATTCTGAGTAACAAAAGCACCCATGTAGCATTCATCTTTCAGATAACATAAATATGAATGATATTCAGAATCCAACAAACATTGATTCGCTTCATGAGCAGTTACAAAAGGTAGGTTAGGCACGTCGCCTTTAAGATGGACCATTGAGCCATTATAAAAAGGATAAACTATGAGTTACATAATCCTTCTTTAATGACTCATTCCTAGCGTAAAATCACTCTTTACCTAGGATTAAATCTACCTTATCACGATTTATGATATGAAATGACAAACTACCTACATAGCCGTGAATCTTCAACAGTAAGCGAGGGACAAACTAGTTCTAGACTTGTTGCTCCCCACCTGTCGCCATCCTAACCACATACTTGTGGTCACTTGGTGTGGTGGCAAGTGGTTTGTAGCTCGCTCTTTGATATCCTGCCAGCAATAATAGCTTTCCTGCGTAGGAACATGATGGCCATAGCAATCCTAGAGCTGTCTGGCAGATTGTGCGTGGAAAAGTGGGAAGTCCATCGATCTAGGCACCTCAAGACGACGTCTTGGTGCCTGTCCTTCTTTTCTCCTGTAAAAAATTCCGGAGTAAACATTGGGTTCAAGGGCTTGTGAAGATTGCGACATGGCCTTCATCTTTGCCTCTGCCCTTTCATGTTTTGACTGCATGTCAATGATCTATTTTTGAAGCAGATTGATGGCACGCACCAATTCCTGCATATCGGCCGAAGCTTGTCCTGGAGCTCGGGTTGCCTCCATAGGAGAGTCCATAGAAAACGAGAGTTGTAGCAAAAAACTAGAGGGAAGAAGGAGAGCAACGGTGTAAAAACCATTAAAAACTGTGAAATATAGCTCAAGAAACAGGAAAATGCACAATCTTGAGCCAAAGAAATTTCAACTTGAGACTTGGAAAAGTGGGGTGAGGGAAAGTGAACGTACGTTCCTTTACCCCCCTCCTCCAAACTCCTTTCTCTCTTTCCATGCAAAAAGGACAAGTAGGCCCAAGAAAGGCCCCATTTGTCCCTTCTAGAACTTTGGTTCAGTGTGGAGGCCCAAGGGCCTGCCACATGGCACATGGAACCCAAAGTTTTATAAAACTGGGTTTTGGCCCCACTCCTTTCCTCTCCCTTCCACATATCTCACTCCCATTGCAAGCATTCAGAGGGAGGAGGACGAAGTACGAGCACCAAAGCACCAAAGGACAGGATCCAGGATATGTCAAAGTTCAATAAAGCCTAAGAAGAATAGGCTTAGTTCTTTCCTTCTTGTAAAAAGAATAACCATTAACTTAGAGTTTTAAACTTGAGGTTTAAAGTTTAAGGTTGTAAGAAAAAGAATTCTAGAGGAAGTGGGCTAGGGAGGCGCACTGCCCTCCCACGCATCCTCGTGCCAGGCAAACATCAGGAAGGCACAGCTACAAGTATACAACACCCCCCCTGCGGGTCCAACGCCCGAAGCAGCAGCGCTGGTGCTCACGGCCGAGCGTTGTTGGCGCGCGATGGGTGAGTTTTGTCTCTCAATTTTTTGTTAAAATAAAATTAAAAAAGGATCTGTTTTTTTTGGGGGGGGTTTTGGGGAGGGGGGGGGTTATAAAAACAAGGCCAACTCTAACTTGAAGAATTGCTTATTCTAAAAGCAGATTTCTTTAAACGATTATTTATGCAAGACTCATGTTTAATGAAAACTTAACAAGAGTCCCATTTTTCTTTCAAACAACCATAAGAACTTTAAACTTTTCAGGTTTAAAGGTTTAAATGAGGAAGACTATTGTTGAAAAAGTAAACAAGTTTGAACTAGCTACATAATTTACTTTTTAGCAAACACACAACTGATTCAAGAATCATCCACAAATCAGCCACATTTTCAAGAGAATAAAAAACCGCAAAAGCTACAAAGAAACGAGTGCACCTAACAAAGAAATCGGCGGCTCTGATACCAACTGTCACAACTCCCTTAGATCTCCAATTACTTTGAAGGTTGACACAGACTCCATACAAGTGACAACACACAGTATCCGCCCATCCGTAGGGTCACTCCCGACCCACCCCCATGCACTGGAGTTACCGACACCATCGTGCCCAGTCAAGCCTTCGACGATAACTGACGTCCCATACCACCAGCCATTGCCCTCGGCTCTCCCTAGCATACATCTCTTGGCTTGGAGATACATCCTGGCTACTACACGTTCTCTCCATTCTCCAACTCCTGGGTAGATTGAGTGAATGGCAAAAGGGAAGCCCCACCACTATATAGGCATAGCATAGTGGGTCCCATCAAGCACGGTCCTGCCGGTGACATGTGACCACCTAGGATGGTGACGTGTGGCATTGAAACATGTCGATAACGCCGAGGCCGTCACTTAAGAGCGTACTCTTATGGTACATAACAGACCTACTTGTGGTTTTGTACTGTGAGTCCAAAACACTGATGGAATCACGTGGTGAGGTGGTAGTTTGTTAAAATCAACACTAAAGGAGATGAATCTTCTGGCCCTTGTTGGAAGTCAGGCAACTAGTTCTTCACATTCTGATTCTTTGGCCATCATGATGGAAAAGGTGTTGTGCTTTTCCAATGGAACTATGTTTAATAGTCTTTTTTTGTCAAAGGGCAATCCAACTCCACGTAATACAACTGATCTGGTGGCCATTAGCCTACCTTGATGATCGTCCCTCATAATGGCTTAGTCTTTTGAGCTAGAAGCGATTGAAATTTGATATTGGCAGTTGAAACATTATACATACCTACTACCTAGTGCCTATTTGTTTGAGAAAGTATTTTCCTTGGTTGTAAGTTGTGGTTATTTCAAATCTTTGACAATAGATCATGGACTCGGGTTGATTTGTTAGCAATGGGGCAGAATAGACAGGTCATGATCTTTGTCTTTCTACTTTTGAGCTAAGAAATTGTAATATATCTGCTAAAAGCGCAATTTTGTGTACATTCTGACGCTTGTAACTCCATTTGAACCACCATTTTTCATTGCCCTGTTATGTATCTAGCTAGTCACATTTTCATGGTGGCAACAATTCTTTTTGCAGGCTCCGTTTTATGAGCAATATTTTTTCCCTAGCTCTCTCAGTAATGTTAGCTGTAGAGCCAGCAACTTCTTGCTGAGAAATCTGAGAGAGTTTAGGGCAGAGTTGTGCTGTAACATGTTTCTGCTTATGCCGCTTACTGAAGTCTGCCTGACTAGAGTTTTCCCTACCAGCTACGTATGAACCACTGGTACCAAATGCATTCATGTTCACATAACACGCTTTGATGAATTGATATTGCCTTTCCTGATGAAAGAATTTGTGAGTGCTGCCTTCTGAGGACCTACCTGTGTGATCTGGTTGCCAGCTGGAGGTAAGCCACATACTCATGTGAAGTTCGGCCACACACGTTGATGACTATAGGTGACCTAACGGTCATTCGTAAGCTGACAATCTCTCTGGATACGCCGAACCAGAAGAAGAAGCAAATAAAAGAAAAACACCAATTGAGATCAGTTATCTAAGCCTGGACATTGCTGCTCAGGCGCTCGGCTTCTGAACCGTACGTGGAAGTTACACTTCAGACGGCTCTTTTCAAGACTTCGTGTCTTCACGCTCGTTTAATATCATGTTTATGCTTCCCAACACGTTGGGTCATTTGCAAAAAGGCGGGGGGGAGGAAATATCACACGGGGAATACCTCTCGCTAGGCTCGATCAACTTCGATCTATCAGCAAATAAATACAGACATGATGTCTGCCTCTCTGAGCCAGGCCTCGATGTGTTGTCTTACTCAAGGAAAGGTGTTGATCTCTCTTTCCAAGCAAGGCCTCATGGTCAATACGGTCAAAGCACTTTCTATGTCCACATTAAGTACGTACTTGGTTTTGCCCCGAGTGGATGAAGAAATTGCTTCGATAGCGTCTTTACCACAGTGGCCGGATAAGAAGAGAAGATTCTCGTTCGAAGCGCGCTTCCCATTCTGGTGTTCTAAGGCCATTTTGGCCAAAGCTTGCTTTGCCCGGTGCCTTATATATATAGGTATTCCCAGTGGTCTTCCCCCTTCCTACCTGGCTCTTATGGTCTCCACACCCGACGTATGGGCAGGGCGGCCTTGCCTTCGACTTTTCGGGTGCGTACCATCTCCATCCTGTCCATTCCAGTGGCCAGTTTTTTTTTTATCATTTTACCAACTTTGGACTGGCCCTGGTCTTCCATGTTCACACGGCGCATTGCCAGTAGCTTGGCCTGCACACTGCATGGTAGAAGTGTTTGTAACGTTCGTATCTTCGCATAGTTGTTTTCATGTGAAGCTCGGTAAATTCCGAATGGTAGTCTGGTCACATACTTCTTGACTTGTAGCCGGAGTATTTGTTACCAGGTCAACACTTCCGTATTCTATTTGAAAAATATTGTTTCATGACGTCCCCATTCCTTCTTCACTTCGTCCCTTGAGTCTCAAGTAGGTCGTTTTTCGTGTACTTCCATCAGGACCATCCATAATTCTCATCCGTTTAGGAGTTAGGGTAGGTAAGAACCTGACCTGGAGGCTACACCTGAGGCTGCGGTTCAACAACTTTTTGAAGAATCCTGCTGCCTTTTAGACATGTGGCCTGGCTGGCTGACCCAGAAGGTACCGGGGGTCTAGAGGCAGTTTACCGTCCCCAGGTTTGATGCGAAAAGATCCTGGAAGCGAGATTTATGCCATAGGGGGGGATTGCAGTTATAGGTGGTAACACAATATTATTACGCACCACATTCCGTTCGTGGAGAGGCAGAATGTTGACCTCTCTTCCACATCCTAGAATGCCTGTGTTTGATTTCTTAGTCAAGCGCACTATTCCTCTTCGATTCTGCCATTTCTTAGACTTTGTAAGTTCAAAGAAATCAGAATCTAGCCTCAGTATTGGTCAGAGATTGTTTGCTACTAGACATCGACGCTTTCACTCGTTCACAAACAAAGCACCCCCAAAAAACCCCGGGCGGAGGTTGGCTTCACGAAACAAAGGATCGAAGAAGGTACTTTGTTCGTGAAGCTTTTCGCTTTGGATAAGCTTCGCCTTTACTTTGCTTCGCAAAGCTTAAGCTTCACATCGCAAAGCTTAAGCTTTGCATCGCAAAGCTTAAGCTTTGCATCGCTTGGCAAACTTTACGAATAAGTAAAGCCGAAGGCCTCAATATAAGCCAAAAAAAAGCTGAGGGAACAAAATGTCTTGGATCCGAAGTGAACTCCGTTTCGCGAAGCCAGAGTAAACAAAGCAAAGCAAAGCAAAGTGATCAATCATCGAAGATGAATGATGAATCATCATAGATAAATGACCTTTGTTGTTTCGGGATAGATGGGTATGGACCTCCGGCCTCATAGATAGCCCAATGATCCCTGTCATCATTATCTATGATAAATCATTGCTTATTATCTATCTACGATAACTCATTGTTCTGCCCTTGGGTGGGCAGAGCTGCGAGGCTGAGCCAATTCATTATCTACGATAATTTCTTGTGTCGCCCCACCGTAGACTATGTTTTATTGGGGTGGGCAGAGCTGCGAGGCCTTTTCAAATTTTCGTGACGAAAATCAAGATCTTCAATTCTTTCCTCGGGGCGCTTTGCGCCTTGTTCATTAAAATATCAAGGGTTGGTTTGCTGACAGTTGATGGGTAGGGTATACATGGCTGTTGGATGATATCCGATTTTGCTCCTGCCACCATAATAATGCAGGTTTATTCTGCTCACTGAGTTATTGAGAAAGCAGTTCTCGGCAAAGGCTTTGAGTGCCTCCGGCCCTCCGCTCCATGGTTTAGCAATGTAATTTTTTCCGTCAGATAAGAATGGTTCTAATTAGTTAACAACTCATGAATCTACTTAAAGCTTTGTTACATGCCTTTTAGGTTCCTGGTAACGAATTCTCTGTCGTCGAATCAGAACCAGTTTATGATTCAGGAGGGCGGAGCACTTCTGTATTCATCCTCTGGGAAGCCATCTATTTATCAATTAGATGGACTTGGAAGGTTTTCCATTGGACATGTTCCCGGCTGGGCAGGAAGGGTGCTTGTAAATTCATCATCCTTTGTATCCTGAGTAGAGGGCAGAGCTGTTGAGGGCTGAAGGCCAGTGCAGGGCACAAGGGCCGAAGGATTACCGGAACAACCAGTTCCGAATATGAAACGAAAGGCTGCTTGCCAACGATGTTCTACTCTGATTCTGCTTCCTACATTTAGTGGCAGTACATTGCCTGTAGCTTTTATTTGATCGTAAACAATGTTGTCAGAGAAACTGCGTGGTTTTATAGCAGGAAGGCCATGTTTCAAGCTGTTATTTGATGGAACTGACAACATTGTTTCATATTCATTAGACTGTTTCACAGAAACTTTTCATAGAGGCCATCAGAAGGAGATTCTGACATGATTTGCATGCTGTAGAATTTACATGTTTGTTGCAAAAACTGTGTAGACAGAACAAACATTCTTGTGAAGGACCCTGTAGAAAGAGTGTTTCTTTTTCAAGGAAGAATACAAGGCAGGGCTTATCTCACTTGCAACAATTATTTGTTTCTGTTCTACATATACCAGTTGCTTTCGTGACATCCATTAGTTCAATCTTATGATGCATGAGTTTGAAAGTTTCCACTGTATGCTCTACTCTAGCAAGAAGCTCACAAGTTTTCTGACTTGTTTACAGGTTTTGCATATGGCCAAAGAACTTGCTCATCACCATCGACACCAGCCACAAGAAAAGGTTAGTGAGACTACTGATGATCGAAGGCAGATTGCTCTACCTTCTTTGATGGAGTCACATGCCCACAAGACAAGGGAGGAAAAATTTGAGCTCCAAACTCTCAAGGAGCAGATCAATCGTCTGCAGATGAATGAACAAACAGCGATGGCTGCAGCCACTGCTGCTGCTGTTGCTACAGCAGCAGTCTCTCGACAATTTCCTGAAGTTTCACAACATTCTAGAGGTGATTGTTTCAGCCCTTGTGACTATGCTGTCAAAGCTGAAACAGAGCCTGAAGAAGGAAAGAACTGGGTGCATTTTCACGATAATCCTGATCCAATTCATACAATCCACTATAATGAGAACAAAAGACCAGCAAAGGATGTGCATGAGAATTTGCTTAAAGATGGGTCATCAGACGTTAGCAGGAAACAAAATCTATCTATTGATAAAGGTAAGGAATTCTTAAGAAAACCTCTCATTGAGGTTGAGCAAAAGCGAAGTGCTAGAGTGGATACTCCTGAGCAAAGAATTTCTTACAGCTCAGATCAGTTTGAACTTCCGAAAGGTAGTAGATCTTACATGTTTGAGTTGTCTGAATTTCAGAAGTCAGAAATTTTAAGGTTGACAAAGCAGAGGGATGATTTGCTACAAACTGGTGTCTACACGGTCAATGATAGGATAATCAGGGGTCTGGATCAAGAGATACACCGTTTAGAGTCTGTTGATACCAATGTGTTCAATCTGTAAGCAAGAGTTCCGTCTCTAAATTTGCATCGGCAAAAACTAGATTTTTGGCCCTGCCTTGCTTTGCAAGGAGAACTTTAGCGTTCATGTCAAAGATTGACCTGCTTGTGTTGTGTTTTTCATTTAAAAGACATAAATAAATATTTTAAATTCGTATTTAGATTTTGTTTGACATGTGGCAATTTCAATTAAATTGGCTATTTCGATAGGTTTTTTCTTACTTATTGCTTTTTCTTTTTCTCGACTTTTTCAAATATTTAATTATATTTTGTTTGGGACTTCCTGATTAAATTTTTTTTTTCTTACTTATTGCTTTTTTTTTTTTTTCACTTTTTCAAATATTTAATTATATTAAAAAAAGATTGACATGTGGCTTCGTTATGGTTCATCTTTTGCCCTCACGTTTCTTGCCATTCTGAGGGTGCTCGCTGTTGTTGCATGCATCTGTCTGTGTCACACAGGAAGGCATTAGTGCCCAGTCTGCCCGAGTCTGAGAGAGATCACATCCACTCTGTCTGCCACAGTCTGATCGAATGCAGCCAATATATCAGAGTCAAAACAGCCAGATTGCCAGCAGACTTTGTACACTGAGACTCTTGCCTTGGGCGCCATCCCTTGTGCTGTTCTTTCACCATAGCCGAGCAACCTCGCCTTGAAGACATAGTTGCCCGCTGCTGTGGAGGCTGTCTGCGTTCCATGGCCATCCGAATCGCGAGGGGATTTGTACTCCGTTGATAGGCCCGGTAAACGCTTCATAGCCACTGAAAAAAATTCGCACTCCCAAAAGCTTTCTGTTGCACATGGAGTCTTTGAATTGAGGCTCGGAGACGCACTGACCCTTCCATCTGCTCGGCACCGGCCATTCCATTGTCGCTGAAGCTCCTACTCTTAGGCCACACACCAACGATAACGTCTGAGCCGTAATCTGCCCTCCTTAAATTAATTGATCTTTTATCTTATTCTAGACGTAGTACAAATCGTTTCGTACATAGATATAAAATAATCGAGAACAGAATAGTAAGGAATTTCAATATAAATTGTGCGGAAGAAAATGAAGGATGGCTCATCGCTCTAATCCAACGTTTCTTGCGAAGCTGCTGAGGCAGATAGCGAATGCTTGAAAGGCAGATAGCGGATAGCAAAAATCCAGCGTGTACACCTGAAGAACAATAATCTCTTCAGATGAGGTTGTCGACTGGTCTTCAGGACCGAGGTGTTCCTTCTCACATTGACCTCGCTGCTTTCGTTCTGTGAGTCAGCAATAACGCCGTTGACAGAGTATCTTCTCTTCGGTTGTCTGTGCATGTTTCTGAAGCTGCTGTAAGCTCGTTAGGAATCTAAAACCGGCGAAATACAGTTCCAACAAACCACGACTGAAACAAATTCGAGATCAGAGGTGATTGGCAGAAAATATCAGGGATATTTGAGCCGGGATCCTTAGAACGGAAGAGAGCAGGAGATCTTTCGCTGTCTGCTGCCATTCACAATGTGCTCCGCATACTGTATGCGAGCAGAAAAGGTTTTGATCTTTACCAAAGCATCATCATCATCATCATCATCATCATCATCATCAGAACCGAGCACACTTTTGGGTCGGGAAAGGAAAAAGTCTGATCGCCTTCAGTTTTCCTAAATGACTAGGTTCGTGCAGGAAATCAAAGCAATCCAGTCTCAACAAGCGGCGCCGAGACTCCCTCCTGCACGAACCTCCTCCAGTGTTGGCACACACCAGCCAGAGACACAACCCTTCTGCCCTCCCCCGCTTCCTCCCTGCACTCTCTGCAGCACCAAATCGAAGAGCTCCGGAGACAAGCCAGCCCAATCTTCTGCGCTGCCGCTCACAATCTCCTCCATTTTCCCGATCCAAATGCCTCTTCCTTCATTTCACCTCAGGCTCTATGCAGCGGCCATAGCCAAAAGCTCTGAGGTCGAGGATCCAAGAGCCTCAAACTCACCCAACATCTTACTCCCCCCCCCCCTTGGATGCCAGCCACGTGTCCTTCTGCCACGCGTAAACATCCCAACACTTAATTCATAATATATTCAATGCAAGTTAAAGCCTATGGCACCCTAATGGATACCTATGGCCAATTTTACACAAATTAAAAAGCATAAAATATGTGTTTTTTTCAAAGCACTTTTTCTTTCTTGCATGTGTGCCCGTTCGTACGATTGTCACGTGACACATTTTGTAGTGGTCAGTCAAAGTCAAACCTGAAAGCTGACTATTATGCTTCGTAATATACTTGTGAAAAAATTTCAGGTATCCATTACGCAATAGAATGAGCCAGGCACAGCCCATTCTGCCTGGTTCGGCTTTCCAAAACAATTTAGGCTAGGCCCCTCCTGGGTCCAATGGTGTGACCAGGGTCTCCGTCAGGGGGTGGAATTCAATGTTGGGCTAGTAGACCCGCAATGAAATTCATTTGAAAAAACACAAGTGCATTGTGGCAAGCCACAGGGACTCTCTTTGCACAATTGTGGTAAATTGCACTTTGTTAAAGTTTTTTCAATGGTTTTTTTTAATCACATGTAATATATTGGTGAATGATTTGATCGATAAGCGAACGTAGATCCCGATTTCAACAACATATTCGAGAATTTATTCAGGGAAAAAAAAAACTTATATATATCAAATTTTGGTACCCCTTTTTTTTTAATAAAATATTCCAAGTCCTTATAATTTCCTTTATTGATCTTAACAAATATCAATATTCTACTCTTCAAGAGATTGGAGATATGCCGAGATGTTTTTTGGTTGTCCATATTGTTATTTGTTGGTAATTGCGCTGGTAAATTGGTATGTGCATGTGAGCTCTACTTCTTCTGGTATTTTATATCTAATGTGATTGATTTATCAATTGACATGCAACACGAAGATTAGTTCAGTTTTATAATTTTTTTGTTTCATATAATGAATTAAACAAGCCAAATGTAATCTACGTAGGTTGAATATTTTGCAGTAGTGGTAAATTTTTTTGACATGTGACGTGATTGCCAAAGCTACTTTGGTGGCATGGTTTGTTATTTTTCAATTGAAATACTTGTATGTTAACTTTCTTTGATACTTTGATCAAAGATCGTCATGGTTGCTAATTAGGTGAGGGCATTTGATGTTGCACGCATGGTAGTATTTAGCTGTCTGAATAAATTGGGATAAGTTGTGGTAATAGCATCATTTAGTTGTATGGAATTGGTATTGCTTATCATGTGCCAAATCTCTCTTGAATCAAACAATTCTAAATCCAAAAGAGCTTAATCAAGTAGTAGTTATGCAAAGGGGCTTATGGATAAAGATTAATTATTATAAGAGATTTTCAAGTTTTTTGAATACTTTTGAGGTTTATTTGTCCAATACAATAGATATTTAAAGCACATTGCCTAGATCATTGATAATTGGCCATATGTGCACTTACAAGATCCAAAGAAAGCTTTCTTCCAATACCCTATTTTTCACACTCCATCACATTATGTGGCTCCTTGATTGAAGCCCATCATTTCCTACTATACACAATCATAGTTTTGCAAGATTGTTTTCCCATGATTTTGGTAGAGAAACACATCTTCCCAATGTAGGAATAATGAGTACACCCTATACCTGTATATGTAAGTCAACTTTGGTTATCATTGCTTATTAATAGTTAATTTTAATTTAAGCCTAGTCAGGCCATCAATAGGAGTCTAATAGCTAATCCTTGTTTCAATGCAATCTCTTTCGTTTTGCTATTACAATTTGTATGATGATGCTATTGCGACATCCTCCTTTCCTCCTTTGTATGTGTAGATCTGTGTGTGTGCTCGTAGGACTTTGGTAAAGAAGAAACCAAGGTCATAACAGCGTCATCATCTTGAATAGCACAACCTACAGCTGGAAGTGTCAAAAAATTAATGATGTGGATATCTTTAAATCACACAAAGGTTACATTTACAAATCTTACTCATCTAGCTTGTTGCGACTGATATAACTTGGTACTAAAATTTAGTCTTTATGCAAGTCATGCACAAGCATATCATCTAAAGAGTTGGCATAAAAAGGTACATTGCACAATTGTGATAGATGCCACCTTCCTTGACCATATGTCTTAATTTTTTCTAGTTGTAACCAATTTTTAATCACAGTTTTGATGTATTTGGATCTACGTACGCTTATCGATCCAATCATTCACCAATATATTACATATGTGATTAAAAAAAACCATTAAAAAATAAAATGTGGTCGAGCACATATTGCAAAGGTAGGGCCCTGTGGCTTGCCACAATGCATTTGTTTACTTTTTTGTATCAACGATGAAATTACTTCAGAATTTTTTTGACCTTTGATCTTGTTGTATTTCGTCTATTTTGTGTGTCAATGCTCATGTAAGTGGAAATACA
This sequence comes from Diphasiastrum complanatum, assembly GCA_029204225.1. Taxonomy (NCBI): domain Eukaryota; kingdom Viridiplantae; phylum Streptophyta; class Lycopodiopsida; order Lycopodiales; family Lycopodiaceae; genus Diphasiastrum; species Diphasiastrum complanatum. Next base: position 33,685,415 of record CM055113.1, on the reverse strand, counting down.
TTACAGACTTTGAGATGAGTGAAGGAGCTATCAACCAACAAGACACTTATTGAAGGGTATCTCTAATTGTATAAGTGAATCTCTATTGTCTTATTTTTGTGAATAATGCTAGCCTGATAGAGAAAAGTGGATTCTGAATATCCTATACTGGTTACTTGGACGCTGCCACATTCATGTATCTAACTATGTAGTTTGAAAATAGGTTAGCCTCAGCTTGGATTACAGATTGCAGCTTCAGTTGGCAATTTGCAGGGGGTTAGCTAGGCGATCAGTAGCCTAACTAGGGTAGATTGTCTTCCAGCCCCACCTGCCAATTTAATGGTTCTCATCTAGCTAGCTAGGCGATCAGTAGGGCAGATTCTCATCTAGCCACCCCCTGCCAATTTAATGGTTCTCATCTAGCTAACTGAGAACACTCATGGTTGTACATTAGACATGTGCCATAGCAATTGAACATCAATGCATACTGAACAACATTTGAGCATTTGAGGCACTTCAACAGGCTGTCCACATCATTTTCAGAGCTTTAACAGCACATTAGTCCATGAATTTGAGGAGGTTGTCCATTATGCTTGCTCAAGGATGGACTAACAGTGCATAAAACTATCTATGGGTGGGGTAGATAGTTGCAATCAGTTAGGCCCTAATCACCTATTAGCGCTAACAAGTTCAAATAAGATTAACCGAACTACCCCCACTACACGTGGGTCCAGCCATTAATTTCACTAAAACTCTCTATTTGCACCATTGGTAAAACAAATTTCATATTTTGAGCTTCCAAAAAAACCTACGAGTTCATAAACTTGTAGGTTTTTTGAAATTTGGCTGGACAACCTGCGAGTCCAATTTTAATACTTGGGGCTATTTCAGGCTTTGTGCTTTGCAAATGTAGTGGCAACCGCACTTGATATGCATATCGATCTGAGACATTCCAGACTCCCCCCTTACATCTAGAAATTTAAAACAGTATCTTATTTTCAAAAGTTGCAATCAAAATGAAATAAAAATAAATTCTAATTTTGTTACATTACATCAATTTATTCACCATAAGACATAAGAGTGGTGCTCAAGACATATTTTCAACGTCAATGCATAAAAAAAACACCCTTAACAAATTTTGAAGTGGTCCCCTATCAATTATCCAATCCTCAATCAATCTTTATGTGTTAAACATGGGTCATGAGTTATACCAAAAGAATGGACCGCAACCTTTTAGCACATGAAATACACTCATCGTATCTCTAAACACTTTAAATTTAGCCTTTTCTAAATGTTTAATCATTACATCAGCCACATGTTTATCTATAAAACAATACACAAGTTCAACCTCCTCAAATTCACTTTTTCTAGCACAAAGTGGTAATGTGTTTCGTGTGTGCATTAAAAGATGGACTTTTAGAAATCAGGATAAAACTTTGATCGCTGCAGTACAAAGTAGTAGTTGCATCTTGAAGTAGTTAGTAAATCTTTCAACAACCTTCTTATCAAACAACTTCATGAACTACAAATTTGGATTAGTTGAATTCAACCTTTCTAGATGATTGCATCCAGCAATTCAACTTTGTATTTAGATTGAGTAAAAAATAACCCGTCTTCATATCTCCATATTTCAATGCCAAGAAAAAAACTTGCAAATCACCAAGATATTTCATCTAAAATTCTTGTGACAAATTTTGTTTGATTTCTCTAGTAGCTTGCTGCAGCTTATGATAAGATCGATCCACATAGACAATAAGAACAATAATATCCTCATCTGTATGCAATATGTAAAGATTAGGATCACACTCATTATGTAAGAATTCAAGATTTGAGAGAAAAGTGTCAATATGTGAATACCACACTCTTGGTGATTGCTTTAAGCCATACAATACTTTCTTGAGCTTGCATACATAATTTTCCTTGTCCTTGACCACAAAGCCTTAAACCTTAAGGTCGAGTTATGTAAATCTCTTCCTTAAGGACACAATTAAGGAATGCACTCTTTACATTCATTTAATAGCTAAAATGAGATGAAATAGACAACACATAATGTATGGAATTCATTTTAGCTACATGAGCGAAAGTGTCTTGATAGTCGTGTGTGTGTGTGTGTGTGTGTGTGTGTGTGTGTGTGATTTCACCACAAGCCTTGCCTTCTACTAGTCCAAGGAGCCATATGATTTGTAACTTGGTTTCAATTGGCTTCTTTTCTTTAGGATGTTCCACAAGTTCCCACATGTCCTTTACAATAGAATAAATTTCTTCCTACATAGCTCGCTTCCATGTTAAAATGTGCATTTCAGGATCTTGAATAGACCTACCGTGACCTACATGCATGAGAGTTTTCACAGTACCAAATCTCTCTTGATCAACTCGGATTTTAGTGAGCTTTCAAACAAGATTTAGATTCAGCGGCAAGAGCTCTTGTACACAAAAAATAATCATCTATCAAAGACAAACAAGTTTTATGCATATTCACGAAAAAACTAAGTGTTACTCAAGATTTTAGAGTGATGAAAACATCCTACTCTCCGGTAGAGAGAGAATATAACAAGAGCCCTCGGGTAGAGAGAGAATACACAAGAGATTTTGACACAAAAACCATTCTATCTCTCAAAAGTCTTATGTACAAATGAGCTATAATCATATACAGTGGTAGCTTGAGTTTCTACACTAATTTGCACGTGGAGAGTCTTGAAATATGATTGGGCCTATCTTTGTGAATCTCTAAATGTGATTGGACCCTATAGACCAATGAGATGAGGGTGGTAGATTGAGGTCCAACACTTTCACTTTTGCATCCCTACAAAATAGGACATGCGTTGACCTTTGATTGAGCTAGAGGTCATGACCCAAATACCTATGCCTAATCATGCTTTTGATTTGTACAAGGAGGTTTTGTGGGTCCTGTTGGATTGTCTCTTTCTTGCTCTTTTTCCTCCACTTGTGCTTTCTGTACCCAGTGTCTTATTTTCTGGTACTATCTTCTCTCTTCCCTCACATTTGGAATGGCACTGAAGTTGAGGGTTGGTTGTCAGTGACTGATGGTGGTGGTGAGGGAGCCACTTCCTTCCTCTTCTGTGCTCGTGTAACAACTAACACAGGAGCATGGAATTGTCGACCTTCTGATGGCATCCCTGTTGGAACTGTTGGTTGCTGTATGGCAATGAGGTTAAGAGGTGCACTGGTTCCAGGTTTAAATGGAAAATTCTTGTAACAGTGTCCATAACTGCATTCTCGACATGAGGTTGTATATTGTCCCTTGTAGGGACATTCTGCTATTTTGTGTCCTTCGCCGCATGCGTAGCAGCCGTAATTTCTTCCGCCTTGGCGGTGAGTTTGAGCTGCATAGGCCGAAACATATTCATTTATGGCAGGATCCATAAATGGTTCATCTAGTCCGTACCATTGCTGCTGCTCAGGTTGAGATGGCATTTGCATCTCTGGTTCCGCTGCTATCAAGTTTACATGGGCCACTTGTTGATTGGCTGGCCCTGGTGGAGCAGGTAAGGCCATACCTGGGTGCGCCGTACCTGGGTGCCGCGTTGGGTGACACATGATGATAAGGATAGGAAGTCTGATAAGGACTTCTCTTCTGTTGAACAATCCGAGGGTTAAACGGGCAAAATGTCGTATCATGCGATGTTGCATTGCACAGATGGCAGAATCTATGTGTCAGTCTCAGATTTTGCCTTAGGACTGGACACTCGTTCGTTGTATGGTTTTGCGTACATACTGAACACCATACATTCTCCCGTCAAGGGTACTGCAGCTGGTTTGGTTCCGGTTGATGTGGAATTACTGCTATAGTTCCCTGTAAGGCCTTCAATTTTTGGTCAAACTGCGCCCGAGATCAGCTTTGGAAATCACAGTTGGAGTTGCTTAATCAGCAACATCAACTGCAGATGGAGAAATGCACCAATGAGTTTCAAACTACTCTGAAGTCTATCCAACGTATTATGCCTCGTCACCCACACACTGCCCAGGTATCTAGTAGACAAAAACTCATCTGGTGCCCACACTACCGGGCTACGCATCCTGCTGATGCTTGTCCTTCATATCAGCCTATCCAAGCAAATGCTATCCAACAATATGAAGAACAATCGTCACAATTTGGACATTCCTCACATTATCACGAATACCCACTAGAAAGTCCAGAACCACTAGCCATACAAGATGGTTATGCCATTATACAAGGGCCCATGAACAACAGATGTTTCATCTGTGGTGAAACTGGCCACTTCATGGGTGATTGTCCAGTCAAGACAAAGATCATGCCGAATGTCCCGACTGTGTTAGAAAACACAGTTTCAAAGACTGTCCGTTTGCTTTCGTTTCTTTCGTGTCTTCTTGTTTTGCGTCCCTTTGCGGTTTTTGTGGTCTTGGAGGTATGTCACTGGGAACTCTCGCACAGGCACTTAGATATCAAACTAACTTTCGCAAGCTTCTCAGTGTCTTGGTCTCACTGAGATGGAACTTCAGAGGGCTCTGCGAGAGTTCTTATGAAGATTTGAATTTTTTTGAATTTTTTCAAGGGTTTTTTGAATTTTTTTATGATTTTTCTCTGATTTTTACAATCTGCTTGGAACTAACTCTCGCAGGCTTCTATGCAGGTCTGGGACAGTACCCTGGAGCTGCTGCCAGTCATGCAAGGGTTAATTCTCACTTCTTCTGGAGATATAAAAATTTGACGAGATTTTAAGCTCTTTTTCTCTCCAAAATGCAGATTGGTGTGTTTTTTTTTGGGTTTTTTGGCTGGTTGGTTTGGGTTTCATGCCATTTTGGATGCTTAATGAGAAAGAGAAAACTCTACCATTTTTGGAAGAGAAGCATCCTCAATTGCTATTCACTACTTGCTAATACTCTTGATTGTGTTTTCCATTGTACATTAGAAATCACAAGATTCATGTGAGTCCCAATTTGGACCCAACTCTAAAAAGTGATCTATAAGTTTAAAAATGACATTGGGCCTCTAGTTTTATTTTGATTCCAAGGCCCAAGTCATGTTTATTTTATTTACAACTTTATTTGCGTGCTCATTGGGCCGTGGGCTTATACACGCAGAATGCCATGCTCTCGCAACACATTTTATTGGATGATTTTATTTATTTACACTTTGTTGAATACCCCCAACATTCGCGAATGATTCGCGAATCGTTCGTCCTTCGCTTGTCCCTTAAGCACGCTGACTTTCACGAATCGTTCGACCTTCGAGTCAAGGCTCGTTGACTTTTGCGTTGCGGCAAAGTTGCAAGAGTTCACCATTTCTAACACTCCCTTTTGAACTTGCAGCTTTGCATGTTTAATCCAATTGCCTTTCTTTGCTTGGCAAAGAGTGGCTTGTCGAGCAGCTTCGTGAGCAGACCTACAATCATGTCTTCTGATTTTATATACTGGACCTGGAACTCTGCTTTCGAGATTAAATCTCGAATGTGATGGTACTTCAGAGGTATGTGTTTTGTCTTTGAATGGAAGACAGGATCCTGGGACAGATAAATGGCACTCTGAGAGTCCATCATCATCGTGCATGGCCCTTCTTGTGGTATCTCGATTGCTTCCAGCATCATCTGCAGCCACACTACCTCGTTCGCCACCTTTGAAGCTGTGACATATTCAGCTTCGCAAGAGGATTGAGCTACCAAAGTTTGCTTTCTGCATATTTAGCTGATTGCAGCTCCGCACGCTATGGTACATCCTCCAGTTATGGACTTGCTGTCACCTTTGCAGCTCGCCCAACTTGCATCACTGTAGTGGTGCAGCTCGAATGTAGGCTGATATTATATGAATATTCGAGCCATCTTGAAAAAGATACATACTTAAGCCTAGAACTGGATCAGTCAAGTTTTGGCCTTTGCGCCATGTTGTAACAACTTAAAGTTGTTTAGTTCTAAGCCTAAGTCTAGAATATTGAAACTTAAACTAGTTTGAATAAGTTCAACTTAAGTTAGTTCAATTGTTTATGGTCCATTGGGGGTTTGTCCCCTGGCACCAATGTGATTCAAAGTTAATTTAGTCCCATCATGCCTTTTTGTAAGTGACCACCACTCCAAGTATATATAGGAGTGCAAGAGTCCATTTTCAAAAAGAACCTTATTTGCAATACATGCCTATCTTTCTCTCTGAGTGTTTTCCCTTGTGTGGTTTCATGTACTGTGTTACTTCACATTGTATTGTATATTATTCAAGCAACAGGCTAAGTTAATCTAGGCCCTCCATTCTCTAGTAGGGTAAGCCTTAGAGGATGAGATTTAGTTTAGGGTTTTATCTTTTAGGTTAAGCCGTCATTTGTTAGAAACTAAAGAGAGAAAAGAAAGAAGAGTGGATCTTGCCCGAAATACTCACCCACTCACTGTAGATCTTCTCATCCTTCAACCTCTCGGTTGTGGTGTAGTTCATCTCCGCAGATGTTAATTGCCTACTAAGGAAACGAATTCGATAGTCCTTCTTGTACTCTCCGGGTTGAGTTAGCACTACACCGATGGCAAACTTCAATGCATCAGTGTGCAAGTGAAACTCATTCGTGTAATCTGGAGCTCACAAGATAGGAGCAGTTGTCAAGACGTGTTTGAATTCTTGGAAGGCCTTTCTCTATTCATCCGTCCACTTAGGATTTACAGTCACTCTGTATATCCGTCGTGCTTTACTAGCAAAATCGCGAATATGACAACGATAGTGATTAGTGTGACCCATAAAACAATAAACGTCTCGGACCGTTTTAGGTTCTGGCCTCTCAACGATGACTTTGATCTTCTCTGGGTCGGTGGCAATCCCATGGCGCGATACAATGTGACCAAGTACGACGCCGTGGGTGACCCCTATCTAACATTTTTCAAGATTAAGAGAAATACCATACCCTGTATAAAAATACGTTCGAGTACGGCCAAGTGCGTGGATTCTTTCGAGTGCACCCCAAGGTCATCAAGATAAATCTCAAGGTTGTCACCGATGAGATCATAAAATGTTGCTTGCATGACACGTTGGAAGGTACATGGCACATTACACAATCCAAAGGGCATAACGCGCCATCAGAAGATATCCCATTCCGTAGCAAAAGCCATTTTGGGTTGGTCTTCTTCAAAGATAACAACTAGGTTGTAACCACTGAAGCCATCTAGGAAGGAGTAAACTTCATTCCCACCTAGGTTTACTCCTTCCCATTCTCTAGTAGGGTAAGCCTTAGAGGATGAGATTTAGTTTAGGGTTTTATCTTTTAGGTTAAGCCGTCATTTGTTAGAAACTAAGGAGAGAAAAGAAAGAAGAGTGGATCTTGCCCGAAATACTCACCCACTCACTGTGGATCTTCTCATCCTTCAACCTCTCGGTTAGTTGGAAGCCATAGCCATTGGTTGGGACAGCCACAATGCCTAGTCGAAGCCATAACGTGTTCTAGTTGGGAGTCCGCCATAGCACTCGTTAGTTGTAGCCATAGCCAGAGTTGAGGGATACGAACAACTAACATCAAATCCTTTTCTTTTGTTCTCAGCTCTGTAGGTTAATCCCATATTCTAGCTACCCTTTAGATACTGTAGGATTCGTTTTGCCATTGCCAATGTGTCATGCTAGGATTGGAAGAGTTATTGGTCCTATGATCCAGCTTCTTCCTAAGCTGTTTAGGAATGTGAACAAAATATATACAACCAAAGATTTTTAAATGGCTGACACTAGGCTTGTGTCCATGCCAAACTTCATAAGGAGTTTTGTTGTTGACGGCTTTGGTGCTGGATCTGTTCTGTAAGTAACAAGTTGTGGTAGTAGCTTCTGCCCAGAACTTCACAGGCAGGTGCGCTTGATGTAGCATGGATCTGGCTGAGTTGAGAAGAGCTCGATTCTTCCTTACTGCAATCCCGTTTTGTTGAGGTGAATAGGAAGTGGTGAACTGTCTTCTAATACCATGTTCAGCCATGTAGTCGGACATCTCGTTAGAAAGGTATTCGCCGCCGCCATCAGCTTGGAGTGCTTTCACTTTTGTAGACGTTTGTGTCTCAGCCATGGCCTTGAATATCTTGAAGCATTCAAAGGCTTATGATTTGTGCTTGATGAACATGACTGTAGACCATCTAGAATAATCATCTATGAAAGTGATAAAATAGATTGCATTTCCTAAGGGCGGAGCTGGGATTGGACCACAAAGATCACTCTGTACAAGATCCAATACATGCTTTGTCTTGATGGAATGTGATTTGAGAAACTTGCTTCTAGAGAATGCAGGATTCACAAAAGAAAGATTTCCTATCTAATGAAGAAGGGAAATGCAATCCATCAACTAAATTATTACAACGCATATAAGAAAGAAATCTTGTATTCACATGTCCAAATCGACTATGCCCCAGAAAGCATTATCGTTTACATTTTCATGAGAGATGCTAGCTAATGCAACTGAATTAGAGAGTACATAAGGATTTTCGACCGTTAGTGCATGTAGTCAGAGTAGTATCTTCATCGAAGATTGTACACTGCTCAGATGAGAAAATAACAATGTAGCCCTCATCAGTCATCTTAGAATCTGACAACAGGTGTTTTGATAACTGAGATACGTGAAGAACATTGATGATATAAATAGAAAGATCATTTTTGAACGTGATCTTGACTGTCCCTTTGTCTTTCACGCGTATGGTGCTTGAATCTCCGAGGTAGATGAATTGATCTCTACTGTAAGTTGCATACTCACCATTCCTTGCGAGAGGTCATGTGTTGGGTAGCACCGCTATCTAGATACCAACTATCGTGGTCTTTGTTGCCATTGTTGTAAGCCACTAACAAATGTGTATCTTGCTCCTTGAATTCCGTTACATTGGAGGAATCTGGATGCTGTTGTTGTTGCCTCTGCACTTGACTCTTGCCCTTGGAATAGTCTGTCTTCTTGGTGTACAGGACCTGATGCAATAAAGATTTGAAGCTGTTGATGTGAGAAGATGGTAGTGGAATCAGACATGCTAAGAGTAAAGAGCTTCCTTCTAAGATGTAATCTAGTGGTTACGTCATGAGTCTCATAGAGATTTGATAACAAATCTAATGTAGTGTGATACATGCTAAGGCCTTCTGATCTTTGATCTTCCATGTCTTTGCTTGATCACCATCTTCTGGTTTCAGGTCAAAACTTTCTAAAATATTTCAAAGATATCTATCTATCAACATCATTTGGAGTTTTAACATCCAGATGTAGAAGTTAGATCCATTGAACTTGTCAATGACTCTAACCTCATTGGATGATAACGAAGAGTTACCAATATGAGACATGTTAACAACAATACAAATAGAACAAACTTAATCTCTCGGTGAATATGAACTAAGCTCTGATACCAATCTGAAGGGGGCGATGGAGTATGGAGAACACAAGCGAAGAAGAGAGCAGGATTATTTGCGGAACAACTCTCCCGCTACAATGGGCTGCTAGATGCAAAAACAGTCTTTATGTTAATTATAATCATAGCTTAAATGCTCTATTGCCCAACAGGAGCTTATAAATTAGTTCATACTCACAAAAACAACTTCTTTCCCCTTGTGAAAAGGGCCTTCTCCTGGTCGTTGCTTGTCTCTCCTTCGTCTCTCATTAGTGTTTCATCTGCAACAAGGCTGACTTCTCTATCGAATGTTATCTCTGGTAAGCTCGGGATAAGCATCCGTAGAGGCTGATAGGAAGAAGGTAGAGATTTCATGAAGTACATTAGTTGCTGTGACGTTGGGATTTGATGCTCCTGTCTAGTTGAGCGAAGATCATTCTGATCTTCTCAACATGCTGATCCAAGTCATTGTCATCCCATCGCAAGCTTTGTAGCTGATTGTGTAGGTGCATTACTGATGCAAAAGTCCTCACTTCGTACTTCTACTTTAGCTTTTCTCACGCTTCATGGCTGCGCTCACAATCTTCAATCTGCATGAGGATTTTTTCGTTTATAGAAGAAACGATGATTGCCATTGCGCGCTCATCTTTTCTGATCCATTCAGCTCTCCTTGGGTCTCCCTCTGGAAGCTACACTTTTGTGAGATCGGCGGTCACTGACCAGATTTCTTCACCCTTCAAGAGTGTTTTGATTTTGAACCTCCATATTCCGTAGTTTGCGCCATCAAGATTGATTGCTATCCTAGTCTGAATCGTAATAGCCATATTGTGTTATCTAGATAACCGGCTCTGATACCATGTCCGGGAATGACCCATTTCGTGATTGCTTTGATTCCTTAGGCTGATGCATTTGGTGCTCAACTGTGTGAGCCTATTCTTGGCGGAAGTGCTCTACACTGTGTGTTTAAATTTGCAGGACCTAGATACTTGACTACAGATCACAAACAATGTAACAATCAATGCAGCGCAACAATCCGAGATGGAATAACAGACTGTATTTTTGTGTTTGATTTCAGAGTGAGTCATTTAGTATCTCGCTCGTTGGCGCTCCCCTTGTTTGGTGTGTTCTGCTCGTTGGCAGACTTTCATACATAGCTCTATTCTTTGTCTGCACACACACTCTCACACTTCTCTCTGTGTGTTTAATCCATATTTTTATATATCCACTGTGTGGAGTTTACAACATAGCTTATAGGAGAATTACAAGACAACTTAATGCTAAATCTCTAGTTAACTATCTCTTCAATAACGCCTTTTGGCGGACGAGCGTGACAACTTGATAGCTTCATGCCCGTCGTTGGGAGGTCGATATGTCGGCCATGCCTGATAATCTTTTTCAACACTTCAACTTTTGGTAGGGGGGCCGATATGTCGGGGAGTGCCGATATGTCGGCCCTTTTGGGAATGGCTGCTTTATGGTCACTTTGGGAATGGTTGCATGAGTTCAATGGAGGTGAATACAAAAGCAATGAGTTCTCAAACTTCTGCCAAGAACGAGGAATTGAGCATCAATTCACACCTGCTTATACACCATAGTACAATGGTGTAGTAGAAATAAGAAACATGATGCTTGTCGAAGGAGCCAGATGCATGATGGCACAGGCTCAATTGCCGAGTCAATTTTGGGTGGAGACAATTGCTACAGCTGTACACCTGCAGAACAGATCGACAACGACAACCTTGGAAGACAAAACGCTGTATGAAATGTGGACAGATGAAAAGTCTGATCTCTCGTATGTACGTGTGTTCAGATGTGCAGCATATATGCACATACCAAAAGAAAAAAAGAGTAAGCTGGACAAAAAGTCTGAGCCCCTTCCTTCTGCTGCGTCCCACTCTTTCCGCCGACGTGTTGACATTGTCCTCTCTTTGGATGGGTACTTTGGCAGATGTTGTTGTTGCTGATCTCGCGCGTGGTGACCTACTGACTCGCTCTGCCTTCACACCAAGAGAAGCGACAGGCGTGGCAACAGAAGAGAAGGAAAAAACTACTTCGACAGACATCCTATTGATGTTTTCTTTCCCCTGGCAATTGAGACCTATGGCACCTTGCATCGACGCTTTGAAGACTTCGCATGTGTTTCCATCGGGCGGTAAAGTGTCAAGGTATTCCAGGTTCTATTCTCGTGGCTTCTTTCAAACAACGTATTTCCATTACCCTACAACATGCTCAGACCTTATCAATCCTACAACGGGTGACGGTGGCTGGGTCTGTACATCTCATTCCCCTTCATTACTCGTCAATGTACCTAATTTTTTCTGTGAATAAATGCACGTGTTTCTTCTCTTAATCTCATATCCATATAGCTTAATACACACACATATGTACACACACACACACACACACAAGTATGTTAGGCCCCACCAATTGGATGCTAGGCAAGAGTCAAAATTGCCACTTAAATATTTTCAACAATAAATTTCTTGGCACGTGGCAAAATATGAATGGTTCATAATATATCCAATGGTAAGGGCTTGAAACCTTGTGGTGCCATTGGGATATGGCCATCCATATCTCTATATAAACCGAAATGGTACAGATTTTCTTTTCCTTCATATCTCTCTCTCTCTCTCGCTCGCTCGCTCGCTTTTGCTTTTGCTTTTGATCAGGAGGAGGCAGGAGCGATGGCGCGTACCAAGCAGACGGCTCGCAAATCCACAGGAGGCAAGGCTCCCCGCAAGCAGCTCGCCACCAAGGTATCCACCCTATCTTCCTTAAGGACCTTTTCTTTCTGTGCCGCAGTCTGCAGCTTCCTTCTTTTTTTGCCTTTGTGCATTTTGATAGAACACTGTTTTGCCCTGATTTGTGATGTTACACATAGGCTGCTCGCAAGTCGGCTCCCACCACAGGAGGCGTGAAGAAGCCACACAGATATCGTCCTGGAACAGTTGCCCTTCGGTATGTGTTCATTTGCTATGTAATTAAGCCTTTCAGACTCGCTAGGGTTTGCTCCGCGTGGTTGTATCAATGTGTTTCCTTTTGGACACTTCGTTCCAATAATTGTTCTACTATTTCTCAAACACTAAACGTTTTTCTACTATTTTTGCTTGTGCGTGTGTGTTTTCCGAACCCAATCATCACTTCGTTTATTGCAAGATAAAATTCCATGCCATAACTGTTATCGTACTTCCTACTAGCGCTGTTGAAAATCTGCACAAATAGGATCACGTACTTGATTACCCGAAGCATTTCACGTGATATGATTATTCACTTATTTGGGTTTACCAATTTTGCCAGAGAAATTCGAAAGTATCAGAAAAGCACAGAGTTGCTCATCCGAAAACTACCTTTCCAGCGCCTTGTTCGTGAGATTGCCCAAGATTTCAAGGTATGGCTGACTGTCATTCTCTGCCATTTTTTTTTAAGGTATTTAGAGCTAATCTATAGATGTATCAAACATAAGGTATGAGCTTTTGGTACTGTGAAGTTTTTGCTTTCATAATCTGCAATTTTGTTTCTTATCTTATTCAGCTCTTTTGACTTGCAGACAGACTTAAGGTTCCAGAGTCATGCTGTGCTAGCTTTACAAGAAGCAGCAGAGGCCTACCTTGTTGGTCTTTTTGAAGATACAAACCTTTGTGCAATCCATGCAAAGAGGGTTACCATAATGCCCAAGGATATTCAGCTTGCCAGGCGCATAAGAGGGGAGAGAGCATAACCTGTCTAGGCAAACTTTGGTATATTTGCACAAAAACCTGTAGTGCCAAAAAGTGGAGTATAAGCAGGACTGAAGTGTATTGTCAATGTTTTATTTTAGTAGAAGCAGGACTCTCAAGTGTATTGTCAATGTTTTATTCTAGGGCTACAAGAAATTGTGATGATTAGGACTGAACAAATTTATCCCTTTGATTGTTTAAAATTGGTGCTCCCTTTGTGCAGACCTTTTTGAGTCTTAATTTTATCTGGTATAATTGGTCGTTTTATTACTAATGTCATTCCTTGATCTTTTGTGAGTTTGGCAAATTTGGTGCTCCATTTGTAATTAGTATTGAATTATAGTTTGCATGTGCTGGCACAATTGGGGTCCACATTTCACAAATGGGAACCTTGCTCCTTTTTAAGTTTATTTGGAAGATTAAGGGTATATGCTTATACAAATTTCGTGTATATTGAGTTAGACGATTCACTTCAATTGAAATGAACTTGTTCATATGAGTAAGTTGATCACTTGTAGTAGTAAATTTTATGGTCGGGGTGTATTGATTGAATCAATAATGCTAGGCTTGTCCTCTTCAAACAAAAATCATACGACAATGGATCTTTTTTTATTTCAGCTACTTGTATCAAATCGCTTGGTATGGAAGATGTTGAGCATACAAATTATGAAATAAATATTTGTAATAAGTTACTCGGTTATGAATTCATCATTATTAAGGTTACAGTTTTTTGTTTGATTGTTATGGTTGATTTTCCTTGGTATATTGGTGAGTATGCTCACCTTTCTACTACTATATTCCTCACCCATATTCACAATTAGATTTCATATAGGCTTATGTGCATCTTTAAGCATTAGGATGTTGTTTGATGAATGCTATTAAGATATTGTCCTTAATGTCTACATACTCAGATGTTGCTCCTATAGGTTCTATATTGCTCGTGTTGAGATGACCTTTGTATCTACTCATTTGCCTTCACTTGTTCGTATCGTGGTTTTTATCATCAATTATATTTATGGTTGCTAAAAATGTTCGCATTGTTGGCTTTGTCGTTGTATCATCATGAATTTGTAGGATTTGTCAAGTTTCCTTCATAAACTTGTTGGTTTACTTCAAGTGTGTTCCAAGTTTTGATTTGTGATATCATTTTTAGCCAATAAATGTAGTAGCAGATTCAGGTCACAAACCAATTGGCAGAGTTTGATTGCAATAATTCTTAGCTATGTATGACTTTGTTTTACTTTGTTCGTCTTTATTTAGGTTTTGGATTGATGTATGGTTAGATCACGTACAAAAATAAGTTCTGGAAGAGAAAACACATGAGAACGGTTTGTCATTTGAGGGTCGCCGTTTTTTGTGATGAATTTATGAGACATTATAGGACTTAAAGAGGTAAATACGTGCTTGCCATTTTTATTTTGGATGCTTCCATGATTGTTGCCATCAATGACTTAAGTTTTTTTAAAAGGATAACTTTTGAGTTAAATAGGTACCTAGATCACCCACGAGTTTGAGTGAACAACCAAAATGGACAAGGTATTTTCATACAAGAACTTAGTAGTAGCGTTGGTGTCGGCCTTTCTTACTACTTTAGCTTCGACCCATTGGTAGGTAATCAATGGCTATGATTATATATTGAGCTTGGGAGCCTCGTGCAGCTAGGCATATAGGGCCATAGTTCCCGATTTCTCAAATGGCATCTTAGCTAAGATGGGTCATAACGACATCCTATCTTGCTCGTGGGTTCTATTAAATCGTTAACACATGTCACACCTCTTAATCTGATAATGAATATCCTTGAACATTGTGGGCCACCATTGAAATAAATGGTTCCAATATTAGAAAAGTTGGCTTTTTTATGGAAATGGAATAGACTTGGGCTAGCAAAACACATACAATTGAATGGCTTTCGTAAACAAGATATGTGTGCTAGCATGTCTAGCAAATCTTGCAAATCAATTTCACCGACATTCGCAAAATGTCTATTTTTAAATTTGTTGCTTCAATAATCTTATTTGTATGTAGTGACAAGTCCTGGTTGCAAGAGGGGGCTTTGCATTCTTTGAAGAGAAGATGTATAAGGACATGAGATGTACAAAATATCGGCAGCGTATCACAAGAATGTTCAATTGGACATAAAGGGTTGTCGCCAAACATTCTTACAAGCATTTGTCAACATCCTCTTGTAGACAAATCCATTCACACATCCTCAAGATCCAAAATTCACATTCATGTCTATGCTTCCAAACCATTAAGTAGGTGACCTAGATGGATAGGTCAACAAATGTTGCATTTTGCCACGAATAGCCTCATGTTGATGAGATGTTGGATGACAATAGTACATGTTGCTTTGACAACATTGTCATTGTCATGAGTAGTTATAAGTGAATATATTATGTCACTTTATCTACTTGAAAATGACACAACATAGAGAAATCATATTGTATTTGTAATAAAAAATTAAAGCTTGCATACCTTAAGACCTCCTGACATCATCTAAGGATCTCTTCATGCATCAACAGTAGTGCATGGGAAATGTGGTGAAGTCTCATTCACATGTGCTCATTCACGATGAATCTCTGATAAAGATCATACCTTTCAAATTCATGCATGCACAACAATCTTCGGGTCCCTTGGATGAATCTACAAAGCATATAATCGTAAGTAAATACAAAATTGTTAAATTGCCAACTTTGTCAATAATGAGAAAAACATTTACGCACAACTCACATACACTAATATTCATTAGGGTCTATTGTATTTTAATACTAATGAATTCATTTGCATATTCGACTAAACAATGTGGATATCATGCTTTTGTCTCATAAGGGACATCTGGAACGTTCATACTCTCCAATGTAGCTAGGAAAGATGTTGCCACATATGAGATTGTATATACAGGTGTAGAAGGTTGAGTAGATGAAAGCATCGATGAAGGACAATAAGTCCCAAAATCTCTACACAAAATACCTTGTTGTGCCCTTCAAACAATACATGCATATTTCTTACAATCATAAGGTGGTGCCAATATATTTGGAGTCATGCTCAAAGTCCCCAATGACGAGATATATCACTACATAATAAAAAATAAGATATTGATTAATACTTGATTATGTGATACAACACTAATATCAACTAATAAAGGTGATAAGAGATCATTAAGAACATCAAAATATCCGTCCAAAAAAATTGATTTCAAAGTTACAAAAAGAAAGCAAAAAAACAATTTTTTAGGAAAAGTAAACTACGCTATTGTTGACAAATTATCTCAAGCATTGTAAAAATATCACCACAAAAAAATTCCATTTATAAATGTGGCTAATGAGAAAAAAGATGTTCCAAATCAATGCTTGTCACTACTTTGTACTTGTGTGGTTAAAATAGAAACATTGTTGAGTGACACCAATATCAATGATTGATTTATATCTAGCTTTTTTCTTGTCTTTACACTTTTTTTTCACCACATTTGCTTTCATTTGCCTACTTGTTGATTCCCTCTCTAGCTTGTGAATCTGCTCAGTTAATCTGATTAGTTGCTTACATTCAGTAGTCAACATGAAGACATGGGTATATTTCTTTGACTGAAATTTGAACTTTTTAGAAAATTCAAATGGTTCAAGGCCTTGGTGGAGAATCAAACTGATAATAAAATCAAGGTGCCAAGAATGGACGACGAAGGAAAGATTTGCTTTAAATGACTTTGAAACATTTTGCAAGAAAAATGGCATAGCAAACCAAAAGACAATTCCATATACATCATAGCAAAATGGAGTTACATAATGATGAACATAGTATTATTGAAAAGATCAAGGAGTATGCTCAATTATGATGATCTAGAAAATAAATTATGAGCACAACTCTGATGATTGTGAGTTGCATGATCAGTAGGTCAACAACGCTAACCGTACTTAACAAAAATATAGAAGAGGAATGAATGAGTGAAAAAGCCCTCTCTTGAGCGCCTTAAAGCCTTTGTTTGTGAAGCTTTCGTGCTTCGTCTTATGCATTAGAAAGCTAAGGTTATTTATAATGCACAAAAGTGTATTCTCATTCGATGTAATGATGATATAAAGGAATACAAGCTTTATGGCTTAGAATTGTGAAAGTTTCAAACATTAAGAAAACCCTAAAAAAAATGTCAGGATCCAATGATCTTCAATTTTGAAACTTGAAAGATGTAAAACTAGCAATTAACTATGTCTCCAGATCTTGCTTCCAAAATTAGAAAGGATTCACGTAAGTTTGAAAACTTGATTTCAGTACATGATAAAGATCACATCCATTGTACTAAAACAAGGTTAGAGAGAGAAATACAAGTAATGTATGTGGATCCCTCTTGACTTTCTACCTCCAAACATATCTTGGACCTTTAAAATAAAGAGAAGCATAAACTATTTTATCTTCTTCAAGCCTTGAAAAAAATATTCATCCAATTTAAGAATCCACTCCTCATAAATGGTATTGACATCATCACTGAAGTTCGACATAATGATTTTATCTTGCTAACACTCACAAAAATTTATGGCTGTATTTCCAAGAAGTAACGATCTTCTTATGAGTCAAACAATCAATGTGGTTGTTGGTATAATCAATTAACAATGAAGCAATCAATCAATGGCCAATATTCTAGAAAAATAAAAGACATGGCAACATTTGATGGAGAATTGAGTTTCCTACATATTGAAGACTAGCTGCGTAACCAGGAGGAGAATCCGCAACTATATTTGACTTCCGATCAAGGCAAGATTACATTGGCAACATCCTATTTTTGCTCATAAATCAAATGGTTTATAGAAGACCTGAATACACAACTACTTGAAATAAAGAGAATAATGAGCTATTTTTGCTTCCGCAAGCCTTGAAAATAATTGGAAATATTCATCCCATTAATGAATGCACTCCTCCATATCAATGGAATTGGCAATACCATTGAAGTTCCACATAACGATTTTATCTTGCCGATACTCATGAAAATATCGTGGCTACTTTTTGAAAAAGTACTAGTAATCTTATGTGTCAAAACATTCAGGTTTTGTACATTTCCTAAATTATTTGATTTAAATCAGTGAGTCGTCTGAAAAAAAAATTGAGGTTTAAAAACATCTATCTTTATTTTTGTGGAAGTTATCATCCTTCACATTTTTTGGAGAAAGATATCACTTTCATTCTCAAAATTATGTTGATTTTTCCCGAGCACAGCTCACAGCCCTAGCCTCGAGCCCCTACTATCGAGCAAAAATAAAACCATTGCACAATGACGAGCTCGATAGATTTAGGTGCCTGGATCTAAAAAATGCAAAGACTTTTTAATGCTTGTCGCACTAGATGCCCATCCAAGAGTTTCGGTTAAGTGAGAGAGGTATGCGCATCTAGGTGCAACATGCATTAAATGTGTGTGTGTGACCTAATGAACAACAATTTGGGCTTTGGCTGCTTCAATCTGTGGTCAGGAACGTTTTTTGAGTTATCCTCAAAGAGCCGACATTTTTTGAAGTTCTTCGATTTTTTAGAGACTATTACTTGTAAACATGTTTATTTGCCTATATAAAAAAATTGTCAGAATTTTCATGATGCTGAATTTTGAGATAAGATGCGAATTCTCTTATACTTTCCCGACTTTCTCGAACACCGACTTCAACGAGACTAAATGTCACTCGACTCAAAACACAAACACGTGGCAAGATGTGAATGCTTTTGAAAGCGTTGAATGGTGGTGAGCTTAAAACTCGGAAACGTGTCAGCATAAACATGTGGCAAGATCAGAATGGCCTTGAAAGGTTCCCAATGGTGGTGAGCTTAAAACCACAACATTTGTGAGGAGTGATTCGAACATGTGACATCACCTGATTGGTGAAGAACAACCCCATTTTGAACCATAGCAAGGTTTCTAAAATGCTTTTAATCTCCACCATAGATTTACAAGTGCTACTTATGGTATTTGTCATCCAACGGTGCGCTACTTGTTGTATAGCCAGCTTCGCCGCTCTAGTGGCTCGGGATGCTACAGCAGATAACCTACTTCTTGACGGCGGATACCTAGTATATAGGGTGCCATAGGAATACTTCTCTAATAAAACTCGTTTCTTTTGCCTTGGAAATTTATGAGTGCCTGCATAAGAAATTCGACGATTTTCTTTCATCTTGTGCAGATTCAACAGCGAAGCTCCAAGGATGTGGTGCCTCACGTTTATCCATCATTACATTATCGTCAACGAGTTTCTACTACTTTACAACGCACTCGGGCACTTGCAATACTTCGACGTGCCGTAGTTGCAGGAACGGCTGCTTCACAGCTTCCTGCACTACCTAAACTTTCAACTATCTTATCTAACAACTTACATCAAACAATAAACTTTTTATAACTACTTTCTGAGATTGTTGCTTTGATATATTTATTAACTGTTGTATCTCAATTTGCCTTTTAGCCTTTACACTTTTTGCATGCATTTCTTTCCTGGTTTCCCCACCCCATCGTTTATTAATACCCACCCCATCGTTTATGAAGTTTCTTTTCCTTTAGTTTTCTCTCTCTCTCTCTCTCTCTCTCTCTCTCTATTTATCTCTCTCTCGCGCGCGCTTTTGCTTTTGCTTTTGCTTTTGATCGGGAGGAGGCAGCGATGGCGCGTACCAAGCAGACGGCTCGCAAATCCACAGGAGGCAAGGCTCCCCGCAAGCAGCTCGCCACCAAGGTATCCACCCTATCTTCCTTAAGGGCCTTTTCTTTCCGTGCCGCAGTTTGCAGCATCCTTTTTTTGCCTTCGTATGGATAGCAGCATCTTTGCATTTTGATACAACACTGTTTTGCCCTGATTTGTGATGTACACATAGGCTGCTCGCAAGTCGGCTCCCACCACAGGAGGCGTGAAGAAGCCACACAGATATCGTCCCGGAACAGTTGCCCTTCGGTATGCATTTATTCGCTAAGTAATTAAGCCCTTCAGACGCGCTAGGGTTTTCACAGCCTCGTTTGTGACATTCCTATTTCTCAAACACCAGGTTTTTCTACTAGTTTTGCTTGTGCGAGTGTGTTTTCAGAACACAATCATCATTTCGTTTATTGCAAGATGAAAGTTCTTTCCATAACTGTTATTTGTATTGTACTCCCTACTAGCGCTGTTGGAAAATCTGCACAAATAGGATCACATACTTGATTACCCGATGCAATCGATACAGTATGATTAGAGTAACTGGTGCGGGTTTACCAATTTTGCCAGAGAAATTCGAAAGTATCAGAAAAGCACAGAGTTGCTCATCCGGAAACTACCATTCCAGCGCCTTGTTCGTGAGATTGCTCAAGATTTCAAGGTGTGGCCGGATTGCCATTTGAAGTCATTTTTCTCTCTCTTACTCAGACGTATTCTGTAGATGTATCAAACTTAGGGTATGATTTTCTTTTCTCACAAAGTTTTTGCCTTCAGAATCAGTAGATTTGTTAGTTATCTTATTCATGTGCTGCTGTTAATCTACAGACCGACCTGAGGTTCCAGAGTCATGCCGTGCTAGCCTTACAAGAAGCAGCAGAGGCATACCTTGTTGGTCTATTTGAAGATACCAACCTTTGTGCAATTCATGCAAAGAGGGTTACCATAATGCCTAAGGATATTCAACTTGCCAGGCGCATAAGAGGGGAGAGAGCATAATATGTACAATCAAACATTTTTCTTTCCTATTTGCACAAAAACTGTAGTCTCAATAAAGCTGAGAAGCAGCAGGAAGCAGGACTTCAAATCTTAGTGTAAATGTTTGGTTTTAGGGTTTCAGAAAATCTTGATGATTAAAACAAAACATTCATGCATTTGATTATGGTTTTACCTTTTGAAAGGAAATATGGTGCTCCTTTTATGCAAACTCTAATGAATCAAAATTTTTATTTGGCTTAATATTCAGAAATGTTTTGTGATTTTTTCTTGGCCTCATTTATTCTTTGAAAAGATGACCCCTTGAGTTTTCTACCTTTTGAAAGTACATATTTTGAATTGTATTGAGATTTATTTTACAAAGTTAGTCCTTAATGAGAGATTTTAACTAGTTTAGTTTAGTTTAGTCATATTTTGGTAAATTGTTAATAAGAGGCCAAAACTCATTTTAGATTTGGAGATAAATTTTTTGAAGTTATATTAGTTTAAGATACATTTAATAAACACTTTTTGAAAGTGTGAGACAGTTGGTAGTCGAGTTTGAGAGAGATTCAAATTTGAACTTTGGATACATTGAATCTAGACTTAAAAATAGTAGGGTTTATATTTTGGAGGGAAAGCCAAGTGGCCAAATAGGGTTTGGACACTCTATAAAAGGATGTAACTTGTGGAGAGACACATCTTCTCTCTTCTTTCTCTCATTTCATCATTATACATGGCTCTCTTTGGGTTTTAATATTCATTGATGCACTATCTTGGTAATATCTTGCAATCTTGTGTGTAGAATGTTCATATTTTGCTATTTTTTGTTTCACACGTGTGAAATACAGTAGGGTACTGTAATTGTACGGACAACAAACATATTGTATGTTTTGGTTCATGTTTGATCAATATCTCTTAGAGTTTGCATCTCATTTTATATGTAGATGTTGATTTTTTTACATTGGTAGGACTGTTGGTTTGCTCCTTATTGTAACCAAAGATTTGGCTTGGATATGTTTGTGAAATTCAGCTTGAAAATCGAATTGTGGACGACTTTTCTTGCGGTTTTGTATCTACTTTTTTGTTTTTTTGAGCAGTATTTGGTTAATACAAAGTGTCTTTGTGTGCCATCAAAATCCTTAAAGTGTTGTATGAAGCACTTACATTTCATGTAGTCAAACTCTCTCTCTCTCTCTCTCTCTCTCTCTCTCTCTCTCTCTCTCTCTCTCTCTCTCTCTCTCTCTATGCTATGCAGGTGAAGGCGAGGTTGTTGCTCCTAGCGACGGACCCCTATGTTACATCGACGACACAACAAGCAACAATACGTTACCTCCTAATCGCCTCAGTCAAATGGTCTTGCTGAGAGAAAGAACAATACCTTAGTCGAAGAGAGAAAGAACAATACCTTAGTCGAATCGACAAAGTGCATATTACACATGCGATACTTTCGAAGTCTTTTTGGGCTGAAGCTGTATCAACAACAAACTATATTCAGAACAGGTGTTTCACTAAAAGTCTCTCAGACAAAGCACCATTCGAAGTTTGGACAAGTATCAAACCCTCTTTATCAAACTTACGAGTTTTTGATGTACTACTTATGTGCAGGTTCTTCATGATCTCATAAAAAAGCTTGACTTTCAAAGTATCAAATGTATTTTAATCAGCTACACTACTTCAGATCAAGCTTACAAGTTATTTGATCCCATCGAGTCGAAGATATTCAATAGTCGGGATGTCATCTTCATCGAAGATCAGTTTATCGATCTCAAGGGAAAAGACAAAGCCCATGTAGCCGACTTGTCTGACTCGTTCGACATATTGAACTTTGAGGTTCCTTAGTCGACAATTCTTTTTGCCATGTAACGTTCAAATGGAAATGTATTAATTTCTGGAGAAAGCAACATGTCTTGTGTGCCATGAGATTGTTGGAGTGTCTTGGCGAATTGCTTGATGCAAAAGATGCACTTGCATACATGCATCAATTTGATTTATGCATTCATCTTGATGATGGTTTTAGAGAAAATGTGGGAGCTATTATTGCAAGTTTGCTCCATATCAAATGTTTTTTTAAGTTGGCACCCTTTTAATAGAGTACAGTTTTTATGTTTTAATTATCATCTACTTTGGAGGTTGAATGAGTAGTAAACAATCAAGGAATTATCACATTTAAGCTTGATATATATTGATCAACTATTAGTCGAAGTTCGCTCCACACAAATGAGCAATTATAAAAATAGAGGCGCATGGAACCATTAAGAGAACAATTGTGAAAGTTACATGGGTCTAATGTTTTAAATATCAACTTGCAAGGGTGAGTGCTAAAGAATATATATATATTTTAAAGACATTGGATAACTTATATAAGCCCATTCGATGTAAATTGTAATAGTATTATTATGTTTATTATTAACTAGAAATCGTCAATTGGACTCAATTTCTTCCATTTTATTTATGTCATAAATAGTATAGTTCTCTTTTTTGTAAAGAGGTTCTATATTTTTTTAATAGCTTCTTTTGCTTTATTTTAGATTGTAGAGCTTCAACTCAATTTTTTATTGCTCAGTAGTTGGGATACTTTGGCCTTTTGTGCTGACATAGGACGATGCAGGTATGATGGTTGTTGGCAAATGTTAATTTCCTTACTACATCATTCAACTTCCCATGAATTCTTTTCAATCTTCTTATTCACACAAAAAAATTAGTAGCGATCGACAAAGTTGTGGTGGATTTGGGTGAGGTTATGTTCACAAGCTCGATTGAGGATATATCTAGTCTTTGTTATGCATAAGTCCTTTTGCCAATTATTGTCTCGTCTATGGGATTTATGCACAGGTAGTTTTGGATATAGATTTTGCTTCTACTATTGCTATTGTAAATAGACCATTGTCCCAACATGGGTTGTGACTACTTGTGAAGACACACAAAATTTAGGCTCAAGGCTTAAGTTTGAAAGAGCATGTCAAAAATCAATTATGCTTTTCTTTGAGACTCATTGTGTTAGAATGCGCCATATTGTGATGCTAGAAATATTAGTGCTGAATGTGGCTATATTGAAAATGATATTGTATTGATATTTGGTAGGAATATTCTTACTCACTAGTAGTGTTGCATACTCTCGGATTGGGACGGAAACATGGATGGTAGACGCTACACATTAGGGTATGTGTTTCACATTAGTAATGGTTGTTTTCATGGTCCATCAAGAAGCAAAATACATTAGCTCTATCTATTGCAGAAGCAGAATATGAAGCTTTGGGGAGTGTTGTACAGGAAGTTGTTTGATTAAGACCGTTGCTTACAGAGATTGGGCTTTAACAAGAATATGAGAATATCATATTTTGTGATAGACAAGGTGGCATACAACTTGTGAGGAATCATGTTTATCATGCTAGAAGAAGCACATAGAAATTAAATAACACTTTGTACATGAACATGTGCTTAGTAATGAAGTTAAAATAGTACACTGTAGTACAACAAATCAGATAGCTGATGTCCTTATGAAACCTTTGAGTAAGGATAATTTCAATGTGCTTAGAGATAAGCTTTTGTTTATGACATTGAGAGTGTTAGACTTGAAAGCTTAAGTCTATTGTGTCGATAGAGTATTTTCTATTCCTATTAGTGTACACTCGTTTTAACGTTGTGTGCAGTATACCATGCATGTGCCTCGTAATGGTACACGTGTCGGGACTTGGTCCCGTCAATGGCAACCTTGCCATGTAGGACTGCCTCAAGAAAAGGACTTCATGTATATTGACTAGTTGTTTTGAGAATGACATATACACACACCTCTTTCAGAAGCCTGAGAATCGCTTTGCATACTCTTTAGTTTGGTTTGTTCTGATGCAATGGCACATAGATAAGATCCTATCATTTTTGTCCCAAAAAATGAAGACCATGTAGATTTTTGTCAAGTGTCACACTCTATAATGTGAAAATTATGCAAATCTAGCTTGATCATTTCACATTTTCATGTACATATGTAAATCACAATGTGGAGCATGTTCTCATGTGTGAATAGAAGGCCTAATTGCATTAGATCATTTATGTCATAAATTAGCTTGTTTTACAAAGCAATGTGAAAGTAGGTAAAATCTAGTCAATAATAGCATGCCAATGTCATCATGAGGATGGACCTCAATCCTCGTGAATTTACAAATCAAAGCACAATTAGGCATAGGTACTTGGGTTATGACCTCTAGCTCAATCAAAGGTCAACACGTCCTATTTTGTAGGGATGCAAAAGTGAAAGTGGTGGACCTCAATCTACCACCCTCATCTCATTGGTCTATAGGATCCAATTACATTTAGAGGTTCACAAACACAGGCCTAATCGTTTTTCAAAACTCTCCTTATGCAAATTAGTGTAGGAACTCAAGATACCACTATATATGATGATAGCTCCTTTGTACATAACACTTTTGAGAAATAGAATGGTTTTTTTTTGGTCAAAATCTCTTGTGTATTCTCTCTCTCTATCCGAGGGCTCTTGTTATATTCTCTCTCTAGCAAAGAGTAGGATGTTTTCCTTACTCTAAAATCTTGAGTAACACAAAGTTTTTTTCCATGAATATGCATGAAACTTGCTTGTATTTGATGGATATATGCTTTGTGTACAAGAGCTCTTGCCTAGATCTTGTTTAAAAGCTCACTAAAATCCGAGTTGATCAAGAGTAATTTGGTAGTATGCAAACTCTCATGCATGTAGGTCATGGTAGATCTATTCAAGATCCTTAAATGCACATGTTTTAACATGGTCACAGAGCTAGATCCATGGTCGCTTGAAGGTAGATCATTCCAATCAAATTTTTGAGTGAAAAAATCAAGATTTGAGAGTGCTTTAGGGTCTCGATTGGTTCATAGCTTCTAATTGCTCAATGAAGCTATGGTACCTTTTGTTGTGTGGAGTGCTCAGACCACGTGTGAGATGCATCCACTTTGATTTAGTGTACCAATCTTGTCTTTGATCCATAGAGACCAATTGACTACTTGTTGGAAAGAGCTAGTGCTGGGGAATCTTAAACTGCGTCGACAAAGAAGACGAATGTGTGTCAGACAAATCGGATCGGGACGATCCTACTACTGCTTGAAGGCAGGGTCTGACAAATTCCCTCGGTGCAATATACCTTGTGGCTATGTGCGCACTCGGTTTAATTTTCTTGGAGGAAGTGTCGGCGATGATTCAATCTTGGATTTGTAGTTACTGAGTGACAACAACATCTTTGTCTAACTTGTTGTCATGTAGTGGATCAACTATAGGCACGCTTGAGCTAGTGGCTCGAATAGTCGTGTCAATGGAAGGCTTTGAGGGTCACCTGGAACGATGCCTTTGCCTTTGAGATTGATGAACTGATCCTCGATAAAGACTGTATCCCGGCTGAATAAGATTTGTTGGGTATCTGGGTTGTACAGCTTGTAGGTGTTGTCAGATGAAGTGTAACCAATGAGAATTGTTTTGAGACCTTGGAAGCAAATTTCTTCCTTGTCTCCTTCGGGATCTACGCATAAGCGATGCATCCGAATACTCGTAGGTTCTAAATTGAAGGCTTTGAGCCTGTCCACACCTCATGGGTTGTTCTGCTTGAGAGGGCCTTCGTCGAACATCTATTCTAGATGTAAGCTATAGTGGAGACAGCTTCAGTCTAGAAGCTCTTTGGTAGAGATGAGTGTGCCAACATACATTTGGCTAACTCGACCAGAGTATGAATCTTCCTCTCGGCTAAGCCATTAGACTGAGGTGAATAAGGAGTGATAAAGTGCTGTTCAATGTCTTGGCTCTGGCAGTACTCCTTGAATTTGGTAGAGATGTACTTTCCACCATTATCAAACCTCAAAGATTTGATTGTCTTACCAGTCTCTTTCTCTGCACGCTCCTTGAAGATTCTAAAGCAATTGAAAGCTTCTGATTTATTCTTAATAAAATACACCATAGTTCTTCTGGAAAATTCATCATTAAAAGTTATAAAATACTTTGCATCCTTCAGTGAAGGATTCTTCATTGGGCCACAGATATCTGTATGTACAAACATCTAGTAATCCTCTAGCAGTATGATGATGGCTTGATCTAAATGGTTGTTTGGTCTGTTTACCGACTAGACAGTCTTGACAGACAGGTAATTCGACTTTCTTATCAGGATAGTGCTTAGACATTTGTTGTACAAAAGCATGATTCAAATGACCAACTCTATAATGCCAAAGTAAACTTTTATTTATCTGAACATAAGTACTAAAATCTGGCTAGAGGTAGAAAAGCAATGGCTTAATTTGTACAAGTATCCATGCCCCTTTCCGAACGACTACTTTACATTGATCAGATTCAAATTCTACTTTATGTCCTAGATCTGTAATCCTGCTAACAAAGAGCAGATTTGTTGACAGATTTGGTACATAACGGAAATTTGAAAGTAGCTTACATTGATCATTGGCAAAGCTTAATCTTACTGTACCTTCACCTTTGATATCTTGGGTGCTATTGTTGCCAAGGTGAACATATCGTTTGGTACTGTAAGGCTTATAGGAATCGAAGCAACCAATATGGCTGGTCATATGTTGTGTGGCTATGTAGCTTGGAAGTTATATCCCGCACATCGTATAATGTGCTCAAGATGTCTCAGACTTCCTTGGATGTCTGAGCTTCAGACACATGGCCGATTTGCATGTCTGAGATGTTGAGGATGATCAGCGCAAAAGCTTTTCCATCCTTCAGCTTCCATCGGGAGATTGCAGCATCGTCAGACTCGAGCCTTGCCTCTATACCTATAACAATGTCATACAACTCCTTAGCCATTAGCACAGTTTTCATCTTAAATTTCCACATATGGTAATTGGCTCCATCAAGCTTTTCCATGATAGGACTGGATTTTCCTTGGGAATCTATGTGGAAGATTAGTCTAGATGATAGTAACAGCTATTAGTAATTTAAGTATGAAAATCTAGTGCAAATTTACAGAACAAAAAAACAAGTATCCTATCGGCTAGTAGGATCAAGTTCTGTGGGAAGCTTATCAGGCTATAGAAATAGCTCTGACGTAAAACCGCTTGAAAAATCAAATGGATTCTGATATTAAAGCTCTAAAATAATCAGAGAATAGTAACCTATTGGTTTGATACCATGATGGGAAAGCTTAAACTGAGCCGACAAAGAAGACAGATGTGTGTCAGACAAATCGGATTGGGACGATCCTACTACTGCTTGAAGGCAAGATCTGACGAATTCCCTCGGTGCATGCACTACTGATAACTAAGTAGACGAACACAATGATAAAATTAAGTTTAGAGCTAGATGCGCGGTGATAGTAGAAGCAAGAGTAGACAATCAGACAAAACAATCAGAAAGTCAGACAAGGAGCGGAAAGCATTGCAAATACTGACAAAATCTGAATGCAGAACTAGACAACACTTATGCAAATCAATTGTAACAAAATACAAGCCATTGATGCAGGTGAGCACAAGACAATAGCGGGCGAAACCACGTGCTCACAAAGCTAACTACAATTTATAAAAGATATGATTTCATACTGAAAATCCGTTTGAAAGAAAAAGAATCGATGCATAAAAAGCATCTACAATGTTTGTCTCTATGGATTCAATAATCCGTGTTCTTGATTATTGATCTCTCTTTGTTACAATGATCTACATGTTATTTACATTTATGTAGATGAGTGAACAAGAGATGGCATGGAGCCATTGTGCCGTCTAGTAGGATATTGTGGCTATTGTCATTGTCAAGTTGGTTGCGCAGTATAGAGGATGAGCATGAGGAGGTCGATAAGTCGGGCTTCTTCGATATGTCATCCAAGTTGGGTCTACCCGGTAAGTCGTCCAACTCCGATATGTCGGCCATCTTCACTTGCTCATCTTTAATCATTGAGCCGCAACAATGCAAGTAAATATGTAGCAATGATTGGAACTAGATTAACATGGGATTTAGGAGAATAGAGGAGATAAATCCAACTACTAGAAGTGTAGATTGAGATTGGTAAGGCTCCAAAGGTTGTTGCTGCACTTTTTGGAGTTTGTATCTGATCTTTGAGAATAGGTGGAGGTGTCTACCTGGTGGATTTCAAATCAGTAGCATCCATTCATTTGGATCTTAAGAGATTTGATTAAAATTGTGTGTTTCTCTCAAGCTAGTCAAGTCTGGTGAAAATCTAGGACATAGTTTGTTGTCAAACAATTCAAATTCAATCAAGATCTAAAGGTTAGAGTCTTTGGGTCAAGGGGGAGTCCAAAAGGAGTGATTGGGTCTAATTTTCATGAGTTTAAAGCAGATCTTTCATGTCAAGTTTTGGTGATATTTGAGAGATCCATTTTTCACATTGACTAGATTTTGGTGTAGTGTGACTCTTGTGTTTGTAATCTTGATCTTGGTAGATCATGCTAGTTTTTTGAATCTTATTCAAATCTAGTTGTTTGGAGGTCACAAAGTCCAATGGATCTGATGTCAAGTTTGATTGCAATACTTGCTTTATCATCAAGAAAAAAAATTTCATTGCCAAAAGGATTAGAGATAGTAGGCTTTGCAAACTTGAATTTTGTATAAGATCTAATCAAAATTTGGATGTGATGGAAGCCAAAGAAGAGCTTGTTTTTCAAGAGGAGAGATTGGAGCATCCAAATCTCAAATACATGGAGGTTGGCTTTGATGTTAATGTCAAGAATGATGTTTCAAGTGTGAGTGGAAGTGCTTCTAATGTTATTGGTGTCAAGAAACTTGCAAGGCTTAAGGAGGAGTCAAGTGAAGAAGAAGGTGTAGAGCATCAACCTCTACACCCAAGGACACCAAGTCTTGCCAATCTTGATATGTCTAATTCCCAACATCTTGGTAACATGATGGCGGATCTTTGTGATCCATATGAGTCAAGAAGGATTCTTGATTTCCTCTTAAATTTGCAGCTAGTTTCAAGGCCATACACATTGCACACATTCTCAAAGATTTGCAAAAATCGTTGAGGGTCTGAACTACCATCAAACTTGGGTAGATCCAACTTGGGTGTTCTCTTCTCAAGATGAGCTCCATGAGTGGCAAAAGCTCCATCCAAGTGTGTTCTGGTGTGTGATGTTTCAACACCATGAAAATGGGCACATGCCCGTGAAGACTTGGCTCTATCAGGTTCTTGGCTCTCGAATGGGTTTGTGGATGGCTTGTGTATTTGGGATCTCATTCGAGGGTATTGATTGTGTCTAGCTTGCTCAGTGGAAGGTGACACCATTTCGAGCTGATAATCTGCTATGGTATCGGGATGAAGATGGTGTTCCATTGTGTACTATCGTGTATTTTTTTGTTTTGTATGGGTTTCTGGTGTTTTGTTTGTTTTTTGATTTTTTAGGATTTTTTTTTTGGACTAGTAGGGAACTCAAGGGGGAGACTCGATATCAGAAGGGTTTTCTATTGGTATAAGTTTGTTTTTGGGGATTTTTTTGGTGTATATGCCTTTATTTTTATTTTTATTTTTTGAGCTCTAAGGCTTGGTTGAGATGATAATTCGGTCAAAAACACTCGGTCAAGATGGTCTTCAGACACTCGGTCGAGATGGTCAACAAAATACTCAATCGAGATGGTCTTCAAACACTCGGTTGAGATGGTCAACAAAACACTCAGTTGAGATGGTCTTCAGACATTCAGTCAAGATTTTTGAATTTGCCGGATCCGGTCGAGATTTGGCAGCAAGTGGACTCGGTCCAGATATGAAGGCAATGAGCACTCGGCTCGGTTCAGAGCTCGTGCAAGAGGACTCAGTGAAGGTGGCATCTGTAGGGCTCGAGTGAGATGGGAGAGAAGGCGCTCGGCTGAGATGGGAGAGAAGGGGCTCGGCTAAAATGGGAGAGAAGGGGCTCGACTGAGTTAGCAATGGAAGGTGCAAAGGAGATGCAGAAGATGTTTGTGGGTTGGGTGAATGATGATGCAGGAGGATCTGAGGAGGTATGGCAGGTGGTGTGGTGGGTGTTTGTAGGTCGTTCTGAGTTGTGAACAGATTTTGAAATTATGGATGGATCTGATCAGGGGTAGCGTTGTAGCATGGATTGTTTCAAAATGTGAGTGGTGCAAGCGGGAACAACGCCAAATGTTTACTGATTCCATGCTCTAGAGAATCAATTGGCTAATTCTTTCTTGCTTCTTGTGTACAAAAATTGTTTTTTGCTTGTTACCAAGCTCGTTTGGGCAGTTTCTTGAAGTTAACATTCTGGTTTTATTGTCCAATCAGACATAGTGGATTGATAGTTCATTGTTGTATTTGTCCTGCCTGTCAGAGGACAACTTAGGGGAGTTTCTCTTGAACTGAAATTACATGCTTTCATACCAAACATGCGTTCAACCAAGAAATCAATGTGTAGAGTGGTTGAAATGCCATGCAATCCTACTTTAATGCCACAAAATGAACTAGATCAGATTCTAAACTAAACCACACTTGTATTAATCCACAAACAAGGACCAAGAAACTAATCTAACGGCATTTCGAATGTCCAAGGATCAAGAAACACTCATTTTTTGATTTTTGGACAACCCAAGAACATCAAAAACTAGATTGTAAGAGAATATGCAAGATTTATACCAGAAATCCAGCCTATTTAGTCTACCTGAATGCTGATTTCTATATTAATCCACAAGAAATCAAGAAATCTAATCCACCACTAAGATCCACAACTACACACAAAGGAAATGGAAGGACAAGATCATTAACAGGGCAAGATCATTAATTCATTACTCAAGAAACAAGAATGATCAAGGAGCTCAATAATGCATCAAAACTCATGGAAGATAATCTCATTTCAGCATGGAGTAGATACATTTACAAAAAGCTCCCTTCTACAAAGGGTGAGTCTCTTAAATAAACAAGAGACCTCCTTAGGTGGCATCCTAGTGGCATTTCCACATTTCACAAATTACAACTGGAATAATGCTCTCCACTAGATGTCACCATCAAAAGGTGGCTCACTCTACTTTTTTTAAGAGGGGTCTATTTGCATTTATTACATTAACCTAGAAATACTAGTTCCTACATGGTCATTCCATCTTTCGAGATTCACCATGAGGCTTACACAGTTCTTGTTTGTCATTCTTAACTAGTCTTCTCGGCTCTCAATCTTCATTCGTCTCATCTTCTCAAACACCTCCTCGGTCTAAGGTGAGAGGTGCTCTTGGTTAGCTCTGGTCGAGTATCTTGGGGATTCGTCAGAATCAACCAACAACGGGCTTCCGGCTGATCTCCAGCAAAGGATAACCAATCCTATCATATTTCATGTTCAAATGTTAAGTTCAATAATTTGAAGATCATTGAAGACTTGGCCATCTTCAAGAACTTCCACGAATTAGCATTTAGAACAACTTTGCAGAAATACACTAAGTGTTGCAACAGTCTGCAGAAATACACTAAGTGTCGCAACAGTCTGTAGAAATAAACTATGTTTTTCTGTAGCGTCAGCTTTTCCCGAAATGCAATAGTGTCAGCTCTTCCCGAAATGCGACACTTCAACATAGTTCAACAGTTCATGCGACAATGTCGGCTTTTTTGCACTTTCTCGAAAAATGTGACACTTGCCTTCAGCTTCTTCCTTTCAACTATTTTGAAAAAGTTAAACTGTTTTAAAGACACCTTCATCTTTTCAGGGGCATTGTCGACTTTTTAAGGGCACTGTCGGCTTTTTAAGGGCATTGTTGGCTTTTCGCAAAATCTCAAAGAGAGAGAAAAATTGCGACAATCGTCTATTTTCAACAACAAGCAAAAGCAACTCCAACAACACATGGTGGATAGATAGTGGGGCAAGTTCCCACATGACATTCCAAAGAGGATCAGTCTCAACCTTACTCTCTTTCAATGGTGCTAGTGTAGAATTGATGGTGTTGGAACCATTCCCTTTTGTCTTGGATCTTCTTAAGTGTTGAAACTAGACAATGTACTTTTTGTTCCATCTATCGCCAAGTACTTTATGTTCCATCTATCACCAAGAACTTGCTTAATGTTGGTCAGTTGATGGATATTGGTTATGTACACTTCAAACAAGGTGTTTTGCTCTATAATGAAAAATGAAAAATGTTTGGCAAATGGTTTTAAACAAGGGAGTTCAAACTTGATGCTAATGTCTCCAATGAAAGTGTGGTGATGGCAAAGGAGGAAGTCACTCAAGTGGAGCTTTGGCACAAGAGGTTAGGCCACTCAAATCATGGAAATGATGTGCACCAAGGAGATAGAGTTTGAACAATTCATGTTGTTGGTCTTTCAAAGTTTTGGTGGGCAATTTTGCTAGGGCAAGTTCTTCGGAATCAATTGGAAAAGGTTTACAGCGGTCGACAACTCCATCGAGGAAAACGACATTTCATGTGAAGAAAAAAATTTCAATAAAAAAAAAAAAGACAAAACATCTCAGCTCGGTTCATGAGGTGGTCCATCACTGGGACCCCTTTGTACAATTGTTTTCATGGCTTCAGACATCTCTCGCCTTCATCATCTCAATAACAAACGACTTGCTTCCTCTATCACTCCTCCTCCAGACTCCCCTCCTCATTCGCGTCAGGCTATGCTTTTTGTTGTTGGTTCAACGCTTTTTGCCTCACCCTATGTTCCTCCTTCGGCCAAATCTTCCCTTGGAACTACTGCTCCCTCACTTGGTTGTGAGCCTCCTTCGACCCTTGTTGCATTGCCTTCTCAACCCCTGAACAAGTTCCTTGCCATGCTTGTGGTCGTTTTTGAAGGGGACGATGGAGTATGCAGAACACAAGCGAAGAAGAGAGCATGAATATTTGTGGAACAGCTCTCCCGCTACAATGGGCTGCTAGATGCAAAAACAGTCTAATGGAATGTTTATCTAATTATAATCACAGCTTAAGTGTTCTATTGCCCATCAAGATTTTATAAATTAGTTCATACTCACTATCAGATAAAAGCAGACGTAGAACCAAAGTTGGTTTCACGTGACTCTAGATCATCGATCAATAAGCAGGAAGAATCTTGAAATAGAAATAGTCATTCAACCAAGGAGACAACTGTGGGCTTGATTTCCAGCAGTCCCTCTTTCACTGTTGGTGCTTTGGTATCTTTGTCAGGTTCAACATGCTGAAGAACTTCTGATGCTTGATCCTGGGAAGCACTTTAGTGAAGATGTCTATGACCATTTCTGTTGTGGAGCAGTGTTGAAGGATTACTTGCCCTGAGAAAACTTTCTTCCGAATGGAATGATAATGGATTTCTATGTGCTTGGATTTTCCATGAAATCTCGGATTAAGTGACAGTGAAATACAGCTCAAGTTGTCACACAAAATGGTGGTAGCATTGAACTGAGTGTCATGTAATTCATGAAGTAATAACCCGATCCATACAGCTTCTTTTGAAGCTTGACATGCTACAATGTACTCTTCCTTTGTCGAAGAAAGCGCAACCGATTTCTGCTTCCTTGAGTTCCATGAAATCGGTCCCCCTGTCAAATAGAAACAGAACCCGGAGGTAGTTTTTTTGGTACAGACTGTTCCTCCCCAATCTGAGTCGGAGTAGCCTCGCAGGACGAATGGGTCAATAGCATTTTCAACTTCCCTGAATATATATCATCACTCTCTTTAATGTTTCCCAATGGGAGATCCTAGGATTAGACATAAATTGACTTAACATGCTAACAGTTTATGCTAAATCTAGTCTAGTATACAACATTGCATACATCAAAGATCCTATTAGTGAATGATAAGGGTACTTCGCTATGTCGAGTACTTCACTATTAGAATCAGCACAAGTAGGTTTACTTAATACTATACTTGGATCCATTGTATTGAAAGCTCTACCCCTGCACCTTTGTTGTCAAGAGAGAGGTCTTCTTCAGATTGTCGTAGTTGGTACAATATAACCTATTCTTCTAAACACGGTGAAAAGTTCTTCTCAAGGTAGCCATGGACTACAATTTGTGCAAAAAGAGTACAAAAAGGACCAAGAGTGGATCCTAATCTGATCCTCAAGAGGGATTGGATGTTAGATTTATTTGATCTATCCATCTACATAAGATTAAGATCAATCTAGATCAATTCTAGACATAAAATCCAAACAAGAACAATCATTTATTGAAGGTAAATGTACTTGCTGGTTTTACACGTGTGAAACCCTGTCAGGCTACGGATTCCAACCTGAAAATCAAGTACACATTGATAGAACCTCAAAATAATCAAAACAAATGTAGACAAATGGAGAGAATCACTCAAAATTGCTTCCAAAACCAAGATTGGTGTCTCACATTGATTATGGCCAAATGTGGCTCTATATATACAATAAGTGGGAGCTCGTGGTACTGATCATCCCTATGATCCCACATGTGTGAAGGTGCTTTGTCATATGATGATTCATCATGCAAAACTGACACTTGGACAAAACCTTCTATTTTGAGCACTTTTGGTCCATTTTCCTACTTGGAAATCTTCTAGAAGTCAAAATTCGCCTACTTCAGCTTATTCCACACATGTGAGCTGTCCTCTACACATGTGATATGACACCTAACCAAAGGATGTGGCTCATGCAATCAATAGATTGATGCCATGTGTCATATGTCTAGAAAACTAGTTTTTGGCCTTTTTAGCCACTAGAACTTGAATTAAATCATATGTACAACCTATATGATTATGGTACATGACAAGTACATTATTTTCACACGTGGGAACAAGCTCCACACATGTGTAATCATCTATATACAAGATTTTTGGCCTCTACCAAGCTTATTTTTGCATTTTTCACACAATTAAAGCAACCAAAGTTCTGCAAATAGGTTGCTGAACTCCTGCTAATTACCTCGTCAAAAGACACCAAGCAGCATCGGAGTTCCTCTGCAAAATTCCGATGTGCAGTCGTACGCCATTCTATACTATAACACTAGGGATAAATACCCATTTTTTTGGAGTTTACACGGCTTCTACACGGACACAAATTTTGGAAGCCTACATTCTAAATGTGCCCCATATTTGTAGTGTGAATTGCCATGAAAGCCAGTCGTGGAGTCATGTTGATGTGATGTGGAAGGAGATGTCATTCAAGCCAGCTCAAAATTGCCCCTTTGTGTCTGAAATAGGTCGTCACACATATGGATCGCTTTTCGCATGAAGATAAGCAGCAACAATTCTATGAGGGCGTAGAGATCGTGCCTCAGACACTCAACTTCCTTCCAAGACCTAGATTGACGCCTATGCCTGCTGAATCTATATGGGATTGCTCTTGGGGGAAGGGGGATGCCAATTTCTAGACCCTTGGATGTTGCACTTCCGTCAATTGTCCATGTAATTGGACGTTGGAAAACTTCGCAAGGTGCATAATAATCATAAAAAGATTCTACCAACTTGTTGTTTGATTCTATTTTTAAGATTTTTATCTTGATTAAATTTTTAATGCTAATGGTCGGTCACAATGGAGCCACATGTTTAAATAAATGTTTAAAAAAGGATTATTTCATGTTGGAGACAATAAAAAAATAGAAACTTTGTCATTTTTTAATGAAGTTGAAGGTTGTTTGCTTTTCAAGACACTTCTGGTCCTTCAAGTTTATCTTGGCCATTGAAACCAGAGAACTCCATCTAGTCCACCAAATTAAATCAATATTAAATCATGACCATTGGTGAATGTGTGCTCCAATCTTCTGGTTGGGAGTGAATTTGAGCATTGAAGTGGACAAATGGAACACTTTAACACTCTTTTACACTACATCTTCTTCAAGTGAGTGCACAAGCTCTCTCTCCCTGTGTGGTCGTGCCTCCAAGCCCTCCTATGGCTTGATCTCATTCGGTTTTTGAGCATTTTCAACGCCATCTAAGGACTAGACTAAGGGCACCCTACCTATTATGAGTCTGTAGAGCATTCAATTGCCAAAACCATGGAGAAATGGTGAGATAAGCCCAACTTGAGACTCGAGGTTCTTTTCACTTTTTTTACTTATGACATCCAAAATGGTGCACAAATGGTAAAGTTATTGCCGATTTTGTAAAAAAACTTGTAACCCTCGTCCAGTTTTTCAACAAACTAACTACAATCTACGCTGGTGCTTCACTGTTCACTTTCTAGTTGTCCTAAATCCCATATTCTCAAAATAATTGTTCTCTCGAAGCTCTCTGTTTACAGATGCCTTGCTCCAGAGGATCTGTTGGCTGTCTCTTTACTTCTTCAGAACTGTTTTTGCCTGTTACCAGGCTTCATGGCATTCATTAGATATGTTCTTGATATTATAATGCCCAAATCAAGCAGAATGGACGGATTGACGTTGTAGCATTATGTCCTGCCTATCAGAGGACACTCAGGGGACACTCAGGGTCGTTCTCTCTTGAAAGCACTCGCATTCAAACAGAGAGGCAAGCCATGAACATTCATTTACAGATCATCATGCAGCGCAAATGAACATTCAATAGTTTCTACAGCTACCTACTCAAAAAAATGAACTGAAATCAAATTCTAAGCACTACTATACTTGCATAAATTGACAAAACAAGAAACAAGAACTAATCTACAACATTTTAGAGGTCCAAGAATCAAGAAACCAACCAGTCTTTTGATTCTTAGACATCCCAAGAACGTCAATAACTAGAGTGTTGGAGGATATGCAAGATTTATGCCACATTTCTAGCCTATTTAGTTTACTTGAATGCTGATTCCTACATTAGTCGACAAACAAGAAATGAAAACTAATCCACAACTAGAAAAGCAAGAAAACTAAGTCCACAACCACACACAATATGAATGGAAGGGCATGATCATAGGGGCATCGCTCAAGAAAACCATCATGATCAAGGAGCTTAGTGTAGCATCAAACTCGTGGAAAATCTTCTTATAAGGCATGGAGTAGATACAATGCAACAAGCTCATCTTCACAAAGAGTGAGCCTCTTAAATAAGCAAGAGAGCTCCTTAGGTGGCATTCTAGTGGAATTTCCACATTTCACAAATTACAAGTGGAATAATGCTCTCCACTACAGGTCACCATCAAAAGGTGGCTCACTTTACTTTCTTTAAGAGAGGTCTACTTGCATTTATTACATTGCCTAGAAATACTAGTTCCTACATGGTCATTCCATCTTCCGGGATTCACCATGAGGCTTATACAGTTCTTGCTTGTCATTACTAACTAGTATTCCTCGGCTCTCATACTTGGCTCTCAGTCTTCGTTAGTCTCGTCTTCTCAAAGACCTCCTCGGTCTAAGGTGAGAGGTGCTCTCGAGTTGCTCTGTTCGAGTATCTTGGGGATTCGTCAGAATCAGCCAACACTCTCTTCAATGGCTACTTTGTACTGTGCACACTCCCTGTACGGCTCTGATACCAAGTTAAAATTCGTTTGAAACAGGATCACAGATCATGAAACACAGTAACCTTCACTTAAAAATCACTCTCTCACACCAATCTCACATAACAATTGTATTTTTAAAAAACAAAGTATATTGTACATATAGCTTCTTCTTTAACCATGCATAGCCCAGGTTGTCATTGATGGGACGTGTGTCCCGTTGACTTGCCTCGCAACGAGGCCAACTGGATCTAGTCCACTGATTAGACCCACAGTACAATAACATAGTAGTTCTTCTTTTATTCTAACTATGCTCCTAGTATTTGTGATTTAGATCCTTGTAGATCTTGCTAGTGATTTGAATTGTGTTCAAATTAAGCTGTTTGGAGGTGACAAATTCATTTTTAGAGTCACATCACACATGTGAGAGCTCATCATGGCATCAATAGGGGCATACCTATTGAAAGCAAGTACTCCATCTAACTATTCCACATAAAAAGTTAGATTGGAATCCACGTTGGTGCTACAATATCTCATTGATATAGTGAGTGGGGTTGAGGAAGTGCCTCAAAACCTACAAGAGGCCACTAGATTCAAGAAGATATCAAGAACGACTTTGCATTGCATCAAAATGAATGTGTTTAATGAGCTCCTAAGGGAGATAGGAACTTGCATCTTGGCCAAGGAGGCATGGGATACTTTGCAAGCAATCTATGAATCCAAAAATAATTCAAGGGTTCTCACTTTGAGAAACCAAATTCTTCAAAGTTTTCAGAACAAGGGAGAGAGTACCCAAAATTATGTATTGAGGGTGAAGGATTACAATAGAGAGCTTGCATGCATTGGTGATGTTATCAAATCTCAAGAGCTTGTACAAATTGTCTTGAATGGTCTTAATGAGAATTTCTCTAACCTTGTTCAATCCTATGCTATTCAAGTGGAGCTACCATCTATGGAGAGCCTAATTGGTGGTCGAGGAGAGTAAGCATGAGCTCAAGCTTGCAAGTATGGCACAAATTATGGAAAAGGAAGAGGAGGAGAAGAGACTCATCATTCGAGGCAAAGGCAAAGACAAAGGCAAGGGAAAGGCACATTCAAAGAAGAAGGACAAGGCCAAGGAGGAGAGTGATAATGCATCACAATCTTCAACAAGTGGCAAGAAGGACAAATCCAAGATGAAGTGCTTCTATTGTAGTATGAAGGGGCATTTTGCTTTAATATTTTTCAAGAAGAAAAAAGCTTTTGGTAAGCAAGCTAACCTCACTAATGAGGGAGAGGAGAGTGAAAAAGAAGAATCATTTATCATGTCAATTTACCCTTCTTCTAGCTTTAAAGGTGAAAGTCCTTGGTGGATAGATATTGGTGCTAGTTCCCACATGACTAGCTAAAGAGGATTTTTCTCTAATCTTGCATCCTATGATGGCACTAGAAAGTACATTTACACTACAAATTATAATGAGTGTAAAATTGTGTCGTAATATACCAACATAGAATTGCTAGATTTTTGTAGTATTTATGTCGTTCCCCAAAAAGATAGCACTTAAAAGCTGTTTAATTGGTACAGTCCTGACTTAGTTAGAATGAAATGGAGTTGTGTTTTAATCTGGTTGTCAACAGACATTTAATAAGTAACCAGTATTACTTTTGTTGTGGGTGTGTGATGATGACAAATACTGAACAACAATCTTCCTCTATCAAACCGAATGAAAAGCGTTCTACAAGTGAAATGTTATCAGATTAGCACGAATGAGCTACACTCTGGCTGATTAAGTTGTTAGCAAGGATTTGTGTTATGTTTGATGCAGACATGTACGAACAAACAAATAGT
Organism: Diphasiastrum complanatum; assembly: GCA_029204225.1. Classification (NCBI taxonomy): domain Eukaryota; kingdom Viridiplantae; phylum Streptophyta; class Lycopodiopsida; order Lycopodiales; family Lycopodiaceae; genus Diphasiastrum; species Diphasiastrum complanatum. Next base: position 33,645,764 of record CM055113.1, on the reverse strand, counting down.
TAATCTTATTCTTGAATTGTTGTGTTCTAGACAGAAGTCCTCAACAACTAAGGTCCAGTCATGGTTAAAGAACGCAAATAGTTCGTGAATATGTTAGAAATATATATATTCGTTACAAACACAAATACAGATCAATAACTCAATTCCTCAAGCAAGGACTACCATTTCACATGTATACATACTTCTCTATTAGTGACTGTGGAAAACTGTACCAAAGTGATATGTTACTCGAGTACCGAATACAAAGTATTCGAGCAGACAAATAAGATAGTTTAAAGACAGTTCTTTAGATCAACTTTACGGAAACACAACAAACGACTGTAATGATCTATTGTGACTGTCTGACCAAAGGGTGATTTAAGCAATGTAAAAGATATCGCTAGTAGACCCGAAGTCACTCACACTTGATAGTGTGGAGAATAGAGATAAAAAAAGATAGTCTTCGATGCTCTATTCACTTCTTCAATCTCACAAATACATGAACTCTCTCTCTCTCTCTCTCTCTCTCTCTCTCTCTCTCTCTCTCTCTCTCTCTCTCTCTCTCTCTCTCTCTCTCTCTCTCTCTCTCTCTCTCTCTCTCTCTCTCTCTCTCTCTCTCTCTCTCTCTCTCGATGGTGTGAGAATAAAGCGTGTCTTCATATATATTACCTACAGAGCGAGCAAACACACCTCTAGAGATTCCAGGTGTGACACTCCATTGAGTAACTCTAGTCAATAGATGAATTATAAATACATGTAAATTATACCATTGAAAGTACATTAAACTATGAGTTTCATCAACTCCAGTTTAAGGCGGTGATATGCATCTAGTCGTTTTGTATGATTGACTAGATTAAGGCTATTCCTGACATCGTTTCAGTTTTGGAGGTCTTGTCCTTTAGTGCAAGACAAGTCTTTAGCATTTATATCCGAAAAAATAATAGGCCTCTTCATAATATACCATTGTTCAGAACATGTTTTCATCTTCAAGTATAACTTGCCATATTTGAGTAGATATTTATTATTTAGTAAATATGTGGCATCACATATCCCCCTCCTCAAATGTGAAACGTCCTCGTGAACTAATAATCTTTGTTTTGAGAATTATTTATTCCCTAGAAAAGAATACTTCCGTGTCGTTGAATAATTCTCCTTTCAAATCTTCGTTAGGTCAAATGCAAAGATATTTCTTTAATCGTTGAATATATGACCTTTACTTGGTATTTCAAAATCAAATGTTGAATCGAAATGTATTTCAGCAGACATCAAGCATTGAATTGTCTTTGAACATCATTCACATATGAAAGATCAGCATCACATAATCAGCTACCGCCATATACAAGAAGAATTTGGAAAAGATCTCATGTATTGATCTCGTCGTGTAATTGTTGTGCCATTTCCAGATCTTTTTGACACTCGAGCAATAATAGGTCTTCTTTTGCTCTGGTCTATCTTCCGATAGGTAAATTGCCATATGGTGACAACCTTATAGGGAGTAAAGTCTCATCAAATAGTTCTTGTACTAATTGAAAGTCTTCTTCATAATTTTTCCTAAGTGTAATATGTTCAAACAAAGTAGAGGAAAATTGCACAAACTTACACTTTTCAAATAAGTTCTGAATAAAAAATAATGTTTTGGTTGCAAAAGTGCCGAACTGCCAGTAAGTATATGTACAGAAGACTCTATGTTCGTGAGATTTGACTCTATCCTATAGATTGTGCTTGATTTTCGCAAAATAACTTGAAAATTTCTGCTCCTAGTCGGTGTATATAATGTACAGCTCTGGCTATGCCATATTAACATTTAACAGCAGACCTGCGTCGTCGAATTTCTCAATATTTGCACGGTCTTCTAGTAAATATAACTTGAACTCTGCATGCCGCCTCCAAAATTTTCATTTTGAATCGTTATGCTTCGTACTCCTTTATTCGGATATACTCTAGAGCATACATGAAAGTTGAGCCTATGTACAATTCAACTGAACCGAATGGCGAAACTTTGAATTTTCCTTGGATTATGGCCCAACATAGACAACCCTTTTGTTCTATGCTAAGTTGGTCCCATAACCAGAGGAAATCTTCATTTTCCCATACTATTTGCCAGTCCTTGAATGCCATGCCTACTGAGCCTGGTAGCATCAAATAATCGACATGCCATTGCAATTCGATGTTAAGATGGCAGGGACTCCACTTCCAAAATCGTTCAAAAAAAACTTCAAAACGTTCTGCACACACCCTCGACTAATTTCTTTTCGGTCATTTTGCCTTAGGTTGCGCTTCAGCAACGTCCTGTCTGTGGATGTTTGCAGTGAGCTTCTAGTCTTTGAGCTGCTGTTTTAGGTTTGCTACCTCCTTCTGAAGGTCAGAGATCTTGATACATGCTTCTGCATACTCCAGATGGTCGGCCACCCCTATACAATTTTGGGTTGCCTGGATCTCCTTTGACAGACTCCCAATCTTTTCCGAGGCTTGCAAATATTTGTCTTGTGCATCTGGCCTAGAGCAGATGGTTGTCTCTACAGATAACTCTTTTAGCTCGACAAATTATTCTTCGACTAATACTTTGTCGTTTTTGAGAGGAAGAAGAAATTCGACTCAAAAATTTTTGAGCATCTGGTCTTGAAGAGACTACAACTTCAAAGGATCAAGCTGGATTGATCCAGAGCTACCACATAGTTGTAAGACAAATTGCTCTTATTCTTCTAGTAGCCTCGTCGTGCAAAGTGGTCTGCAGAGTAGTCTTTTCTGCCTTGACCTTATTGAGCTCAACTGTCAAAGAATCAAAATTTGTCTGCAATTCTACAGACTTGGCCTTAAGTGCCTTATTGTTGTCTTGATAGGACTGGGCTTCTTTGTTCGATAACTGGAGCATTCGGTCTAAGGAGTGATTTTTGTCAGTCAGCAACTTATTGTCTGCCTCCAGGGATGCAATCTTCTCAGCCATCATTTTAATGTTGTTGGTCATGTCGTCCGTTGTCTAGAACAACTGCATCATGCTTTCTTGGATGTGCAGACCATAGACATGGATTTTATCAACAATTTTCTTGGCTCTCGAGGAAAATTGATGGTACCAGCTGTAAAGATTTTCTTTTTCCTCTTCATCCACGTCTGTGGCCTCATCATCAATCCTTTTGTCTTTGTCTTGCATCTAGGTGTCAGAGATGGTGTCTTCGTCATCCGTGGATGCAAGGCTCTTTGGCTTCTGAGAAGACCCGTTCCCAAGTGGGACGACTGCCAAAGAGTCGGCTTGTGTGGAAGAATCTGGAATAATCTGCACAGTAGCATCCGAAACAGGGTCCTTTTGGACTGTTGTTGTGTCGATCTCCATGACTAAAGTAGCTCCTAGCTGGCCTTGTAGAACAAGGGTGGATAGATCTATGTTTGTTGTCATAAGCATCATGCTTGCCAATACACCCTGCAGTGTTTCAGAAAGTATGCCAAAATGTTCGCACAGTCACGAGATGTGTTCTCCCAGTGCAAAAAACTTCTTGTGCTTTATCCAGCGCAGAAATGCTTTGTAGGCAATGGTACCAAAGCAAACTGGCTGGCCTACCAATGCATCTACCAAGTAACCAAAATTCTGAGCTGAAATAGTAGCATTAGCATCAGTGATGAAGAGCACTTGATTGGAATATTTGCAGAAAAACTTCATTTGCACATCCTTTACCATTGTGATTTTGTACCACTTGCTTGGTACATAACAATTCGACAAAAAATATGTCACTTCATCAATGGAGTCCTTGGACGTTGGATTGGCTATGCCATCAGTTGGTAGTCCAAGGGCTTCAGAGAAAACTGCTTCATTGATGTGAAAATAGAGAGTAACAGTGTTAAACGATGACACAGTGGAGACGATGATCACGTGACAACTTGATTTGACATCTTTACAAATTCATAAATAAAAGGTGGTATCTTTACCAATCTTTGAGATGGCTAAAAAGATAATCTTAATTAGCTTAAGACCGTTAAAAATTAAATAATAATAAAATAACATGTCTACACAGACTTCTACGTAGTCATAAATATGGACATAAATATGAATGACATATGGAAACACGTGTACATATATACATTTAATAAAAGAGATTTACCTGTCAAGAATTAGATATGCAACATCAAGCATTCACCATAAGCAATCACCACAAGAAAGTGGAAGAAGAACACGCACTGTCACTCTATCACACTAACTCATACAGAATGTAAAATGTACAAATAGACCCTGAACCCTGATAGAGAGAGAAAACCTACGAGTAGACTAATAGACTAGCCTACGGCTATTGACAGCTGGTCACAACTATCAACATTAATGTGCATTGTAAACAGTAACAATGAAGTTTATCATTGATTTCTAACACTCTCCCCCAATGATAAAATTACATTTTTCTATCCCCAATAGAGTACGAAACCTCTCAAATTTACATCTACCTAATGACTTAGTAAAAATATCTGCCTTTTGATCTTCAGATCTACAAAAAACAAGATCAATGGCTCCATCAAGAATTTTCTCTCGAACAAAATGGTAGTGTATTTCGATGTGCTCGGTTTGAGCATGTAAAACTGGATTTTTGGCAAGGTGAATGCAACTTTGATTATCGCAAGATATAGTAGTCGCATCCACATGTGGTTGACCTAAATCCACAAGCAATCTTCGTAACCATACCGCTTCTTGTGTAGCATTGCTGAGTGCTCGATATTCAGCTTCCGTCAATGATAAGGCTACTGTAGGTTGTTTTTTGTTGTTCCATGAAATTGCAGCTGTACCATAACTGAATGTATGACCACTTGTAGATCTTATGTCATCAATATTACCTGCCCAATCGACATCTGTATAGCCTACCAACATTGGCGTTTCAGGCTGATCATACTTCAAACCAAAATTCAATGTCCCTCAAATGTATCTGAGAATACGTTTAGCATACTTCCAGTGTGCTTGACTAGGATCTTGCATAAATTGACTAACAACACCAATAGCATAAGAAATATCAGGTCGTGTGTGTGTCAAATAAATCAAAGTACCCACTAGCTGTCTATACAAATAAGCATCAACTTTCTCAGATTCATCATATGCAGTAAGCTTCATGTTGACATCCATAGGTGTACTCAAAGGCTTACAATCTTGCATATTGAACTTATAAAGCAAATCTCGTGCATATTTGCTTTGTGTAAGAAAGGCCATGTCTTCCTTTTGCCATACTTCAATGCCAAGACAATAGTGCATCAATCCTAGATCACTCATGTCAAAAGCTTTAGAAAGATCTGATTTTATTTCATCAATTAAGCTCTCATTACTTCTGGTAATAATCAAATCATACAACACAATGAACACTATATCTTAATCTTGCCTTAGAATGTAAAGATTAGGATCAGCATCACTCTTTATCATTCCCCTTCGTTTGAAGTGTTCATCAATGCAAGAGTAACATGCCCGTAGTGCTTGCTTCAATCCATAAATGGCTTTGTTGAGCTTACAAACGAGATGCTCTCTCCCTGGCTCAACAAATTCTTGAGGTTGTACTAAGTACACCTCTTCATCCAACACTCCATTAAGAAAAGCAGATTTAACGTCCATTTGCTGGATCTTCCAACCATAGAAAGCAGAAATAACAATGACAAAATGTATAGTTACCATCTTAGCTACGAGTGCAAAGGTTTCTTCAAAATCAATACCTTCTTGCTGCTCAAATCCTCTCGCAACCAACCGTGCTTTATACTTGTTGAGTTTTCCATCAGCTCCATATTTGATCTTGTATATCCATTTGCAAGTGATAGGCATCTTACCATCAGGTAGCTCAACCAAGTTCCACGTCCTATTTTTCGATATAGCTTCCATTTCTGTTTCCATAGCTTCACGCCACTCCTTGTGCTCCTTTGCTTTATCAAAAATTTTTGGTTCCTGAGCCTTGAGCACAAAACCCATTAGGGCTAGATTCATCTCTAATCTTGCAGGAGGTTTTCAATTTCTACTTGATCTTCTAAGCTCTCCCTGCTCACTTGATTCGGGAGTATCTCCCTTATTAGCATCACTTGTTACTGACAAGTACCACTTAGGCACTCTCCTAGGAATCTCATTATTGACCCTGTCTTTTTCCATTGGCTCTTCCATATCGACACCAACTTCTTTCTTCACTTGCAGTTTAGCTTTATCATCAAAGGGATCAATTGTCAATTTTATTTGGTCATTTTGACCCATCTCATCAAAAGTCTCTGGAAATCACGATCTTTTGTGCATCTGTGTCATACATCTTGTATGTCTTGGCTCTTTCATCATATCCAAGAAAAATACACTTAACAGCTTTTGCATCCAACTTCTTTTGTTTTTCATCAGGTACATGAGCATAAGCATCACAACCAAATATTTGTAAATGAGAAACATTAGGTTTCTTTCCAATAAAAGCTTTGTAAGGTGTCTTACCCTCCACAGACTTCGTAGGACACCGATTCAAGATATGAGTAGCTGTGCTGCATGCTTCTGCCCAAAAAGTATTTGGCAAACCCTTGCACTTAAGCATTGCCCTAGTCATCTCCACAATGAATCTGTTTTTCTGCCCTGCAACTCCGTTTTGTTGTGGTGAATAGGGTGTAGTGGTTTGTCTCTTGATCCCCTGATCCTTGCATAAATTTATAAACTCTGTTGAAAAATACTCACCGCCACCATCTGATCTGAGGGTCTTAATATAACAACCTGTTTGTTTTTCAACTAGAGCCTTGAACTCTCTAAACTTGGCAAAAGCATCAGATTTCTTGCTTATGAAATAAATCCAGATTTGTCTACTATAGTCATCAATGAATGTGATGAAATAGTAACAACCACTAATGGACCTAGTTTGTATTGGTCCACACAGATCACTATGAACAAGATAAAAAATGTCATTAGCTCTTCTTGCTCCATCTTTGGGAAATCTCTCTCTATGTTGTTTTCCCAAAATGCAACCCTCACAAATTTTTCCTTCAAAAGAGATATCAGACAATCCAACAACTAGATTACCTTTTTTAAGAATTTGCAAGCTTTGAGCACTGATATGACCAAACCTTTGATGCCAAAGATCACTTCGACTATTAACAGTGCTAACCATAGCTTGAGTAAAAGATCTCGCATTCAATTTGTAGAGTCGATTCATGTTGACTCTAGCTCATGTAGCAATTACTTTGTAGTGATTCTTGATGTCTTTGACAAGACATTTGTCACTGTCAAACTCAACCTTGAGTTGTTGATCAGCCATCGTCCCAACATATAGTAGGTTGTTAGCTAAGCCAGGTACATATTGCACATTGCTTATATGCTTTATCTTCCCGTTGACTAACTTCACTAGTACCACTCCAACTCCTTTAACAGATAGCAATTTGCCATCAGCTTGTCCAACTTCATCACCATTGTCAGTTTTCTTGAGTTCTGAAAACCACTCTTTCCTTGAAGTCATGTGCTTGGATGCACCACTATCAATGTACCAGGTATCCTTGGCTTCATCACTTGTCATTAATGCTGTAATGAACAATTTTGAACTCTCACCTGTATCATCTTCATATTGATCATCATCGTATTGATGTTGATCAGTATAATTGTCTTCATAATAATAGTCATCAAATTGATGTTGATCAGCATAATTTCCCACTTGCCATTTGTCTTTTTTTTGTTCCATCTCCTTCTGTTATTTGAAGCATTCACTCTCCCAGTGACCAGGTTTGTTGCAATACCTACAATTTCCAGGTTTATTTTGTCTTGAATAGACGCGTCCTTGACCTCGGTCTTGATTCCAATTACCTCGATTCGCACTATCATTGAATTGCTCATGAAATTGTTGAAATGATCCTCGGCTTGAGTTTCCTCCTCTCGATTGATACTTTCCACGGCCAAATCTTCCACTAACTGCAAGAGCTTGATCATAGCTCCTGTTACGATGATTCAAGTTCTCTTGACGTTGTTCTTCTTGCAAAAGCAATCCACCTAGTTCTTCATAGGTTGGAAGATTTTCTCTTGTGGCTATACTCGTCACAAACATCTGATGTGACTCACTCAGACTATTCAATGTCAATTGCATGATCTCACGATCTTGTACTCGCTCTCCAACTGCTGCTAATTGGTCACAGAGCTCTTTGATCTTCAGTGTGTGATCGGCAATAGTTGCACCATCATCCATCCGCAATGTATGCAACTTTTTCTTTAAAAATAGTATTCGAGATGTATTTGTCATTTCAAACAATGCCTTCAATGTATCCCACGCTTCTTTTGGTCCTTCTGAATCTGAAATATAGGAAATAATTGCATCTCTAACTGATAAGTTGATGACATTTTGGGCTTTTCGTCTTCTCCTATCAAATCTCCGCTGATCTTCTTCAATCACTGGCCTTGTCTCTTCACCTGTCATGATCTCCCATAGCTCCTTTTCCATCAAAATGTTCTTCAGTTTGAATTTCTAAACTGCATAGTTGCCAGCACCTTCCAATTTGCTTGACTCATTAAGAACACTCTCGCTTAGAGTTGCCATTATTGGATAGATGAGTCTGGATCACAAAATTTATTCACACCACAGTAAATTTTTGGTTGTACACCTGAAATTGGTACAACGCGCGGGTGCACGACTGCTCAGGATTTTCTTTACCTCTGGCGCGTCGCTCCGATATTGGTACTGATATGTGATATCGGTATGACGCGCGGATGTACGACTGCTCTAGATTTTTTCTACCTTTGGTGTGTCGATCTAATATTGGTACGGAAAAGATTAAACATAGAGAGAATATAAGAACTTTTAGAGGGAATATTTGAGATCATTCAAAAGACAGAGATCAGTAATGTGAAAAGTATGAAGCCTTCTAACTTTGAATGGTAGTACTAGACACTGTCTAGTGTGATTTGTGATACTCCAGACAAACAAATGAGAGATTTCTTGGCAAACCTCTCACACAAATATCACTTTCCACAATAACTAGGAAGTATTGTGAAAATCTCCCCCACTCAACAGATTTTCAATCAGTCTCATGCTGCCCTGGCCTTTTTGATGCCTCCGGGACTGTGCTTTCGTTCCCCACTGATGATTCTGAGCTCCAACCCTACAAAATACACCAAAGCAGAATTTCTTCCAGCTGTTTTTGTCTCTCCAAGCTTTCACCTCCCATGAAGGACTTTCTCACTTCGTTGCGGAGCCTGTGACAAGTTGTCTCCACTGATCAGGCACGCAGGACTATCGCTGCTCTGATACCATGTCAAGAATTAGATATGCAACATCAAGCATTCACCATAAGCAATCACCACAAGAAGGCGGAAGAAGAACACGCACTGTCACTCTATCACACTAACTCATACATAATGTAAAATGTACAAATAAGCCCTGAACTCTGATAGAGAGAGAAAACCTACGAGTAGACTAATAGACTAGCCTACGGCTATTGACAGCTGGTCACAGCTGTCAACATTAATGTGCATCGTAAACAGTAACAATGAAGTTTATCATTGATTTCTAGCATTACCAGATCCAAAAAGTAAATAATGAATAAAAATGATAAATATCAATTAAGTAATAAATATAAAAGAAAAATTTGAAAAAAAGAAAAAGAAAAATTTGTAATAGAATTTTTGAAAGATATTCGATTTCTATGAATCTGCTGAATATAGGTGCTGCTAAGGGGACTAGCATCACCCGCCTTTGTCCTATAAAGACTATCCTGCAGTATCTGCTATCCTTGATAGCGGATCAGCGTTAATATAATGGCTTTGTCCTTGGCAAAGTCATGGGGCTTCCATGCCCTCGATCAACTACAATACAAACTTCGCATGGCTGATCAACAAGTTACAGACCCTACTGGTCATTTATCAAATATTAAGGTTCAAATAGCAGGTGTCAAATTTGTAATCGATTGTGTCATCTTAGACTTACCAAAAGATGCCAATACTTATAAACTCCTTCGTGGTACACCCTGGCTCCAGATGACAGGTGTTGTCCAAGATTGGAAGCATAGCAAAATCACATTTGGCAATCACAACAAACGAGTCACTGTTGACTCAACTGGCCATGTCAAGCCTGCTGAAGTTTATGATGATTGGTCATCAACAACATATGACGAATCATATAGTGTCCCGATCCAACCGAAAGGCTACTATACGAGATCCACAGATGTAATCAATTGGGGATAGGCACTAGCCACTGTGGACTGTGTTGATTTCAATCGATGTCGTATCGAAACCGCTGCAGAAGTTGTGGATATTCTCCCATCTTCTACAGACATTGATACACCCATCATCCCACTTATGATGATTGACCCGATTCCTATAGCGTGGTGCCCAGGAGAACCTAGCGTCTCTATCGCCCATGTTTCCGAAAAAGATATTCTTTTCATGGATGATGTTGAAATGACGGATGAACATGTACTCCTTTATCTAGATGCCCAGCGTTATCCGCCAAAAGCAATTCCTCAGGAGATCAAGTCACCAGGGTCGTTGGCTCATGTCCAACTGACATCCAAAGTACCCAACACACAAGCGTATAGGCCCAAACCCAAAGTATACACATGGAATGTATATCCAGACGAAGTCTGGGATACAATTGATGACGACATGATAAGTGAGGCAACAACACCGCCCACTCAAAAACCACAAAAACCTCGATTACAAAAAAATAAAATTATCGATACAAAATTAACCAAGCATCAAAAACAGATGCGTCAGAAGCTTAAGCAGTCGATTAAGCCCTTGTCTAAAGAGACAGAAACCAAACCATCAGACCAAGCTTCCATGTCCGCTAGTGTTTGAAGGACCAGCTAAAACGATGTCGTTCAACCTTAAAGATCCTAACAAGGAGATGGATCGACTAGTTCATGTTGGTGCACACCTTTCGTCCGAACAACTTTCTGATCTAGAAAGTTTACTTCGCAAATACAGGGATGTATTTGCATGGAACTATACATAAATGAAAGGAATTCCGCCTGAAGTAGTGGTTCGTACGATTCCTTCAGAAGACAACGCTAGGCCTATTCGGGCTAAACCTTACAGAAGTAACCCTGTCTATCGCGAGAGAATCGATGAAGATATTAAGAAATTGTTGGATGCTGGGTTGAAGTCCAACATACTGATTGGGTATCACCCATTGTCGTTGTACCCAAGAAAAATGGCAAACTTCGTATCTGTGTCGATCTCAAGAACCTTAATGCGGTTACGAAGAAAGACTATTTTCCCTCGTCTTTAACGACCCAAATCTTATAGGAAATGGTAGGAGCTGAAGCTTTCAGCTTCTTAGATGGATTCAGCGGTTATTTCCTTGTTCAAATAGCCCCTGAAGATAAACATAAAACGGCCTTTGCCACAGAGAATGGGGTTTATGCTTATAATGTCATGCCTGCCAGACTACACAAAAGAGTTCCATGTGCATATTGACGCAAGTAAGTATGCCATTGGAGGTCTTCTTGCACAACCGAACGAGTATGGCAAGAATTTTCCAATACGTTTCTTGAGCAGGCAGCTGGTGCCTACTGAAGTAAACTATACAACCACTGAACGAGAAGCATTAGCGATGGTCTATGATGTTCAACAACTAAGACATTATCTACTAGGCCAGACCTTTGCTTTGTACACCAACCATCAAGCCCTACTGTATATTGTAAATAAATCCTGTAAAACGGGATGTATAGCTCGATGACTGTTGATATTAGAGGAATTTAATTTTCGCATAGTCGTTCGGAAAGGAACCCAACATCTCATGGCGGATCACCTTTCTTGGATACCTAATGCTAAAAAAGCAACTGCACCATCAACGATGATCTCCTTGATGCATGCCTTTTTCATATTGATGCTACACCCTTATGGGCTAAGGAGATCACTCAGTTCCTAACAACAGGCAGACTCAAAGAAGGCCTAAGTACGGTGGCAAAGAGAAAATTTTTGCTTAAAGCAACGCCCTTTCAGCTCATAACCGGACAACTTTATAAACGGGACGTTGATGGGATTATCCACCGATGTGCTTATGAATCTGAGATACGGCCTATCATATCTCAGGCTCATGAGGGCATTGGCGGCGGTCACTTCTCTGCTGAAGCGACAGCTAAAATTATCCTTCGAGCAGGCTTGTGGTGGCCATCCTTATTTAAGGACACATTTTTTGTCATTAAAACATGTGATGTCTGTCAGCAAGCCAAGAAAAATACAAAAGCAGACTTCACACCACTTACTCCCATTGCAGAAGGCGAAGCCTTCCATAAGTGGGGAATTGACTTTGTTGGACCAATTAGTCCAGCAGCAAAACATACCCAAGCCCGTTACATCCTCATAGCCACAGATTACGCCACTAAGTGGGTTGAGGCTCGGGCAACAAAGGACGCCAACGCAAAAACTGTCGCATGTTTTTTTTATGAAAACATTATTACACGTTTTGGCTGTCCTATAGAGCTAGTTAGTGATCGCGGCACACATTTTTTAAATGTTGTCATTGATAATTTACTACGCCATTACCTTGTCGTTCACCGAAAGAGTACACCGTACTATCCTAGATGTAATGGCCAGGCCGAATCAACTAACAAGACGATATGTAAAATTTTGACAAAGATAGTTGAAACCAGTCGCTCTGATTGGGAAACAAAACTTTTTCCAGCTATCTAGGCTTACCGCACCACCCCGAAGAAAGCCATTGGGTGGGTTACCCCTTTCCACTTAGTGTATGGTCAAGAGTCGGTAATGCCTGTAGAATTCTTGGTGCCTTCGCTAAGAGTCATGGAAGCTTTTTCTACAGATCTTTGTGAAAAAGCTACAATTGAGCAACAAGTCAAGACCAGGCTATTTACGTTAGCCCAATTATGCGAGACACGACTCATATCTTAACAAGCACAACTAGTTAACAAACAACGCCAAAAGGCCTGGCATGACCGTCACTTATGAAATAAAGATCTACACTTAGGTGACCATGTGCTTCTTTATACATCAAAGAAGCACCCCGGAAAATTGAAATTCCGAAGTGAGGGACCGTATGTTATTAATAAAATCTTTCCTAATGGTGTAGTCCAACTGCAAACACTTGACGGAATACTCCTACACTGTCGTCAACGGTGGTTGTCTACGACGGTATTACGAAGAGTTGTTTTTTTTTTACCCAATTTAACACATTTTCCCTAGTATATATTTTACATTTTTTATTTTTTATTTTTATTGTATTTTCTTGCTTGTTATTCTCGTTTTACATGCTATTTTTAAACTCTTTTCTTGTTTATGATTCATACCTGTACTTATTTACTTTCCATGCATTTTCTTTTTCTATAAATACCCATTTGTCATGAATGTTCTAGGTCAACAAATGATAGACTACACCATATGAAACAGATTTATCACACTTTAGGCCCATCTCATTTATGTCTGTCTGATGTCTCAATATTCTCAATTATGCATACACTCATGTTCTCTTATTCTATGTTTTCTACTCTTTGAATGAGATACAAGCTTCTAGTCTAATCATGAATAAGCTTCATGTTCTTTTCAAGCTTTTTTCAAAGTATTAGATATAGCCAATAATTGGAAAAGTGCTTTAGTTGAGAAGAAGTTTTCACTTAAATTGCCTTACTTTTGAGTCAATGAGTGACCTCTTCTTTTGGCATTATGAAAGGAGACGACAACAAGTGAATTACTAACTATGCATACCATGTGATCATCCATACCTAAATTAAGCACATTTCTTCATCACTTGAACAATCTGCAGAGCAATGCAAAAATAAGTCAATTCTTTTGTCAAATTCGGACTAAAGGCTTCAATGTATGCATTGTTATCTATGTCACGCCACCTTCGAAGATTTGTTATCCACGAAAGAATTTTATTACTGCTAAAACTCATAGCCTGTTTCTCGATCAATCTTGCAACAAGTTATCAATGATCATCAAATCAGGAAAGCTAAATTATAGCATTACCTTGCTACGAGAGATTTGAAGATTACCGAACATGTGTTCTCGGACCATTAGTTTGCTTTATGTTATCCAAGTTCAATAGATCGACTAGAATTGAGCAAAATGCATTGGTCATGTGTATTAGGTAGTATAGCTGAAGTGTTTTCATCCACTGTATAACAATCCACAAAGGAAAACAAAGAAATGAATAGCTTGAGTCTTAAATAATATTAATTAAAAAAATAGCATGCCATAAGTGGGCACGGGATATCCATCACATCCAATATCATTGATTACATGAAAAGGCATGGAAAGACCAAAGATGCAAACCTAAAAACATATCCTTTAGGTAAAAAGAAAGTTCAAATCAAAACTATACATCTTTGAAGCAAGAGACAAAAGAACTAGTAACACAACATTTTAGCCGAGCAAAGCCACTGAACACGAGACAAAATCAATATTCATTCTAACGATATGAACCTTCCCCATCTCAATACCCTAGTCCCTAGATTCATATTCTACCAGGCAAACTCATGAATTACCAAACATCTATATCAAACAAAAAAAGTTGTCGTATTCATCACGATGATTACACTGTCAAACCAACAGCCTCCACTTATATAAGGAGAAACAAACTCGCAAGTCACCTTTGAGTTAGAGAATAATTAAAAAGAAGTAAGAATTTGCAAGCATTGAATACGAGATAAGACAGGGGACAAGGGCAAAGAAGCTAGTACATACATTGAAAAGGGCCATAAAACTAAAACAATTAGTCCCTCAAATTTCTGATTTATAGAAGTAAGAAGTAGCAAATAAGAAATAAGAGTCATTTATAATACTACCAACATCTAGACAAGAAAGTAAATTCTTTTTTCCAAGCTCTCTAGTGCCTTCTCTTATAAAATTGAATTGACAAACAACATAAGCAAAACCACCAAGATCCAACTATCTTACACTAATTATAACTCAAAAGTCATCCGTTTAAACACTCTGTAAGTCATGGATGGCAACAATCATAGAAGCATCCAAAATAAGACTGCCAAGCATGTATTTACCTCTTGAGGTCTATCATCTCATAAATTCATCATAAAAAAAGATGACCCTCAAATGACAAACCGTTCTCATGTGTTTTCTCTTCCAAAACTTATATTTGTACGTGATCTAACCATATATCAAGCCAAAACCTAAATAAAGACGAACAAACTAAAACAAGGTTGTACATAGCTAACAACTATCACAATCAAACTTTATTGGCTAAAAATGGTACCAATAATCATAACTTGGAACACACTTCAAGTAAAGCAACAAGTGTATAAATGAAACTTGACAAATCCCACAAATTCATGATGATAGTAATACAACGACAAAGCGAACAATGTGTACATTTTTCACAACCATATTTATAAATTAATTAATAAACCACGATACAAACAAAGTCAAAATGAGCAGCTACAACATACTTTTAATAGCATTCATCAAACAACATCCTAATGCTTAAAGATGCACATAAGCCGGTATGAAATTTAATTGAGGAACATAGTAATAGAAAGGTGAGCATACTCACCAACATACCAAGGAAAATCAACCATAAAAATCAAACAAAAAACCATAACCTCAACAATGATGAATTTATAACGAACTTATAGTGTTGAGAACCAAATAGCTAAAATTGTTGTTTCAAGGGCATACAAGATGATCATCAAACTAAAGATTCCAAAGAAGTAAATAATGGAATAAATAAGACAAACAATAGGTTATGTAAGCTCCCATTTAGTTTAATTTGTGACCCTCATGGATTTTCATAACCTTTAGTGTTTTGCTTGTACCTTATAAAGATCCAAGAAGGTGCAGAAGATACAAATTTTTTTTCATAATTTGTAAGCTCAGCATCTTCCATACCGAGTCTTTTAATATAAGTGATTGAAATCATCAAAGATCCATTCTCGCATGATATTTGCTTGAAAAGGACGAGCCTAGTGTTGTATTGTTTCAATCAATATACCCCAAACATAAATTTACTACTGCAACTTATCAAGTTACTCATATGAACAAGATTATTTCAATTGAAGATGCTGAGATCAAAGAAGTGACTCTTTATACAAAACTTGTATAAGCGTATACCCTTAATCTTGCAAATAAACTCATAAAAAGGAGCAAGGTGCACATTTGCAAAACGTGGATCCCAATTATGCCAACACATGCAAATTATCCTGATTTCAAATGGAGCACCAAATTTGCCAAACTCACAAAAGACTAAGGAATGACATTTGTAATCAAACGACCAATTCTACCACATAAAAGTCAGACTCAAAAAGGTTTGCACAACAGCACCAATTTTCTTTCAAATGGTGAACAAAGAATCAAAGGGATAAATTTGTTCAGTCCTAATCACCAGAATTTCTTGTAGCCCTAAAATAAAACATTGACAATACACTTGAGAGTCCTGCTTCTACTAAAATAAAACATTGACAATACACTTGAGTCCTGCTTCTACTCAACTTTTTGGCACTACAGGTTTCTGTGCAAATATACCAAAGCTTGCCTAGACAGGTTATGCTCTCTCCCCTCTTATGCGCCTGGCAAGCTGAATATCCTTAGGCATTATGGTAACCCTCTTTGCATGGATTGCACAAAGGTTTGTGTCTTCAAAAAGACCAACAAGGTAGGCCTCTGCTGCTTCTTGTAAAGCTAGCACAGCATGACTCTGGAACCTTAAGTCTGTCTGCAAGTCAAAAGAGCACGAATAAGATAAGATATAAAATTGCAGATTATGAAAGCAAAAACTTCACAGTTCCAAAAGTTCATACCCTATGTTTGATACATCTATAGATTAACTCTAAATACCTTAAAAAAAATGGCAGAAAATGGCAGTCAGTCATACCTTGAAATCTTGGGCAATCTCACGAACAAGGCGCTGGAAAGGTAGTTTTCGGATGAGCAACTCTGTGCTTTTCTGATACTTTCGAATTTCTCTGGCAAAATTGGTAAAGCCAAATAAGTAAATAATCATATCGCGTGAATTGCTTCGGGTAATCAAGTACGTGATCCTATTTGTGCAGATTTTCAACAGCGCTAGTAGGAAGTACGATAACAGTTATGGCATGGAATTTTATCTTGCAATACACGAAGTGATGATTGGGTTCGGAGAACACACACAGAAAACCCTAGCGAGCCTGAAAGGCTTAATTACATAGCAAATGAACACATACCGAAGGGCAACTGTTCCGGGACGATATCTGTGTGGCTTCTTCACGCCTCCTGTGGTGGGAGCCGACTTGCGAGCAGCCTATGTGTAAAATCACAAATCAAGGCAAAACAGTGTTCTATCAAAATGCAAGATGCTGCTATCCATACGAAGGCAACAAAAGGATGCTGCAGACTGCGGCACAGAAAGAAAAAGGTCCTTAAGGAAGATAGGGTGGATACCTTGGTGGCGAGCTGCTTGCGGGGAGCCTTGCCTCCGGTGGATTTGCGAGCCGTCTGTTTGGTACGCGCCATCGCTACTGCCTCCTCCTGATCAAAAGCCAAAGCGAGCGAGCGAGGGAAAGAGAGAAGAGAGAGAGAGAGAAGATGAAGGTAAAGAAAATCGGTTTATATAGAGATATGGGGATCCTAATGGCACTACAAGGTTTCAAGCCCCACCATTGGATATTTTTTTAAGCCATTCAGATTTTGCCACGTGCCAATGGATTAATCGTTGAAAAGCCTCCAAGTGGCAATTTTGACTCCTGGCTAGCATCCAATTGGTGAGGCCTAACGTGTGTGTTTGTGTGTGCGTGCGCGCGTGCGTGTGTGTGGGGCTTAAGCTATATGGATATGGATTGCTCTTGGGGAGGAGGGGGATGCCAATTTATGGTGCACTTACGTCACTTGTCCATGAAATCGGACGGTGGAAAACTTTGCAAGGTACACAACAATTCTTTTACTTGGGCACCTGCATTGCTGGCCCCACTTGATGAATGGGACTAATGGAGAAAAAAAGATTTCTCTCCCCTTGGATGGCGTTGGACCTGTGCAGCAGATGCACCCCAGATGCATCGCAGCTCTCTAATGAGAGCCCATAATAATCATAAAAAGATTTGACGAGTTTGCTGTTTGATTCTATTTTTGAGATTTTTATTTTGATTAAATTTTTAATGCTAATGGTCGTTCGTAATGGAGCCACATTTATAAATAAATGTTTAAAAAACGATTATTTCATTTTGGAGACAATAAAAGAAAGAAAAATTGTGTCAGAAAATGAGTTGATCGTTGTCCATGCGGGGCACTGCATTTGCCCTCAAGTTGCACGGTGTCATCATGCATGATTCTCCCATGGCGAGGTGCTTGCTTGTGGCTACAAATTTCGACTCCAATTGTATGTTGTCTTCATGCATGGCTCTCCTATGGCAAAGTGCTTGGCCATGGTTGCAAATTTCCATTCAAGCTGCATGTATGTATGGTTTTCCCATGGTGAGGTCCTTGGCCATGGGCTGCAAAATGGCAAATGTGGCTTTTGTTGTGAGATGTTTATGTCTTGTTGGAGGGCGATGCTATGTTAGCTCTTACAAATGAACATGTTAACATTTTCTCTATTAAGTTCTACTTGATGGAATCTATGACGAGGAAGTTCTCTCCAACATTTGCTTGCAGCATCTGCATAGTTTTCTCTGTCAACTCTCTTTTCTTCTTCTTCTTCTCTTGACTTGTTCCTTTGGTTGATTGGTTTCTTTTGAGTTTGCTTACTTTTGAATTTGATGCCCTTTGCATTATTTCTTTTTGCTTGTTCTTGTGAGAATTGATTGTTACAATGGCTTGTTAAGACCTAAGATTCTCATAGCATCATGTTTTGTGAATCTAACTCTTTGTTCAAGGCATTCAGATGTGTAGTACACTCTGAAGATCAGAACCATGGTGCAATTGTCTAAGGTGGACTATATCAATCAATATTTTTGGCTATGAAACAATTTTCTAGATACGTCATGAATGGGAAATGTGAATATGAAGGTGAAAATGCCTACAGATACTAATAATACACATCATGGTTTCAATACTCTGGCATATGGACACCTATTATCATCATCTTTTAACTCGCGATAAATTTTCTTTCAATGTTTATAGTTGTTAGTTTTTTGGTTGTAGGTAGCACAACAATGACTCAAAGTTGTGATACGCATAGTATGAACTACTATTTTCTTGGTTTGTGTTGGCTATCCACGCTTTGACTTGTGACTCAAGTAAGCTTCTTTGGCACTCAAAGGCAATTCCTGGTTGCTTGGTTTCAACAAGTTCAATTCTCTACTCAGTTGATTTCAGTCAATTTGTATCTAGAAACAATTATATTTTAACAGGTTTTTCAATTCACCTTTTCTTTTATTACATCATAATTATTGTTGTTTTAACAATCAACTTTGTTTCTGGAGTGCAATTAGTATTATGTTCCTCAATGTTGGAATCGAGCAAATGATAGGTGAACATTTGCGAATGTTGGCAAGTATTTTAGTTCATAGCCATGTGAATGATGCTCATGTGACAAATTAGTTATATGTGAATGTTGGTTGAGTAGTAGATTTGTAAGTAAATAAAAAGGTGCAAATGAACAAACAAGTTTCTTTGTCATACTACCTACTAGATAACAAACCATGCTTTGCAAATGTTCGTCGTTTGGTTAGCTATGTATGCAAATCATTGATGTGTATGTTAACTTGTTGCAGCTTTTAGGCAAATGTTTAGTAGCCCTGGTTTTAAAAGTTTGGTTTCTTTTCCTAGTATGAAATATTTTTGAGTTTTGAGAACTACTTATTGTCTATTTACCATTGCCTTATAGACAACACAAAGTCATTCTGCCCAGTAAGGATTTCCAAAAAAAATTGGGCGAGGCCCAGAAGGGCCGAACCGGGTAGAATGGCCTTTGTCCGGCTCCTTCCATTGCGTAACGGATACCTGAAATTTTTTCAAAAGCACATTACGAAGCATAATAGGCAGGTTTGACTTTGACTGACCAACACAAAATGTGCCACGTGGCAGCTGTACTGAATCCGTACGGACGGGCACAAACAGGCAGGAAAAAAAAAGTAGAATCTGCCTTTGAAAAACACACATGCATTTTCTGCTTTTTAATTTATTTGAAAATGGGCATAATATGCAACAGGTATCCCATTACTAAACCAAAGGGACATGCATATTCCACAAAGGTCCCTGTATACCCTTTTTTCAGGCCACTTCATCTTGCTGGAAACGATTGTTTCATGGACGTTATAGGTGGCCTGGCTGCGCTCCACTGCAGCTGTAATGGAGGCTACGCACAGTCCCTGCAACTACCATTGTCTTCCTTCGGCCCGTAAGGCCTTGTGCTCAGGTGTCCCTTGTATTTTGGGACCACCTCCAGGAGCATAATGTCCATCCAATTTTCTCTCTCCTAGGAATCTGTCATTCTCTCTCCTCTCTTCGGTGGAATTCACTTTCTTTCTTCTCTCTCCGGTGGAATGCACGTTCTCTCTCCTCTCTCCAGTGGAATGCACGTTCTCTCTCTCTCCGGTGGAATGCATGTTTTCTCTCCTCTCTCCGGTGGAATGTGCATGTGCTATGTGGCAGCCCATCATTGACTGTCCACATCCACATTCCACCACAAACGTAAAAAAGTTTGCGAAAAAAAAAACGACAAAAAACCGAAATAAATAAATAAAAGAAAAACCTTCGCACAAGGGCATTACTTAGGGGAAGGCCCGAAACCCTCGGGCCTTCCTTGCTGGTCGGGGCCTGGGCTCCCGCCCTCGGGCAAGGGCCCTCCGAGCAAGGAAGGCCCTCGGGCACGGCTCCCCCCCCCCCCCAATCACTGACAAACCCATATCTGAGAATTCCCCTGTAGGGCGGAAAACAGCAGGTCGATGGTTATTTGCAGAAATCAAGCTTCAACAGCCACCCCTCAGTGCCCTAACTTGTTTCACAGATTTACGGGAAGATAGA
Source organism: Diphasiastrum complanatum (assembly GCA_029204225.1). Classification (NCBI taxonomy): domain Eukaryota; kingdom Viridiplantae; phylum Streptophyta; class Lycopodiopsida; order Lycopodiales; family Lycopodiaceae; genus Diphasiastrum; species Diphasiastrum complanatum. The sequence continues at coordinate 33,624,991 of CM055113.1, read as the reverse complement.
CCTGGACGCCCGGATTGCTGATGATCAGCAAGTAATGGTGATATTATCATCCACAAGCAACCGAATGCAAAAAAAGATCAGGGTTTCTAAGATTCAGAAACCATTCATTCCCTTCAAAAACTTAATTGCATGTTTTAGGGTTATTGATCTCAGTTCCAAAATAGAGACAACAAGCTTCCTACAGAGGAAGGATTTCCTTGAAGATTCAAGCTGCATGCAAACATTCCAAATGATAATGACCTTTATCTCTGATTTCCTGTAAGAACACAGGTTTAACAGAAGCAGGAAAAAGAACATTCCATTATTGCAGGGAATAATTAGGTCCAGGGAGGTGAGTTAATTCCCAAATGTTCCAAGCTCTACTTTCTGCTAATAGACATAACTGCAATCTCCAATCAATGCTCTACCGTTTGCATGTTCGAGCAGAGGACTAGTTTTTTTTTCCAAACCTCAATATGCAAACCATTAGATTCATGAGTGCCAGCCACTAACTGGTTATTTCAGCAGGATAAACTAATCCAAAATCAATTAGCGAGTCCTACATGAATCTAACACTATAGAACACTATGGACATATGCATGTTATTCAATCTAGCATATTCAAGCAACAAGCTCCCTGATTTACATAAGCAAATCATTCCACAACTAATATGAATCGCTCAAGAAACCGGAAAATTGGAAATGAATCAAACACTAACTAGAAGCAATATTAACAAAAATCAAACTAGTGGAAGAGCACTCTACCACCACGTTTGTCAACCATGCTTCACCTTGAATTAGTGAATCGAAATCCAAACTTTCCCTTGAGAAACTAGCACTCCAATCCGGGATGTGAATCTAAGTGCTTTTCACTTCCCAATCGATGTAGAGCTTGTCGTCAATCCTATCCAAGACCGCATATCTTAACCTGGCTCTGATACCAATGTAATGACCACTAGGGAAAGCAAAACCTCCTAACCAATCCTAGATCAATCTTGGATCTATCCCATGAGCCATGCCATGTGAAGGCTTGAGGAGAAGAGATCATTTGGTAACCTGAAGCAAAAGTTGTCGATGGGAGAATCATAGAGGGTATAGTCATGTGCATGAATTCATGCAATCCAACTATAAATAGGTCACAGTCCCCATGCAGTCCTCATGGATATATATCAGCCACACGTACATGCACTACTCCATATGTCTCAATGAGAGTGTCTGGGTCTCCTCAAGGCTATTAGTCACAAACTGGCCTTGACATGGAATTAAATCGAGGGTAATAGTCTCGAATACCGGAGGGCCGGTCTACCATATTAGGACTGTTCCATACACCTGCACCGAAGCCCTCCTCCTCCCCCCCGCCCGCCATCGTTCCAGAGAGAGAGAGAGAGAGAGAGAGAGAGAGAGAGAGAGAGAGAGAGAGAGAGAGAGAGAGAGAGAGAGGGGGGGGGGGGGGGGGGGGTACTATCCTTTTCCAACAAGCTGAGTGGTGCTTTTTAAGGATCTACCCTGATTATCAACCGGATTTCTTGCAACGATCTATCTAGAAGCAGCAAAAACCCTTTTCATGTTGACCTACGTAATGTAGCAATTCTTTGACCTGTGAATTAATCCTGGTGAATCAATCCTAGGACCCGTGATTTGATGTAAGTTATCTGACCTAGACCTAAAATTCAACATATAGCATTCCTTTGTAGGAGTGCTTGCAAGTTTGATTATTATGATATGAGTCCATAGTTTGGCCTGTTTTAATATCTCAAGTGATCATTGTTTCGATTGATAATCATGGACTAGTTATTGCTAGTGTTTATGCATCATGCATGTAGCATTGGAAAAAACCATGACTAGCATCTAGGCACATATCAAAGGGCATGATTCAACTAGTAATTCACGTCGAACCTTGCTTGATGGAAGGAAAGATGATTTATAGTTTTTTATGTCAATTGACTCCTTTGATAATTACCACTAGAAGGTGCATGTTCAATTGCTATGAGCAAGGAGCACGATTTTGTAATTTTTTTGATGTATTTGGTCGAGTGCCTTTGTAAAATAGCTTCCTTTTAATTTCCAATTAGTTTTCTACTTTGGAAAAGTTGATCTTTCCAAGGCTTATCTGGGTTCTCTTGTCAATTGGATTTTCGATCTACTTATTGAATTGAAGAAAAATGTAGTCAGTTTAATATAAGGCGACAATGTAAGTTCTTTAGTTACACAAAAAGAAGCACAATTGACAGTGATAGCGTTATCTCCATCAATGTAAGCATTTGATGAATAACTTGATAGGATAAAAACTTATGAGTTTTTGACCTTTTATTCAATTGTCTTGATTTTCACATCATGAATCAAAGTAGGGATCGACTTTCCCTTGTAATAAGCTTTATATACTAGCATGTCCATATCAGTTACTTTCCATATATGTAGCCTCATTTTAAAACCTGAGGACATTTCTTGTAGTACAACGGCTAGTAAAATCAGTATGTATGTCAAGGTTATGGCTAACCAGCACACAAAATGTTGGAAATCAGTAGTACAAACGGCTAGTAAAATCAGTACGTATGTCAAGGTCATGGCTAACCAGCACATAAAGTGTTGGAAATACCACAAGAACTCATTGTTCCATGGCATATGGAGCAACTTGTTCCAAAAATCATATGGATCATGGGATGAAGTTGCGGATTCTATAAAGGACGCTCGTTGATTTCTTTTTTCAAAGTATAAAATGTTTCAAATGTTATCCATTTAATGAGTTTAGTATCCATGTATGTTTATGCACACAATAAATCTGAGGGCCTAAAATTTTTAGAATGGTAGCAATGCATTAGCTATAAATCAGCTATGACATCCTTACTTTATTGCTCAAATAGACACTTAAATAACAACCTATTGTTGAACATAAGCTGGGTAAGAATCATGCCAAAATGATCGATTGACCCTATTTACACTAAAGAAAGAATTCGGGTTGATTGTTCATGTTAGACATGTGAGTCATCCAATAGAGCCCAAGCATGGCCAAATGTCAAATAACCACATGACGAGTCACCTAGGGTTTGACTTCTAGGGTATCGAGTAAATTGATTGAAAATAGACAATAAGGGCCCAAATACTTATTATTGATAAAAGCAAAAACATGGGAGCCCATGGCCCAAGCAGTTACACATATTTTACACGTAGTCTCCTCCTCAAAGAGGTACTATCATGTTCTGTAAGTTCTCTTATTTGGACATTCAACAATGTTATGGCCTTCATTGCATCCATAACATCCTCCCTCTGCGGCCTCCCTCGACTATTCTCTGCATGACATGCAATGATGATGTTGCAATATATGAAAAGACTTTTTGATGAGTCCTTATTTGCGAGTATATCCATTGATTGCCAAAGTGCCATGGGTTTTTAACACACTCAACAAGGGCAAGCTAGGTCTACTTAAAAGATCCCATTACCTTTTGTGACTACTTTTGAATCTCATTGTTGCAAACATGCCTTCATAATTCAGTTTTTCCTTATATGTCCTCATTTCTGCTGATTGGAGTTGAATTTATGGCTTTTAGGAAAGAAATCTCTTGTGAATATGTTCCTAGAGCCTCCTTGTTTACAAATATGTTTGCACAAGAAGCTTTAGTGTTTGCTTCAAAGGTTGATTGTTGATCTTGTTATTTATTTTTGTGCCCTTGTGTTGGAGCAGGCTTATCAGTAGGAGTTTTTTCAATTAGCAGCAAGCTACACCCCAAGTATGCTATTACTTTGTTTGGTGTTATGTTGTAAAACTTATGTATACTTTAGGTGGGCTTTTTCTTCTCTAAAATGATGTTGATATGATGACATAGATTTCGCTCTCTACTAGTACGTTATACTAGAAGATGCAACATAATCTTTCCTAGTCTAGTACTCACTCCCATGCATTTCTGTTAGGGCTACACATTATGAATGAATTATGGGCCTTTCAAGGCTTAGAATAAATCTTTCTAGAGATTGTTTGAGTTAGACCTGCTGTGAAACCAGGCTTTTCAAATGATATCGCTCTCATGTTGAATCTAATTGATCTTCGTTTTTTAGGAACGATATGGTCTACAAATGATGGTGATTGACTGCATCTCTTCTCAAGAGTCATTTTTTAGTTGTTTGGTCAACCTTATTCCTTCTTTTTTATCATTGTTAGTTCCATCATCATGTTAAATTCCACTCGATAATAAACCACTACTAATCAAAGTATTTTTCATGGTTTTTTGCTTCTACAATAGTGATTATCACACGGGCACTGGAAGGGCACAATTTTCTTAAACTCTTGGCAAAGTTTAGGAAGGGCGACCCTGGCTAGTTGTTGACTCTAGCTGCCCTCACGATTTAATTGATCTACACAGCCAGTCTCGAATTTACTGAGGTATATATTTCAAACGATATACGAGTTTGTAATTTTGGATGTGATAGAGGCCTTCAACTATATGTTAGCATGAGTAATTTAGCTTATTATCACCCCTAGTAATACTGAATTTTGCGGAGAATTTGTTTGGCTCATTGTCTTCTTATTGTTGTCATTTGTATTGCATCATCTTTGTCAATCTTTGAACTTGCACATGAATGCATCATGAGAGAAAAAAAAAACCACCAAGGTTTAAAAGAATCTATCTAGTCACCTACAGGTTTGTTTGAGTAATCATTGCAAGTATACTTGATAATTTGCTGAAAACTATTTTCCTAACTTTATTGAAATGATGTGTACAACATTTCAAGAGGGGCGAGCGTGTGTGCTTGCTCCATGAAGACAACATCATCGGTGAAGGTGAGGTCATACAAATGACTCATCGTGAATCGCTTCATGATGGCAGATCATTGCCTATAGGCCATGTAGGTGTAATGGTTCACAACGGCATCAATGCAACGATACTTCTGATTCCAAATGACATTGTTGATATGTATGTTCTTGGGGATGCAATATATAGTGTTGTAGCTAGGCTAGTAACATCACATATCATACAAAATTAATGACAATAGGTAGAAAAGTTGCATCTACCCACATTGATGAGAGTGAAGATTCAGAAATGACACATTAATAATTGGCTAAAAAGAGTACCAATAATCAAAAATGGTAAATAGTGCTTTAGTTGAGGAGTGATCACTTAAATTGCCTTACTTTCGAGTCAATGAATGACCTCTTCTTTTCAATGTTTTCTTTTTTGGCATTATGAAAGGAGACGACAATAAGTGAATTACTTACTATGCATACCATTTGATCATCCACACCTAAATTAAGCACATTTCTTCATCACTTGAACAATCTGCAGAGCGATGCAAAAATAAATCAATTCCTTTGTCAAATTCGAACTAAAGGCTTCAATGTGTGCGTTGTTATTTATGTCATGCCTTAAAGCCTTCGAAGATTTGTTACCCACAAAAGAGTTTTACTACTGCTAAAACTCATAGCCTCTTTCTCGAACAAGCAAGTTATCAATGATCATCAAATTAGGAAAGCCAAATTATAGCATTACCTTACTACAAGAGAGATTTGAAGATTACCAAAAAACAATAAAATACTAATAGATATTCATTTAGCAATTGGCTCATGTGTTCTCGGATCATTAGCTTGCTTTAACAATCCACAAAAGGAAATCAAAGAAATGAATAGCTTGAGTCTTAAACTTATATTAATTAAAAAAATAGCATGCCATAAGTGGGTACAAGATATCCATCACATCCAATAACTTTGATGACATGAAAAGTCATGGAAAGACCAAAGAATGCAAACCTAAAAACATCTCCTTCAGATAAAAATAAAATTCAAATCAAAACTATACATCTTTGAAGGAAGCGATAACAGAACTAGTAACACAACATTTTAGCCAAGCAAAGCCACTGAACACGAGACAACCAAGCAAACTAATGTAATCACCAAACATCTATATCGGGAGAAACAAACTGGCAAGTCACCTTTGAGTTAGAGAATAATGAAAAAGAAGTAAGAATTTGCAAGCATTGAATATGAGATAAGAAAGGGGACGAGGGCAAAAAAGCTAGTACAGACATTGAAAAGGGCCATAGAACCAACACAAATAGTCCCTCAAATTTTTGATTTATAAAAGTAAAAATTAACAAATAAGAAATAAGAAATCAGAGAAATTTCTAATACTACCAACATCTAGACAAGAAAGTAAATTCTTTTTTCCAAGCTCTCTAGTGCCTTCTCTTATTAAATTGAATTGACAAACAACATAAGCAAAACCACCAAGATCCAACTAACTATCTTACACTAATTATAACTCAAAAGTCATCCTTTTAAACACTCTTATGTCCTGGATGGCAACAATCATAAGAGCATCCAAAATAAGACTGCCAAGCATGTATTTACCTCTTGAGGTCCTATCATCTCATAAATTCATCATAAAAAAAGACGACCCTCAAGTGACAAACCGTTCTCATGTGTTTTCTCTTCCAAAACTTATATTTGTACGCGATCTAACAATATATCAACCCCAAACCTAAATAAAGACGAACAAAGTTGACATAACTAACAACTATCACAATCAAGCTCGACATTTCTTGGCTGAAATGGGTACCAATGATCAAAACTTGGAACACACTTCAAGTAAAGCAACAAGTGTATAAATGACACTTGACAAATCCCACAAATTCATGATGATAGTAATACAACGACAAAGCGAACGATGTGTACATTTTTCACAACCATAATAATAAATAAATTAATAAACCATGATACAAACAAGTGAAAATGAGCAGCTACAACGTCGTCTCAACACGACACAATATAGAACCTATAGGAGCAACATTTGAGTATTTGAACATTAAGGAATATCTAAGGGAAAATTTAGGAAAATTAATTAATTAATTAATTAATTATTTTTTTACATGAACCGTACCACAGTTCAAGGAACCGTGGTACAGTTCCTTCCACGGTTCCCACAACCCACTGTTCTGGGAACCGTGGGTTCTATGGATTACGTAAGCTCCCATTTAGTTTGATTTGTGACCTTCATGGATTTTCATAACCTTTAGTGTTTTGCTTGTACCTTATAAAGATCCAAAGGTGGTGCAGAAGATACAAATTTTTATTTCATAATTTGTAAGCTCAGCATCTTCCATATCGAGTCTTTTGATACAAGTAGTTGAAATCATAGAAGATCCATTGTCGCATGATATTTGTTTGACGAGCCTAGTGTTGTTAAATTTACTACTACAACTTACCAAATTACTCATATGAACAAGATCATTTCAATTTAAGATGATGAGATCAAAGAAGTGACTCATGTAACACAATATATACAGTATAAGCATATACCCTTAATCTTACAAATAAACTCATAAAAAGGAGGAAGGTGTACATTTGCAAAATGTGGATCCCAATTATGCCAACACATGCAAATTATACTTCAATACTAATTGCAAATGGAGCACCAAATTTGCCAAACTCACAAAAAACTAAGGAATGACATTTGTAATAAAACGACCAATTCTACCAGATAAAATTCAGACTCAAAAAGGTTTGCACAACAGCACCAATTTTCTTTCAAATGGTCAAAAAAAAATCAAAGGGATGAATTTGTTCAGTCCAAATCAATACAATTTCTTGCAGCCCTAAAATAAAACATTGACAATACACTCGAGAGTCCTGCTTCTACAAAAATAAAACATTGACAATACACTTGAGTCCTGCTTCTACTCAACTTTTTGGCACTACAGGTTTTTGTGCAACTATACAAAAGTTTGCCTGGACAGGTTATGCTCTCTCCCCTCTTATGCGCCTGGCAAGCTGAATATCCTTGGGCATTATGGTAACCCTTTTTGCATGGATTGCACAAAGGTTTGTGTCCTCAAAAAGACCAACAAGGTAGGCCTCTGCTGCTTCTTGTAAAGCTAACACAGCATGACTCTGGAACCTTAAGTCTGTCTGCAAATCAAAAGCGCATGAATAAGATAACCAACAAAATTGCAGATTATGAAAGCAAAAACTTCACAGTACGAAAAGTTCATACCTTATGTTTGATACATCTATAGATTATCTCTAAATACCTGGAAAAAGTGGCAGTCAGCCATACCTTGAAATCTTGGGCAATCTCACGAACAAGGCGCTGGAAAGGTAATTTTCGGATGAGCAACTCTGTGCTTTTCTGATACTTTCGAATTTCTCTGGCAAAATTGGTAAACCCAAATAAGTGAATAAGCATAACGCGTGAATTGCTTCGGGTAATCAAGTACGTGATCCTATTTGTGCAGATTTTCCACAGAGCTAGTAGGATGTACGATAACAGTTATGGCATGGAATTTTATCTTGCAATAAACGAAGTGATGATTGGGTTCGGAAAACACACACGTACAAGCAAAACTAGTAGAAAAACGTGTAGTGTTTGAGAAATAGTAGAACAATTATTGGAACAAAGTGGCCCAAAGGAAAATGTAACAAAACACATTAATACAAACACGCTGAACAAACCCTAGAGAGTCGGAAAGGCTTAATTACATAGCAAATGAACACATACCGAAGGGCAACTGTTCCAGGACGATATCTGTGTGGTTTCTTCACGCCTCCTGTGGTGGGAGCCGACTTGCGAGCAGCCTAAGTGTAACATCACAAATCAGGGCAAAACAGTGTTCTATCAAATGCAAACATGCTGCTATCCATACGAAGGCAAAAGAAGGATGCTGCAGACTGCGGCACAGAAAGAAAAAGGTCCTTAAGGAAGATAGGGTGGATACCTTGGTGGCGAGCTGCTTGCGGGGAGCCTTGCCTCCTGTGGATTTGCGAGCCGTCTGCTTGGTACGCGCCATCGCTACTGCCTCCTCCTGATCAAAAGCAAAAGCGAGCGAGCGAGCGAGCGAGCGATAGAGAGAGAGAGAGAGAGAGAGATGAAGTAAAGAAAATTTGTACTACTTCGGTTTATATAGAGATATGGGATGGCCATATCCTAATGGCACCACAAGGTTTCAAGCCCCGCCATTGGATATTTTTTAAGCCATTCAGATTTTGCCATGTGCCAATGGATTAATTTTTTCAATTTTGACTCCACCCAATTGGTGAGGCCCGACATGTGTGTGTGTGTGTGTGTGTGTGTGTGTGTGTGTGTGTGTGTGTGTGTGTCTCGCTTAAGCTATATGGATATGGGATTGCTCTTGGGGGTAGGAGGATGCCAATTTATAGACCCTTGGATGCTGCACTTACTTCACTTATCCATGTAATTGAACTATGGAAAACTTTGCAAAGTACATAATCTATATATATTAAATTGTTAATCTTCCGAGGCAGCGGGCAGCGCTCACGTTGCCCGGGGACCCCCCCCCCCCCCCCCCTCCCCACACCTTCCCACTCTGACGGTCAAAAACACCACTTGGGTGGGCAATCGATCAATGGATGGATTGTATGTGTGATATTTTTTGGCTCCTCCTTCCTGCTGCCAATCGTCGTTAAGAGAGGCTAGAGCACGCACGCTTTCCACGATAGCCCGATCCGCTCCAAAGCTTCTTGTCTTTTGCAAGCAAATTTTCATTTTCTGATATTTCAATCGTTGTATTGTTTTTGCATTGTCTGCATTGAGAGAAAGGCAGAGGCGGTGAAATTAGAATGAGAGAGATCATAAGCATTCACATCGGACAAGCAAGTATTCAAGTCGACAATGCTTGTTGGGAGCATGCCTTCCCAGTATGTTGCCCTCAAAACCAGTTAGATCTTTGCACCAATTTTAGGCAATCATTCACGGATCTACTACCTTTCAGAAGTTTCTGCATTTGATCTGCAATACAAGAGCGGTCTGCAACAATCTGCAAAAGATCTCCCATGTCCTGCAAACGACCCTGCAAGAACTTCCATGTTCCTAACCCTGCAGTCTGATCTCTGAAACGCAAACTCCACCTACACAAGACCTACAATACAAGAACAGTTTGAAGCAAGCATCCACATTCCCCTCGTCCGACCTCCAACATCACCCTCACAGCCTACACCTCCATCAGACCTGCAACGTGAAGCACCTGCACACCACATCCAACTCCTGCAAACTCCACATGCAAACACATCCCTACCTAACCACACTCCACACAACCTCCACCGCCTTCACTTCACCCACGCCACCTTCCTCTTTCTGCTCTGTTCCAGACAATCTGCCTCCTCCACCTAAATCGAACCCTCTCACGCCGTCCTCTCTTCTCCATCTCGAACGACCAGACTCCCCTTCACGCTCCATTCTCAACCGGATGACCTAACTATAAACTTGACCGGATAGCTCCAGTCAGGATCTCGACCGGATGGCTGATTGTCAAAAACTCAACTGGATAACCAACGTAAAATCTCGACCGAATGGCTGGCATGTAAGAATCTCAACCGGACTCCAAGCTTCGAGTCTCAACCGGATGCCTCTTTAGAAATCTCAAATTGTGTCCATCGCTTCAATCTTGACCGGATTTCAGCTAGTCTCATCTCGACCGGATTTTGCCCATCAAATCTCGATCGGATTTCAACCAGAGTCCCATCTCGATCGGATAGCCTTGCTAAAATCTCGACCGGATTTCAGCCCATCCCATCTCGATCGGACCACTCCAACATTCCATCTCAACCAGACCAAGTTTTCGACCGGAAGCTCTGATTCTCATTTCGACCGAACCACCACCTTCACAAAGCCAAGAGCTCAAAAAAAAAAAGGCATATACACCAAAAAAATCCCAAAAAACAAAACTTATACCAATCGAAAGCCCTTCAGATATTGAGTTCCCCCTTCAGTTACCTACTAGCCAAAAAATAAAATAAAAAACTCCCAAAAAATAAAAAAAAACACCAAAAATCCATACAAAACACAAAAATACACGATAGTACACAATGGACCACCATACTGATCCCGATATCCCAGAAGATTATCCACACAAAATGGTATCTCCTACAGCTGAACAAATCAGACGCCATAGGTTCTACCAAATGCAATCACAAATCTGCGAGTCATCCACAAATCCATTCGAGGGACAAGAACCTGATAGAGCCGAGTCTTCACGGGCACGAACCCATTTTCATTGACACATCACATGCCTGAACACACCTGAATGGAGTTTTTGCCACTCACGGTGCTCATCTTGAGAAGAGAACACCCAAGTTAGATCTACCCAAGTTTGACGATAGTCGGACCCTCAAAGATTTTTGCAAATCTTTGAGAATGCATGCGATGTGTATGACGACCGACACTATGGTTCAACTGTTTTCCATGACCAGATTGCTAATGCAAGTGACTGTTTTTTTAACCTCGATCATGAAGATAAATTGGATTGGTCTAATCTAAAAGAGTCATTTATCAAGTATTTTAAACCATTTTGTTTGATAGAGAGTCCTTTTGTCAAATTGAGTAACATCAAGATGGCAAAAGATGAGCGCGTACGAGACTATATTGAGCATTTCAAGCGCTTAAAAAGTCAAGTACAAGAACAGCCTACCAAACAGATGCTCATCATCTGGTTTTTAGTCGAACTTCCAAGATGGATAAGACGTGAGCTTAAATCAAATGACAAATATACAAGCCTAAAATTAGCTATTTCTGATATCGTCTAGGAGGAAGATGAAGGATCAGATGTTGACGAATCCAGGGAAAGGCAGGCACCTCGTGCTCCTGTCCATGAGTCGAAGCCGATCGAGGATACCCGAAATCAGCTTTGGAAATCCCAATTGGAGTTGCTTAATAAGCAACATCAATTGCAAATGGAGAAACTCACCAATGAGTTTCAAACTACTCTAAAGTCTATCCAACACAGTATGCCTCGTCAACCACACACTGCCCAGGTACCTAATAGACAAAAACCCATCTAGTGCCCACACTGTCGGGCTATGCATCCTGCTGATGCTTGTCTTTCATATCAACCTATCCAAGCAAACGCCATCCAACGATATGAAGAACAACCATCACAATCTGGACATTCCTCGCATTATCACGAATACCCACCATAAAGTCCAGAACCACTAGCCATACAAAATGGTTATGCCAGTATACAAGGGCCCATGAACAACAAATGTTTCATCTGTGGTAAAACCGGCCACTTCATGGTTGATTGTCCAGTCAAGACCAAGTACCATGCCGAGTGTCCCGATTGTGTTAGAAAAGACAGTTTCAAAGACTGCCCAAAACAACCCAACAAGATCCTACCTGCCCAACACGTCAGTTATGAATCACGATAGGATCCTCACGACAACACCATGTGAGCACCATAGCAACCAACACTGCTACTCAATCGAGAAGTTCCTTGAGAAGTTCTACATTACTATACCAGATCGATAATCGAATTTTCTGACGAGATTTCAAACCACTGCATATAACAAACCAAATTTGAGAATCAGAAATCTAAAAGCGATTCATTTTATGAATCTCATGATCCACATGATACTAATGGGAATAGTATCTTCTCCTTCTATGCACTTCAAGCCATATCTTACAATATTTTCTATCAATGATGGTAGATATAGTAACACAAACCCTGCCTTGTTTTCAAAAGGGCATATCAGAGTTTTTCTCATTACTCTACATGACCAATGGGATATTGTAATTGTCAAGTTGAATTATCAATGTTGATGAATGAAAGTTTTGTTTGACAAGTTCCATACAGTTCTTACTCTCTGTACTATTCGTTTATTTCCTTGTTCCTCTTCATCCATTTTGTGTGATTGATTTTTGCATGAGAAATAGCTACTGCACGAGAGTCTTCCGTAGAGTATCTCAATAACACATTTTCATTCATCTATCAATTTTCAGATCACCTTGTACAGAGTTTAGGATCTTTGAGCATACTGCCACTTTTTGAAATCCACATCCTTTCAGAGTTGATTCTTGTCTTTCATTGAGATATTCATCTTTGAGTCAACTACAACAAGATTGAAACAAATTTAGTTAAAATTTGTTCAATCTTTAGTCCAGTCCCATGTTCAACGTGTTTCAACTGCGAGTTTCAGACACCGATCCAACCTTGTGCATGCAAGTTACAGATAACAACATCTCCACCAACAGATCTTTTTGGAGCGGATAAAGTGGATTTGCAGGCATCCACTAGAGCAGCCACAATGTCGGCAACAACATGAGCAAATTGACAGCCAAGGTCACGAAACCAAAGACGACAATGACAAGGCTAAGAAGGCAGATGGGCAATCCAAAGCGTCTCAATCAGAAGAAGTACCCCAGTCATGACGAATATCCTTCAGAAGATGGAAGTACAAGTATTGGGAAATCAGTCTTTTTCTTTGTCCACTCCCATACCTATTCTATCGCCCACACCATCTACCGATGTCACCACCTCCACCCTACCTTCCATCTATCTATTTGTCATCGTTCCACTGCTCATCTGAGAAATCCCCAGTTTTTTCAAATCCTGATAATTTTACTGAAGCGGCTAAAAGATCGTTGTAAGTGTCTTGTGGAGACCACCTACCACCTACATCGGTTGATCAGCCATAAAAGAAGATCTAAGAAGGCAGGCGAAGCAGCAAAAAGAAATAAAGCAAAGAAGTTGAGGAGGAAAGGACAAAACTTAAGCAACGAATGAGTCAGATCGATCTTGATCAAAAGAAACTCTGTGGAGCAATGATAGTTGAATCCCCTCCTATGAATCTCATAAGGAATGGATCAAAAGAAAGAGCTTCAGAAAAAGAAAAGATGAAGACAACTGTGAACCTGCAGAATAAAGCGAGCTCCTCACCCAACAAGTGGTGGTCAAAGCTCGACATTGCAAGGGTCCAAGGCTCCAACTGTAGAGATATCAGTTCCTTTACCCTTCCACCAAGCCTTCATCATGTTTCCCTACCATCACCAAACCATCCATCCAAATCTATTTTTACCACCAATGTGTTGATGAGTCCATTTCCTTGAAGACTGTTAACCGAGATTTGTGCAACCTACCAATCGAAGATTCTTCTCTTTGCGTCAAGGAAAAGAGCCAACCAGACTGGAACTTCATTTGAGAGAAGAACTGAGGAAACACCCAAAAGCAAATGGAGGATACAGATGCTAAAACTTGAGAATTGTTATTTCAAGCCTTGGTTTCAATTTTGCTCTTTTCAATCAACAAAATAATCTTATCTTTTACTCAATTAGACAATATTTATTATACCACCCACTTGTCCGAAACCTTGTTAATATAGACAGCTTATCTTTTTATGAAACATCTTCTAAAATTAGAATTTGAGCATGTAGAAACTATCAGAGAAAGAATGCTTCACCCAAGCATCAAACTCACGCTGCTTAGCATCACTTTTTCCAAGAACAAACTACTTTTTTTCCTATGTAATGGAGACTATTTGAAGCTTCATACAGCTAGAAAACTAGCTATTGTATCGAATATGTTGTTGCATGAGTTGACTATGGTGCCTCTACTCTTGGAAGGATTGCAATATCATGCGTGCGAGAGATAGTTATAAAGTATTTGCCAAGAATTTGTGTTTATTTTGCTTGATTGATTTTCAAAAGAGAAAGAATTCAAAGCATCACTTATTTTTCTATTTCATGACCAAGAAATTTTTTACTGTAGTTTATTTACTCTTCAGATTTAGTTTATTTATGACAAAAGTTTTTCTAGGTCTTTCAACATCTTGATTTAGTTAGCTTATTTGTGTGTGTAATCTCGTATATGTGCCATTCTCCTCATTCATTCATGGGGCAAGTATGCGCACACTTGTACACACTTGTTTCTTACAATTTTTAACCCATCGAGTGCAAAAACTTCGTGGACTGGATGCGAGCCCTCTACCTCTACATTCGACACCAAATTGGTAGGGTGCACTTCAGGTTTCCCACTACCTAGTCCGTCTATGTATGTTTTCAATCCTTCCCAGAGGGTCAGATGCATTTTGAGTAGGGTGTCTAAGGGTATTCTGACATCTCCTCTCAATAGATCGACTAGGATAGCGGTATGGTCCTTTTTCGACTCTTTACTTTGGAAAGGGACTTTCAGCCCAGAAAGTTCCTATGCATTCTGTCCAGTTTCACGGATAGCCTATAGTAATCTTGGATTTACTAGGGAGTGAGGGGAAGTGGTAGGTCGTTGATTGTTATAACCCTTGGGCTGACGTTGGTCTTGCTCTCGGGATGTCTCTCTGGCTTGGTCTAGGGCTTGAGCTTCTTTCACCCACTCCCTCATACGTCTAAAATTACCTTGCTCAACTGTGGGATTAGGATATTCACCTACGTATAAGAAACCATGTGACTCACTAGTAGAACCGGTAGTGGCGGACTTGGATGGCTCATTCTCTTTTCGTTTTTGGGCTCTAGTCTGGATGAATACTAGCATCGTAGATGCCTTGGGCTCTCCTACCACAGTCATCAGGTGTAAAGGGGCAGAGACCTCTCTTTGTTTATCCTTTCTCATTAGACACGTTAGATATGGGTGTCCGTACCCACAATCATGACATAGTGGTACAAAGTTGCCTTGTGGCTTGTTGGGGCACTCGGAAATCCTATGGTTTTCTCCACATCCATAACACTTGATAGAAGCTCTAAATCCTGTACTTCTAAGCTGGTTGGCGTAGATCGGTATCAAGTTGCCACTCGCTCCATCTATGAAATGCATAGGGACAGAGTCATGTGCTTCCTCCTCAGAGTTGTAGGGTTCTTCGGTCACTTCGACATGTTCAACTACTGAGCATCTAGTTGAGGATTTCTCACTACTAGGCCTTGGGTTTTGGGGAGTATGGGTGGTAATGCCAATCTAGGCGGTGGTTGGGATAAGGCACCTTGACGGTGTGCCAACGGGGTAAGATTTGGTGCTAGTCGGGTTGAGGTTGTATCGACATTCGTTGGTATCATGATTGCTCATATTACAGATATGGCAATATCGTGTAGGTCGCTCTAACCTCTGTCTCAACTGTGAAAACTTGTTTTATGTGTGTTTGCCAGAGCAGTATGGGCACCAGGTGGATTCTCTCCTTGGATAGGCATATATAGGTAGGTCTTGGTTGCAAGCCTTTCAGCTTCCGCAGTAAGGTAAGTGGTGAGCTTTTTGATCTGCTCATTGCTCTGCGTGTGCAATCTCTTTATGGCGGATATAATGGTATTAGCACTATTGGATGTAGAGGCAGAAGCATCATCGTGTAGCTTATCCTTATGTTTGGCTCTTCACTCCTTTCTGCGTCTTCGTTCTTGGTCGAATTATTAGATTTTGAACTAGTATTGTCACTATCGTCGATTCTCTTAATGGCATCGGCGCAGGCTACTTGAAAAGACACATATTTGTCTCTTTGTTTCAATTGTTGTCTGATTCCCTTGGGTAGTCCTGCCATGAACCATGTTAGGACGCTATTGATAGGGCGATAGAACGTCAACAGAGAAGAGAGAAGGAAATACTTGTGGAACGACTCTCCCATTATTATGGGTTGCTATGTGCAAGAACAATCTAAAAGAATGTAAATGCTAAATTATAATCACAGCTCAATCGCTCTGCCCAACAGGATCTTAAGAACCATTCATACTAAAAAATCAATGGATGAGTACAGTCCACCAAATAAATTAGAAATGGTGTGAGGTATTACTGGAAATCAGATTCAATTATGAAAAACTTAGATTGATTATGTGATGAAAAACACAAGTTCCTCAGTCGTCAAAGACAGCCATCGTGTGATCAGAAACTGAGGAGTCATAGACGTCCGTGTTTTGATCAGAGTGAGTAAACGAGCGTGATCAAACAGGAGCGAAGTACATTCAAATCAAATAAGCATTCATCTACGTTATACACAAATAAAAAAGCATGTTGCTACTATATTACACTGAAGCACAACAATGAGTTACTACCAGTATGATGACGTAACTTGGAGGCTCAAATTCATTCATCTTATGGACGAAGCATCACGTAGAGTGTGTGATGAATGTTATATGTTGGATGTAGAAGTAGAGGGATCACAAGAAGTTTAGATTCTCAGCTGACTAATCTAGATTCTTGACTCATTCAATAGATCGAGAATTACTTCTCTCTTAAGAATCATCATATTTTCTTATAATCTTCATTGATAATTAAGTACCAATTTATGATTCGTCGATCATAACATTTAGAATCTTATGATTCGTCAATCATGATTTACAAGATTTCAAAACCATAATCATTGAAAGATACTGAAGTATATGTATAACATACCACTCAGGAAATATAAGAACCATTCTGAAATCTTTTTTTCCAAGTAAAATCACTAGATTTCAAGAATATTCTTCCAACCATATTCTTAACCAAATTATGAGTTGTCCAAATTCTTCAATCAACCAAGTGATTAAAGACCATTTTAACACTCGTCTTTAACAACATAACTTTCTACAATCACCTAGAACAACATCTAGATTACAAAGTTCTGCTGAATTCCAACTAAATTCAGTGGTTATCCTTGATATTAGTTAAACTTTGTCTTCCTATATGAGCTCATTGGGATACAATGAATAATTTGGGATGTATTTCTCCTTCAAAAAATATTCTATATCAAGAATCTCCTATATTCTATGTTTATTCAACCAATTAACTTTTAATCAGGAGTAATCCAATTACTCAAGTCAATTGTAAATGATTCAAAAATCTCAAATGTCTAGGTGCGCGAATTCTTATATCCCGGAGCCGTCACCACATTTAGATCTTGAGTCTAAACCATAACTAAGTTAATGAATCACCCTTTTCACATAAAGAGACATTAACATGCATGTAACTATTTTGAACATTACTTGTTCATATGTCTATGCGCACTGACTAGTCTAAGTATACGATATAAACTCCGTACATAGGAAACACATAGTAGATCCATAAGATTAGGATGTACATAACCAACATATCTGTGGAGTATATGTACAAGTAAACTCTCTCTTTATGCCATTAGTTTCACAAAACTCTTTCATCCTATTGGAGATGTACTCCCCTCCATTATCACTTCTTAATACTTTCAAGCTAGTATTAAGTTGCTTTTCCACAAGAGTTTTGAACTTTACAAAGGACTCAAAAACTTCACTTTTCTTAGACAAGAGATAAACCCAAGAGTATCTTGATTTATCATCAATAAAAGTGACATACATTAGAGCTCCACCATTTGATTCATGTGAAAATGGATGAACATCCGAGTGTATAAGGCTAAGAGGAGAGTTAGATTTTATCAAGGATTTCTTGAAAGGAAGCTTATGAGATTTGGAGAGTCCACAAGCTTCACAAAGTTTGCCACACTTGGATATGGTTTTGGGAAGTCCTCTTGCTAGCTCCTTTGTCACCATGGTCTCCATAGCTTTGTAGTTAGGATGGCCTAACCTTTTGTGCCATAATTCCACTTGAGTAAGCTCCTCCCTTGCCATGTTCACACTTCCAACCATCACATTAGCATCCAATTTGAATAACCTCCCTTGCTTGAAACCACTAGCAATACATTTTTCATCTTTCAAGATAGAACATGCTCCATGCTTGAAATGTACATCTAATCCACTATCCATAAGTTGTCCTACACTCAACAAGTTCTTTGTAATTGAAGGTACATAAAGAACATTGTCTAGATCTACTTTTTTAGATGATCCTAGACATAAAGGAATGGATCCAACACCTACAATCTCACATTCTTGATCACTTGCAGTGAAGATAAATCTCTTAGAACTATTGTAAGAAAGTAGATTAGAAAAGTAGTCTTTTTGGTGAGTCACGTGAGAGCTTGCCCCACTATCAATCCACCAAGTGTCTTGATTAGAGGTTTGTGGTGAGGATACCATCAAAGATAGATTGCCTTCTTCCTCCTCCTCAAGCACAAGATTGCCTTGATTGTCCTTCTCTTGGGTATTCTTCTTCTTGTAGCACTCGGATGCAAAATGTCCCTTTTTCCCACAAAAGAAACACTTTAGCTTCTTCTTGTCCTTCTTGCTCTTGCCTTTGGAACTTGACGCTCCATCTTTGTTCTCCATCTCCATGTCTTGAGTCTTCTTGGATGGAAACTTCTTCTTCTTGCATTTCAAAGAAAAGTTAGCTTTTTCATCACCATCATTCAAAGATAAGGAACTCATCCTACTTTTGATATGAAGCATTCTACTCTCCTCACTAACAAGCAAACTTTGAAGTTTTTCAATACTAGGAAGTGAATCTTGAATAGCAAAGGTTTGAACAAGATTGGAATAATCATCTCCTAATCCATTCAAAATGATTTGAACTAATTCATCATCTTTGATTTTATCGTCTATAGAAGACAACTCTTTATTCAAAGATTTGATCCTACAGACATAATTTTGGGCACTTTCACTACTTCCTTTCATGCTTTGAAGGATTTGATTCCTAAGCATGAGTATCCTTGAAGTGTTCTTGGATCCATAAATGGCTTTTAATGAATCCCATGCCTCTTTGGATGTGGTACAAGATGAGATTTCTTTCAAAAGTTCATTACTTACATTCATTTTTATGCAGTGTAATGCAACTCTACATCTCTTTTTGTACTTAGCCAATTCACCTCCTCCTTGAGGTTCTACTTCCACCTCAAGTACTATGTCATAAAGATCATGAAGTACAAGCAAAGACTCCATTCGAACTATCCAAGTAGCATAATTAGTGGATGTAAGTCTTTCACTAGCTTCAAGCAAAAAACCACCCATTGATGCCATTTTTGAATGTGAAAAAGCACTAGAAACTCTTATGGTTTCTCTAAGAGATCTGAACCTAAAGTCTTCTAGCTATTTAGAAAGCTTATAGACTCAATCTTATCACTCATGAACCAATCTAGAATGATGGAAATTTAGATTCTAGTCTCAACCTTGCAAAATCACTCCTTAATCTATGATTTTTAGCAATTTCTCTCTTCAACTTCAACATACAATCAAAAAATCGAAGTAGATCAATTAATGCACCTCATTCAAGCTTCAATTTTAATTTTTTTGGCTGATCTAATCCAAGAACTAATCAAGGGATTAGACTCTCTATAGAAAATGCTTGATTTTGCACTAAAAATCACTCAAATTGGGTATGTGAGTCAAATTCTACAAATTTTGGAAATTTCTCAGTCGAAATCGGAGCTGTACGGCCTCACACGTGTGAAAAGGGTTCCTACAGCCCAAACAAGATCTGGACCAAAAATTTTGAGAATAGCTATCAAATTCAACTCGCTACACAAAATTTGACTAGTTTTCAAAAAATTGCTAATTTTGGCTTTGATTTGGATTAACCCTATCAATTTCAACAAAACCTCTTGTACTAGGCTCTGATACCATGTGAAAAAAGTACAAAAAGGACCAAGAGTGGATCTTAATCTGATCCTCAAGAGGGATTGGTTGTCAGATTACTTGATCTATCAATCTACTTGAGATTAAGATCAATCTAGATCAATTCTAGACACAAAATCCTAACAAGAACAATCATTAATTGAAGGTAGGTGTACTTTCTGGTTTCCCACGTGTGAAACCCTGTCTGAGTACGGACTCCAACCTGAAAATCAAGTACACATTGATAGCACCTCAAAACAATCAAAACAAATGTAGACAAATGGAGAGAATAACTCAAAATTGCTTCCAAAACCAAGATTGGTGTCTCACAATGATTATGGCCAAATGTGGCTCTATATATACAATAAGTGGGAGCTCGTGGTACTGATCATCCCTTTGATCCCACATGTGTGAAGGTGCTTTGTCATATGATGATTCATCATGCAAAACTGACACTTGGACAAAACCTTCTATTTTGAGCACTTTTGGTCCATTTTCCTTCTATATGGAGATCTACTTGAAAATCTTCTAGAAGTCAAAATTCGTCTACTTCAGCTTATTCCACACATGTGATTTGTCCTCTACACATGGGATGTGACACCTAACCAAAGGATGTGGCTCATGCAATCAATAGATTGATGCCATGTGTCATATGTCTAGAAAATCCACTTAGGGCCTATCCACAACATGCTTCCAAGGTGGAACCGATTGCCAAGGTTATAGTTGAAAAGCCTGCTACAGAATTCTACCTTGTCAAATGCCCAAACTATCCATGGGATCTCTGTGAGGAGTAGACCATCTTTCAAATTGATGATGATCCTCCATGACATACCACCCGTTCCTCATCCACACACCCCACGACAGCCGAAGCCTCAACCACGTGGCCATGCTATGAAAGAAAAGATGAAAAAACCGCTTCAAATTCAGCCGCCTGGTGACTTCACAACCGTTAGGGAAGTTTCTGTGAGTGCCTATGTCCCTACGCCAACCACCGAACGTCCCCCATCACCATCCACACAGATGAAAGGCAAGGCCCCCTTCGAATCTCCAGTCCATGATGTACTTGCGTACTTTAAGGACTATACGATCGAGGATGTCACAATCCAATTACCCCAAGCTCAACGTGAGTCGCATGGTAATTCGCTCCATGAAGGCCCTGCACGAACCGTCACCCTTTTCTTGAGTGAGCCAAATGAAACCAACAAAAATATTGTCCACATCGGCGCTCACCTCAATCACGAGCAACGCAGACGGCTTGAAAAGCTCTTGCGCAAATATCGACATGTCTTTGCGTGGTCCTATAAAGACATGAAAGGAGTCTCTCCCCAGGTAGCTGTGCATCGTATTCCACTTAAACCGAGTGTGAGGCCAACCGCTAGTCGTCCGTACCGATGCAATCCGAACTATAAGGCCAAGATCAAAGAAGAATTACAACGCCTCTTGGATGCAGTACTCATCTATGAAATCGAGCATACTGAGTGGGTCTCCCCAATTGTCATCGTTCCCAAGAAAAATGAAAAACTCCGAATCTGTGTCAACTTTAAGAAACTTAATGTCATCACAGAACGTGATCATTTTCCATTACCCTCCGGAGAATCCATCTTAGAAAATCTAGCAGGAGATGAGGCCTACTCCTTCTTAGATGGTTTTAGCGGCTATAATATGATCCAAATTGCTGAGGAAGATCAACATAAAACCGCTTTTGCTGCTGGAAAGTCATGCCTTTTGGACTCTGCAATGCCCCTAGCACCTTCCAACATGTTATGCAAGCTGCCTTTTCTCAACAGATGGGCGATACCCTAGAGGTTTACTTGGACGATTTAGGTGCACATTTAGAAGAAACATGCCATATGTCTGTGCTCGAATTTTTTTTTATCCAATGTCAATGCTTCGGCATCTCTCTTAATCCTGAAAAATGCCAGATCTGGGTAACACACGATATTGTGCTAGGACATATTATTTCCATAAATGGCATTGCCACTGACCCCGAAAAGATCCTTATCATTCAGAATCTATTGGAACCACGTACGATACGTGAAGTTTACTTTTTCCTTGGCCACGCCAACTACTATCAATGCTTTATTTTCGATTTCGCTAATAAAATCTACAAAGTAGTTGTCATTCCCAAATGGACGGATGAACAAGGCGTCACATTTAATCAACTCAAAGAAGCCCTTACCAATGCACCTATCCTCTGGGCTCTTGATTATTCTAAAGAATTCCATGTGCATACCGATGCATCCAAGTATGCCATTGGAGCAGTGCTCACCCAACCGGGAGAATTAAAAAAGGATTACCGAATCTGTTTTCTCAGTAGACAATTGATACCTGTTGAAGCCAATTGTACCACTACCAAATGTGAAGCCTTGGCAATGGTATATGCGGTTTAGAAGTTTCACCATTATCTTCTGGTCAGTGATAGTGGTACACATTTTCTTAACTCTGTCATAGCAGATTTTGTTCCAAATTTTTTGTGGTACATCGCAAAAGTTCCCCATACTATCCAAGATGCAATGGCCAGGCGGAATCCACCAATAAAATCCTATGTGAAAATCTCACCAAAATTGTCGAATCCAGTCGATCTGATTGGGAACTAAGACTTCATGTTGCTCTATGGGCTTATTGCACTACCCCAAAGAGAGCTACAGGCTTAACCCCTTTTCAGCTAGCATATGGATAAGAAGCCATGATGTCGGTAGAATTTCATATTCCATCCTTTCGAGTAGCCTATAATCTTGAGCTAGATAATCGACAGATCCTAGCAAATGGGTTATTTCATCTGGAACAACTGTGTGAAACACGACAGATCAGCATCCATGCTCAACAAGTCCACAAACATCGACAAAAAGCGTGGCATGATCGATCCTTAAAACTCAGAGAGTTTCAGGTCGGAGATAAGGATTTGCTCTACCAGCCCAAAGCCTTTAAAGGAAAACTGAAATTTTCCAGCCAAGGTCCTTATATCATTCTGAAAAATATTTGCCTCTGGATATGTACAACTCCAAATCCTTCAAGACGATATCCTAGACACTGTGGTCAATGAGAGTAGACTGAGAAAGTATAATGAGCCCTGTTTTTATCTTAATATGTATTAGTTCTTTTCTTTTCTACTATTCTTCTTTACTTTTCTTTACTGCCTACCTGCCATTTCAACAATTTTTTGCTATGTTTCTTGTTCACACCATCAAGATACTATCAGATCAGGCATACAATCAGTCTTTTTCTAAGAAAACCACAAAAGAAGATTTGTCTCACACCATCTTAGATAGAATTCGCCTGACCACTTTTTTACATTGCATGATTCATTTTTAGCCTCCACGAATTCTGTCTCAGAGACAAACTTTTCAGAAATAGAAAAAGTTAGTTTTTTGCATCATATACCCACTGATAGAATTTGCAGACAATTCGCTGAAGCTCAGAATAATCTCCACGATTTCTTTGTCGTCTCCGCGAATTCTGATCAGACACATTCTTGTATTGTTAGACATTTTTCCTATTTTGAGACACAAAAACTCACTTACAAGAATTTGCCGACCCTTAGGACACCGCCTCGAAATTTGTGACCATCATTACAAAATTGTGGGTAGAGTTGCAAATTCCTGACAAAAGAAGTCTATATATAGACCTCCACCCTTCTCTCCACAAATTCATTCTAGATTCCTGCTCTCGAGTTCATGCCAAAATTTTCAAACCTTCCAGAACAATCTAGAATCACTATTATCATGGCTTCTCGGGATCCTGCACTCTCTCTACATCGTCGTAAGGTCCCAAAGCCTTACACAGGAGACTTCTTCTTACTAGAAGTCAAGAATCACGTCGACACAGTACGATTAGCCAATGACATTTTCCTCCGTCTTGGTTTTAATCTCTTGCATCTTCCTGAAGAACAACATGAGAATCTTATCCGTGATGCCAATTCCTCCTACTCAGATGAAATCCACACTGTTCATATTTCGTCCAAGGATGGCAACTACGTCACCATTGATATTGCACCAACCAGGATCCAACTGATCAGAGTTCTCGATTCTGGCGAGTCAATACATGGTAAGGGCACCAGCTATGATCTGAACTATTTCAAGAAGTTCCTACTCGATGACGACAAAACCATCACTCACACCCACGATGGCATTGCCACGAAACTTATTAAAGATCCCAAGCTACAAGCAACCACAGAAATACTTCTAATTTTGACGAAGGTCCGTATAGTCCAAATGGATCGCATTCGTCCAAGCGACCTTTCTGCGCTGACCATAACGCTGAGTGACCCCACTCACACCTTTAAGTGGGCAGAAAAGATTGCCGAGAAACTCTGCTTGGCCCTCAAACAACGTAAGGCAACTGCTAAATGTGGTTATCTTATGCAAATGATCATCTAGCAACACCTGGGCCGCAAGACAACAGTCGCTCTCAAGGAGCTGGAGACACTGTTTCCTAGCAATAGAAAACAAGCTAGCCCCCAAGTAGCAGATCCTACACCAAACCTACCCACCAAGAAACAAAAAGACAAGGCGGTAAACACATAAGCCGTCATATCTACAGAGATTTTATCCAGTGACATTGGGGTTGAATATGTTGAATCTTGCAGGAGCCTTAAACCCTCTCAGGTCCCAAAGAAAGTCTTAGCCCAACAAGAAGCCCTTCTCCACAGGCTACAACAAGAAGGTAGGTGATAGCAGTAGCAGGCAGATCTGGGGATGCTGGCACATCTGACACTGGTTCAGTCGGTGGGATTCATGCCACTCTGAGCACTTCAACAATCCAGGCAACCTTCCCTTCACCCACCACCTCTCTACCACTACTGACACCACTTGCTACCACTTCCACCCCTTTCATCACACTTAACACCGGATTTGAATCCACTATTCCAACAAAACCTTTTCCTGTACATACCTCCCCTTTGCTTGACTCCTCAGTCAATGTCGACAATTTTGCTCTCCAATTACTCACTCATATTCTCTCCATATCTTCTCCTTCTCGCGCTTCTTCTCCCCGAGAATTCCAACACCTCCCACCTCACCACAATCACCTCTTCCAAATACACAGTCTCCTCCTTTGAAACCACAATCACCTCCTCTAAATCCACAATCTCCTCCTTTGACACCACAATCACCTCCACCTTCCTATCCCCCAAATCCCTCTTCTACACAATTTCATGATCTTCTCTCTTACAACTCTATGCCTTATCCAAATTCATTCCCTGACATTGGCATATGAGAGCAATTACCACTGACTATCCAAAAGATGGTCTGGTTGGTGAATGGGCTTCAATACAACATCTACGGAACCTTGTCAAGCCAACAAGCAGTATGGCAGGTCGATGACGGTGCCATTCTACAACTTCAATAGGAAAACCAACGGTTGGTGGCTGAATCTACTGCATACAATCAACAGCAACAACAGATGCTCATCCACCTACAAAACCAACTCCAGCTGAAAATCTCTAATATGCAAACCGTCATCAACGACCTCACAATAGAACAAGACGAGGCTGTAGCAGATGCCCAAGCCGCACGTTCCGCTATGAAGGAACAACTGGAACTGGTCAATTTCAATGATTTCGCACCACCAGCTATTCCTGAGAGAACCCAAATTCCAGTGGTGGCGTATCAACAGTTGGCCCAAAAGTTGAAAGCCACGACAGAGCAGCACACCAAACTCCAACAATCATACACTGCTTCTGTCGAGGCCTTTAACCAACACATAGCCACCTTGGAAGAACGATTGAAGGTGGCTGTTCAGTTCACACCTTCTGTCCATGCAGAGCATGCTAACTTCATGACTCCGGGCATCACTTTGATGGCTCAGATGGTGGCGATGGGACATGATTTCAACAATTGCCAGCAAATAATCAAAGGCTCAGCATTTCAAGGAAGTCTCAAGGACCACAAGCTCAACCACCAACCAATCCTCAAGGCACCGGTGGTACTTCCTCCCAACATCAATTCACCTCTACCGCCTCTAATCCCATTGATACAACTAACCTTCCCTTTCCACACCAATTTTCTCCCGAATCCCAACAGATCGCTGTTTCTAGCCCTTCAATGAACCTACACTTAGATCTTGGGTTGAGGATAGGCCAAAACCCACTACAATTTTGGCGTAGTTGTCGGGGAGCTATGCCAATTTTTCAGTTTGCAGCATGTTGTTAGCTTGCATTAGGCATCTTGTTGTGGCATGAATAGTGTTAAAACTACATTTAGGGTTAGTTTGGAAGAGATTCTGCCTGATTTGAGTGGATTTGCTCGTTTGAAATCTAATCTGATTGTTAAGCAGGAAAGCTACTCAGATCACCATTCTTAAGATCCATCTAGATCTGAAAAAAAAAAAATCGGTCAAATATGTCATATCTTGGTCAAAAGGAGGCAAAATTGTCATCAGAGCTGATAAATTTTTACCTTCTATTAGGAAACGTTCACCGAGTTGCAAGCACCTTCGGATTTGATTATAGAACCTTCAGTTTGAAGGGGGAACATTCTTTCCTAGCAGATTTTCAAAAACATCAAAAAAACTATCATAAAACACCAAAAAACACCCAAAACCCTAAAAAATACAGAAAAAGAACCTTCATCCGATTCAATGTGCATAGGTGTGATTCAAATCCATCTATTGCCAGGTCGACAAAGAATAATACCAAAAATAGAAGGCCAAAGTGATTGTTCATCTAGTTGCTGATAACCTTTTGTATAAAATTCACAACTTTCTGCAAAAATATCAATTCTCTGAGAAGAACCTTCGCTTAAACCTTCGCCAACATCTATGTCAGTCCCACTTATTATTTGATAATCAGTAAGTTGGGCGAAGAATAGATCTATCAGGATCTTCCAAACAATATATTTTTACTCTCACCAAGTTATAGAAATCCCTTTTTTTTTGTCAGAAAGAACCTTCGCTAGTTCCACCCTCGACTTATCTGAGTCAGATTCCTTATCTGAGAGTTCGACGAAGGTTATTTCCACCAATTTTGTTAGAAAAAACCTGATCGAAGAATTTTTTTTTTATCAAAAATAGTATTGTCGAACCTTCATCGAGTCAACTTTCGCCTAGGAAATCTTCGCCAGTACTATTTTTAGGTTTTGATTTTTCAGATCAAGTCTCTGTCAAAATTTTGGTCAAATCTGTTACAATTTGATTCTGATTATGAGAATTCATCATTTTAAGAAGTGTCGATCGCTTAATCATAGACCTTTTTCCAAAAAAAATAAAAAATCTGATTGTTGTCAAGTGAAAAGAATTTTGCAAATCTGAACTGAGATAGTTCATGATTAAAAATCTAGATCCAATCTCATTGTATGATTGATTTGATTTGTAAAAATGGCTGCTCCTGGAGGTGCTCCTCAGGAAGTCAATCCAATCATTGTTAGAATATCACCCCGTTTGGATCTACCCAAAGACAATGAATTAATAGATCCAATTAGATTTCTCATGATCTATGCTGAATTTTGTGAAGTCTATGGCGAAGTTTTTCCTCAAGTTAAACTTAAGCTATTTTCAATGGCCTTAATGGGCGCAACACAAGATTGGTATTATAATCAAGATGAGACTGAGCGTACAGAATGAGAAACTATTAAATGAGCCCTTATCACACGGTTCAAACCTCGGAAGTTTATGGAAGACCCTTTCCTACTTCTATGTAAAGTTAAAATGAAAAGCGGGAAATGGTTTGAGATTACATTGAATGGGTTAAACACCTCAGATCTGAGTGCAAACCCGAGCTGATTAACGAAAATGCCATGATTATTTGGTTTTTGTCAGGTCTACCTAAAAGGATCAGACATGAGCTGAAACACCATAATGAGTACGCAATTTTGCAAAATGCTATGGCTACATGTGTCAACAAGATAATCAGTCCGACTTGAGCGAGATTTCATTATTGGATCGAACTTTGGATATACCGATCACTTTTCCATTGAATGTGCTAAATGTAGCTTGGATATCAATGGAATCCATACCAGATCCAATGAACTTATTCATGTGAGTCACGCCTTGACTTATGATGACACTGCAGAACTTATTGATGAGCAGGTTCTAAATCACATGAAATCCTACCAGATTTGGAATATGTGATATTCCCGATGCACCAACAATAAAACCACCAAAAGTAATTATATTGAAGGAAGACAAGATTATAGGATCAATGACGAAGAAACAAGCTAAGCAGCATTATAATGCGGTCATGAAATAGAAAAACTCACCCCAAAAGGTTGATTCCAAAATTGTGCCACCTTTATTGGATAAAGGCAAAGGAAAAGTTGACGAAGATTTTTCAAGTTTAAGTTCTAGCAAGATATCACCATTTAAGAAGTATTCACCTTCAAAGAAGAGTCTATCTTCTCAGAAGTCATCGCCTCCACGATCGATTCCTGCTAAGAAAGCTAAGCGAAGATCCAAGACTAATCCTTTTGACAAAGAACAATTAGAGAAAGTCCAGCATGATATGCCAGAGCATTTTAAATGTTATACTCTGGATGATATGGTTATCATATTACCAAAAGCACATTGTGAACCTGAAGAACAAGTGCAAGAATCAAAAGATGTTTACGATGGCCCAACTAGGACGCAGTCTATGAATCTTGTTGAACCAGAAGAACCAGAAAAGATTGTCCAAGTTTGAGCACAACTCACTCCTGAACAGTTTCAAGAGCTACAGACATTGCTCATCAAGTATCAAGATTGCTTTGCTTGGACTTATAAAGATCTTAAAGGGATTCCGGCATCAGTTATTGAGCATACCATACCCTTAATTTTTGATGTAGTTCCCAAGGTCACAAAGTTTTATCGATGTAATCCTAATGTTACGAATTTGATAAAGAAAGAGCTACAAAGATTGCTTGAAGCCGATTTCATTTATGAAATCGAGCACACTAAATGGGTTTCACCAATTGTCATCGTTCCTAAGAAAAGTGGGAAATTGAGAATTTGTGTGAATCTCAAAGCTTTGAACAAAGTGATGCGAAATGATCACATTCCATTACCTTTTACTGAAAGCATTTTGGACTGCCTTGCTGGAGCGGAAGCTTATAGTTTTCTAGATAGATTCAATGGATAAAACCATGTCAAGATTGCACCTGCAGATCGCCACAAAATAGCTTTTGCAACAGAATGGGGGACTTATGCTTATAAAGTAATGCTTCTATGTATCGCCATCTTGTTGGTAGTCTCATTCATCTCACCATTACTAGACCAGAGACATTTATTATGATGTGAATCTTGTGAGTTGATTTATGGCATCTCCTACCTTGGAGCATTAGAAAGCAGCTAATCACATTGAACCAATATCCTAAAGAATGTGTAAGTTATCAGACATGTGTTGTGTCTTGCTTGTATCTTTCTTATAAAATATACTTTCACTTTTTGAGCTAGAAATGACTATGCTATCATGGAGGCATGTTCCATGAATAGGTTGTTTACAGTTGAATAGATGACGTTAATTATTGAGGGAGAGTTGAAATATCAATAATTAACGTGTAAGTTTGTGACGGTCACTTGCCATATTTGACGACAACTTTCTCTTTACCTTTCTAGAAGATGGGCCTATCTTTTACGAGCCCCGAAGTTGCTCCTTAACTAGTTCTCTTTGTACTTGAAATATAATAATAATGTGAATACACAGCTTGGGTGTGCGTTTTTGTGAGCGATTCTACGTTCTCTTGTCTTGAAGAAGCCCTTCAAGCTTTTGTGGTGACTTGCATCGATCTGTATCGTATTTGTCAACTCATATGCACATGGGAAACACATAAGAGTATTGTAAAATCATGGGCCCCAGTTTTTGTGAGGACTTTTATCAATCTCACGAGGCACAATGGCTAGTGTCACAAATTTTGACTTGGCTTAAATTTCAGATAGGCAAAGTCCCTGCGTCCTTGGCCCTTTTGTCATTAGAAGGCGCTTCTATCGAGGGTGTGGCCTTGGACCATGGACCCCCTCCCACCGCCTCTCAATAGTTGCAAAACATTCATGAAATGTAAATTTCCTAAGTCATGAGTGAAGCCCAAAAAAATGACTAGTTTTATTCATGTAAGGCTATGTCTTTAAACTTTACAAAGAGTCAACAAATTTTTCTTTTCATGCAATTTATATGTTGGGTAAAAACTTGAGTGTTAGCATTGGTCGGGCGTTACAGTTTTTGTGGCCCTTGAACCTGAGGGCCCTTAAAAGTGTAAACCCCTATTCATAAGCTTTCATCCCTCGCCCCTCACTTAAACACCTATGAAGCATGTTTGGACAAGAAATCGATGTTTATAGACTAGGTTAAACTAGAGTTTTTCCCTCACATTCGAATTGTGGCATTATTTGGACATGAGTGAGTTTTCTTTGCTTGATCTAGGCACCCGACAAACCGCAGATATGACAACAATGCGATTTTTGGGACTAATAGCCTTGCTCCTAGTCTCATAGAGGTTACAAAGTCCCATAGTTTCTCATGACACACTTGGAAAATGTGTGATAGGCACCTCAAACTTTGGGCATAGAGCTAGTGTGGGACTCTCATCCCTGAAGACTCCATTCTAGAAAATTTGTTGCCATTCTAGGTTTGTTTCCTTTATGACAAGGCAATTGTACATGATTTGTGCATGGGCTTAAATGTGGGGCACAAGATCTCCAATGGGTTGTCTCCTACTTAGTCCTACCATCCTTATAGAATGGCTCCTGAAGCCATTTGTGCCGTTTGTGTTGAACTGAGATGACATAGATGTAGAGTAGGGTTTTCCCAATCCATAGATTGCAATCACGACTGCTCGTTTATCACCTTGTTCCAAACCTCCTTTACAGTCCACCATCACTTAAAGCAACAAGACACCAATATGATGCTTTTGGCAGTACAGAGATCGATGGAGTTTAGTAGCATAGGGTTAACCATCCAATTTTGAAGGACCAACACCACTTTTAGGCACCCAAAAGCGACATGCTAAGGTTGAGCGACACAGAATGAGGAGCACTTGATTGTTGAGAGACCAACACATACTTATGGGCTCCATCAAACGTAAACACACATGGAGAAAACATCAACAAAGTTCTCTGCGCCAACCTTGAGCACAATACCAATCTTGTTTTTGGCGCTAGGGAGCACATTGCTTTCAATGCCAACTTTTCCAACCCTGCTTCATCCTCAGTGCCAATGCAGCTCCCTGTGCCAACCCTCGAGTACATCACCAACTTTGGTTCTTATACCAATCCTGCACATCGATTACAACCCACCTATTCCAACACGACTTAATTTGCAATGGTCACTACTTGCAATGCTCCCGATGCCACCAACACCAACACCATTTGGCACCAAGGTTTTCCAATGCCAGGCACCAAACTCTTGGCCAGGGACTTTTAAAGTTTATGCCCTTTTGTGGAAAAAGTAAAGCCCTAAATATTTGAAAGAGCCCTAGATATTGTGCCCTTTATTTCTTGTGTGCTATTTCTTCTCGTTCTTTCCCTCCATTTCTAGAAAGAAAGAGAGCGAGAGAGAGAGAGAGCGAGAGAGAGAGAGCGAGATCAGATAGCGCGATCCATAGATCGATCGATCGATCCAGGCAGCTATGCCAGGGCCAGCGGGATCCAAGACTGAGAAGTATGTGGATACAAAGCGCAGGGATGATATCAGACAGGGCAACATCGTTGCGGCCAAGGCCGTGGCCGATGCTGTGAGAACCAGTCTGGGCCCTAAGGGTATGGACAAGATGCTTTCCACTGCTTCTGGGGAGGTCATCATCACCAATGATGGAGCTACCATCCTCAACAAGATGGAAGTCACCCAGCCGGCTGCCAAGATGCTGGTGGAGCTCTCTAAGAGCCAGGATATTGTTGCCGGTGATGGCACAACAACAGTTGTTGTCATTGCTGGTGCTTTGCTGAAGCAATGCCTTGGCCTTTTGAACAAAGGCGTGCATCCGACGGTCATATCGGATGCGTTTCACAAAGCTTCGCTGAAGGCCGTCGATGTGCTCACCTCCATGGCCATACCCGTGGAGCTTTCGGATCGTGAAGCCCTAGTCAAAAGCGCGAGCACGTCCTTGAATAGCAAAGTGGTGAGCCAATATTCTTCCTTACTGGCGCCGCTTGCTGTCGATGCCGTGCTGAACGCAATCGATCAGACGAGGCCAGATTTTGTCGATTTGCGGGATATTAAGGTTATCAAAAAACTAGGAGGCACTGTTGATGATACTGAGATGATTAAGGGTTTGGTTTTTGACAAGAAGGCAAGCCATACAGCCGGAGGACCGACCAGGGTAGAAAATGCCAAGATTGGTCTGATTCAGTTTCAAATATCTCCTCCCAAGACTGACATTGAGCAAAATGTGATCATTTCTGACTACACTCAAATGGATCGTATCCTAAAGGAAGAAAGAAATCATATTCTTGGAATGATCAAGAAGATCAGAGCAACTGGATGCAATGTGTTGTTAGTTCAAAAAAGCATTCTAAGAGATGCTGTCACAGATCTTTCTCTTCATTATTTGGCTAAAGCTAAGATTTTAGTGGTGAGGGACGTTGAGAGAGAAGACATTGAGTTCATCAGTAAAACTCTCAATTGCCTACCTATAGCCAATATCGAACATTTCCGTGCTGAAAAGCTAGGGCAAGCAGATTTGGTCGAGGAGGTTCCAGTTGGCGATGGGAGGATTATCAAAGTAACAGGCATAAAAAACCAGGGCAAAACTACAACCATTCTAGTTAGAGGTTCTAACCAGTTGGTGTTGGAAGAAGCTGAGCGGAGCTTGCACGATGCCCTCTGTGTTATAAGGTGCCTAGTGAACAAGCGCTTTCTTATTGCAGGTAAGTGTGAAAATTGTATTATCTCAAGAAATATTTGTCCGTTGACAACTTTATTATTTTTACTATGAAATGATGAATATTGGGTACTTAATAATAGACAAACTCCAGACATCTCCTTGGGCCTTTGCATACGGTTATCTACTATCCTACACTTAACTTGGATACATTATTTTACCCTTCATTTATTTAAGCCTAGGCTCTTAGTTACATACAGAATGGATATCTCTTTGGGGGCCTTGGGCCCTATGTTCTATGTACAGAACAGACCATATTGTTTGGGAGCTTGAGCTACTTATTCATTATTTGACATGCATTTTTGATATTATTTGTCACATGGTGGTTATTGGGCCCTATTAGGTGGGTGAACCCTAAATAGGCCTTGAGGCCTGATTTTAAGTGGCTAATGACATCTGTCACTGGTATTAGGGCCTCTTTCCATGCCATCCATTCACCCGGGCATGGTGACGTTTTTCAACACCACAGGTCGCTGAACGGGTGAGCGGGTTTGTAGATTTCTCTGAAATAAGGTGCTGGAGAATGGGTTGACTCATTCAGCCAGGTGAAAACGTGACGTAGTGCCTGGGTGAATGGGCGACATGGAAAGAGGCCATTATTGGTCATACAATCATACGATCATTATAAGTCGCTACTGGGTGGGCGAAATCCTATCCCTTGTTCATGGGCCCTCAGACTATATTAGGCCCTAAGGCCTCATTACAAGTGGCTAATGACTTCCATTATTAGTATTGTTGGTTCTATGGTCGGTCATATGGTCATCATTGGGCCCTACTAGTTGGGTGAAACCCTATTCCTAATTTATGGGCCCTTGGAGTAAACATCAGTTTAGCATAGTTCAACAATAGCTGCAAATTACATTTATTTTAGATTATAGAATGTACACTTGGAAATTACTGCTCAGTTACTCCAATACATCAAGTTTCCCTTTGACTATGAAATATATTCTCTCCATAATGCATATGGATTCTGTTGTTTGTTTTGCTTATAATTTTTTATTGTAGCACTTATTGTGCAGGGCATGGTACAGCTGCAGGGCGTAGTACATTACGGGCTGGGCATGGTACAGGTGCAGTGCCTAGTACATCACGGGCAGAGCATGGTACAGGTGCAGGGCCCACTACATCACGGGCAGAGCATGGTACAGGTGCAGGGCCCAATACATCACGGGCAGAGCATGGTTCAGGTGCAGGGCCTAGTATAGCACCTTCAGTTCCATCCGCAGTAGCAGCACGACCATCAGATGAGCATGTTGGTTCAGCGGCAGCGGGTGCTTCTCGTCTTTCCTCCTCGGCAGCAAATGCACCACATGCTTCGGCAGATGTTGCCAGAGAGAGTGACACCCACGGATCAGCCATCCGTTGGGCATGCTAGACCACGAGCACCATATATACAACAGAGAGGGGTTAGGCCCAGGCAGCAGACCCTTGATCGATGCGGTTGGCAGAGAGAGCAGCAGGCCCATTGCACTCGACTGTGTGGCCAGTTCTTTTACGAGTGCGGCATTCCCTTTGCTGTTGCTGACACTTGGGTGTTCAGGGAGTTCTGTGCACAGATGGCGGTCGTGGATGCTACATGGACACCTCCCAGGCGAGAGGCACTGCGAGGCAGGTGGCTTTGTGAGGAGGAGGAGAGCATCATGCGGGAGTTGAGTTCCATTCGCTCAGCTTGGCAGCAGTAAGTACCTTGTCTTTATTATCTCTTTGCATGTGTTTAGGATTTATTGGTGGCGCAATTTTTGCATGTAGCTAATGGGTGTTTTGTGGCAGGTATGGATGCACGATATTGAGTGATGGATGGACCGACATTCGTCGGCGATCCGTCATCAATGTCTTGGTTTCTTGCCCGCCTGACACAATATTCCTGCGCGGCGTGGATGCCACTCGAGGTGGTGACGCCATTACAACCGATTTCATATGGGAGGTCATTAGAGATGTTATTGCTGACATCGGGGTGTGAGCACGTGGTTCAGGTTGTCACCGACAACGCCTCGAACTGCAAGCAGATGGGCGAGATTATGATGAGGGAGCACCCAAGCATTGTGTGGACACCCTGTCCTGCACATTGCATAGACTTAGTTATGAATAGAGCCACAGCTGATCTAGAGCTAAGCTATAAAAGCATCACATAAGCAAGACTTAAGCTATGAAAGCAGCACATAAGCAAGACTTAACCCTAGAAAGCAGGAAAGAGAGAGATTAAGGAGACTAAAGAGAGAGATCAATATCATCAGCTGAATAACAAATGACACAGTTTCCCTACTTATAGCCAAGAGGAAGCTTCCGGTGGCTGGGGCCCAACTGGGAGGGAAAATAGTGCGCCCTCCACGAAGGCCCCCACTCTCCAGTTATATGTCCAAATGGCCTAATAATGTATAACAAGGCCAAAGGCCAACCATATAGTCTAAGTGTCACTAATGAATAAAAAAGGGCCCAAGGCCTGCTTATGCATAAAGTAAAGTAAATGTAAATGGACGCGGCGAATGTAATGAGCCGAGTCCATAACTCTCCCTGACACAAAAGAAAAAGACCTAACTGCCGAAAAGAAACTGGATCAAGTAGCAGCTAGCCCTGGTGCATCAACAACTAGAACAACATCTGATGTAGAGGAATCAACAAGTGCAGCAAGAGCACGAGCCTGATCCGCAAGTGATGGTGTATGATAAAAGACATCAATAGGCTCCCATGTGGCCTCCTCAATAGGACGGCCATCCCATTGGACCAAAAACTGAATCTGCCGGCGACGTCGACTATGGTATAGACGAACCTGTAATATAGCAGCAGGTAAAAATGGAAATAACTCTGGAGCAGTAGGAAACTCAGCATCACAAGGAGCGTCATCCTCAATAGCAGCACTAAACTGACATGGAATACATCACAGGCGCGTGTGGAAGCAGGAAGCTATAAGCGATATGTAACTGGACTAAGAACCTCCAAAATGCAATAAGGCCCATAATAACGTGGTGCAAGCTTCTCAGTAGAAGCATGGCCCTGGACAAAATGATGACGTGCAAACCGTAGGCGTAGATAAACCATATCTCCAAGCTGAAACTCAACATGGCGGCAGTGACGATCAACTGAGGTCTGATAATGTTGCTGAACATGCTGTAAATGAGAACTGGCCCGGGTAATAAGCTCTTGAGCACCAAGGTATCCAAAAAGCCCGAGAATGTAGAACAATCCATCATAGCATCGGAGCAATATCCACGTGTAGCTGGGAATGAGTATCAAAGCACATATGAGCAACACTGAAGTATATGGCGACAACATCCCCAAAAACTATCCAAGAGAGGAGAAGGAATACTCTCAAGGTACCCTGATGGTCTTGGAACACTAGAACAAAGTGGCAACTCAGCATCGGAGACCAAGCGATATGGAGCAACTTGAAATGACAGGGAACCTGAAGATCACCCAGACAAACAGTAGCTGGAACGGAGGCAATAACCCAAGCCAACAGGATATGCCAAGCCTAACAATGAGCAACAATCCAAGGAACAGATAGAGAGCCACATGCATAATCATAGAGATATTTGCACCATAGGCGATCAGTAATATGGAAAAACCAGCACCTCTCAACAAGTCCAAATGAAAACCAAGCTATATGTAATAACCAGGAATGCCATATATCCATAGCTGAAAATGAAGCAGTAGTGTAAGCAATAGGTCCAAATGAAATCCAAGCGATACGTAATAACTAGGAATGCCAAATATCAAGACGTAAAAAGGAATCAGTCGCATGAACCCAAAAGTGTATACCATCGGCATGGACTGCAACCAACCTATATGTAGAAACACCAGGAGACGGAAGGATGTTCGTGTACTCATCTAGAAAGATCCCAGCATATAAATACCCTAGATAAGTAATAGTGACCATCTGGTTAATATCCTCGGATGAAAAATGTGTAACAGTAAGGGCCAAAGGCGCATGAATCATGTCAGGAACCGTAGAAATATCATGAGTCAGATCACAAACCTCAAGCAGAGATCCATGGAGTAAAGCGAAAGAAGATACAACCTGATCACCAATAGCGAGGGAACCATCAAACGTGGACCCATGAAGAACTTCATAGAAATCAGCAGGAACATCGGCCATAACAGACTCAAGAGATGGAGATATAGAGACCAATGGAGAAGATACTGCACCAACCACCGAACCAGGAGGGCAATATGAAGTATGCGCAAAAGCAATAGTAGAAATACCACCAAGGTGTACGGCCTCAATATCAATGAAACCAGGAATGACCACTGAATACGATATCTGTGAATCAAGGCATATAGGCGCAAGGCACACAACAACAACCTGTAAATCCGAAGCAGCATCAACCTGAGGAAGAGGACCCACGGATGGTGAAAGTGAAGCAGCAATTGATGTACTCTGAATGGAAAGAAGAGCTGCATTGTCAGCCTTTGGCAGGCTACGCATAAACTGCTTCCTGGTAACCAACTGGAAGTCTCCCTGAGAATCAATGCCAACAAGTGAGTGTGTAATTGCATCAAGTACAAATGTCAATGTTTGCTATGTCAAGTCCAGTGTAACGGCTCCAAGAGATGCAAACCAATCAGCACCAAGGATAAGATCATAACGCTCCATAGGGATAATGTAAAGATCTGCCTGTCCAGAAAAATCTCCAATGCGGTATGGTAATTTGAGAACTAGGAAAAGAATGGGAACTGGTAACCTCAACTGTGAGAGGCTGTGAAGCAGGAATAGGTGAAGCACGTACCAGGACGCCCTGTCCAAGTAGCATAGGCAAGCTGAGCATGGCAAGTAGCAGGAAGTAAATTAGTGGAAGGCTCAGAGGATAGGTCAGGCTCATCAGAAATATGAATGTAGATATCGGAATCATCTGGAGTAGTGCCCTCATGGTAAAAAACAACAGTAGTAGTAGGGAGAAGCTGACGGCAATTACGGGCAAAATGGTCAGGACTCGTACAACGAAAGCAAAGACGCTGCTGTTGAAGGTCAGCGAACTGCAGACGTGTACGTCGGACAAAAGCAGGTCGAGGAGTCGGAGGACGAGGAGACGAAGGGACAATGGAGAGAGCTGGAACAGAAGGGGCAGGTGTAGGGGTGGATGCAGCGAAAAAGATGAAGTAGAAGGATGGGGTCGGGAGAAGCGGGAAGGAAGAGTGTCAGAGTACTTATGCTATAAAGTACTGACAAGAGACATCGCCTCAACAAGTGTGGGAGGACAGAAGGAAGAAACATCATAACGTAAAGCACCACAAAGCCCAGCAATATAACGAGAAATAAGCTCAGTGGGCTGTAGATCTGTGAAAAGATAAGAAAGCTCCATAAACTGATCTGTATAAGAAGCAAGATCACTGGTCTGAGTGAGACTACGGAATGTATTACGTTGGTGGTCGAGCCACTGAGGGTCAATCATAGCATGACGGAGGTCACGACGAAAAGTATGCCATAAATGGAGCCCTTCCCGATCAGGATCAGCTCTATAAACTCGCCACCACGTGAGGAGGAGCCAACCATTCCTGCACGTAGGCCTAGGGGGAGACCTAGAGGTTCTGGGAGGGGGGGCTGAGTACTCTTTTTGTAGACAGGAGTGGAGCATCACAGGCAGCCGTCGGCCAGACATCATCACAGTGAGTAGGGCCATCCCAGGGTGTAGGGTCACAGCCACCTGGCACACAGGCACGACGGAGTAGACACAGGGCTGGGGGCAGCCAGATGGGGGCCAGAGGAGGGGAGAGAGGCGGAGGTAGAGGCAGAGGTAGAGGTAGAGGCAGGGGGAGGGGGGTGGTCCAGAGCCAGAGCATGCTGCAGAGAGCGAGAGCACACAACAGAGCCAGGGCCACACCACGTCGTATGGCTCCCTCCAATTCCGATTCATCTGTGGACCCATGGGACCTGCAGTCAGGCACAGATTTGGATGATTTATCCTACCATGACATTGACGAGCCTTAGTTGTATAGTTTTCATTACGTTCATGGAACATCATTGTACCCCTTTTTGGTGCCATGTGGCCCGATATTATATATTATGATGATCCTATTCACAACATTGTCGTGATTCAATATTGTTCTTTGTGGTTCTAGTTCACTAACTTCGGTTTTATGGTTTATGATTTATGGTTGGAGAGAGAGAGAGAGAGAGAGAGAGAGAGAGAGAGAGAGAGAGAGAGAGAGAGAGAGAGAGAGAGAGAGAGAGAGAGTATGGTTGTTTTGTCAAAAATTGTTCATTTAAGGCTAGAGTTCAGAATGATTCAGCTGGGTTTTCGTTCAACATAGTTTTAGTTCCGTTTGTTGTGATCAGAGAGAGATAGAGAGAGGGAGAATCAGAGAAAGGGAGATTCCTGCTATGTTCATTGGGAATGCCCCAATGTGTTCTTTTTTTTATATGGGATGCAGCTATAGCGTAAAGTTGTAAAACTAGGAATTAATACACCTAAAAGGCACCATCCTGCACCTGAAAGAGTCGGCAAACTACACAATCATAATCCCCTCGATCAGAGTTTTCATCTGATACCCATATTGTTTAAAAATTAAAAAAAAAAAATTGATTCTACACGATTTTGGGAAAATTCCGAATCGCGATTCGGAATCGCGCTTCATCTATGATTTGAAGCAAACTTTTTGTAAGATAAAGAAAAAAGTTGAATTTTTTTTTGATAATTTTAAGTTTTAGAATTTTTAATGCTAGATAATTGAAATTTGCACTTAGAAAGAGTAACTAGTAGACATATTACAAAGTTTATTTCTTGGAACCTCAATTGCTCGTTCAAGAATGAAATGCGTTCCAGAATAATTTCAACTCTGCTTCAAAAAAGTGTGTCAACAATGTTCCCTTCCTTTAAAAGCTTCTCAATATATACATGTTCGTGTTTCTCATAGCCTCCTTTGTTAGAAGAAATTGGTTTGCAATGTGGTCGGCTGGACAGATTATAGCTCCATGCCGGGAGAAGCTGCAATCCGAGTGCTGTGCATGAAACCAGAATCCCCAACGATGACAATGTCTGCTGACCTTGTTTCTTCACTTAGCATTGCTCCTTCAAATTTTCGTTTTAGATTTTTTTATTATATGTTTTCTTGTTGATATTTTGTGTTTGACCAAGAATAATGGTTGACCAATTTTTTTGTGGGAATTTGAATATTTTGATAGTGTAGAGCATGCAGTTGGACAATATTACTAAAATTTTCAGCTCAAAACTAGAAGTCAAACTCTTATTGTACTAATAAAAAGGAACCTTGCCTTAAAGAACAAATAATCGTCCCAGGACGACAAATTGTCCCTTCTACAACTCTAGTGTTAAGCTTTGCAGGGCATCTGTTCCCTGGTTCCATTGATCTGAAGCATCTCTAAGTACTATAATCTGTATCGAGGTTTTATTAGGTTGAGATTTTATCTGGGTGTTAGGTCCTCTTGAACCATCTGTTCGTACTAGTATTTGGTATTCTGGTTTATATGCCTGGCTTTATTCTTTATGTGGTGGCCTTCTCTTACCACATATAGGTGGCACCCTTTGTTAGAGGTGGTTATTCGATCACTTTTCTACTCTCTATTTATGCAGTATTGTCTCTATCGGTGTTTTGTTCTGTTTTAAGCTCATTACTCTCTTGATCATAGCCATTGTAGAATGTACATGATGAGAAAAGTTTCTCCTTTCTGATTGGTCATAGATTTCCCAAGGATGTGATGTATGTTCCAAGAAACATTTTGCAGGTGGCGGTGCACCGGAAATAGAGGTTTCAAGGCAGCTTGGAGCATGGGCAAAGACCCTGCAAGGAATGGAGAGCTATTGTGTCCGAGCTTTTGCGGAGGCTTTGGAGGTGATTCCTTTTACTTTGGCAGAGAATGCTGGCCTAAACCCCATTGTCATTGTTACTGAATTGCGCAACCATCATGCAAATGGGGAAGTAAACACTGGAATCAATGTGCGAAAAGGTCAGATTACGAACATTTTGGAAGAAAATGTTGTACAGCCATTGCTTGTTAGTACCAGTGCCGTCTCTCTAGCAACAGAATGTGTACGAATGATATTGAAAATTGATGACATTGTCGTTGTGAGGTAGAAGTTTCTGTGGCAATATGGGTCACAATGTCAATTTTGAGATTAAAAACTGATAGGTTTAACCACAACTTATTGGTCGAATACCAGACTTTTCACATTTGTGATAGGTATCAGCTATATTTCTGTCATGTTCTACTGAGACAAGAATACACACCTTTGTCTGGCTTAAATCCTGAGGGTTATTTGAAAAAGCTGGTATGTCATATGAAATGTAATACGTTGTAGGAAAACATGGGACTGAGACAAGAATACCTCTGTTTGTCTGGCTTAAATCCTGAGGGCTATTTTAAAAAGCTGGTATGTTGTGTGATGAAATGAAATGTGGTAGGAAAAAGTTAGATTGCTAGTAGCTAATTTGTCATGCAATTGTTGTCTTTACTGATGTTTGTAAGTTTCAACTTCATCTTTGAAAACTATATGAAAAAAAAATGGCTTACTTTTGGAGTTTCCTACTTGTAATGCAATCCTTGTTCTCTGCCGTAGTGTTAAGCTTCCATTCAAGTTTCATCAATTGGCACTATAGTAGCTGCCTCTATCATTGGCAATTCTCTGGCTTCTTCATTATTTTAGTAAGCGTGTCCCCTTGTGTCTTAATGCTGCACTACATACTATCCAGGAGTTTGACTGCAAGTCTGAATGTTCAAGCTGATTCTAATAAGCAAGTTTTTTGGCCAGTCATACAAAGTACCCCAAGATTGAATGTGTCAGTGTTTTCTATACTGAAAAGCATAAGCCTCTTTTATGGCACACAGCTTTGTAAGAGGTTTGGTGAATAAATAGCTATTGCTCCTTGGAGAGTGAGACCTATTGCTGAATTCATTTGTCGCTATACATAATCATAGTCTTCCAAATTTTGGCTTGTGTTTTGTGCATTTTTATGCATGTGACAATCAGGATGTTTATGAGGAATCCAACTTTAGATCTTTTGAAATTCTCATGATGAGAAACACAGGTTTTATATCTAAGCCCATTCGTGTTCAAGTTTGAGTCAAACTTGTATATGCCAATTACAACGAACGAGGTGTTCTAGTTATTAGTGCACACCGTTTTTATATGAATTTTGATGAACGAGTTCTTTGAAGTTCTTCCGAGTCTCGTTAAAAGTTCAATTTTGTAGAAGATTGAAATCTTATTTATGGCATTGAGAATAATTCACAAAGTATCGGTTAAAATGTTTTTTGCAATGCCTCCGGCTGTTCTAAGGTATATGTAAGTTTTGAATTTACTTAGCATAACGTCAAATGGTTAATGGCCAAAGTGAAAGATATTATGGAAATGGAAATGTAAGCTTTGCTTGAAACACTTGAAAGTGACAGGAATCATGGAAGTTGAGCGAATCATTTGAAGTGACTTTTTATGTACAAGCTTGTGCATTGTGTTTACAAGTGTTTCATTTAGTCTTATATTTTTAGCATAATTGTCTAGCTGGCTTCATTGTTCTAGATTGTTGTTTTCTCCAAATTGTAAAGGGAATAGATAGTGGAAAACTTATAGATGAAAATCCACATTGTCTCTTACTGTGGTCAAGTCAGATAGGTCCAATTGTTGGGTCCACTATGACCCAGACTCTAATCTCAACTTATTTGCGACGAGAAGTGACAATTGGAGCTTGTTCACTTTGAAATATGCGTGAATGTATATATATGGTGTATAAGCATTGTACATATGTTGCAAAAGAAAACAAAATCCATACATTCCTTGATTTGAACTTATATTGGAAAGGGTCATTAGGCCTAGAATATCATTGTTTCGTCAATCATACAACCAAAATTTTCTTTTGGTGGTTGTAGATAATCATTAGTGTGAGCCTTGTTCACAGTTGCAAGTATATCATAAAACATAGTATATTTGAGCTAGTACCTAGGTGACCATGTTATTGGGTGTTTAGTTTGATTTTTTCTTCTTCAAATGTAATGCCTGAGCAACGTAAGCTGTTGATGACATTTCATATTTTTATGACTTCTCAATATATCTGATGCTTCTTGTTATATTTTGCCATTCATGACAATACATTTGATAGGACCTAATGTACATATGCCTTGATGGAACACAATATTTGTTTGGTTGTCAATGTTATGTAAAAGTGTGATTGTAGTTGGGCATGAAGTATCATCAAAACTAATCTTAACCTTAATATTCTTAACAAAAGCATATACATTGTTTTGGAGTCTCGCAAAATGATTATGTTGATGTTATGAGCAAATAGGATGTACTTTTTTTTTTCTTGCATTATGTGTCAGGAATTTTCATATAAAAAGTTCACCACAAAAGTTTGGCAAGAGCATATTGTATAAATACTAGAAAGCATAGATGCTGGCGGAATGCGTTTGCCAGCCTAGTGTTTTGCACAGTGGAATGCTATCGAGATCTTATTTTTTTTGGAAAAGTCCAATGAATGGCCAACTTTTTTGTTGGGGGGGAAAGATTAGTTAGTGCTAAATGACATTCTATTGCAGTCCTCATTTTGTATATTTTAAATATTATATCTAGTTTCAGAAGGACCAGAATTTGTCACGGTTGATGACACGAACATTGACTTTGTGTTTTCTTTCCATAATGTTCTATTGCGTTGATGTTATAGTTGCATTATTTGATCATGTTTAGGTTGTAAATACAACAATGTTGGGTTAAATTCAGGCGAGGATTGGAAATCTTGTCTAGCTAGTTCATCATGAAAAAGAAATAATCCCTCACTCTCTTGAATGCATTTTGGTTTCCAAGGGGGCTTGAACTTGGGACCAAAGAGACTTTGGGTGCCAAGCTAAGCAATTGAGCCAACCATTGGATATCACTCTCATGAATGCTTCTTGGTTTCCAAGGGGAGGCTTGAACTTGGGACCAAAGAAGCTTTGGATGGCAGGCTAACCAACAAAGCCAACCCCATTGGCACTCTCATGAATGCTTCTTGGTTTCCAAGGGGAGGCTCGAACCTGAGACCAAAGAAACTTTGGATGTCAAGCTAACCAACTAAGACAACCCCGTTGGTTCACTCTCATGAATGCTTCTTGGTTTCCAAGGGGAGGCTCGAACCTGGGACCAAAGAAACTTTGGATGCCAAGCTAACCAGTTGAGCCAACCCCGTTGGGTCACTCTCATGAATGCTTCTTGGTTTTCAAGGGGAGGCTCGAACTTGGGACCAATGAAACTTTGGATGCCAAGCTAACCAACTCAACCAACCCCCCTTGGGTTATCACTCTCATGAATGGTACAAGGTGTCCTACAATCTCTCACCTTACCATAGGTGATATGGGACCATGTGTTTCTTGGAATTAGCGTTTTTTTACAATTTTTTAGGAATGGATATTGTAGGAGAACATTGTTACTCGGATCACAAAAACCATTAAACAATCAATCTATTAGACAATATTAAAGCTCAAACTAGTCAACAATAGTTAATTGAAGTAGAGTAGGCAAAGAACAAAGAACAAAGAATAAAGCAAAGATTAGTTGCACATGGCCAGTAAAATGGCAACAACCAACATAGCTCCCAATTTAAATGAAGTTAGAAACAATTTTTTTCATCATGGTTATTTGGCGTTTTTGGAATTTTTTTGTGTACAAATGTTAGATTCCATTGTACATATTTGTTTTGGTAATTGTTATTTGGATTATAAAGTATTTCTTTGTGACGCTCATTGGTCTTTGGCGTTAGTTTGGGAAAAATTTGTATGAATGCAATGTTAAATTGATTTTTTAGTAGAAATTTTTGTAGCGCAATCACAATTCGAGATGGAATATTGCTAAGCATCAATTCATTTTCTTAATCCAAGAAGGTACTCAAAAGATCAAAGAGTGAAAGGAAGAAGGACGTGTCAAATTTTATTAATTTGAGATGATAATACATTGTCATTTGCAAATTTTGGATCTCAATTGTACTAGCATCAAGGGATTGCCATGAACTTTTGCCTTAGTCACTTAATTTCATGGATGAGGGATGATAGCCATGGCAAATAGTAAGGGAAATAAGAAGACATCTTTGTTGGACTCGCTCACAAATAAACAACAAGATTGATATCCATTCATCTTCAAATAAGGCACAACACTTCCATAAAGTATTATCTTGCAAT
Source organism: Diphasiastrum complanatum (assembly GCA_029204225.1). Classification (NCBI taxonomy): domain Eukaryota; kingdom Viridiplantae; phylum Streptophyta; class Lycopodiopsida; order Lycopodiales; family Lycopodiaceae; genus Diphasiastrum; species Diphasiastrum complanatum. The sequence goes on along the minus strand of CM055113.1, from coordinate 33,580,005 downwards.
TTGAATATTCTAGTAAGCATTGGAATTTTGCAAAAAGTAAGAATATAAAATTTTACGGCATTCCAGCAAAGACTTAGTCCAATTTTATGAAAGAGGAGATGAGGTTGGGGAAGAAGCTATGTCCAAAGAAGAAAATAAATTCAAGATTTTATAAGTTATATTTTGAAATTTCAAATCCAAGCTCAAGTCCTTTTGTTGTGGTAAGAAGGGGCACTTTGCATTCGAGTGTTACAAGAAGAAGAATGCACAAGGTGATGGCAAACAAAAAAACCTTGCTCAAGAAGAAGAGAAAGATGATGAAGAGTCATCCTTGATGGCATCTACATCCGCACCAACAAGCAAAAGCAACTCCAACAACACATGGTGGATAGATAGTGGGGCAAGTTCCCACATGACATTCCAAAGAGGATCATTCTCAACCTTACTCTCTTTCAATGGTGCTAGTGTAAAATTGATGGTGTTGGAACCATTCCCTTTTGTCTTGGATCTTCTTAAGTGTTGAAACTAGACAATGTACTTTTTGTTCCATCTATCGCCAAGTACTTTATGTTCCATCTATCGCCAAGAACTTGCTTAATGTTGGTCAGTTGATGGATATTGGTTATGTACACTTCAAACAAGGTGTTTTGCTCTATAATGAAAAATGAAAAATGTTTGGCAAATGGTTTTAAACAAGGGAGTTCAAACTTGATGCTAATGTCTCCAATGAAAGTGTGGTGATGGCAAAGGAGGAAGTCACTCAAGTGGAGCTTTGGCACAAGAGGTTAGGCCACTCAAATCATGGAAATGATGTGCACCAAGGAGATAGAGTTTGAATAAGGCTTGCAATTTTGTTGCTTTTGCTTATTGTTCTTAGCCTTCTTCTTTGACATCTTACATTAATTGCAAGTCTTTAGAATGAATAGAATGTAAGATAGCTTACATTTGCTTTGATTCTATATTGATATTGGAAATGATCTTTTCTAATGATTCATGATTTTTTCTAAGTACTTCATTTTCCTCAAGGTCTTTTGGAGAATAGAATCTATCTTATGACAATAAGAAGATATGCATCTAAACTCACATTCTAAAAATTGAATTCTTTGCATAAAACATTTATTTTTATGATTCCAATCTCTCACAATATCCTAGTAGTCCATTATGCCCATTGCATATCCATGAAACTAGTGGAGTTATTGAAGAAACCGTGGAATGTGTCAAAGTGCTAGAATCTTGAGGATACAAAGTCTCGTCTGTTCATATATCCAAATCTCTTTCTTTTAGCCCCATAACGAGAACGATCCGCAACTTAAATTGAAAATTCCTTTGACTCCTCTTTTTAGTAAAGGGGCCAAATCAGTAGGGATATCCAAGTGGAGATGATACAATATCGTCATCAGAAAAAAATTCAAAAGCAATCATAAACATCAGTATACTTAGAACAAAATTCTCAAAAAAAATTCAAATGTAATAAGCAAATATGTATTTACTTGGTACGATATCACCAATTATGTAACATCAATTCCATGATTTTGCTTTCTTTTTGATTCAAATTTGGAGATGGCACTCATATTTTCATTCTAATGTGAAGATTGCGCCCATCTTAACTATTGGAGGGAAAGCATATTCAAATTTACGTAAGCTAAATTGTGAACAATTGAAGTTTCTTAAGTGTGACTGGGCAAGCAAATAAAAAACATTATTATTATTTTTATCTTGATTTATTATTAATATTTTATATGGTATTCTTTATAGGGTCTTTTTAACATTTGAAACTCCTCTAATGTCAGTAAAAAAATGGTTGACTACTAGCTTGCTACATCATCCCTCTCATATCTTCAGATCACTCTCAAATATTAACATCACAAGGGCTCAAGCTTTGGAAATATACGACAAATTAGTCCAACAACAAGCAAGAGCAAGATGAGCAAAAGAAGTAACAACTAGCTCAACTCTTCCAGTAAGTGCCATGGGACTGACACCGGTTTAGTAATGGGGCCATGTTTGCAATTCAAGTGCGGGAGCAAGTAAGTTGGCTCGACAATTTGAAAGTGTTCTTAAAGGCAATGCCTTATTATGAAACAACACGGATTTGGTTAGAAACGCAATGATATCTTTTTTTTTGGGACTTTGATCTAAAAGAGAGTAACCTCTTTTGGTTTTTTTATTAGGACAATTTTTTTACAAACCTCATAAAAATCATCATAATAGGGAATGAAACAACATTTGAAGACAACACAAATTTTGAGAAGCAAAATTTTATAAAAATATAAGAGGGCCCAATATGTACATACATTTTATTTACAATACATTTTTCAAAGACAACTATGTTGCTTTTGGCAACAAAGGTCATCATTTCATTCCTATGCTCAGCATATGTTTACAAGTCTGTTGTGAAGCCATGCCAAGCACAACTTGCTTAGTTGCCTTGCTATATTGAGCATAACAAAACATCTCACTTCTTTGCCATGTTGAGCATAGCAAAGCACCTCTTAGTAGAAAATAAAATAAAAAATTATAAAAAATATTTAATTTTTTTTAAACGAATAAAAAAAATAGAAATAGTTTAAGAGCCAAAAAAATGTCCGACAATTTTTTTTTTGTCTTGTACCCATGATACCGATCTTGGTTTTTGCATTTTTTTATCTCAAAGCTTAGAAATGCCTCATAGAGCAATCTCCCATTATCCACAGGATTTGAACCATTGCAACTTTATGTACATCCACAAGTCTATGAACAACTATATCACATTTACTTTTCAATGGCATCCATTATACAACATACAACTTTGTAGTAGCAACGTATGCACGTTTAATAGAGGCTGACAATTGTTACACAACTCACATTTTCATGAAGAAGTTATGAAATTTGAAATTTGAAATTGATATCCAATATAATATTACATAGAGTGGCATTTAACTTGACACAAAGTAGACACCATATGTTGATGATGATCAACAAAATCAAATCTGTAACAACCCAACAACACTGGACGTGCTAGTCAACACAAATCAAACAAGCATGAGCATTCTACAAACTAGGAAGCAAGCATGAAGTAAAGCTATTATCCTAGCAATGAAAGTCAAGCAAAAGATAAACATCAAAAGACAAAAGAGCTTCTGTAGCTAATCATTAACATATACACACAAAGCAAAAATTGAGAACATAATGGAAGATCTAAGTTATGGCTAACCCATCGCAGTCCACATGCACTTTCCCTCACAATCTCTTTTTCACTCCCTTTCCCCACACCACAATCTATCCTACCACTCCACTTCTACCACTCCACTCCACAATATATCCTACCAATCCACTTCTACAACATATAATATCCCATGATCTATTTTAATGTAACAACTTCGAGAAAGCACAAGCATCTCTAGTCTTCAACGCTCCCTTATGCAATCCCATAAGCATTTTGGCAAAAACCTAATGAGCGAATTAAGCAAGTTTACAATTAGGAAGCTTGTGGACCCAAAAAGTGCAACTTAGCACTTTATGGATATCTTTTTAAGCACATTGCATTTATCTATAAAGAATGAGTGGAGCAAGTAGTCCACTTTGCTTGTGGGACTTCCGCCCAAGTTTAGAATTACAGAGCTCTAATCAAACTCCAATCTATTTTTAACTTTACTTTAATTTTGTAACTTGTCTAAAATATTCTACGGCTAAGTTAACCCATTAAGTCTCTAAAACTAAGCTTACCTCTAATAAGCTTGCAGCTTGGACTTTTACATGCAGGATGTCCAAGCTTTCTTTCTAACAAAAATTGTCTAAACATGGTGACCAAACAAAAATGAAATGGCTTAGACACCTATTTTTCTTTTAAGTAAAATTTATTTATTTCAAAATGCCAAAATTTTGAACTTCGAATTTAAAAACATCATAAAAAGCCAAAAAGAGTTTAATCTTGTTGAGATTTACAATTATGGAAAAACATAAGCTACCAATTTCTTTTTCCTTTCCAAATTTGTTTCTATAAAACAAATTCAAATGTGAATGAATTATTGATTTGAAATTTCTTTGAATGATTTCAAGTTTTTAAAACTTTGAAGCATTAAATTTTGAAAAACATTTATAGCTGTTTTAAGTTATTTAAGCAATTTAAAAATCTAAAGATTAACTTATCTGTTAATTTTTTTTTGAAGGTATACATATTTAACTTATTAAAAAGTAATTATAATAACTAGAAATTTCATACTTCTTATTTGATTATGTTTGAAAATGTATACAAAATAAACTAAGGCGTTTGTGGGTTTTACTTTTTAAAAAATTGTGAATATCATGCTACATCTAGCTTGAAAAAATTCTAGTGTGCACCAACTTGAGGTGTTCGTTTTTTTTTGTTTCAAAGAATGCTAAAAAAATATACTTAGTTTTTTAGAAATGTTATAGTCATATTGTTGCATTCAAACTTTCAAAGGTCAAGATTTTGTGGATCTGCATGAACTTCAATTTGCCAAAAATGGTAGTGCATGAATATACATATCAAATATGTTATTGTCAATCTTTGTCCTCTACCCCAAAAAATAGATGTGCGGAAACTAGTCCTAAAAAAGTAAAAAAATCCATTTTCGCTTGATATTGTTTCTGTGGTTATTGTACACCAAGTCCATCCATCTCATATCAACTAGGAGTTTGAATGCTATTCATGAAGATCAAAAATGTCATCTCATTGAAGGTCTGAGCTTCATCAAAGTCATCGTTCTTCAAAATGCATTTATTAGAGATCAGAGACAGTGTACCTCCCACCATCAGGATACCACCAGGATTACTAGACATTCTACGCAGGGCCAATTGATTATCTAAAGGCAAAGATCAAAGAGTGAAATATCTCTCTACGAGCAAGTGCAAAAGTTACACTATAACAAGGTAGTCTTTTCTGCTCTATGTACCTTTGAAGTTTGTCCATACTCTCGCATGCACCCGTACACTATCTATTCTCTCGCATGCACTGCTACAGTGTATCTTCACCTATTTGAAATTCTCAGTTCTTCGCTCATAGCACATTGACATAGAACCTTTCACCTAGAACCTCCTCCCAGAACCTTTGACAATTATTCACCCCTTACCTTTGTGCTTGTAGGTTTGGGTAAATTTTCGACACGTTAATACTCCACTCAGCACACATGGACGAACAAAATATAAAAACGTTCCTTTAGTCCTTGACTACATCACGTGGACAAATAGAAGCCCAAGATCTCCATGATCCACTAGTAGATGTTCCAAAACGAGTATAAATAAAGACCTAGCTGGAATCTTGAATACAAAAAAATATGAATTACCAAGATGCTATATCATCAAGCAAGCATGTTGCTGGTTAGTTTTTCCTTCGGATATAAAGCTCACCACAAAATAGGCTTGAAATAAAGAGCTGACAAGGAAAAGGCATGGATTTCAAGTAGTTAAAAAATATACACATTTTTGCTGAGGACTTGTTAGTAAGTAACCTCCCAATTTTATTCACAGCTGTGGAAAGTAATCAGCCAAAAGCAAACTAGCTTAACACGTTGAATAAAGCTGCATTAGGTGAGCTTATGAACAATTGACTCAAAAGTCTAAGCAAAAACCCCTTTTAGAAAGCCATGCTCACCTATAGAAATTCTCAGGGTCACTCTCTCGAAGCTCTGAAAATCTAACAAAAATAGTCGAAGTATCAAGAACCCGAGCTGGAATCAGCAGTTCCCAAAGAATGTAGTCTGCTCCAGGTTCAGTCATTGCAGGGAAGCACGAATATTTCCTATTGCACAAGATAGGTTGAACCATCCACTTCGTATTAATTATAGAACTTTCAAAATGTAGCAGACCTGATTGGAAAATGCTGCTTCGTCTCCATATGTCATCAGCAGCCAGATGCACCTTAGATCTGTTCCTTCGCCTACTTTCCAAGTTCTATATCCCTTGTTTTGTTTTGTAGACCAATATCATTTTTTAACAGAGAAACATCTTCATCATTAAAGTTATCGTCTTTTACAATGTGGGTTGTGGATGATAGTTTCGTAGAAGCTTTTGCCACTTCAACTGCCCAGCTATAAATAACCATCCCAATCACAGCCACGACCATTCCAAGCATATTTCGAACAGTCAATCTTGAATCAAATAATAACCAGCCTAACATCAAAACACAGACTGTCTTCATGTGACCCAGCACCTGAAATGATACTGCTGAAAATCGACCAATGCAGAGATACTGGCTTATGTTACAGAATACTGCCAAGGTACATGAAAGTCCAATAAAGAACTGCACAACACGTAAACAGTACTGTTAGCAAAAAAACGGGATTGCAATGCCTGTTCAGCCAACTTCATTGGAAATTTTCTAATGAGATTGTATCAAATTGAGGTTAAAAGCTCATCAATGTACTACAATTGGATCCGCATTTGAAATCTGTGTATCTAAGCAAAAAAGATGCAAATGAGTAATAAGAGCTTGTGTTAGATGTGTTTCGACCCATTTACATTGGACTTATATCAAATCTGCAAAATCAAGCAGTATCACTTAACTTTAGGGCCTGATCAATCTGAGAACAACCTGAAATATGATTAAGCAAGCAAAAAAGAGAACACCTTTGAGAAGGGTTGTGTGTCTCCATCAATCCTTAATACAATGAAAACAATCTAAACAAAAGTGCAATGTCCATCAAAGCTCACAGTATTATTCTTTCAGAGGATCTGTTTTTCCTGATAGAGGAAACTTACAATAGCGCCTGTAGTCAGGTTGTAATCCAACAGGTTGCGGCCATTAAGAAAGTAGTCTACAAAGGGACCAAGCAGCAATAATGATGCTGCTTGAATGGGTGCAGTCTTGCTCAGCAAGTCGAAAGACCCTATGTTATGTTTCTTCTGCAGAGAACCTATGAACTGCATGCAAAGGAAGGATCAGAAATCCGAAAAATAAACAGCTTATATCTGAGCAATTTCGACTTTGGCACTGTCAAAATGACAAATCCACAACAGGTCACAAAACCTAAGCTGCTTAAACATAACAACTTACAATTTGTTGCAAAGAGGTCGAGACAATAGCAACTACAGCTGCCAGAAACCCCTTCAAGTTCACTGATACATCTGTGACTGTGCAAATGCCAACTCCCATCACAACTACCACCACTGCCGTTTTGACCTCCCTGGTGTATGTCTTACTATGGAGGACCCACTCGAGAACGCAGACTACAGGTATCATACTTAATTTCGCTATCTGCAAAAGGACGTGGTAAATCCATCATTCAGCTTACCATCCCGCTTTTCCCATTTTTGTGTTTCTGCACTGAAACTGAAACGACTATAGTGCTACAGTCAGAGCAGTGAGGGTAGTTTTATGGATTGCTGCAGCTAAATTTGCAACACCCGTTAATTCGATCTTGTTAAGAGAAACAGGGTTTGTCGTGTAAATTTGTAGATCTATTTACTCTGCGTTTGAGTATCCTTCAAAAGGAAAGACATTTTAGAACTAGAGTCGTCTATATAGACATATAGATTATGGAATAATACCTGATAGAAGCCAACAGAGTTTAGCATGAGGCTTAGATTCATCCCCACAATCGAGGTGTTTGAAATGAGAGAGAACCAAAACAGATCCCGAAAGGGGACATGCTTGGAAGGAATGTAACCAGCTGCGGCCGAAACGAATCCAACCAAGGATGTAACTGCGAAATGGAGGGCCGTCAATGTGGTCGCTGAAACAATGCAAATCATGTTTGTGAGAATAAACGGAAACACTGCTTTAGATTCAGAAAATCTCAAAATGGAAAGGCAACATCTTTAGACAAAAAGCCAAATCTAGGACTCTAGCACAAACGGAAAGCGAAAAGCTTTTGCATTTAAGTCACGAACAAGTACTTAGATGAAAGGAGGTCTTACCAAAACGAAAGGCGTACCCCTTGTCGGACATGACTTGTTTGTTAGCCATAATGATCCCCACTGAGCTAATGACATTCATCGCCCAAGCTCCAACGTCCGACACAGCATTCTTCTTTTCGGATGCCATAGGAATGGAGTGCGGGAACGGCTACTGAGTTGCTAGAGACAACGGATTAGATCAGGCACAATACACGAACCAGACCTAATCCAGCTGATCAAGGTCCAATACCTCGACGACGGATTACGCAACCACAAAACAAATTTTAAAAATTGGACGGATCCGATAATGATTGAAAAAAATGGGAAGAGTTTTTCAAAGAATTGTAGCACAAAATTCATCAACAACTCTTCAAACAGAGACACTCCATAGGAATATATCAATCTGAAATCAAAACTACAACATAAAATGCGAAAATTATAAAACCTAAGCTCCTCCACAGTAAAAAACTGATGAAAACAACCTTATGATGTACAGAAAAGTATCAAATATAACTGCGTATTTAAAAGATCCAGCTTCCAACTGGCAGACGGATGCACAAATGAATCGGAAGTGCAGTTCAAAAAAATAAACGTCAGATCGATGGATAGACAAGCCAGGGGGAACAGAAACAATCCCGAACGCAAGACAAATCTTACAAAACGACACAAAAATAGAGCCACGAGCCTTAGATCACACCAGCGTGTCAATGTGACACATCCGTCCACGAAACAAACCAAGATATCTCTATATCTTCTTCAACAAGCCATTTGTGCATGAACAACAGATCAAGAACACCACAAGCACCTCCAGGATATCAAAGGAGACCTACAATGCATCTTGCTTTCCAAAGACGCTTATAAAGAAGGCTACAGATCAAGAACAGATGGTTTCTGCATCATTTTGCAAGCTGAAAGATCAAGAACAGAGCATTTCCGCAAATCTTCAGTGGACCAAGAAGCAATGCGACAAAGATCCATTGCGGAAACTTTCACTGCAAATTTGCATCACAAGGAATGACGATGCTTTATGAAGAATTCTTGTACGAAAATGGTGGCATCAGATATGGCGGAAAATTTTCTCTCCCTCCTTCGCTGGATCGCTACTTGCTTCCTCCCTCGCCATCTCTCTCTCTCTCTCTCTCTCTCTCTCTCTCTGGAGTCTGGATCTACCGAAGAGAATATTTACCACGGTAAATATTTCGCGCTGGTTAACCACGGAAAATATCTACCCACGTGAATTCGCTCGATCTCGATCTACCAAAAGAAAATATTTACCTCGGTAAATACCTGCGGGGTAATTTAATATGCAGAAGATACTTTTACACGTGGCTGTAGCAGTATCTTAACGGCACGCTACGCTTTCATCTCGCCACCGTTGGATGATACATAGGCATCGAGATCTTGCCACGTTTCAAAAATCGAACAGTTAGAAACGTTTAATTTGCATCTTTGACGCGTGGCGAGCATCTAACCATTTAGCCATCGGTAAAAGCCCCACAGCCAAAACTGGTGTTCTGGACCGGTCATGACATGGAAGCTTGTGACCGTTGGATTCTGACCAAACCGTTCAGATCTCGCCGAGCTCTGACAATGAACGATCACCGTCTTGACACGTGGCAAGTATACCAGGTGGCATAGATCCAGGTGCTTGCGCATTAACTATTACTTGCCCATGGGGGGTTGTCGGCCGGACTGCCGGGCCCTGACTTTGCGGCGCGGTGCCGGATCCGCTCTCCGGCACCGGCAGGTCACACACCGGCTATATGTAGTGGCTACGTGCAAGTGGGCAGGTTAGTGATCGCATTCGGTGGTCACGTCGTCGCCATCACGTCCCCAAGCTCCAGCTAAGCAAATCAGCAGCCCCAATCATAGAGCTATATAGTACAAGAGACATAGAAGGCCTGTATTCTTGCAAAGGCAACTACATTTTATTCTATTTGTCAGGCTTGAGTATTGAGAGTACCTGCCCTTTAGAACTCGGTATGTGTCAAGGTGATTCTGTGGGTGGTCCTCTTTTTTGCTCCTGCTCGTTTTCTACGTGTCAAGGTGATTCTGTGGGTGGTCCTCTTTTTTGCTCTGCTCGTTTTCTACGTGTCAAGGTGATTCTGTGGGTGGTCCTCTTTTTTGCTCCTGCTCGTTTTCGTGCCCTTCATGTTTCCGCAGAGGTTTTCCCTTTTGCTTACTTCTTTTTCTGGCTGATCACACTCATATTATCGGTCCGGCTTCTCTCGTCCTGCACGTGCATTTTATCATTTCTTTGAGCAGTCGGATTTGCCAGTACAGCCTCACAAGTGTTTACTGTGGTTACTAGCAGGTCTTCCCTCTCACTTTGTTTCTCTACAAGGCCTCCTTGGTCCAGCTTCTCTGGTCCTGCGTGCATTTCATCATTTTTCTAAGCAGTCGGGTTGGCCAGTACAGCCTCACAGGTGTTTAGTGTGGTTACCAGCAGATCTTCCTATTCACTTTGTTCTCTACAAGGCCTTCTTGCCCCCCCCCAAATGACATTCGCATTTTGGATGTTCCTTTTGGTTCCATATCTTTTACCATTTCATTTTTGAATGAGGCTCTCGAGGAAGATTGCTTCTTCGATTGGGCGACATGCAAGTGGCTTTTGCATGGTCCTTCATATTTTGTTGCCGACTTTCCCTCCTACATAGGAATTCACGCGTCTTCTTTATGCTTTTCACCATACCATTATGGATGTTTTTGGTCGCCTTCTAGGCGTTGGTTTTCCAAATGGTTTGACAACAACATTGGCTTATAAGTAATCTTTGATACCCATTTCTTGTGGCGGTGTTGGTCTTCTTTTTACTGTTACTTCTGCACCCAAAGCTTTCCTTGGGTGTTGGGCTCTTGTTGCTCTTCTGAATTCCTTTGTGATCATCGCCCTCTTTTGATGGATTCCGTTGCTCATGTGGACAACAATTTTCTAAGTTCTCAACATCACCTCGTAGTTGCGTGGGAGCTTTTTCCCATCTCTGCCAAAGAGTGTCTTTCTCGTTTCGAGCAACTTCTCACTTATTGCTCTAATAGCTTGCAGGAGACTCTCTTGGAGCATGTGCACATACTCCACGCTGTCCGAGGCACATTCAAATATGCATCGAGATCATATCCTTTCTTGCGCAAGACCACTTGTCGGGGCTTGGTTGTCAACTTCAGAGATCTCAAATTTTGTGAAATAATTTTGCGACGAATACGCACTTGGTTTTACTAAAGCGACAGAAGATCCACACCACCAAACAAAAACGACGTCATTCCATATATGTTGCAGTGGGTCCTGCAACAGATTAGGGGGGGGATGATGTTGGTAGATTCTGAGGAATCCCCAAGATGCCGAGCCAAGCTATTCTACAGAGCATCTCTCACCCTAGATCAAGGAGGTCCCTGAGGAAGAAGAGAAGGATGAGAATGAGAGCCGAGAAATACTAGCTAGGATAACAGTTTAAAATCATGTGAGCCTCATGGTGAATCCCAAGAGAAGGAATGACCATGTAGGAGTTAGTATGTGGAGGCATTTGTAATTAATGTGGTAGACCCCTCTTAAATAAAATAGAGTGAGCCACCTTTTGATGGTGACCTCTAGTGGAAGAGCTAATTCCACTTGTAAATTGTAATTTGTGGAATTGCCACTTAGGCTCCACATGGGCAGCCTCTTGGCTTATTTAAGTGCCCCCCTCTCTTGTGAGGGAGCTTTTGATTGTAATGCACACTCTTGCTCTTGTTTTAATAAGAAAGATCCTCCACAAGTTTTTGAGCCTTCATCTCAGCTCCATGATCATGTTTGTGTTCTTGAGTGAAGCTTTCATGATCTTGCTTTCCTTAACGTAGTTGTGGAATTAGAGTAGATTTTTTTTTTTATTATGTTTGTGAAAGTAGAGTAGATTAGATTCTTGCTTTATTGTTCTTGATTTTAAACAAGCTTCAAGTAAACTAAATAGGTTGGATTTTTGTGGTGTAGATCTTGCATATCCTCTAACCGTCCAGTTCTTGATGTTCTTGAGAAGCCCAAGAATCAAGAAATGGTTATTTCTTGATCCTTGCACTTTGGTGGCTTGTTAGTTAGTTTATTGTTCTTGTGTCTTAGATTTCTGTTGATCCGTTAGATTAATCTGAGAATCTTGATTGTTTTCAATTGTTTTACAATAGTTAGAAGTAAGATTTAAACGGAATTCACCTGCAATGCATGCATGGACGTTCTAGGCTTGCATAGTTCTTGATTTTGTGAGTGCTTCTGGAGTGAACGTGAACTGAGTAATCCACTGACAGACTGGATTAAATATACTACAACAGAAATCGAACCTTTTACCTGATCTGGCAATGTATTAAGAAGAATACATTTGGATTGCCTAACCGCCTGGTAACGGGCAGAAACTTCCTGTAACTAGAGTTTAGAAAGCATAAACCAATCACTTCACAGAATCTCAGTGATAGAATATGTGAACAATAAATAAAGCTTATAGACCTAAAGGTCAAATTAGTGATTGAAGGTCCTTTCCCATCTTATTTGAATTTGAAAGTAAAGGGAGGTAGGAAAATAGGTCTACCTCTCAACTATAAAAGGAGACCATTTCTTTTGTATTGTAGATCCAATCTTGTTAATCTAAAGCAATTCTTGCAATTGGGTCTCTCTCTCTCTCTCTCTCTCTCTCTCTCTCTCTCTCTCTCTCTCTCTCTCTCTCTCTCTCTCTCTCTCTCTCTCTCTCTCTCTCTCTCTCTCTCTCTCTCTCTCTCTCTCTCTCTCTCATGGATGCTTCTTCGCTTAAAGACACTTCTCTATGCTATGCTCCTTTCGGACAACGACAAACTATCAAACCTTCAGATTAAAGGTCCTACACCAATACCACCCCTAACTTGCACTATATCATCTCAAAAAAAATTCTCTCTTTTTTCTGATAAGCTTTACAAAGGTCTTCAGCTTAGCCATAGCAAATGGACATATATCAGATCGATAATGATAAAGTATAGCAGCGAAACTAGAACAACGAATGGTGCATGGATCGTAAGTGCAATAGTTACTAGCAAAAGATCAAGATGAATGAAAACAATAGCTATGCGCAATAGAATGAAGCAATAGTGGTGACGAGAAGCTTGCACTCTGATTGAAAGAAGGATGAGTACAAGAGTGTGAAGCAGTGCGAGACAGTAAGCGCAAAAATTGCTTCAGCTGATAATCATTGATCTGACTTGCCATTATGTAGCAACTTAGTCACTTAACTAGAATACAACCTACTGAGCTTGTTAGATCTGCTGATGCTATACATTGATGATTGCATGTCAATGTTCAGTGCATTGGAAAGCATTAAATCTATCTACTTAATATACTATGGTCGTTATGCATTAGATGGATGTCTTCTCCAACTGTCAATATATGTACAAGTTAGGTGGACTGTCAGTGAAGTACATGAAGTCGTCTGACAATTCATGGATCAACTTTTCCTTGATGAGTAAGTTGACAAGTTCATTTGAAAAGTTCTCTTCCAAGTTAGATCCAAATTTGGTGCTAGATAGCTTGTTTGAAAGCTAGTTTTGTCTAGTTTTTGTTGCAATTTGTTTCAATCCATTTGGTAGAGCCAATCAAAAGCTATAAGATTTTTAAGAGGGTTATGTAGGGCACCTAGACCTATGTGGACACATTGGGTTTGATCATATCTTGCTAGTTTGACCAAAAAAATCAAGAAGAGGCTTGCCAATGTCATCTATTTGAGATATAGTCATCATTTTGAGGTCATAGCCATTTTCTTTCATACAATTGGCTTGCATTTGAGTAATTTGTGGATTCTTGGAGTGTTTCACACGTACCAAAGATAGTTTGACCCAAACTTTGCCTATACTCTATCAATTGATGAGAGGTTGATCTAGTTTGAGTGAGATTGGTAGAGCTAGTGAGATCCATCTCACATTTTGTTGCAAGATCTTGCATAGGAGTTGGTAGTACACATTTCAAGATCCTATAGTGAGAGAGAAGCAACATTTTATTGTCTAAATCACAAGGAGTCTTCACTATTACATGGCATCTATGGGTTCCTTTCTATTGGAATCTAGTGAGAGACTATCTACCTCCAACTATTCTATTTGGAAGGCTAGAATGGAGTCCATTTTGGTGCTCCAAGTTGTGATGGAGATTGGCGAAAGGAATTTCTCGAAAGTTTCAACAATTGAGAGCATAATAGGAAAGAGGGAGAGACTAGAGAAACAATTGGTGGTTGGCTGTGTAGCATATGTGGCGTTGTGCGGGCTGTAATACAAGGCCTAAGGGACAGTTCAATAGAGCCCAGGGTAATTTAGAAAAGGACCACCTTGCAGGAAAAAGCTTGAATTAGAATTTTGTAATACATATCTTTCTCAGAGAGGAATTTTGCTTCTACTCTTTCTCGATCTCTTTTTTGAAAAAATGACATTTTCTAAGATTTGCTCCTCATGTGGCTCTTTAACTCTAACTTTTGCTTCTTCTATCATGGAATCATAGTCTATAAAGCTTCCTTTGACATTTTCCTTATTGCCAAGCAATACATAGATTGGTTTATCAAACTTCTAATGGAAACTATCTAAGTAGGGCCTATGTTTGCTTAGCCTTCACAGATAAAATAAAAGTTTTGAAACATATTATTATTGTCTATTTGGATCAACCAAATTCTTTTTGTGATTCCTAGTGAAAAATTCACAAATTTTCTATGATGAGAAAAAAACATTATTAAATAAGACACTTGCACTACTTTTGTGAAGTCAACCATATATATTTGATTTTCTATAAATTTTTGCAAAGGCTTAAAATCTTAATAATCTACACCTTTTGTATGGAAAAAAACAAAAATAAAATAAAGAGTATTGTTGCAAACCATTAAAAAATGATTCATTTTACAAATTAGATTAACATTATTTTTACTTGTATTGTCTCATTATATGGGTGAATTAATTTTGAGCTCCAATTTTAAATAGTGAAAAAGATGGCCTAACCAATTCACCATTTATTGGTGGACAAATGTATTGATATATGATATATTATAGTAATCATATAGAAAAGCTTGCTTGCTTATTGATATATATATTTTAAAATCATTATAAAGTCGATATGGTAATTTTGTACTCTTATTTTATTCCTTTTTGACTATTTTTGATATTTGAGATATTAAAGATTTTACATACTCATCTTGTTTTTGGTTTTTGGATTTTTTTTTTTTTTTGTTTTGGAATTTTTGGTTTTTTTATTTCTTCTGTCATTTGTGTAATGGATTTAAAACAAACTCCTTAACCTCAAGGTGAGGAAGTCCTCACCAATTCACCACTTACGTAATAAAATATGACTTAGAAAATTTTGGGTATTGCAATACTATTTGATCTAAATGTGTGTGTGTGTGTGTGTGTGTGTGTGTGTGTGTG
Source organism: Diphasiastrum complanatum (assembly GCA_029204225.1). NCBI lineage: Eukaryota > Viridiplantae > Streptophyta > Lycopodiopsida > Lycopodiales > Lycopodiaceae > Diphasiastrum > Diphasiastrum complanatum. The sequence goes on along the minus strand of CM055113.1, from coordinate 33,564,813 downwards.
TGTGTGTGTGTTGGGGGGGAGATCATATTGTACTTGCTTGTACAAGAGCATAAGAGACTTTTGGTACAAGACCATAAGAGACTTTTGAGCTTTTTCATATGTTAAATAACTAGTGGTAAATAGAAAAAATTGTCATTGCAATATTTTTTCATAAAAAACACTAATATTTTATCACTTCACATAACTATATACTCATAAAAGACGTGATTGACATCCATTACAACAACATAGACAATTTTAGAAGCCTTGTTGACAGGCACATAACTAAAAATATTTGATTGACACCCATTACGACAACATAGACATGTTTAGAAGCATTATTGATTGGCACCTAACTAAAAATATTTGATATGTAGCTTGTAGCAAAAGCAATTTTATGATCATTCCATGTGTCATTTTCTTAAAATCCAATATAAAAATATATAATATTATTGACTACTCTATTGTAACACTCATGAAATAATATCATATATAGGTTGATGATGTGATTTGAAAATTACAAATTGAAAAGCATAAAATTCATTTCTAATATTGAAATCATGTTTGAATTCACTATATTGTAAAACTCAAGTAAAAATATAAATTATAGGCTGAGAAAAAGTCCAACTTCTACATGGTCTTCATATAGCAAGTTGAAATGCTTATTCTTACTCATGTAGACGCTCTTGATCATATGAAAGTGCTAGCATGTCACATCGTTAGTCAACAATGACAAAGTTTTGTCTTTCACGTAGTTTATGCATATCAAATACATATTTCTTTAATCAGATTTAGTTTAATCTAAGAAACTATGCAACGTAACATGATGTTGCATCACTTCAAACATGTGATAATTGTTAGAGTTCGATCTTCTATTTATTAAACTCCCATTCTATCAATCTTGAAGAGAAATAGTATAGAGTTAAAACTTGTGACATTGATGTTACAAACATGGAAAAGTTTGCTTCCACGAGAATAATTCTCATCATAGAAAAAGTCAATCAAATTGCATGTTCACTATCATCAATATCTATGTCATTGAGCAAGAAGATATGTAAAGAGGTGCTTTGAGTATGACATAGAATCATATTTCGAAAGCCTAATTTCTTTCTTTCCAAAACTCTAAGTGATTGGACAGAAGAGGTGTGGAGAGAAATTTATTTTCACATTTACATTTGTTATAGTCTTTGTGAGAGGAGTTCTTATATCTTGCCCTATCTGTCAAAGTTTTCTACATAATTATCCAAGCAAAGATTTTATACTTTGTTGGCTTCATGGATTCGATAGTAGCAAATTTATGTTCAAATATTCAAATGCATGCTTATTATCTTTACGAACTTAACATAGGTTCAAACATGTAAATTTTGATATAGATTTTCTTTATTGTATTTTTTTAGAATGTTGAATTTGAGAAACTAAAATTTTTATATATGATACTAAATCACTTTCTCCTTGAAAATTAGAGAGTATGTATAAATTTTATTCTTCAAAGATCATTCTAGTATCTAGCTTAATGTGAACACTTTGATTGGTCATCACCAAGCAAATACAAATGTTTCCAGTGTTGCTTTCATTCAAAGTGAATTTAAATACTAAAGAATATATATCATTTTATTTAAAAAGAATTCAAGTAGATTGAACTTGGATATTACATTTTCTAAATTGTAAGAAACTACAAATTTCTGCTTGAATCTCCAATTGTTTGTAGAAATAATATCTCCTAGTTAGAATCGTAGAGATAATTCCAAATTTCATTCATCATGGACAAACATACTAAATACGATTGATTCTTACTACTCTCATATTTATCTTAGCAAAAAAATTTCAATGTATTTGGGCCTAGGACTCTAAAAATTATTAGAATCAACAAACTTTGATCTAGCAAAAAAAAACTTCTTGAAAAGACTACTTTAATTATTTATTGTTTGCAAAAGTACATAGAGAAAATGGTTCAACACAAACTAATATTACTCCTTGTAAAAGCAAGTGGAAAATATATGTTCCAATGAGCTACAAGATCGAAGATAAATAATCTATATCTTATCTAATGGAGAGAAACAACAACAAAACAAGAAGAAGCAAGTCATATTCTAATAACTCATTCTTTATGATATGGGCGAAAATTTGAACTACTTCTCAAGTCTCCTTGCCTCCAAAATGATTGTTGAACCTTTTTGTTGTTACATTTATTTTCATTGACTTCTCTTATGTTCCTATTTTTTCTTCTTCTTTTAGGTTTTCAAGAAAAGAGTGGCCGAGTTTAGATTCTAGAGTCTCAAGATAGCTTTATTTTCAATTCAATGCCATTTAACAAAATAATAGAAACTTTTGGATTTAGCATGGAATCTCTTCTCGAAAGCTTATACTAGCTCTTTCACAAATCTAGATAACAATCATAAGATAGTTGAGAGACAAACTCCTCTTCTTGGGAACAATTATCTTGATTATTTTGGATAGCACCTACATACTTACCTCTAATTGCTACAACTTGTGAAAAGATTCTAATAGCAAAGTTGTTGATTTTAGTTGGCTTTACTTCTAAAACTTTAGACTAACAAGCTAAGTTCCACCTCTTTGACTAAGATATTGAGATTGTCTTTTATTGTTCTATCTCATCTTCTTCAATAAAATGATGTATCTATTCTAGTAACATAATCTTCTATCTTGAAAACATTTTATACATATTTCTTTCTCTTCTTTCCAAGGTTCGAAAATTAGAGTACTGATCTCGATGAAGTTGAAGATCCATTTTTTTTTTTCAATTGGAGTCAACTAACATATTTTTTTTTGAATTAGTATCTAATGTCGAGAAAAATTCTCGTAGATCAGCTTTTCTTCGTTAGCGATAAGTTGAGGATGATGGTTGTTCCATTAACCCAAGTCATTTTTTCTAAATAGCTATAGTTAAACTTTGTAAATTATTCGTCCCAAAATTTTAAGCTAAAACATTTACATCATTTAAATGTAAATCATTAATTCTTGGTAGATTTTTTGACAAACATCTTTTGCACTTTGGATTTATCTACAACATTTCCAAATCGTACCTTCCTAGTATAACATCTTCTAAGATGGTGTGCAACCAATGTACCTGTAATACTTTTGACTGATTATTGTTTTGAATGAATCCAAAACGGATGCCCTTTACTAATTTTCAAAGCCAATAGTGCAACAAGGTTTCCAGTTTGAATTTCATTATGATATTGAACCACTTTATTTTGGTAGCTTTTATCATTGTCTATTTTTTGTGAGCCCATATAAATATCTCACTCTTCACCATGCACAAGGTTAAAAAAACCATTATTTTGTGAAAGTTTTGGAGGTTCGTTGGCAATTGCCATTGGAACTTTTTATTTGATCGACCAATGAAATTCTTCAATTGATGACACATCTCCAAGTAAACTGATTCTTTATTCTTCGATAAAGTCTATCCAATAGTGCTGATCAAATTCGTTAAAAATTGGAAAGCTGCTTGAATGCTTGATTCTAAAAGTTTAATAATGCAACTAGATGAATCTCGCGATATTCTTTTTGAGTCTGTTGTTTTTTCTCTCAGGTGGAGAGAGAGAGAATCCAACAATCAATACTCAGGTAGAGAGAGAAAGCCAATATGACTCAAAATGTAGAAAATCTCATTAACTCCAAAAACTTACATAGAATTGATCTAAGGCACATATAAGTAGTAACTAGAGGTCAAGAGGAGTAAAACAAGATTGAACCCCTTTTTTCCCTCCTCTAAATGTGATTGGCTTAGTGACATATTGGCCCTCAAACTTGATTGCACCAATTTCATGGATCTCTAGCTTTTGATTTGTCACTAGCTCTCATGCCAACACATAGGGAAGTGTCACACATCCAACCTCATCATGAAAAATGTAGCAAGCCTATCGAGCCACATCACACTCTATTTTTGGCCTAATCATGACTTTACATGTGTACTTGCTCAAATTTGCTCTAATGCCAAAAATGGCCTAAGCAACTACTAACACATGGATTAATGTCTACTAAATTTCAAGTACCCCTAACTCAACATAGATTTAACATGTTTATGTCTAATTTCATACGTGGGAACATGCTCCACACATGTGGGATTTCCTTATGTACAAGAATATGTAAAGTACTCAAGCTAGATTTTGCCATTTTTTCACACTCCTCAAAAACTAGCTTGATGAGATACTAGATCAAATAGAAAACTTGTGAAACTTGTTGAGTGGATCCTTTGTTATGAATGTGAATTTCACACATGTGGAGTGTCCACCACATGTGACACGTGTGGGAAGTGTTCCAAAATAAAACTAAGTAAAATTAAGATCCTCTCCTTTGGTAAAGAGAGAATCCTACCAATAGCTCTCGGGTAGAGAGAGAATGCTAGAAGAACACTTAGACTCAAAATCCACAAGATCTCCAAATTACTTAGATCAAAATGAGAAGTACAATGATACTATTGATCGGACCACACATTTACCACCTCTTAGTCCTATTGGACCATTGATCCATCCACCTCTTGATTCTATTGGACCATTCTCAAGCATATCTAAATTCTATTGGACCATTGATGGTTCCACCTCTAAATCCTATTGGACCTCTTGAACTTCATCAAACAAAATCATTACACTTGTCTATTATCCATTTAGCTCGAGTTTTATCTCCTACACTACTTTGGCTCAATAGTGGCATTACATGTGGAATTGGACAATTTGCCATCTATGCCAAATTTGACCCTATCAACATCCTACACCAAGATTCTTGACATAAAAAAGTGTAAGACCCCTACAACTAACATAGATAACCTTTTTGTATTTCTCACACTCCTCCTAAAAATTTATCTATTGAAGATTAAGCATTGATCTTGATATAACTCCAAGATTAGTTCTATGCTTGATGAAGGCACTTTTGCTCAAAGGCTTGGTGAGTAGATCGGCAATACAAGAGGATGTGTTGACATGCTCCAAATAGATTTATCCTCCAATAAGCTTTTCTCTCACAAAGTGGTGTGCCACTTCTATGTGCTTGCTCCTTGCATGAAATATGGGATTATTGGAAAGAACTTGGGCCGAGATATTGTCACACTTGATCATTGGTAGATCATCCTCATTGATGCACTTTAGCTCCAATAACAATCTCTTGATCCAAAGCACTTCTTTGGTAGTTGTGGTGAGTGCTTTGTACTCGGCTTCACATGAAGAAAGAGATATAGTATCTCGCTTTTTGGAAAGCCAAGATATTAGATTGCCTCCAAGAAATATAGTGTATGCACTAATAGACTTTCAATCCATCTTATCACTTGCAAAGTCCGAATCCGAGTAGCCAACAATGGATAAATCTTCACTTTTATAAAGTAGACCATAATCACAAGATAAATATATGTATCTAAGAGTCCTCTTGGCCATCTTCCAATGATGGATCTTAGGATCTTGCATAAATTGACTCAATTTGTGCACACAAAAACTCAAATCAGGCCTAGTAATGGTAAGCCAAATTAAGGAGCCTATAAGACTCCTAAAGGTGTGATGTCCTCGAAGGATCTTTCATCACCTTTATTAGGATCTTTCACAATTTGCTCCATTGGAGTGTCTATGTTCTTAGAATTTTCCATTTGGAATTTTTTTCAACATAGAATGAGCATATCTAGATTGACATATAAAAACATAATCTTCATGAAAGTCAATCTCTAGGCCTAGAATGTAATGGATCTCTCCTAGATCTTGCACTTTAAACTCACTTCCAAGTGCTAGCTTAGTTTCTTTAACTAGCTTGATACAACTTCCACAAAAAATAATGTCATCAACATAGATTAGAAGAATGACAATATTACTATCAACAAGCTTTAAATACATGGAAGCATCATAGTCACTAAGAAAAAAATTTAGTGAGATAAGAAAGGTGTTGAGTCTTCAATACCATGATCTTGGTGCTTGCTTTAGTCCATAAAGGCTTTTGAAGAGCAACGATGTTTCCATGTATTTTTGGACGCCCATCGATGTACATACAATGTGCTTTTGGACGCCCATCGATGTACATACGATGTGCTTTTGAAACATTTTTCCTTGCATGCGCCTCTCTTCCAAAGAACAAGCATTGGAATTTAAACCATATATTTGCATTATCCATTGGTGGCGTCATAGAGCATGCCAATCACCCCAATTGTATTGAGGTCCTGCATATGGCATTAATGTGACAACACTACTCAAAGGGACATCAATGCTAGTCAAAGAAAATAAACCTAATCCGACATTAGAAAACCGCTCACTAGGCTTAATTATGTACATATGACCCCAATATGAAAACGATGTCCCACATAATGGTAGTGGTAACGTATCAGGCCAACATGAATATTTCTTTCTATCAAACAACTTGACTAATGTATGTAGATGAGGAGGAAGGGGAGATTCGGTCAACGAATTTAAAACATTTTTGGACAAGTCGATAGTACGTAAAAAACTTTGTTCTTTTTTCAAATTTTGTCAAAATGCATCCAAGTCTTGTTTTTTTTTTAATGGCATAGCTAAGATAGAAGAATCTGTACAATTTACGTTGGGTGTGATAAGATGCACAATATTTGTATGTGGTGACATCATGAGATGGATAGAGCTTGGGATAGGATTTTCACAAGGTGTTATGGATTGAATACAATCTAGGTGTGATGACACTATGAGATGATCAGAATCCATGGAAAGGCTCATAGCTTTTACAAAATGTAGTTAGCTTTCTGAGCACGCGGTTTTGCCCGCAATTGTCTTGTGCTCACAACATCGTCTGACTTGTATTTTCATACATCAATCTGAATCAACTACTATCTTGTTATTGCGTTCAGATTTTGTTAGTGTTGCATGCTTCACTATTTCCTTTTCTATCTAACTCTCTTATTGTTGTGTCTGACTGTCTGCTCTTTCCACTTCCGCGCGCAAATAGATTCTTTGTGTTCACCTGCGTAATCGATTATGATCAACATAGTGCATGCACCGAGGGAATCCTTCACCACATTTTCCCAACATCAGTAGCCTTTTGATCCAAAGTAGCTCCTTTGTTGTTGTTGTGAGAGCTTTATACTCGGCCTCGGTAGAAGAGAGTGAGACGGTTTCTTGTTTCTTTGACAACCAAGAAACAACCCCTCCACCAATAAATGTTGCATAGGCACTTGTGGACTTTCTATCCCTCTTATCACCTGCAAAATCCGAGTCTCTAAAGGCATGCAAATCAATTACATCCTCTCTATAGAGAATTCCATGATCTAGGGTGCCCAAGAGGTATCTCAAGACCCTTTTTGCACTTTTCCAATGTATGACCAATTGATCTTGCATGTATTGACTTAGCCTACACACACTAAAGCATAAATAAGGTCTAGTAATGGTAATCCACATCAATGAGCCTATAAGCTGTTTATAAAGAGTGATGTCCATGAAAGATCCTTCATCACCTTAATTGAGGACTTTTACATCTTGCTCCATTGGGTTTCTACATGCTTGCAATCTTGCATTTTAAATCTATTGAGCAAACTTTGAGCATACTTATATTGACTATTGAAGATGAAATCTGAACCTCTAAGTACTTTCTATGCCCAATATGAAGTGAAGTTGACCAAGATCTGCCATCTTAAACTCTAAGATAGGTTGTTCTTGGTTTTCTCTATGTCATCAATGTTATCACCACTAAGTATGATGTCATCTACATAAATCAACAAAAGTACAATGCCATTACATAAAACTTGATGTATAAGCTTGGATCACACACACTTTGAGTGATTCCAATAGAAACTAGAAAGTCATTAAGTCTTGAATTCCAAGACCTGAATGCTTCCTTCAAGCCATACAAGCTCCTTTGAAGATGACATACTTTACCTTCCATCCGAATCTTGATGAAGCCTTGGGGCTGCTCCATGAAGATGTTCTCCTCCAAATAATCACTAAGGAATGCCTTAAAAACATCCTTTTGGAAAAATCCAGCCAAAAAGCCTCCTTAAGAAGCTCATTTGCTACATTCATTTTTATACATGGAGGGCAATCTTGCACCTCTTCTTGTATCTTGTAACTTCTTGAGGGTGAATGGGCTCATCCTCATCACCACTCACAATGTCCTAATGATATTGCAAGACAAGAATAGACTCCATTCTTAGCTTCCAAATAGAGTAATTAGAAGCATTCAATCTATCATTTGGATCCAAGAGATATGCATTTATGGAAGCCATCTCTCTTTAATCAAGAGCTTGATCACAAAAATGGACGCAAAATAGAAATGATTGAGAAATGAAATTCAAGAAAAATTTATGTAGATAAAAGATCAATTTATAATGTTTGAAAAATAATAAGTGAATGTCTACACTTTCATCATAACAAAAGGTCTAATAACTTACACTTCTTGAATCAAAGTTCAAGAGTGCCATGATATATGCTTTGATATCATGTTGGAAAATGTAAGTGGAAGGAAATGAAGGATCGTAAGAAGATCCATTTCGTCAATGCAATGTATTGTGCCTATCAAATTCAGCTCAAAATTATTTTGAGCTCTACTTGATCTAGACTTTGAAATTGTAAGGATCTATGCAATTTGATTTCACATACATACACAAAATAATTTGTGTGCGGAAGCATAAATCAATAGAAGCAATCAACAGAATAAAAAATTCAATCATTCAAAAACATTCAACATTCACATTAAGACATTTACGATCAATCTATTAATTATCAATCAACAAAAATCAAATTCAACATAAATGTTCAATGACACGAATCAATTTCTCTTGGAACTTAGCTTAAATTGGAACATAGGAGAGTGTACAAAGTAGATAGATGATTACTCCAAAAGGATGTGGTTCTACTTGAAAAATAAATTGGATGCATTTTGCTCGATTCAAGGAATTCAAGACTTTGGTGGAGAACCAAATGGATGCATGAATCAAAGTGCTAAGGTCAAATAGAGGGGGCAAATACAAATAAGAGAAATTTGAATCCTTTTGCAAGGAGCATGGAATAAAGAGGCAGTTTACTCAAGCTCATACACCACATAGCAATGGAATAGTGGAAAGATAAAAATCATATTATTGTGGAAAGTGCATGATCAATGATGACGCAAATGGGTCTAGCAAATTTTTATTGGTCGAAGGTTTGTAACAATGCAACCTTCCTACAAAATAGGAGTCCCACTATCATAGGTATGAAGCCAAAGATTGAAAAGTTTTACATTTTTGGGTGCAAGTCTTATGTGCACGTGCCAAAAGAGGAGCAAAACAAGATTGATGTGAAGTCCATTAAGTGTGTTTTTGTTGGATGTGATGAAAAGACAAAGGCACATAGGTGTTTTGATCCTATAGTGCAAAAAAATCACATAAGCAAGACCATCTTGAAAGAGGATGAAGATCTCTTACCACATAAAGTCGATCATGAAGACCATGATCATATGGATGATCATGATCGAACTCCACCTACTACCAAAGGAAAGATACTTGTCAATTCGAGCCAAGAAGGTGAAACCAATTGCAAGCAAAAGGATGTACCAATACATTCTTTGGGACACTTTTTCGCCAAGAAGTGTGTCACTTGAACCAAAATTACCAAAATGGTATGAGACCCCTATGAAGGTTTTGAGGATGAATCACCCAAGATCAAGCTTTCAAGGTGAAGTGAGGAGATGAACAAGATAGAGGAAAGCTCCTGGTCACTACTATGTAAATATGCCATAGTGATGACAATTTGAAGTGCCAAAAGGCGACAACCTTTGAAGAGGTAAAGGATCTTGAGGAGTGGCAAGGGGCCATGGAGGACAAGACGGATTCAATCCAAAGGCATGGTATGTGGGTTTTGGTTGATCTTCCACTTGGTAAAAAACCCATTGCCAATAAATGGGTGTATAGAACTAAGTTTCATGCAGGTGGCTCAATTGCAAAATACAAGAAGACACACTTGGTAGTAAAGGGATATGAGTAGAACAAAAACACTGACTATGAGGAGACATTGCTCTTGTTGCAAAGTGGACTATGTTACGCCTTATTGTTGCATTGGCATCTTAAGGAAGATCCACCAAATGGATGTGATGTCTGTGTTTTTGAATGGTGGCCTAGAAGAGGAGGTATACATGGTCCACCATGGATGTGATCCACCAAATGGATGTGATGTATGTGTTTTTGAATGGTGACCTACAAGAGGAGGTATACATGGTCCACCACAAGGCTTTGTTGTTGAAGGGCATGAGGATAAAGTGTGCAAGCTGCGAAAGGCAGATCTCATCCATACCATAAAGGCTAATCTAAGTAAGCAATTTGAGATGACAAATCTTGATCTGTTGGATTTATCTCCTCTCTCTCTCTCTCTCTCTCTCTCTCTCTCTCTCTCTCTCTCTCTCTCTCTCTCTCTCTCTCTCTCTCTCTCTCTCTCAATCCACAGATTTAATCTAGTTTCATTCATGTAGTCGAAGCCCTTAAGCGCAAAGCTATGTAATGAAGGCATTACAATATTCGCTCATGAAGTCATAAGCCTTGCAATATTCGGTCATGAAGTCATAAGCCCATAAGGAACCTGTAAGGATTGTTTTATGTGGTGTTACGATCACTATCCATTACGATATTCATTTCAAAGGTCCAAAACGAACTCTCTTATGAGGTATTATGATCATTGTCCATTATGATCTTCATTCACTCGTAAGTGATTCGTAAGGAAAGCTATTACGAGGTGTTACGACCTTGTCCATAACATGCTCGTAACCGTAACAAACATGTAAGGAGAGCTTTTTACGAGGCATTACGAACATATTATAACCTATGAGCAATCACTGATGCATCTTTAACAAAGATTCTATGGACAATTTGGTAAACTTTGACATACAACTACAACATGGCTTGTGACCGACATTAGAAGCTGATCCATTCTTTTAATTATGTCTTGGACTTATCCAATTAAGGTAGTAAATTAGGCCGTAGGTCACAATTGGCACTTAGTCACAATGCGTTGTCACTTATCTATTTAGCCAAATTAATTATCTAGTAACAAACGATAACATGATCTAGTTAGCCTTCAATAGTTTGTTCGAAAGTTTGAACTGTCAAAGCCATCTGTTGTTCGATTTCCCATGTATTTCTACAGATTGTGTAAAAGCATGAATAAAACTATAGATCTGGATAAATGAATGGATGTAGATTAACTGTAGGATTATAGGAACACTCTCCTTTAATCTGAATCCATGAATGCCTTGACCTTCAAACTTAGTTCTACACAAAATCTCTTGTGTGCATCCAAGCTTAGCACCTTGGTAAAAATATTGGCTAACATGTCTTGCATTCGACAATACTGCAAGTTTACCTCTTTGTCGAGAACTTTGTTTTCGACATAGTAATATTTTATTTCAAAGTATTTACTCTTGGAATGAAACCAAAGGTTGGCAGATAAAGTAATACCACTTTAATTATCACAGAATAGAATTGTCGGGGCATACTATTTCAAACAAACGTCCACAATTTTTTTTTCTCAACCACACTACTTCCTTCATAGCTTGAGAGGCTACGATTTACTTTGATTCGGTAGATGATAGAGCTATTGAAGTTTGCTTGCATTGTTCCATGATATTGGACGCTATTGAGGAAGAATGTAAATCTAGATGTGGATCTACGAGTGTCTACATCTCCTGCACAACTTGCATCCCAATAACCATTGAGAATATTGAGCTTGACATTGTCGACTACTCCAAAATAAATGCATAGGTTCATAATAGCTCGAATGTATCTCATAACTCTAATAAGAGCTTCCAATGTATAATGCCAGGATTTGCCATAAATTGACTTAAAGAACTGACAACAAAAGCTATGTCTGATTTGGTACAGATCATTGCATACATAAGAGAACTTATTATCGAATGATAAGGGTACTCACTCATCTGCTCCTTGTTGGCTTTTGTCCGAGGACACTTGTCCTTTGACAATTTGAGTCCTAGGTCCATTGGTGATGATAGGATACCACTTATGGGCATGCCTTGGTCATGTATTTGATGCTTTATCATTTGTATTTGTTTGCATGAGTGTATGTGAGCTTGCATGTTACCTTGTCACAGGAGTCTAGATCTAAGTCGTTGTATGTGGTTGTGCATTTGCTATGTCCGAAACAAAGTAGTCATTTGATATGCCCATTCACTTGTCAATATGTCTACTAGCTGTCTAGCTGGTGAGGGTACAAAAGAGAGGATCTACCATATATACATATATGTTTTTGTACAAGACTATACTTAGATTATTCTCATATGCACATAATTAATCTTGTATAGATCTACTTTGAGTTCTTTATAACTAGGTTTATCTAGTATACTTAAACCAATTGGTGAAGATAAATATATAAACAAATATAGTTCTAAACATATTTTTGCAGGTCAAATGAGATTGTTTGTAAAAAGTAAGTGATTAACTTAGAAATGATTTAGAAGGAGATCTAAATGTGATGTTATATTATTATGAAATGTCTATGAGAATTTGGAGACAATTTTGGACTATAGGTATTTAACTGTTTGGCTTTTGGATTTTAATCTCCAAATTATAATGTCAAGAAGGTGATTTGGAGAGAACTAAATCGAAAGATTTAGGCACTTAGTGTACTTTGGAAACTAAGATAGTACTTCAAAGTAGAGATAAACAGTCAAAAAATCATTTTATCTCTAAGTACTTATGCATTAGGGCCCTTTTTGGACTAAAAAAGGGCCTCTTCCTTGCCTAAACAAGTCTTCTAATCATAATTAATTTAGTGCTGATCAATCCTACGTGGCACCTTCACCTTGGGTTACCATAGAAGGTGAGCAAGAGTTAAGGCCTAAATGTAGGTCTCATTTTCATAGACTATTGTAGGTTATTTGCATAGACTATAATAGGCAACTAATAGGTAAGTTACAATTACAACTAGAGTAGGGTTAGTATAGGACGACCTTTCATTGTCCTAACTACAATAGGACCCTAGGCATGGAAACTAGTATATGCCTAATAAAGCTTATATCATGGTTAGTTCACATTGAACTTTGACACCATTTGATTAAGGTACATTCTAAAGTTCTACATACTAGATTCTTTTAGGAAATTCGACATCTTCAAGATGACAACTAAGTATCACTTACATGTGAAGTTAGAGAAGGATTATGCGACCACCAAAGCTACATGGGGTGTTAACCTAAATCCCTATGAGATGCCTTGTTGGAGATTAGAAGGCAAAAAACATATTGACCTATGGGTAAGAGGTGATTTATACCCCCACAATCCACTGGTAGATGCTCCTCCTAAGTATTCTGATGTACATAGTTTGCTAAGGTTCGTTGGGGATGGTGGGAATGGACTGCTTGGCTATTGTCAAGCAATGGATTCTCGAAGAATCCAAGCTAAGACATTGGCAAATACGACAAACATTCATATCTTGAGTATGAATGACAATTTAAAGTCATTGCATGGAATAAATATGAAATTGGAGTAGGGGATAAATGGTTTGAAAATAGAGCTTGCCGGTTTTGTCACAAAAATTGAAGAATTGCAATCTTCAATCAGTATATTTCAGAGGACAATATATGGCTTACAACGAAAGTGTAGAGTCTCAATGGATCAACAAACACAAAATGAAAACACTAAGAGACACAAACTAGAAGCTTTGGCACCAAGTGGTGGTGCCAATAAAAGACGTATGAGGGACACAAAAGAGTTCTTGCAAAAGATGGTTGGAAAAGATTTTAGTGCTGGAAAATATATGAAAAATAGTTCGTCTCACGAAGTTCTGAAGTGGCTATTTGAAAAATGTAGTATATCTAAGATAATACATGCACAAAATGAAGGCAAATTGCTCAATGTTCAAGGAGAAAGCTTTGCTGTAGAATGACACCTAGCTACTAGTTTGAAGACCTTGAAATGCATGTACGGTTGTGGTTTCGGTGCAAATGCAAAGAATTTATGTATATATTGTATGTTTGAATCTGGGCGAAACAAAAGTATTTTGAATTGCAACCAACGTCTTGCACCAAATAGGCACAATCTAGACAAAGCTTGGAGTCCTGTGTTGAACATTCCTCTCGAAAGAGTCCATTTTTGCACAATGCATGGTGAATTACGAATACTGGACAAATTAATATTTTTGCATTGGGGTTACGCATGGAACATGCAGCCCAAATCAAGAGTACATGTTAGCATTAGAAATCTAGAGATAATTTTATCCGAAGACATTGAGATGAGTGGAAAAACGCAAGATGTTCTAGCAAAAGTTTCAATGGGTGGTGCAAAAGCAAAACACTTATTGTCAAATCATACTGCACGTGAAAGCAGTGTCGAATGGGAATACTAGAAGAAAATATGTCAATGCACAACAAATATTGGCTCGGATCCTTGCATGGCATGTACACGTGCTAAGGTTTGGCAAGCATTTGATGCCTTGTCACAAACTATCAACAAGAAGATTGTGAGAGACGAAGATTTGGATAGATACGCAAGAGAAGTCATTTATTCAATTGATGATCAATGCATGGGGAGAAACACACATAACTCACTATATGGTATGTGTTTATAAAGGTTTAAACTAATACAAATTTTATGTGAACAACACATCTTCTATGCTCATGGACCTTGGTTTATGAAAACCTATGGATCATTAGCTATCTGGAATACGCAAGGCATGGAAAAGAGTCATGACAGGGCAAAGCCTGCATATGGCGGAGGAAAGGGTCCTAGTAATGCATTGGTTGAGATATTCCAATGGTTTTATAGAGGAGTTTTGGGCCGAGGACACTTTCAAAACACAAGAACTGAAGAGCTGAGTTCAATGACCTCCAATTCAAATTCAGTTAGAAAGACGACATGGCAATTCTCTAATGCTAAAACAAGGCATCAAGAATGGAGGATGTCTAGAGTCCGAGTTGGAAAGAGATGGATGCCGAGGCCACCAACATCCAATGTTTTGGAAAACAACGCTAGGGAAGCAACAGAAACTGATGAGATGGAATAGAAGCAATTTATGTTGGATTGTAATTCGAATATTCCTTTGCGATAAATATTATTGACTAATTGGATTGTTGTTATAAATAGAAATTGCTTTATTTTGTTTCATAATAATATCTATTTTTGAAAACACGTCTCTCTATATAAGAGTGTGGGTTCTCATTTTTTTGTCACTTCCTGCTTTGTTGAAATTTCTTTCCTTGTAATTTAGCTTGTCTCGTGCAATTAGACTACTAGTTTGCTGGTAAATTAGTAGTTGCATCACAATGTCATCCTCCTAAAATAGAGTTGGCCAATCTGCTAGCCCCCACACAGTTTTTAGATCAGTTAGATCGTATTTATTGCATTTTCACAGGTAGAATAGACACGCTTGCCACTCTACGGGCTAATATGGATGCATTCACGATGTGAGTGAGTATATAGATGAGACTTTGAAGCCTTATGCCATACAAATTCCTAGCTCAACTATCATGTGGATTCCATATAGCTTGCTTGGTTATATATGGAAAGGAGAAAGACCCTTTATCGCTCGTCTCAACATATTTATTAGTCACTTGGGTAACGATCATTACTTGGAGTTGACCAAGGATCAGCTGACAACTTTTGATCTTGAAAGTGTAAGAAGGAAGTTTCTATTCGGTGAGATGATTGCTATTTTTTTGCTTAATGAGTTTCCAGCGACTGTGGCCCAAAACAAAGACAATCCTAGTGTGTAGGTGAATGAGATGGACGACCCGGGTGAAGAGGAAGATTTATCCGCGGAGCAAGAAGTAGTCTTGGCTGTGCAAGAGGCAACAGGTGCATCCACACCAGCGGAGCCAGAAGATGATGTCATGCTTTGAATCCATGGCCTTGCTCCAATCATCATTGATGGGCAAGAGTATGTGTTCATGCATGACTTGCAACATATTCTTGGCTTGCGAGAAGATGAGATGTTGGCAGCGTTGGTAAATTTGCAGAATGGCAATTCCACTTTCGACCACACCCAACCTGACGACACGTATGAGCAGCTGATCGGCCACAACATACTATAAGAAACCACTATTCACATAGTACTGAAAATTTTAAATCACTGCATTCACATAGATAGTACTAAAATTTTCAAATCACTGCATTCACATATAGTACTGAAATCAAATATTAAACTCAATCACAACAATTTGCATTCACATAACCTGAAATTTTTCAATATATTTAACACAGTCTTCAGTATATTATAAATAGAATCTCAGTACATGATATTTTTAATTGCGCTCTCTCCTTAGCCTTCTAGCTAGGTGGAGATCCTTCGGGAGTATTGTGACTCTCTTTCCGTGTACTGCACACAAAAATGAGTCCTCAAAAAGTTGTGTTAGGTACATTTTCGCAGACTTTTGTGTCGCGGACACAACATCTACCGTAACTCTGTTCCCCAAGGAAAATTCATCGATTATTTCTTTTACAAGCCACACAAATGGGGCCCTAGGTATCAGAAATTTCACAGACTTCTGATACCTCCTCATATCTTGGAGCCACTTTGCGATCATGCGCTTCCTACGCAGTCGAGGTGGTGGTGGTTGCATCCTGCGGAGCTCCTTTCCAGCCCAAGGTGCTGCACGAGGGGCTGGCCTACTCTTGCCATGCTCTACGATCCTACTTGGGCCAGCTGTGGCAGAAGTTGCAGGTGGAGGAGGTGGAGGCGGAGGTGGAGGTGGTGGTGGTGGAGATGGTGATGGAGGAGGAGGTGGTGGAGGTGGAGGTGGAGGTGGAGGTGGTGGAGGCGGTGTGGGCAGTGGTGATGGGTGTTGAGCAGCAAGATTCTGTCACTTTGGTGCAAAGCCTAGGATTCTTTCTCTTTCACTTGTGTGCTCCTCTCCCAGACCATCTGTGTGTCGCCTTCTGTTTCATCCTTGTTGTGTGCGACATCGGGGTGCCCTCATCAGAACCACCCACCAGCAACAACATCATCAGACCCATCATCAGGCCGTGACTTGGGGGTGACACGGTGGGTGTGGTGTCACCCGATATACTCAAATCCGCCGTGTCCATGCCCATTGCTGCTGGAAATGGGTCGAAGAAAGCATCGTACAGAACCGGCAACTCACCCAATGTCGCAAGCTCCTGATCCAGAAACTGCATTGTTTCTTCCTGTTCGGTTGTCGTCAGGGAAGGGCTTTGTTGTGCTTGCTGCTGATGCGGCTGCTCTTCTTGCTGCTGCTGCTGCTCCTGTACAGCTGCTGTGTGGGCCATTTCCTCCTCAGCTTCATGTTGAGTGGCCGGATCATCCTGAGTCGCTATTGGGCTGCGACTTCTATTTCTACTTCTGCTCCCCCGCCTCTCTCTCATCGAGGGTGGCTAGTGCATCCCGATGGAGCAATGCAGTCACTTTGGGATCTCTAGTCGTTTGTTTCGTCCGTGCCATTTCCTCCGACATTGGTTAGCCTTTGAACACGTATAAGAGAACACGAAAGTTGAAAAACATACCTTCTCAGAAAACTAACACTCTGACACTCGAGGGATGAAGTGGAGAAATGAGGACCCAAGCACCCTTATATAGTGAAGGGCTCTATTTTTAGTAAGTGCTCCTATAGAGGTTTTGGCCTCTTTTTCAAATATAGTATGTTCTTGTCTTGGCGCATGAGTAAAGATCCTAATTGCCGGTTAGCGGACACCTTCAAAGAAACCTAATTGGAAACCAGTAATATTAATAAAATGCATATCACTAAAGGATTAGAACCCTAACAAGTAGTCTCAACCTTGGACATCCACAAATGTACTAACAGGCATATAAAATGTGACAACGCAAGAGTAAAGTCAAAACACAACCAAATATATTAGAATAGAGTCAAAACACAACCAACTAATTGTGTTTTCTATTTTTCATTACATAAAATATTTTATTCCCATTGGACTCCTAATGTCCCTGTATGTAAAAATGAAACACATTTCTGATCTTTTTCGGCTCATCTCCGTATCTGCAAAATTAGACACAAAAGTAATAATCCTTCTATGTGTATTCAACATTACTATTTAAAATTCAAAAATCTGATGGAAATTAGGGGCTTACATTTTGTCCATTATGAGTGAAGACAAAATCTGCTGGCACATCAGCAAAAGTCAATCCAAGCATATGTTGAAGATCTTCTAGGCTGCACTCCTTATTGATATAAATTTCTCGTATTTCATCATGGGGCAAATGTATGGATATCTCCACTTCTTGCTGATTCGTCTTCGCGTCCAGAGGGTCCCATCGGCCATGACCAAACTTATATCGCCTATAGATGAAACTTAAGGAGCATGTTTGACGTGAAATATGATATCTTATGGTCATTGTTTCACAAGAGAGCTTACACTTTATTAAATCTCCTTTATGCTCCATTTCCTTTGAATCCCATGCGACAAATATGTTATCCAACAGTGATGATTCTATTGCTTTCCAGGCCCACATCGTGTTTGTTTTCCTAAAGGGGACTGCCTTAAATATGGCAACAAATATGGTGATCGGCAGAGAGATGCTAGTGTAGACTCGTTTGGATCCGAATGTTGGCTTCATATTACCAGTAATCTCTTTAAGAAGTTGTCTCTTCATTAATTCAATAGTTAGTTGGTCAACATATGGCCACTCGCGAGAATCGGTCGTAGGCTCAGAGATTGGTACTAATTTGCCCTGGCCAAAGTTTTTTTTTTGGAACTTCGTACATGTGATCGTAAACGAAAATGCCCATTTTGATCAGGGCAGAGGATGCAACCCACCATATATTAGTTCTCCATATTTGGCGTGTATGACGGAGAGTTTTCCAGTGAAGGACTTCACGTTTTGCCAGTCGAAGCTATTTGAAGGAAAGACATCTGCACCAGACATTAATGCAACATTACTATCCATTACAATGACATAATAATAATTCAAACATAATAGTTAACACAAGAATAAAAGAGGTGAGACCTACAATGTGATTGTATGGTGCTATCAGCAACAACCACATCCAATAAAATATTTTGACACATCATATACTTGCGTCAATTGCCTATTCTTAGTCCATCCTAGACTATTGCTATTGTGGTAATTCGCATGTTCTCTCACTAACATTAATGCATTTTTTTAATTCAGGCACTGTCCATAGCCGTTGGATGTTTTTCTTGGAACTATTCATGAAAACATTGAAAGGCTTCGCAAAAAAAAGAGAAAGGCCTGAGGGTATCATGATGGAAGGATGGCTAGTGCAAGAGTACATAATTTACATCATAGAGTTCCTTGCTCATAGCGATTCTTCTATTCCTCGTCTTTGGGATAAGAAGGATGATGAGCATGTTGTTAAGGAGGTTCAAGGAAAATGAGCGATCATGAGAATGAGTGATTCCTTCAGGGAGAAGGTAATAAGTTTTGTATTCTTAATAGCAAGGAAATGCAAAAGTGGATTTTGCTATACGAAGAGGCCAAGGCTCGTAGACAAACCGCTCGAGCCACTTTCAGGAGAGGGCATAGAAGACAACCATATCCACCTGACCTCGCCCTTCTACCCAAGGAAATGACACTTGATTGGTTGTGTGGGGCCCTTAGAGAAGCCTCGACAAACAACCAGGAAGTAACAAAGAGAGAGCGGGAATATGCAAGGGGGTGTGATTTACATGTAAGCTATGATGATCAGCATTCACATGCTAACAAAAATAATTTTACGTGCAATTTTGTACATGTCTGTTGTATCCCTAACACATTTAGTTCCATTTCATTCTATACAAAAAATACAATCTACTGTGATGCATGGACAACACTTTTGTATGGAGAGCATTGACAAAAATAGCCTAAAACATACAATTGTGGAGTCATGGCAAATTTTATGCAAGAGAATCGAGCAAGCACAACCGGACACCAATTTACTCTCTTCTCAACTTGATTATTGTGAGACAATCAATGAAATCCTCGAAGTTGGACTTAGGCAATTTAGCTTTTTCATATTTGATGTCAAATGGTTCAAAGTTATTTGCAATGCTCCCAATGCAATTGTATGTCTTCAAGATATCTATGCTCTTTTGTTGTCAATCAATCTATTTTCAATGTACTGCAAAAAGTGTATATTGTGTATAGTAATACCCAATCAATTGTAACATAGCTATGGATACTAACTACGAGTCAAAGTTTATGGTAACATCGATCAATTACAGGTGGTCTTTTATCCCGATCGTTGATCCCAGATGGTGGTACGTGATTCAAGTCGTTTCTCGAGATGTTGTGGAGGACATGGCACTGCCAGCTGATGCACCTCATGAATAAGATCGCGATGACGGATTCGATGACACATTTTTGGAGGATGATCATGTGCAAGCTTCACAAGCTAATGATGATGTTGAGCGTGATGCATCATCATCGGATGGATCGACGACACATGACACACCTACTTGATCTCACTCGTTGTCACCCTTGCCATTAGCTTTTGAAGATCAGCTCATTAATTATGAAACTATAGGAGATATTTGGGTAGAATTAGAGATAGACTCATTTGGTTTGGTAGATTTGTCGCATGATGATGTGACAAATGATAACGATGAACCACCAAATGAATAAGTGAGATAATATGATGTATCTCAACTCATTGTAATATCAATCATATTGCTCACATATGCAATTACACTCTATTAATTGACTAGTTGCCGTCGAACAAGTAGTCGATGCACGTGAGTACACAATTTGTGATCATCATTTTTTTTCGGATACATAAATGTCTTTATTCACTTGTACATATGGCAACCCATTATGTTGATAGAAAATGGAATTCAATGTGTTGATAGGTAACAAATTCCAAATGTGAGATCCATTTACATTCTGTTTTATACCGTGGTTTATATCGAGGGGCCTTTTTCCATCAGTCTCGGTATTACCCTCGGTTAGCATAGTGTCATGGAATGCCCCTGGCCACCTGGACCCTCTTTATAAATGTCTCAAAAACAAGTCCAAATTTGGTAGGCATATACCAATGCCAGCCTCGGTATACCCCTCAAATTAGCTTCTGTATTCCGATGTATGTTCCCAGGCCCTCTAGTGAATTTATATCCCTCTCTATAAATGTTTCAAAAACAAGTTGAAATTTGGTAGGCTTATACCGAGGCCAAACACCGGACCCGAGGCTCAAGTATTCCGCTCCCCCCGCGACTCATTTTAAAAACTATCTTTTAAAGAAATGCTAAAAAAAAGCCTTGGTAATCGCCCGTCCTCTTGTAGTAGACACACACACACACACACACACACACACACACACACACACACACACACAAATAGATCGTTCGGGAACATGACTAATGCTAGAGAGTGTGGAAAAAGAGCCAAAAAAAGCATTCTAAATTATCCTAGTTAAAATCTTTTTGTTCTTTATATAGCATATTCTTTCTTCCAACAATATATTGTATGTAAAGTTTCATTTTGAACTAGCATCTACTTTCTCCACCATAATATCTTAATTAGCGTTTATTCTTCTTCATGTAGCATCTACATTTTTCCATCATAGTTTGTCTAAAGTTTATGCTTCTTTACCCATCATCTATGTTACTTAAAGTCTATTCTTCTTCATCTAGCATCTAGTTTCTTCCAACAATAAATTTTACTTGAGGTTTATTCTTTTTCATGTAGCATCTAATTCTATATAAAGTTTATTTTTCTTCATCTAGCATCTAGTTTGTGCCAACATAATATCTTTCTTAAGGTTATTCTTCTTCATCTAGCATCTTGTTTCTTCCATCATCTAATTCCATCTTAGCAAACATGTGAGAATAGTCACCTAGCCATGCCACTTACATATTATATGGTCATATGGTCCCATGGCAGTGACATATATGGTAGTGGAAAGATATCACATGGCCACACCGAAATATGATCCTCGAGAAAATTATCAAAGTATAGGAATGGACTCGGCATTATATGATCTCATGATCAAAAATAGATATCATGAAATTTATGACAATTTTTAATAATTGTATAAACCGCTAGATGAGTATTAGTCCTCAAAAAACCAAGAAGCTTTAAAAAATGTAGGTTTTTTCTTAAGATAACTAGAAAAGGTTTCTAGCAGTGGCATCATATCCACTCCTATAAGAAAAGCGTAGTTAATCTCACTCCAGTCTCAGCAGCAGCCAGTACTCGGTTGAAGCTCATCCCTCAAACCCATTCAACCTTCAGGCATGGAGCAAGTCCAAGCTGTAAGCAAAGAGACGATTCTGTCATGATTTTCGTGAAGCCATGCAAGGCAAAATGGACCCAGATCGCCTTGAGGCTGCTGTCAGGTCTATAAAGCAAACACATTTGCAGTATTCTGTCACTGGACACGTGAAGAAGAACTGTAGGTGCTTGCTGGAATTCAATGTCCACATTGATGTTCCCTGCGGCAAAGTGTTTCAAGGCAGTGCGGAGAAGTTTTGCATGGATCCTCGAGAAGAGATGATTGTGGGCAATTTATTCCTGGTCGAAAATGGCCTGGAGCAGCTATACGAGAACACGGTTAGCTTCGAGTTCTATAGCTGCGACTCAAAATATTCCAACCATTCCTACGTTTGCTTCCTCGATTGGAATGACAACGTGCTGGCTTTTATCGAAGCTCGCCCTCTCCCGACTATCCCTGGGAGTGGTAAAGGGCGTGGACAGTGGTACTCATCTTCTTAAATGAAATCGGCATGCATGATCCTGATCAGTATGTCGTTTGTGCAGTAATGACGAAGCAGTTTGTTGTCGTAGTATAATATAGTGAATGCTGTAATGCTTAGTGTGATGCTGTTGGGTCACCTAGGTGTAATCAATTTGTGTCGGCAGACTACTTAATTGTAATCATGTTGCTGTTATGATAGTATAATTATTATGGTTTTGTATTACTGTTTGATTGTGATCGTGCTGTCGAGTGATCTCCATAATTACCTGCCCTTCTTTTGGTTGAGTGTGTAAGAATATTGGACCTTCTGTTCATGGTTGTTGTTTGCTTCTTGCTGGCTTATTGAGAATTTCTTAATCCAGCGCATTTTGAGATCTCTGATGATATCCTGTATGGACAAAGCACACATGCACGCAAGTAGAAGATAGTGCAGCAAATATGAGACGCACGTTGAACTATAATTCTTTCTCTATTTCATTTGAAAAGACGCAATCTAATTATGTACACAGACATATACTGCATACAGATCATCCTCCATAATATACATAGCTGCCGGAATTATCAGCGCACCATTATTACGTACTGGACTTGTAATGAATTACCTGTGGCTTAACATGCATAATCTACTCATCTAACCTTGCTAATTTTTCTCTATCAGTTTAGCTCGTAGTTGCTGTAGTAGACAGTGACCACGTGCACTCATCTTTAACTTATTATATTGAAGCTTTTTGTCTGGTCGCCTAAGTACTAACTTACCAAATTCCTGACAATCCCCTTGGAACAAGAGCCTCATCCTTTATTAATCATTTACTTTTTGTTGTCAACAGAAGATCAGGAGAAAAGGAACTCGTTGCTTTCATATATTTTCTATATAGGAACCAATCATAGTTGAAGCGCTATTCAGAATCGCGATTCCGATTTGTGATTTGGGATTTATCCAGAATCCTGTAGAATCGATTTTTTTTTTTTGAAATTTTTTTTAGGCAATATGGGTATCAGATGAAAGCTCTGATTGAGGGGATTATGATTGTGTAGTTTGCCGACTGTTTCGGGTGTGAAACACCAAAAAGTGTGTTTTCACTCGGGGAGTTGGAAGGCCAAATCATGCGCGCCGAGAAGGGCCCAATATTTATGCCCCCAACTGTATGTACATTGCACTCACATCTCCAATGAACCAATTGCAAAAGTGATCATCATCCATACAGTTGATAGTCCACACTGTAGCATTAACATTTACTGAAAACCAGAACAAATGACAACCGGATAGCTATTGAAAATAAGATCTGTTTGTGCCTCATCTACTGCACTTATGAGAGGCAAAACCCTGGTTTGACCATTGATCCCCTAAAAAAATTTCAGCGATAGGCTATTTTTCCAAAAAAAAAAAACATTTTTTTTTTGCGATTCTGGGTCACGAATCGCGATTCGCGGGTCGCGATTCGCTGCAACTATGGAACCAATATATTTTTTACGTCAATGCATTTGTCTGCTGTAATATGAACACACCAAATTTCTTTCTTCCAACTCAACTTCTTTCTGCCCATTATCAAACTGTTTCTTTTCTTTTTTCGGAGCTGTATATGATAGAGTTTACCTCCAAACTCATGATCTCCCAGTCCACGGAATGGGGAACATCTGTAGGAATATATTCACTTAAATATGGCAGATATATATCTACATCCTTATGCGTATTTTTCCCCGAATTCATCTTGACACAAAAACCTTTGATACTATTAATTACAGATCTCTTAATAGAGATCAGGTGTAAACTCCAGTGGTCATTGCAAAATAAGATTAAAAGTACTTTAGCGACAATTCTGAGATCTATTTAAATTGAAAATGTCAATGTTAATGCATAAAACATGAAGAATCACTTAATATATCCTACTTGGTATGATAAGGAATGACCAGATACTTTGTTGGTGGTGTGAATCCACTTGTCAGACACTGTGACAATGTGTCATTATTCTCCTTGAAGGCCTGGAGCAGAAAGTTACTCAGCACCAGCAACTCGTTTGATGAATCTCTTGCAATGTCAAATTTCAAGAGTGTCAACCCGGACTCTATCACATGATCACTGATAGAAGTCCGTCTGTCTTTGAGATCCAAGCAATCTAAAACTCTAAAATTAATACTAAAATCAAGTTCATCTAGTCTATAACAAAAAGGAGTAGCAATAGCATCCGATATGTCTTTCTCAAATCTAAGATACTCATCTGAATCTATATATGTATAAAAAATTGAAGGAGGAGGAGGAGGTGGATGTGTAGTACCTATAGGAATTAAAGCGGTATCCAAAACAACTGTAGCTATATTTACAGCATTATCAACAACAGCGTTATCTACAATTGATTCCTGGTCAGATTTCACAAAATCTGTGGTGTCTACGATCTTTGCTTTCTTTGGAACCCTCTTGGGGGCACTCTGCTTCGTAGGACGCTTCATAGGAAGATCAGTCCTATCTACAGGTGTTGGCCTGGGAGCAGAAGGCTGAGATACGTGCAACCTACAGAACCTATCCCTCATTCTCATCAGGAGCTGAAAATCCTTGGGCATTATTGTGACTCTCTTGGAATGAATGGCAAGCAAAAATGAATCTTCAAAAAAAAGACTAAGGTAATCTTCAGCAGCCTCCTGAAGACACTGAAGAGCATTGGGTATAAATCTGACCAGCTGTCCGAGATCATTTCTTGTTATGTTTCAGACAGCACGGTAGAATGGAACCCTTGGGATCAACAGCGCAGTTGATCTCTGGTACTTGTGTATCTCAGAGAGCCACCTACTGCGGTTGCGCGTTCTATGTCTAGCAGGAGGGGTAATGGCCACCGTAGGGGCTGAGGATGAGCCAGGAGAGAAGAAGTCCCTCCTGGTCTGCTTTCTCCTATCCATGGATGTGTACTATGCAATAGCGGACTTGCATGCGACGGGGAGGATGAGAACAGAAGGGTGACAAAAATCTCGTAGAGGATCGATATGTACGGAAGGAACGTACGATATATCGGACCTGGCGAGCTGAATATAACAGAAAGATATTAGTTCCTGAAGAAACGCGCACAAGTGCGATACAGGGGGACACATAGGCAGGTGTATCGGACCTATGCACATGAAAGACGATAGGTGGAAATTCGAGTGTGAAGGACGCGCACAAGTGCGATATGCGGAACGAAAAAACAAAGTGAAAAAAATTCATCAAAGTTTGTGATTTTATATCCTGGTTTGCACGTGCGAAAGAATGTCCAATCACACGTGTGGGAGTTGTACGAACAAATGATAGAGCAACATGTGTCACGTTGTCACTTTACATGTGTGGGATTTGTACGAGCAAATGATAGAGCGACACATGTTTTTGAGCACACGAATGAACACGCGACACGTGTCCAATTGTCATTTCACACGTGTCTAGGTGTCACCTCGCACGTGCCAGTAGTTGTAGTCGAATCAAAAGTAGACACGTGTCCATTGACCGTTGACCGCACGTGCAAAAATTTAGTATAAATGGCACGAAAACCGATTATTATTTTTTTCCGTTATCAAAATTTGTGAAACATGGCTCTTGTGCGCACGCTTTGTTGATCGTTTGCACTCAACGACACCTACTTGCGCTCAAGTGCGATATTCGATATCTCGAGCCGTACATATCTCTCTTGTGTGCCATCTTGATAGTTAGTTTTCTTTCTCGTCTCCCTCGCACACAAGTGCAATATTCACTTTATTTCGATGGCCTCTTCCTCATGATCCTCACGAGATTCAGGCTTGAGTTCATTTCTTAGTGAATTTGGGATTACTGAAAATCTGGAGTACTTCCACAGCCTATTCAGGCCATATCTACATGTTTTCAGGACTGCACAACTGAATTCTGACATTTTTTATCAACATTATGTTAGATTCAGAGATATACTTAGTAAGCCTATTTTCTCCATAGCTTCACTCAAGTACATGCATTATACTGATCTGGTTCAATTCTTTCCAGCTTTCAGACATAGACTGGATAGAATGCTCACCAAATTGTTTGATCTTTTCAAAAGCAGTTTACTGTGTCCTTATTGCAACAAGAAATGTCGATTGGTTGAATATTAGAGTGGTTTCGTACTTTCCTGTTAGTTTAGATCCCAGATGATGATGAAATTTCTGCTGCTGACCCTCCCTTTTCATCATCCTCAGTTCAGTCAGCTATTAAGGACATCAATCACTTTGTTATTGACACTCCTGATAAGGAAAGTGACTTTATAAATATAAATACTGATTCTCTACGGGATTCTTTTATTGGCCAAAATACATCTGCTGATGAATCCAACCCTACAGAGGATTCTAAATGTCTATTCAATTTGCTTGTATATTATATTAATGACGATGTATATTTAACTACTACTGATTTATGTAAATTTTTTGACTATCGTGAAGACGAGGTTCTATGTTTATTATTCGGCATAGATTTTGAAACAGATGATCTTGTTGCTGGTATTGATTTTGATGATGAGGAGGGAATTATGACTACTGAAGAATGCTTGACTAAGACTTTATCAAATATAGTTGAGGATGGGCGAGGCAGACCATCCGATGAAGAATTCACGGCATTATAATTCCAGATGGGCTTCTCTGAGGATTATAATATTCACGGCATTATAATTCCAGTTCAGTATGTGGTCATTATATTGATCATCTTGATCTGGTTGTTGCTGATGATGAAAAATGTGTAAGTGTTTAAACTTCCTTGCATTACGATATTTCTAATCACTGAATGTGTTTTTGCTAACAAATTTCCTATTGCAGGATGCTCTCATAATAGATGGTTTTGCTACGAGACGAGGTGGTTTCAGACAACACGCATCATCTTTCCAGAGGGATAGTGGACTTGGCCACTATCTTAGGCGTTTCCTGAAGAATGAGATCTGTATTGCTCATTCCAAGCTGAGCCCAGTTGGGGAGACTCTTATAATGGCAGTTAAAGCTTTATTTTTTTACCTAGGAGGACATAAATTTGTAAAGACAAATAAGATCATTTTTGTCAAAAGATCTTATGTTTTGAACATTTTAGGCTTTACTGATGGGAATGTTCCTTTAAGGAGCTCCCATTATTCATTGTATTCCACTTATATTGAGCTTAGTGGAAATAAGGATAATGCACATCTATTAGATGCATACGCTAGCAGAGAATTTCTTCATGACAATACTGCCATAGAATCTGACACAAGATCTGATGATGATTAGTTAACACTTTGTATTTTGGTATAATACAATCAATACATTTACATTGAGTATTTATCCTTTCTTGTTCAATGAATTTGCAAAGCAATTCTGAACATGTCATGATTTGATGATAATGATGATCTTGTACTCAACAATCATCTAATTTTCTCTTCCTATATGAACTTGCATGCTTTTCTAAACTTGTTGTATTGTGTGGACTTGTTATATGTCGAATTTGAACTCTGGGTAGAACCATTGAAACAATTGACAAATGTAGTTTTGTTTTTCATTGGTTCCTCCATGTTGTGTATTTCGATGAAATGTTGCTCGTGCTTGCCAGTGTGACTTCTCCATCCCTTGTGATGACCATACACTCAAGCTTCCATATGTATTTGCACAAAATGTTGTATGATCTCTTAGTATGTGCTGCATATGTCAAAATCATAATGTTAGTCTTATGTTTGGATCTAAATATATATTTAAATTTGAAAGCATTTTAAGAATCTAATACTAACCATGTAATGAGTGATGTGATCATCTCCCCATGCTTTTGATCCTGCATTAACAAACTCGACACAAGTCCTTTGGAAAGCTTTCTTATCAATATCAGAGTATTTTTCTTTTCTTAAAATAACAATCATACTATCAAGCTTTTTTCATATATCAACTTTTAGTACTCTGGATTTGCCGTCTTTCTCGAAGTCCTGAGTAGTAGCAATAATATCTGTCCAGAGTGAGTGTTGAATATTAGAAGCCCTACCAATATGATTTGATAGGAAACGACGTGCTTTTGCTCCTCCTATGCTTGGCTTAGTTGGCATGTTCCCATTCTATCCTGAAAGCTTTTCATCTTTTTAAATTTTGACATTTCCTTTATGGAGTCCTGCTTTTGATAAAAACATCTTCTAATCGAGAGATAGCTTCCTTTGCTAATGATGCTGGCTTAGTATTCCAAGCAAAAACTATATGAAGATAAATGATCTTTTCTATTAATCTAACTTCTGCATGAAGAGTGCAAACATGCACATTTTGTAAGGGGATAGGCAGCACAGGCTTCTAGTTTGGATCTGCATATTCTCTAGTAATTCTTGTGCTCCTAGTTACATCTTTTGCCATTTTGATACAGTACAAACAAGGGTGTTTTGATGTAGCACCGTGAGAGACATTATACATACATTATAATGTTTTCAAATCACCTGCTACGTGCCATTCAACATTGAAGTCTCCAACTCCTGGAACATTGAGAAGTCCTCCATCCATATGGTCCTTGATGATCCTAGGATAAGATGTCCTTGAGAATATCCATGATAATATATCATGATCCTCATTTAGCACCTCTCCAAAAAAATTAATCAGACTTAATTTACAATGTATTAATACTATTCAATGAATGTAATGTAATAATGAGGCTAGTTACCTTAAACGCTGCCAACCACCATATATCATTTTCTGACTGGACACTAAATCTGAAATCTTCTTGGTTCTCTGTTTGTGATAGAGCACCATTCATGAGAGTTATACTAACCCTCTCCATCTTCTGCCCTTTCACAATTTCTGACTCATCTAGCTTAAGTACTATGATTATTTTGCCATTCACCTTTTCATAGGTTATATCATAGAATGTGATGATGTATCTCAACAAGTAATCTAGATCAACAAATAAATTGTTTGATGCATTATAGAATATCGATCTTCCATCAGTTTCATACACCTCCTCAATATGAAATGGAGTTCCAGTGAAATTATGCATATCTATGTTTAATGTATCTCTCTCTTTCTTCAAGTGATATGTCCTAGGGATTGGGACTTTTCTAATTTGAACTTGCTTAAAAGCTTCTCTAATTAGTTTAAATATTGTTGCATATGCTTTCCTGCTAATACCTGCAAAATCACAAGCACCCTGAACTATAGTCTTATCTAAAAAAATTTGAATGTCCACCATCAAAGACTCTGTTATTTTACACTTTACATTTGAAATCCTATTGTTCATCAGGATACGCTCAGTGGATTTGCAAGTCAATATTGTGCCCAATGCCATTCCTAGTGAAGCATTGTCTTTAATTTTCCGAGGAGCTACTAATGCAGATCTGCAAAAAAAACAGATAGTTAACAGAATATCACCATAACTGAAATTAAATTCTAATGTCATTGAAAAACTTACAAAAATCAGAATATTCTTACTTTAATACACGAATTCTTCTATTTTGATAACCTCCTTTTGAAAGCGTTTGAATATCCTTGTAACTTTATCGCTTTTGCTTCTTACTTTCAGCCTTATTCTTTGCCAAATTCACATCCTTCAATAATTGTAAGTTTTCAATACTAATAGACTGTAAGACTGATTGCATTTGCTCTAGTTCTGGTTTGATATTGATTGTTATCTTCTGTAATGATTCATTATTTTTTTTAAGTTGTTCATTTTTTTCTAATGTCTTTTGGAGATGACAATCTCTATTCTGAAAATAAGAGGATATCTGAATTAACTCACCTTCTAAAAAGTGAACTTTATTCATATAAAGTTGTTTTCCATGGTTCTGCAATCTTTCACAATATCCTAGTAATCCACTATGCACATTGCATATCCATGTAACTAAATGAGTTTGAAAAGAATGTGGGATGTGTCAAATTGCTTGGATCTTGTGGATATAATGTTCCATCTATCCACAAATCCAAGTTTTTTTTTCCTTCTGCCCTGTAACGAGAACGTTCCTCAGCAGATATTTGAATTCCTTTGCCTCCTCTTCTCTGCAAAGGTGCCAAATCAATAGGGATATCCACATGTAGATGATACAATGCCATCATCAAAAAAATAATAGAGTAATCAGTTGCATCAAAGTACTATGACCAGATTCTATGAAGCAAAGCAAAGTACTCATCTTTGATTATATTATATACTATGTACGATCAATCCAATCTCCATGCTTGTATGCTTGATTCAAATTTGGAAATGCCGCTCATTTTTTCATTCCAATAGGTGGTTGGCGCTCATATTTCCATTCCAAAGTGATGATGGCGTTCATAATTGGAGATGGCACCCATATTTCCATTCTTGTGGAAGGAATGCATGTGTAAACATTTTGCAATTTTTCCTAATTCGAATTTGGGGATGGCGGTCATATTCTAGATTTAGTGAAAATATTGCCCTTTTTGTAACAATAAAGGGAATAGTTTTGAATTTAGTCAAGTTATACTGCGAGCTGTTAACAGTTCTTAACTGTGACTATAGACACTGTGGTTAGATCATTGGGAGTTGGGGAGGCCTCAGGAGTGGTGGGGGCAAGCAAATAAACAATATTGTTTTTTTTTTTTTGATATTTTTCTATATCCTACATGGCATTCCTTAAAGGGTCTTTTTGATATTGAGAACTCCTCTAATGCTTAGCAAACAAACTATTTCAAGAGTATCTTTGTGATCAGTTTGCAAAACTAGCTCAAGAAAATTTGAATTACATATATGCTAATCAACATAAATTTTGGTGTGAGATTCGAAGTGGGATAGTTGACGCTGTTGGGGCAGAGGTTGCGTCTGAGATTGGCCTGTTTTGTATCTAAATGATTGCATTCATGTTTGTATAGCAAAGAGATTTTGGGAGCAAATACACGAATGCCGAATATAAGATTGGGTACCAACAAGGCTACAAGCCTTGGTGGACCATCTTGCTCAACAAGGTATTCATCCTATGGTAAATTCTTGCTACATTAATCTCCTTTGCTTCTATTTTCTAATAATCATTTTTATTAATTTTTCTTGCTTGTTAATGAATTTCATTTACTTATTGGTTATTGACTTTTGTTATTTTTTGTGATGTGTAGAGAAGCTCAGCATCTTATGTAGAGGAGGGGTTAGGTGAAGAAGTTGGTGAAGCGGAAGCAAAAGGGGAAGGGGAGATGTCCGGAAGTGAGAGTGAAGGACATGCTTCCACACGAGACTCGGATTCAGATGATGACAATTAAGAAGTCTTTGTTTGATTAAAGTTTAATGTTAAATGTTTTCTAAATTATCTTTTAGTTTTGATGTAGCAAGTAGGAAGAAAGGGATTTTGTTTCAAGCCCTTTCTTAAAAACAAAACTCAATGTACTTTTTTTCAAATGATCGGATTATGTGTGTGTGTGTGTGTGTGTGTGTGTGTGTGATTTTTGTTTTACCATCTATGTTTATCAATTGTTAATGTACATTTCAATTCTTGTCTATAATTGCATTGTTTGTTTTGACTTTTACTCATTTATTGTGCACCATCTACCATTGTATTAAGATCTTGTTTTACCCTGTTACTATTCCATCTCTTTGATTGTCTTCAACCATTTTCACCTCCACAATCTGTTTTTGCTTGGGGCTATCTCATCCTTTGGCTTTGGGTATCTCAAGGTGTGTCTGTGCTAATCCTATTGATGCTCGTCATCCATCTCCTTTGGCGTCCCACCTCTCTAGGCACGAGATGGAGGATTTCATGTCCTCATGGAGCAACAATCTCACGTCTTCCTTCGACCACGTCTCACTCTTCCTATAGGCATGTGGACGTTCTTATTTCTCGGGATGAGCTTCATACCTTGGCACATGGTATTGTTGATCATCTCACTCGTGCTAATTTGTTGTCTCACTCAACCTTCACACCAGAAAAACAAACATGGGTGGCAGTCAAAAAAAGAAAAGAAGCTACTCTAATAGGCAACCTATTTTATGGATTTATATTTCTGGCGATTGAAACATGTGATGCTCTTTGTCCATGTTTTGACGAATTCCTTCGCACGTGTATTCATCAAGCGATAAGGGAATTCCTATTTAAGTGCTCGTGGCTTTCTTCAGACATCAAATTTTCCTTAGCTTTGCAATGAGCTTAGGCCTTGTTAATATTACAAAGGGCGATGATGGCTAGGTCGGCTTCTTTTCAGCTCCCTATGTTAGTTGACTTGCCACCTGTTCCCCTTTTTTATTTGCCGCAATTAGTTGGCGAAGTCCCAATGGCAAGAGCATAATTTTTTCTTTTTGCTTATAATAAGATCACGTCGTGTTCTTAGTTGTAGTACAAGCTCCACTCTTATTAATCCTAGAATATTTTAAAATTTCTCTTCTGATGTTATACTTGTTTGTCTTCAATGTTCTTATAAGCCTTCTATCAATGAATGCATTAGAGTGTTTCCCCTTTTCTGTTATGACATGTGATTATTTTAAACTATATGTTTACTTTAAATTGAGAAAGGCCCCAGAATGAGGGGACTAGTCCAAGGCCCCAATGAAGGGGACCTTCCTCAATGTGAAGCACTCTCAAAAAGTTTATTCTATCTACCAAAATATATAGAATCTACCCGTCCCATTGTTTTAACTCTTGAGAATAGCTTTTGCAGAAGCTTTGTTGAGTGCAATGAACAGGAACGTTATGGAGATCCATCACTTTGGAGATGAAGGCTTTGCTTTGTTTTTCGGGCATTTTTCAAGCTTAGCTTTAGCTGTTCTTTTTAAAGTTCACCATATTTGTTGTTTTTGAGGTTCATTGTAGCTTCAATCTACATTTTTTAAATTCTTATATGAGGTAAAACATTTCTAAATTACATCACATTCTGTAAAGTACTTCAGTGGTAAAAGAATGTCAATTGGGATCTAACGAATATGTAAGGTTTCTCTTATTTTATATACGTTCTTTTGTGTAAGGCCCTGTCCGGTGTAGACAACTGGCAGTTTTTTCCAGGTAAATAGATTCTAAGATAGACTTCTATATTTTTGAGAGTGCTTTACGATAGCAATATGTACATTGATCATTTTTAGCTTTGGGATCATATGGTAAGATGTGATGATGGTTTTGAAAAAGTTAAAGTATTTTTATTACTTGAGTTTGGGCACAAATAGAAGGTTTATAATTTTTAGATGGGTATAAGTTGGGTTTTTATTTTATTCTTTTCCAAAAATTATTATTTTTACACTTTTACTCTTGTCAAATGAATATCATTCCAATGGTTCGTTTGCTTCTTTTACGTTTGATTATATGGAATACCTTCTTGAGATATTTTGATCACTTTGTTTGACAAGTGTTGAGAGCTTGAAAGGTGTGGTCCAACTTTTGAAACGAGAGACTTGGAATGTGGCTCTCCTCTCTTGTGATATTTTGACAAGTGGAGAGAGAGAGAGAGAGAGAGAGAGAGAGAGAGAGAGAGAGAGAGAGAGAGAGAGAGAGAGAGAGAAGAGGAGGAGGAGGAGGAGGGGCAGAGCACAAACTATTCTACTATTTAAGGTCCAACTCAAATACAAAGAGAAATTGAGCACTTGGCATTAGGGAGAAGGCATAACAAAAGGGGAGCTTCAACCTAGGAGGGCATAGGTTGAGAGTAGAGTCCTAGGCTATCCACTCGATGAACGAGGCCCTATTACTTTTAAGGGTGTTTTCACACCCAGGCCTAAGGCATGTCTATTTGTCAATAAACTCAATGTTCATTGGAGAGAAAAGATCGGAAGGCCATTACCCCATTTCACACAAGACAACAAAGGTTCCCATGTAGTAGACGACTTGGCATAAAAAATGCTGACTTGGGGTACGTGAAGATACCGGGCACTACCCCCTAGTATCTCCACTATTGTAGGACCACTATTTTTTGGGAGAGCTTGAGGTTTGAATTTTTAGGTGGGAGAACATTGGATAGAGGAAAGAGAACATAGGCCCACCAAGCCTATGTTTTGAAGGGTTGGTATATACTTTTGGGGTGAAAAGGTGAAAATCCAAAACAGCTTTCAAAACTAAATATTTTACTCAATCTGAAGAGTGCTACAAGGTTTTTTGAAATAATAAACTTTCAATTGGAAAGGCTAATATAGAATTGCATCTCTGTGAAAGGAAAATAGGTTATGAAGGGCTAAGAAGGTCCTAAAATGCAAGCCAAGAGACCCATTATGCACATTTGTGTGTGAAGTGGGGATGAAGAAAGACGGAAAAAAAGGGAACAAATGGGACATATGTGTGACTCAGCATCGCTATTGCATACCATTCTGTGTGAAAACAGCCTAAGGTAGAGCGGTAGAGCCCGTTCCCCACAGCCTTCCCTTATGTAATATAAAAGATGGCCAAAACAAATCATGTTCAAGTGAGTTCCTTTAAGAGGGTGGTTTCTTAATACAAAAGAGTAGCTACCACCTCATGCTACAATACCTTAAGAGTAAGTTGTAAGACATCCACTAGAGATACACGTATACCCATTTAGTGTCATACCCATGTGAAGCTATGGGTGGCTCACATGAAAGAGTCCAGGGCTCTTTAAAAATGTGCACTTAACCCCCACTTTAGTTTGGAAGCCCAGGTCCTTCCACGTCATTCCATGTGAAGGAGGGCAAGGCATTTAATGTCTGAATTCAAACTAGATAAGGTATTTATGTTTTTATTGGAGGATAGGGAAAGGGCCCACCACTTACACCTCATACTCCAAGATGCCTAAGGTATTCCCTTGGTATATTAGTTACCCCAAGTTGGCACCTTTCAATGCCACCTAGGGGTAACTGTCACCCATTGTGAAATGGGGGGAAAGCCTCTTGGAGTGGTTCCACCAATCAAAGTAGAGTATTTGGGCCTTTTGGACTTACACCCGACTCCATGTGAAACTATAAGCCTTTAAATGTGGGGCCTAGGCTTTTGTAACAAGATGAACATTTGTATGAAGACATACAAGAGACAAAAAAGAACATAACTACTTGTCATGGTAGAGATAATACTTGATACCTTAGAAGTTACTCCTAGCTAATGCATACACGGGCACAATATGATGTACATTTCCAAAAAGTATGATACAAGTTACTCCTAGCTAATGCAAACATGGGCACAAGATGATGTACATTTCCAAAAAAGTATGAGCATAAGTACTCATCATAGTATATGCTATAATGCATACCGTAGAACTTACTCCTAACAAGTGCATAATTGGGCCCAAGATGATGTGCATTTTCAAAATTATTATTACAAAAAGTTTGTACCCAAACATCATAGCTTGTAGTGTTGAAGCCCACATTTATACACTTGAATCAAGGTAGCACTTTCAAACTTATGACCAAAATAAAGACAATAAGGGACGAATTGCATTCCATAGGCGAGTGCATACCTGATGCCGAGTTGGTGCATACTGCATTGTGTGGCATTGCTGACCCTTATTAAATGTTCGTGAGTGGGATAACATCAAGAGAAAGATTACCAACTTTTGACAAGCTCACATGGATTTTGATGTAGGAGGAGCAATGACTAGAAATTGTGAAAGCTTGTTGTCAAAAGACTGATGATCAGGCACTTGCGGCACGCCAAAAGCAAGACAAGGGGAAGAAAAAAAAATAGTAGTTTGCCAAGGGCAGGAGGAAGAAGGGTCATGCAGCAAGTCCAAGAAGAAAGGCAAGTGCTTCTATTGTGGCAAAAAGGGCCATTGAAAGAGTGAATGCCGAAAATTCTTGGCAAAATCGGCCAAGGGAAGTTTTGGGCCACGGTCTACCTAGTAGGACACTTTAAGATTGGGGAGATTTAGATAAGTCCAAGACTACAAAATCTAGCACGAAACAGATTCAAGCTACCTTGGTGTGCACTTCCTTGTGTCAGAAATGGTGAACTTCTGCAACTTTGCCGCAACACGAACACGAAGCGAAGGTCGAACGGAGAACAATTCGCGAAAGTCAACATCCCTTGACTTGAAGGACAAACGATTTGCGAATCATTCATGAATCGTAAACATACCTCCAGGACCGCAACAACCGCAAAAGGACGTAAAACAAAAAGATACGAAAGAAACAAAGGAGAATCTTTCGCTTTGCCAGCTAGCAACTCAACAGGCTTGGAGTCTTAGGCTTCACGCCCAGCTGAAATGAGCTATAACATAGAATCTGAATATCAGAATTCTATAATACTGAGACAGAGAGAGAGAGACGTACGCCTAATGGTTCACACTGGATTAGTCAGCTAATCGAATCTTAAAAGGAGTGCTTACCATGTGAGTAAGTCCCCATTCGTGATAAAGCTTGGAGGAGATGATATTCACTCTTGGCCCTCCATCGACTATGGTTGATTCTTATGGAAATCCTCGATGCGTGATTCCGATGGTTACATGCTTGGCATCTTTCTCCCATCCTACCCCTACTTGGTGGACTGGTTGTGATCCCTCTACTTCTACATCTGGCACTGGATTGGTAGGGTGAGCTTCAAGTTTCTCACTGCCCTCTGGTCCATCTATATAAGATTTCAATCCTTTCTAGAGGGTCGGATGCATTTTGAGCAGGGTGCCTAAGAGGATTTTGACGTCACTTCTCAATAGATCGACTAGGACAGTGGTATGGTCCTTTTTTGCCTCCTTCTTATGGAAAGGAACTTCTAGACCAAAATGCTCGTGTGCATTCTATTCGGTTTCATGGATGAACTGTAGTAATCTCAGATTCACTAGGGAGTGAGGGAAAGCGGTTGGCCATTGATCGTTCTCTCCTTCGGGACGTTGGTTGTGCTCTCGGGTTGCCTCTCTGGCTTGGTCTAGGGCTTGAGCTTCTTTCACCCATTCTTTCATTCATCTAAAATTATCTTGCTCAACTGTGAGATTAGGGTATTCACCTACGTATAGAGATGGGATGATTCACTAGCAGGATCGTTAGTGGCAAATTTGGTTGGTTCTTTCTCCTTCATTTCAAGGCTCTAGTATGGATGAATACTGACATCTTAGATGCCTTGGGTTCTCCTACCACACTCATTAGGTGCAGCGGGGCAGAGACATCTCCTTGTTTTTATTTTCTCATTGGACACGTAAGGTATGGGTGTCCGTACCTACAATCGGGGCATAGTGGTACAAAATCGCCTTGTGGCTTGTTAGGGCACTCGGCAATCCTATGGTTTTCTCCACATCCATAACACTTAATGGGAGCTCTAAATCCCGTAACTCTAAGTTGGTTGGCATAGATCAATATTAAGTCTCCATCTATGAAATGCACTGGGACTGAATGCGGTGCTTCCTCCTCGTGGTAGGAGGGTTCTTCAGTGTGTTTACCTGCTGAGCAGTTGGTTGTGGATTTTGCACTACTAAGCCTTGGGTTATGGGGAGAATGGGTGGTAATGCCAATCTAGGTGGCGGTTGGGGCAAGGCACATTGTCATTGTGCCAATGGGATGAGATTTGGTGCTGGTCGACGAGATGCTTGGTCTTTAAGATTGTATCAACAGTATCTAGTATCGTGATTGCTCATATTACAGATATGGCATTATCGTGCGGGCTGCTCTAACTGCGGGCACTCATTTCCGGTATGGTTGCAAGAGCACTGTGGGCACCAGGTAGATTCTCTCCTTGGATAGGTAAAGGTAGGTCTTGGTTGCAAGCCCTTCAGCTGCTGATCCACAACCGCAGTAAGGTCAGTGGTGAGCTTTTTGATTTGCTCATTGCTCTACATGTGCAATCTTTCTATGGCGGATATAATGGTATCAGTGCTATTAGTTGTGGAGACGAAAGCATTATCATGTACATTATCCTTACGTTTGGCCCTTCATTCCTTTCTGCATCTTTGTTCTTGTTCGTAATTATCAGAGTCTGAACTAGTGCTTTCACTCTCGTCGACTCTCTTAATGGCAAGCTGCTTGAAAAGACATGTTTTTGTCTCTTTGTTTCATTTGCTGCTTGATTCCCTTGGGTAGTCTTGCCATGAACCATGTTAGGACGCTATGGTCTAGGACGCTATCAGGATCACATCCACCGCACAATCTCTTGAATCTTTTAATATAGTTGCGTAGGGACTCGTTTTTTTTATCCATACAGATTTTTCCTAATTGCCAGAATGAGTCTGAGAGAAATCGGGTAGTTTTGAATCCTATGATGTATTTTGCATGTAAGATGTTCCAATCATCTCATTCATTTTTCTCAAGATTGAAATACCAATCTTTTGTTGTATTGGTTAGGCGTAGATTGAAATATCTTAACAGCTCTTGCGGGCTGTCATCTCCATAGGCCCTACACGCTTGAGTGTAGTTATGAAGAAATCGTCATGGATCTCTCTTGGCATCAAACCTCGAAAGGTCGATCTTGGGGAAGTTTCGGACTGCATGGGATACAAATGATCTAGGATTGTCCATTGGGGGTGGACTATGTCAACGGGTTCGTGGACTATCTCGATCGATACGTTGACGAATTTCTCAAGATCGAGGAGATCCAGAGTGGATAATTGCCTGCCATATTTTTGTCAGAAATGGTGAGCTCCTGCAGCTTTGTCGCAGCACGAACAAGACACGAAGGTCGAACGAGAATAATTCGTGATAGTCAACGTGTCTTTGACTCAAAGCACAAACGATTCGCGAATCGCAAACACACCTCAAGGACCACAAACCGCAAAAGGGATGCAAAACGAAAACTACAAAAAGAAACAAAAAGAACGAATGCAAATGAGAGATTACGAATCAAACGAAGAAAAATCTTTCGCGCTGCCAGCTGGCAGCTCAACTGGCCTCACGCCCACCTGAAACGAGTAGCAACGGCGGAGACTAACTAATTAGTTGATTAGCGTTAACTAGTCATATGATTCGACGTTTAGCTATCTTGTAAACTCCACATAGTGGAGGTATAAACGATCCTCTCTGGATCATAACGAAAGAGAAATATGTGAATACAGAGATCTGTAAGAGACAGAGAGAAACGTAGCGAATAGAGTAAGAAAGTAAAGACTTATTTCATATCACAGGCAGAATATGATTTCTAGTTTTCATCACAGTACTTCAAGGACAAATTGTCATCCAGTTTTTGTTCATTGAGTCAAAGACTCAAGATTGATAAAGTAGAGGTAGAAAATTTAACGCCAAAATGTCCTGAGTGGATGGAAAAGGAGAGATGGCAGCTTCTACAACAAAAGATGTCGAATGCTGGTCGAGCTAGATATGTGGGCATCAATATGAGATTGGTATGTGTGTATACAACAAAACTTGCATTTGTATACTCCGATATGCGAAACCTCTTTTTTCATGATGTCATTTATTTTTGTCTATTGTTGAGTGCCAAATTTTAGGCACAAGAAAATAATAGGGCTCCAACTGTTGCCGAGATCTATGTGGATGCTCATACTAGTAAAGGTTTTGGCAAACTAAAAGCAGACGAGTTGGATCCTGACATGTGGCTGAGACTTTGAAGGTAACACCCAGCATGAGATATAATAACGTATATTTTTTGAAATTATGGTTTAAATACATTTAATTTTATAAAATGTAATGATGAACATATGTATGATTTTGCATGTAAATTTGATTAGCTATGTTTTTTTTTTTTTGTGTAGAACAAAGATTTTAATTAATTATATGTTAGGAACAAACCCCGATGACAAAGTAATGAAGATTTTAGAAGAAAATAGTCGGGGACGAAAGAGAGTAAGAGGCCTAAGTGTCTATAGAAAAGAGATGCAATATTCTTCCCAAGTAGATGAAATGAGGAAGGAGATAGAGAGACAAAGTGAAGAAATGGAAGAACTCCGAAAGACTGTACAAATATAGATGAAAATGATGAAAAGTTTATCCCAGGTTAGTTCGCTTTCTCATTTCTTCTTTCTCTCTCTCCATCTCTTTCTTTTGAAACTTGGTACGGTCCTAGCTATTTACATAAAGAGAGGGAGAGGGAGAGAGACAAAGAGAGAGAAAGAGAGAATGAGAAAGAGAGAGAGAATGAGATATATTCCTTATTTCAGTTTTGATCATGAATCATGTTGATGTAGAGGAGGATCCAATGCTACAACAGTTGGGTTCAGCTCAGCTGTTATTTACAGTTAAAGAGATTTAACCTCACTTTTTCTAAGAGTCTAATTATTGCACATGTACTTTGAGACATAAGACAATGCATGGGATGTCATACTCTAAATTGTGAAAGCCTTATAAAAAGTATGGACCTCATTAGAGAGATAGAAATAAGTTTTTTTACAATTTCATAATCTTTTTCGTATGTCATGTAGTGTGCA
This sequence comes from Diphasiastrum complanatum, assembly GCA_029204225.1. Lineage (NCBI taxonomy): Eukaryota > Viridiplantae > Streptophyta > Lycopodiopsida > Lycopodiales > Lycopodiaceae > Diphasiastrum > Diphasiastrum complanatum. The sequence goes on along the minus strand of CM055113.1, from coordinate 33,524,199 downwards.
ACTATAGAGAAGGATCCGACGCCACGGCAGTCATGTTTAGCTTAGCCATTATCTGAGGTAAAGAACTTGCTATCGAGGTTTAGGGTTTAGGGTCGGTGATATTTTTTGCAATTTTAGCCAACAAATTGCAGGTATTTATTCGCAATTTTTTTGGCAAAAATTGTCGAAACAATTGTGAAAATTCATTTCCGCAATTTTTTTTTCAAAAGTGTATAAAAATTGCGAAAAATAAATTCTCAATTTATATTCTATTGCGAATTTATTTTTCGCAAATTTTTGACACTATTTTGAAAAAAATTACGAAAATGAATTTTTGTAATTTTTTTCGCGATTTTTGCACAAAAAATTGCGGAAAAATATCCGCAATTTTTGCCACAACAATTTGCGGAAATGAATTTCCGCAATTTTTTTTTGACAATTTTTGCCCAAAAAATCGGGCAAAAAATATCAGCCAAACAAATTGCGGAAACAAATTGTGGAAATAAGTCCGCAATTATTATGCCAAAAAATTGCGGGTGGGTTTCCGCAATTTTTTTTATTGTTAATTTAGCCATAAAAATTATGAAAAATTAGCCAAAAAAATTGCGGGACCAAAATTGCGGATTTGCCAAAAAAATTGCGGAAACCGTTTCCGCAATTTTTTTGGCAAAAAATGACAAAAATTGCTGAAATTTCCGCAATTCTTGCCATTTTTTCCCGCAATTTTTGCCATCTTTTCTTGTAGTGAGGGGTATAAGGACAAGATAACTCCCTCTTTATGCCATTAGAATTACAAAACTGTATCATTCTATTGGAGCTATACTCTCCTCCATTATCACTTTTTAATACCTTACTCTTGGTATTAAGTTGATTTTATACTAGAGTTCTGAATTTTACAAATGAATTAAACACCAAACATTTTGTAGAAAAACCATGAATCCAAGCATATCATGAATGATCATCTATAAAATATACATAATACTTTGCACCTCCATTGGATGCTTGTGAGAAGCTATCCACATTTGAATGTAAGAGCCTTTGAGAGGCTACAAGCCTCACAATGCTTACCACATCTTCACAATTGCTTGGGGAGGCCGAGTGAAAGCTCCTTTGCACACATAGATTCCCTTGCTTTGAAGTTTGGGTGGCCCAACCTTTTGTGCCATAGCTCCACTTTGGTGATCTCCTCCTTGTTTAAATCCTTTAGCTATGAAATCATCATTCTTAAAGCTGGAACAAACTCCATGCTTAAAATGTACATCAATGCCATTATCCATCAATTGGCCAACACTCAACAAATTTCTTAGTGATAGATGGTATATAAAGGACATTTTCAAGATTCATCCTTTTGGATGATCCCAAGTACAATGAAATAGTTCCTACACCACTTAACCTACACTCTTGATCACTAGATGTAAAAATAGACTTTTTCACATCATTATAAGAGAGTAGAGTGGAAAATTAGTCCTTTTGGAAAGTCATGTGGAAGCTAGCCCCACTATCAATTCACCAAGCTTCACTTGTGTTGGATTTGGATGATGGTTTTGAGATGGATGCCATTAAGGGATATTCTTCTTCATTCTCCTCCTCTTGATGTGCAATGTGACTTTGCTTCTCTTCTTGTGCCTTCTTCTTTTTGAAGCATTCTGATGCAAAGTGCCCCTTCTTTCCACAAGAGAAGCACTTGCACTTGGATTTGTCTTTCTTGCTTTTGCCCTTTGAGCTTGATGGTGCATCTTCTTGCTTGGACTCCTTTTGATGATTCCTATCGCTTGGACTAGCTCAGTATCTTGAATCTTCTCTTTAATAGAGGCTAACTCTTTGTTAGAGACTTCATTCTAAGCACATAGTCTTGTGCATTATCCTCACTTCTCCTCATGCTTTGCAAGATTTGGTTTGAGCAAAAGATCTATTGATCCACTTGTGATGTTTTGGTTTGATTTTTCACATCTTGATCATGAAATGACTTTAGTAAGTTGGATAATTTAGTCAAATTGATAATTTATTTTGAAATGGTCTTAAAATAGTGAAATGACTTTAGTAAGTCGGATAATTTAGTCAAATTGAGATCACTATGATTTTTGTTACAAAAATTAGATAATTGTATGAGACCATAATAAGGTGTTATTATATATGTAGAAGAGGAAGTGACTTCATTGAATTTGTGTTTGGTTGTGACTTGGGCTATATGAAAAGCATTTGGTATTTGTTTGTAATGATTTTGTAACAATCTATGATTTCACTTTCCCCATTGTGAACATAGTTATTTTTCATTGACCAAAATTTGTATGGGAGTAAGTGAGATGGACATATGAATCGATAACTATATATATTAAATTGTATTATGTAGGATATTGTCATAATGTCGGGTAAAACGTTATTGCATGTAAGAATCTCTATCAACAAAGAGATATAAAAGAGATTAAAAAAATCCTAGGCAACCAAGAATATTTACAAGTTCTAAGAAGATAATATAGTAATTACAAAAGGATAGATTTTTGACACATGGAACACATCTAAAACTTGTTGGTACGGACAAAAAATAGTGACTCTCAGTCCATTGGGATGAAGTTTTAATAGCATGTGGAGGTTGATAACGTGATGGGAAGCCATGAGTCTTATAGAGTCATTCTTTTGGCCTATTCAAAATTGATTTTTTTGATATCTATTAAAATTTATTTCGTGTATCAGAAGGTTGTCTCTAGAATTGGAAGCAAAGAATCTTCTTCTTGGTGGGAAAACTAATGGTATGGGATATCAATAATCCTAAAAGAAAACTTCTTCTGTGATATTGATCTGAATACTTGTGACTGGCATTTACTTTTAGGTATCTCTCTATTCATGAAATTTGGAAGGCCATATAAGCTAATTCTCACTTAATGAAACCCCTGGTTTTTTAGAAATTTCATGAATACAAGATGATCAATTTCTTTTAGTATGAGATTTGTACTCTTGAAGGAATATGTATTATCATTCGAAGTACTACTTATTTGAATACATGGATAAAGCTTGAAATTGGAATTCAATTTAAGGACGAACTAAATCCAAAAGAGGATGTATCTAAGGACCCTTTTGGCCATTTTCCAATGAGATACAAGTGGACTTTGCATAAATTGGCTTATTCTTCCTACATGATAAACATAACCCTTAGCTATTTAGAGATGTAATATATTTTTCTCTTGAAAGTGATTTTGTAATAAAAAAGGAAATTTAAAAAGGCTCATCCCCTAATCTCACTTATGAATCATCATCTTTTGATTATCATCTAGTCTATATAAGTATTCAAAATGAATGTGATTCATCAACCATCTTTCATGTAGTACCTAGATATAACGGATCTATGATATCTATTCTCACCTCATCCTCAAAAGATACAGCTTTTCATATAAAATTTCAAAAAACTCCTTCATATAAAGGTCAAGATATGCAAAGGTCCTCACTAGAAGTCCTAATTTAGCCCTCAAACTAGGCTTGAGTTTTCATCTATTGTTAATTATGAATGAATTAAAATCTCATGGAAATCTACATCCATCAAATTGTTTCTCATCAAACAAGAGTGTAGTAACCTAGGAATCTGCATCATATCCATCCCAGTCCTAAGATATTTGATAGTCTCTAATGCAATTTGATCCATCCTTTACCAAATGAAAATCATCAATCACTTGGCATTGAATCCTCTAGTTTTTAGATTAGCAATTAAAGATCATACATCCAATAATCCATAGATAACCATATTGGAACTAAGAAGGCAATATATGGAGCTAGCAACAACATGAGTGAGGATTAACCAATCAACTTTCCTATCAATTAGATATGTAAATATAAATAACTAGTAAAAAGTAAGTTATTCACTTTGAATGTTCATCATATGAACTAATGATGCCATCTTTGATTTGACTGGTCAAAACTATTAGAAAGCAATACACTGAGCTCCCAGTCACTTTGTTTTTATTCTCAAATGATTAGAAATAATCAAGTTAGTTGATCCTCTTGATCTCACAACATCTAACATTAACTGACTTTAAAAAATCTCATTTTGAAAATCCACTCCACATGTCATTAAAGCCTTCCTATCAGTAAGTGATTTGCTCTCATGTCTTATCTATGTGTGCTTATGTAATTAGTACAAAGAGGATCACACATGCACAAATTTAAACTCCATCTTTATATATCATTAAATAAAGTTAGTGCAACAAAATTTTCACATTAGATGTTAAGAACCTCACTTCTACTATAATACAAAGAGGATCACACATGCACAAATTTAAACTCCATCTTTATATATCATTAAGTAAAGTTAGTGCAACAAAATTTTCACATTAGATGTTAAGAACCTCACTTCCACTATAATACAAAGAGAATGACACATGCACAAATTTAAACTCCATCTTTATACACCATTAAGTAAAGTTAGTGCAACAAAATTTTCACATTAGATGTTAAGAACCTCACTTCTACTATAATACAAAGAGGATCACACATGCACAAATTTAAACTCCACCTTTATACACCATTAAGTAAAGTTAGTGCAACAAAATTTTCACATTAGATGTTAAGAACCTCACTTCTACTATAATACTAGCATTCTTATCATGATAATGTCTCTAAGATCATCCATCTTATCAAGCATTCATCAAAAAAATAAAAGTAAACAAGTACTACGTTGTTGGTCATCTAACACTTCCAATCAAACTCAATCATGGCTACACCACTTCCAATAACCTCAATCTTTGAACTTATTTAACATTCTCAAGACTCCCGAGATGCCCATCATGCTCCATCAAACAAATGTTTTGTATTAACATTTGTAACATCCCCATCTACCTCTATAATATAAGACTCTAGTGTTGTGGAGTATGATGTTTGTTTGTTCCAATGAGCCTTAGTGTGCTCACAACCAAAAAGACCATAATCTCACAACACTAACATATCAAAAATTCATAAGAATGTGAAAATTAATTATTTTACTCTTTTTTTGTTTTTTTGTGTGAGGGGGAGAGGTTTGTTTTGGGGTGGGCTCTCAATCAAGAAAAATCAAACACGAGCAAATAGAAAAATGGGCAGATAGAATTTGGATCAACCAAACTACTTCAAGGACAAAGTCAAAGATTATTATATCGTCATTTATCAACCAAGTATTCAATTGCTTGGTAAGCAAGAGGATATCATCTTCATGGGATGTATCACAAACTAGAATTAGATCGCAATTGCTCTAGAACATAGATTAAAGACCATCTTCACTAACACTTTTGGCACTTTTTCATATCATGTACTTGGATTTGACCCAATGAGGTTGGCACAGTTGGTTAGCTCGGCATTCAAAAATTTTTATGTCCCACGTTTGAGCCTCACCTTGGAAACCAAGAAGCACGTAATTGGATTTGAACTAACTTGCTTCAAATATATCAATGTTCGTGAATGCAAATTTGGGAGATATTTAATCCAAAGACACTACGCTTTATGGATGATGCTTGTATAGTTACAAAAATCATACCCAAACCCAAACGTTTCCCCAAACTTGATTAGTCCTAAATCCAGGAAACTAATTTTTTGAATTAGTGCATAGGATCTTGTCAAGGCATATTGTATTCAAGGATGGCTCAACAATGATTCCCAACTAAGAGTTCACAACAAAAACCAAGATCGTTCAAAGAGCAAGATTAACATATATACAGATTGTTGTGAGAGTCGCAGATGATTTATCATATCTGGAAATATATTTCTTATCTTTGCACAAAAGATGAATTGACATGAATATGTCAATGGCCAGACAAAGGGAGAATCGAAACAAACAATGATCCTTATCAAATCTTCAAGATACACCTGTTATCTTTTGAATGCAACAGCTTGGTCAGATCTTTAGGTGTGGCAAATCTCATGTTAATCTTCAAACTGCACAAGGGGCTCTATGGAGAGTGGGGGTGATGGCTTGAAACAACACTACATCATACTCTTGAGTCTTGAGTGACCTCAAACTAGTGTTCTTGTACAGACTATGTTCCCTTGAGTGAAAGAATATGAAGCTCTCTATAAAATGCAATACTACTAAACGTGGGCACAAGGAACTCCATTGAGTGATCAAGGTCAGCCAAGGCTGAAGTCAACTCTTCCTCAATTGACACCCAATATTTGCTAGTAACTTTGTCAATATTCCATGATATGCTGAAACCCAGCTAAGTTCTTTGTCCAATCTCATATATGCCTAATTTTTAGGAACCCCGATAAATTCACTAGTTAGACTCTTACCAATCAGACGTGACTAAAGAACCTGAAGATCCTCTTAGAACATGGTGTAGAGTCTCTCTCAAGAGCCCATACCTATTAGATGTGAATAGAAGCTTTCCCAAGAAGGATCAACGGAAGTAGGACATCTAGGCTGCTAACAGCTCTCACGTCCAGCACTCCATGAGTTTTGAATATTTTATGTGGGTGAATTTTGATCATGTCAAATGGACGTGTGTCTGGAGTACATGGTGCTGCAGGCGATTTCCAGTCAGGGTAGTTCTGTTGATGCCTAAAGCTGGTTTTCGGCAGCATATTTGCAACTTACTGAGGCACCACAGTGGGGCCTGTGCACAGCAACATTCTCATGATAAAATTCGCAAGATAGTTGCCTTATGCTTCTCTGCTTCTACTAGTGCCTTTGGGAACTTTGCTTTTCAGTTTGATCATATCTGAAAGCTTGGGTTTTTGCACAATACCCCAGGCCAAAAGAACATGCCAAATTGTGTACATATTTGGAAGTGGTTCCTAGTGAACAAAAAGCTTCTACCTAGCTCTGAAGAGAGATCACCAAAACATAGGATTTAGAAAAAGTAGTTATCTTCATATATGCGATTCTAATTGGCTGGAGGATTGGCAAGGAAAATCACCAATTGCACCCAAATTAAGCTAATGATACAAAACCTACAAGCTATAATAAAACATCAATAAAACAAGTAAGATCAGATAATAAGAAGTTCACCAATCTTAAAGACGCCGCCTTAAAGACACGCACATTAAATAGAAAGTAAAAGGATAGCACAATGTTCTGTAAGTTCCACCTTTACAATGTTACTTATCAGATGAAATGCAGATAACGGTGCTGGTGAGTTTCCAAAACACATGGGCATAGTCAGATCAAAAAAGTAGTGACAAGGGTGCAGATTCCATATCCTAAGGAAGTTGAAAACTGGAAAATGACAATCAGCACACCAGATTCTTTCCTTCATGTTCAATAATCTTCAATATATTATACTGATATTTGTCGGCTACCATAACACCAGTGAATGGAATGAGCAGGTATAGCTCAACTGCCTGCTTATTCAATGAACATGTGCGCTGGCTATCAAAGCAATCAATCAATTGTAGCAGTCAACGGTCATGAACTAACATTGAGTATGGTCTTTCCAAACATGAGAATTAAGAAATTGCAGAAAAGCTAGTGATGTACAGTAAAAGAATAGGAATATTTCATTGACAATAAAGGAAATGCCATATTTGCGCGTCACAAATATGCAAGTCAATAGGAAATACTTATCAACTTTACAAAATTGTACAGCATTGGTTTGCCTTTTTAGCCTGCTTGTAGAACATCTGCAAGAACGACAGCAGCATGGCAGTCTTACTTGTCATATGTCAGAGGAAATTTACAGTAAATAGATAGCAACAGAAAAGAAAGGACACCAACACAATTTTATACGGATTGCACCTAGAGAGAGAGAGAGAGAGAGAGAGCGAGGGAGAGAGAGAGAGAGAGAGAGAGAGAGAGAGAGAGAGAGAGAGAGAGAGAGAGAGAGACCTGTGATGCCATGCTTAGATCTGTGCTCTTTTCAACCAATGAGTCCAACCTCTCCCCGCGTGCAAGGACACTATCGATTGTTTTATGCTACAACATGCACAACAAATGCAATGAACAACTCAGAAGTGAATGGAGCTGCTGAATTTGGCCAAGAAGAATCTTTGGTCTTCAATAGAAAGTGAATTTTGCCAACATAACAACATCAAACATACAGAAGTGTACGCAATGAGAAAACTGAAATTAAAAGGATATCATGAAGAAGAATGCCCTTCAACTACAACCAAACAGTAAGCTACTCCGACACATTAGAATCCTAGAGCTACCGAGATTTTGAGCAACTAAGCACTCTCAAACTCATGACCATGGGCTTTAGTATTATGTGATTATATAAAAAGACATGTAAGTCTGCCACATGCAGCTACGAGTGTGATATAAGCTCATTCTATTACACAACAGGTTTGAAAGATTTCCTGGATATGATCATAAAAGACATGACTACAAACACCCTAACTTGTGTCCTACTTAAACTTCTCAGAAAGCATCTAGTCTGAGAGCCATGAATGAAAATGTTCGTAACAATTTTGCATGCCCAATGATCTCTCCAGGAATGTAGCACAGTACCAAGATAAAAGCTCAAGAAAACGGATGGATTAACTTGCATCCACATAGTTCCATCTGTGCAGCCATAAAGTGAAAATTGGTGACTTTCAATAACAATTTAATGGCACGAATATATGAAAACTTGCAGCTATGCTCTTTTTTCAGATGTAATAGAAATAATACCAGGATAACTTTAGTCTCATCAAGGTCCCTTTGAATTTTCAAAAGCTTGTCAGCCTCTGTCGGATCCTACAGTGCCCACATAAGAACATGAGAAAGTATCTATAGCGTGAAAAGTTGACAGTGAACACATTGTGGTACTTTCTCAAAAAATTACGTCACATTCCAATACATGTGAACTCTCACATGCCAAGAAATATGGGGGGCATGTGAGTGATTGGTGTGCATGTGAATATAAGAGAGAGAGAGAGAGAGAGAGAGAGAGAGAGAGAGAGAGAGAGAGAGAGAGAGAGAGAGAGATTCTTGGAAGCGGAAATTAACCACCAACTCCTTACAAGTGGGAACCAACATCTAGCTCAAAAAGGGCTTCAAAGAGGTTTGCCCCCTACTAGACCCAATTCAGCCTCAAGGCATTTAAAAAATACCCATTGCCCAATGTTGTGTGGACACACCCATGTGAATTAATGCTCCTAGTTGACCCAACTTAGCTATAAATACGTCCGAAGGCACAAATGGCCTTTACAACGTTTCTTACAATTCTGGGAACATGTTTTTACAGATTAAAGTATTTGCTCACTGTATTAGCACTAATTAGCGACAACCTGTGTGAGGTCAAACGCATGAAGATCACCAGGTCATGGGGTGAAAATCACATTTCTAACAAGAGACTTATGACCTGGAGAGAGGTTAGCTAAGTAATGTTCAGCACCTCCACAGCCAGAGAGCTTGCCAATCCAATCATATTCTAATCAATATCAAGAGATACAAACAGCATTTCTTTTGAGGGAATTTCAAGTGTTGACTGCTGGGAAAGTAAGGGAAAGTGATCATGATAGGCAGCCGGAGGGTGACAAAGGAGGATGATGGATCAAGAGTATGATTATCAGTTGATTGACAATGGATGTGATGTCAAATTTGATTGCAATACTTGCTTTATCATCAAGAAAGGAAATGTCATGGATTAGCAGATGCTACAAAATAACTACAGAGAGAACCTATGTTGAAACAAAAAACTCCCTTGAAAAAAATTGTAGATATTCAATCAGCCAAAGAGAGTTCTGTAATACCAACTTATAGGCAAAACATTAGACAGACTAGGAAATATGTGGCACTAAAGCATATAGAAAGGTCAACCATAGCAATCTGCACATCAAATCATGATAAGAGCAACTATATCACAACTAAATGCAACTTAGCTAAGCTGAACCTACGCTATGCTGTGATCAGAACTATTTTCAAGCATTTTATCTCTCACATGAGGAGGCCTTGGGCTAATCAATAGCTGACTATGAGATCAAACTGGTAGGGCTAAGGGCCCGACAAGATTGACCAGATTTATCCAAATGTTTAATGCTCACTATTAGTAAAACTAGGTGACCTTATCCTACTGCTAATTCTAACAAGGCCCAAGAGGCCTGATCACAGTCCATCGATGAATAGTACTAGATGAAATGTCGGAGACCTAGTGCTCAATGTAGGTGCCACACATGGCCGATAATTGCAAGTATAAGACCGACTTTCGTTTGCATAATGATTTCTGATTTATCGCTGCTATCAAGCTATTAGAATCACATAGTTTCTTATTGACCAGCTACTTGCTTTCTCATTTTACATAATCATGTGTCACCCTCCTTATTGTTTGTTAAAAGAAAAAAGTCACAAAATTGTAAACCTTTTTTGATTGAACATGCTCTATTATGTTTACACCAGTTTTTTAATCTGTCTTATAAGGAACACACAATTGTTTATACAACGTACATTGATATATGAGGGCAATGTGGAGGCAAGGCTGGTTGAAAACCGAGTGTCATAAGCAGTGGTAAGGGTTGTCATGCAATTGAGCACCCAACAATTGTTTTTCCTAACACACATATGGTTGGTCACATTAGGCCATGCAACTTGTTTTGGGGAAAAGGGAAAGTTGCAACACAGGATTTGTGTGTGTGAGCGGAACTGGTTAGCATTCAGCCTTGTTCACACGAATAGGTGGAACCGCCTCATGCAGGAGCGGTGCAATGACTTGGTGTACTGCAATACGAACACCAGGGTGGTTCGACGCATCGCAGACAGCATGAGGGCAGGCACACGCGCCCTACTACTGCAGGTAAGTTTCTATGCTCTATCGTTTTGCTTTCGTGTTGTGAACATCATGGTCTCATGTCCGCTTGGCACCGTGTTTCTACGAGGGGTGGATGCCACTCTTGGTGGTGCAGCCATCACCGCAGAGTTCATCTACGATGCAATGAGCATTGCCATCCAGGAGATTGGGGCCGATCACGTGGTACAAGTTGTCACAGACAACGCCATGATGCAGGCAGATGGGAGATCTCCTGATGCGCGAGCACTCCTCCATTGTGTGAACATCATGTGACTGCGCATTCTAGCGATCTACTGATCCACGACATGTGCACACTCCCATGGATCCACGAGGTATCCTTCCCATACCTTCTTTCCTATCTTTTATGCTAGTTTTGTTGTTGTGGGACATGTGTTTTATCTCTTCAGTATGGTTTCAGTGATGATTCGGTATGCCCTAAGGTTTGATGTGATCTCAGATGGATAGAGAGGGAGGGAGAGAGCAGAGTCCATCTCACTGATGTCGGTATTCCCAAATGCTGATAACTTCATCGTGGACCTCCACTTGTGAATCAGTTAATCAGCACATCAAGAATTAGTGAATTAGTGGTTCACTGACACCTAGTATCCAACAAAATCCTACTTCTGCAATGCATAAAATTTTTTGAAAAAATTATATTGAAACTCCCCAGGAAAAATGCAGCCATCTGACACCCATATTGGCAAAAAAAAAAAAAAAAGCTTTCAAGGGTCATGTTCCAAGTCGAAATCCCGGAACATGTTCCGGAATGGCCCATGCAACTATGATATATATATATATATCATATAGATCCAGCGGTATCGGGATCCGCGGATCCCGTTACCGCGGATCCATACTGAGCCGCGGTACCACAATATTTATTATTTTTTAATATATAATATTTTTTAATATTTAATATATTAATATATATTTTTTTAACCTAATCCCCCCCCCCTCGCTTCATCTCTTTCCATGCCCATCGCCCTGCTGTCCGCGTCCTCTCTGTTGTATGCCCACTCCTCGCCATCATACTGTCTTCGCGTTGCACTGATCGTGTCCGCCCCTGCTATTGCTATTTCGGCCTTTGTTGTGGTTTTTCCAAGCCTTCCGACTCCTATCGCACTCACAGAGATCTCTGCCTTCTTTCCCCAGTTCCTTCTACAGAGATAGTGCATTCCAACCTTGCCGATCTGTGGGACAAGGTGAATATTGTCAGGCGGGTTCCCGACAAGTCCAACAAGTCCGGTGCAAAGATCGTGCGCTGTCGATATTGCCTGGCCGAGTTCGTTGCCACCCTCACTCGCCTTAAAGGCCACCTACTCGGGTCACGCGCCAAAGATGGTGGCACACTGAATGCTGCCCCCTGTGCCAGCATGTCTGTTCCCGTCAGGCAGTGACTTCTGGATACCTACGGGCCACGTCTTGTGGCGGGGGAGAACACCATTTCGGAGGGTGTTCTTCGGTTTTGCACCGCTCCTTACGTGGTTGACCTCGAATTGCTGCCTGCTTGGCTGGCACGCACGAGGAGAGGGAGTGCATCCTCGTCCAGTCCCTTTGCCCCTCATCCCCCTCAGACAGTTCCGCCTCACACACCCCCATCTGCACCCATTCCGGTGGATCCCATCCCATCGCGTCCGCCAGTTGCCACTGCGGTTCCACCACCACCTACTGTTGCTCGCACTTCCCCAGTTTACGACTTTCTCATGGACTCTCCGCCACCCGAGCAGGAGCAGGCCCTGGATGCCAGTGACGAGGCCTTCCAGGATTTTGAGGAGATCCCTTCCTCCCTCCCATCACATCCGGATGACCTCCTTAGCCAGCAGTTTTCGTATCCCATGCCAGATGTCCCCCCTCCACCAGTGTACCCCACTTATGCTGCTGCACCCATCCCGGCCAGTGCATCCCACTCTCCCCATTCCACGTCTACAGCTGATGCATCCACTAGTGCCCAGCTTGTCGCGTCATCATCCATTCCCGTCACGTTTGGTGCATCGTGCTGGAGGTCCGCTACCCATCGCCCAGCAGGGAGAGTTCTTAGGCAGCAGAGCATTCGTGGCGCGCATCAGCCGCACACGGATAGAGAGGCCACACAGGCCGTGGCCAGTCTGATTTATGAGCTGAACCTTCCATTTGCCATCACCGACTCTGAGGCCTTCAGAAGGGCCTTCCGCCTTGCACAGACTGTCAGCCCTAGCTGGAGAGTCCCTAGTTCAGAGGTTGTCCGTACACGCATGCTGAGGGATAGGGTCGAGTCATTGTCTAGAGAGATGTAGCCTCTACGTCGCCACTGGGCCACTTACGGTTGCAGCATCATGTCCGATGGCTGGACTGATGTCAAGAGGAGGCCGATCCTCAACATATTGGTCTCCAGCTGCATGGGCACACAATTTTTGAGGGCAGTGGATTGCAGTAGGGGGGGAGAGTCATATCTGCAGAGTTCATGTTTGATGTCATCAGGTCTTCCATCCTGTCCATAGGCCCACAGCATGTCGTCACGGTGGTGACGGACAATGCCACGAACTGCATTCAGATCGGTGTACTGCTAGAGGCCGAGTTCCCTCACATTGTTCATACCCCTTCAATGCACGTACCACAGGACTGCGCTGCCTCCGTGTGTGAGCGCAATTGGAGCACATGGGCACTCATTCACACGAGGAGAAAAAACAGGCTGTCAGTGAGTTAGTTGGAGCGGTTGGTGTTCTGTAGCACCAACGCACGCCTCGCCAGGAGACTTTCGACCATTACGAGCGCATTGCAGGTGATTAGCTATTCTCCCAAAGCATGTTGGTTAACGACTTATACGTTGGTTTTGTTTCTTGATCAAATTGTCTCTCTGACATGCAAATTTTTAACCTTGCAGATGAAGATATCAGATTTGGAGCGCCAAGTTGACTTGCCTACGGACAGCACCCATCCCATGCCTGCAGATGACCTGGGCACACAGCTTATGGCAACGAGAGAGAGGAAGCTTGCCGAGATGAGAGAGAGAGAGAGCTTGGGCTTGAGCACAGAGAGCCTCCATTGTACGAGGCAGATGAGCCAGTGTCAAAAATAGATCAGCATGAGGATGAGCCCATTCGGGTTGTGTTCGCTAGATCAGAGAGGGATGAGGCATATGATAAAGGTGTTGGGCACACGCCTAGAGCAGGGTTCACAGGTGCATCACGTGGTAGAGGTGGGTCACATACCACAGATTATACTGGGAGACAGGCAGGGCACACAGGGGGGGGCAGTGGCATACCTTCTTATGTTGATATGATGGAGAAGGCTCTTGATGGGGGGCAGAGTGATTTGGGCTTACCTTCCGCAGCTACTTGGATGCGTGCATCACAGAGTCATAGGCATTTCTACGACAGCACACCAGAGGAGTCACCAGATGACTTTGATTGTACCGATTGGGAGGCCATGCAGGGTCCGCATGGTGCACAGGATGAGGCACAGTATGATCCAGAGGATGGTGCACATGATGAGTCCTAGAGCCCAAAGCATTTGTATTCGGATGCCCAGCTGGACAACTTGATTGCAGAGTTGGATTCAGAGGCCCAGCAGATGCCGAGCGTCAAGGCGCCCCCATCCTCTCTAGCTAGCATGCCCTACACAGAGTCTCAGCCGGAGCAGCTACATGAGGTGCCTGCAGTTCCTCTAGTTCCTCAGAGGGTATATGTGCGCCGCACAACACCTGCAGTGCCACCGATGCCATTGAGGCCTGCAGCCCCTCCATCGCCATCCACTTTTGCAGCACCAGGTCTCCATGGCAGGCCACCATCTGTGCCCAGATTTTCTCTTGCAGCGCCCACATCCACAGTGGCTCCTCCAGTGGCAGCACCCACGACACATCCTCCTCCCTTGGCAGCACCCACGGCACCCGCTCCTCCTTTGGCAGCACCCAGGATGTACCAGTACCGGCCACCGCAGCGCCCCTTTCAGTACTTATCGCCGCTGTACTTGCCTCTTGCAGGGATGGCCCCTCCACAGCCAGTTCCTCCACCAGCAGCAGGCCCACGGGCACACACTCCACGGACCTATCCTCCACTATCAGCTGCACAGGGACACCCATCTTTGGCTTCTCTAACCCAGCCGGCCGCAGCTTGGGCCCAGCCTAGCCAGCCAGGTGATCTGCATGGGGGTGATGAGGCATTGATGGCTCCCCTCGTCCGCAAGAGGCCAGGAAGGCCCAAGGGTGCACCGAACAAGAAAGGCAGGGCACAAAAACAGCCAGGGAAGAGAGGACGACCTCGCAGGGCTCCAGTTGCTGGTAGAGGTGCAGTATGACAGCCAGCTGCAGCAGGTGTTGTTGGTTTAGCCTGCTTGGGGGCTGATGTGGAGGCAGATTGGGAGGATGAGGATGACGAGTCTTCCCCCTCGGATACACAGCCCGTGCCAGTTCCAGACAGCCATAGATATCAGTTGCGAGAGTCAGCTCGGGGCCTTGAGTTGTCTCCGGAGCATTCATCTGAGTTAGAGCCAGAGCATTGATTGTAGCTCTGTTATTTTATTTTTAGCAGTTTGATATCATGTTCCATGTTTGGCGGCCAGATGGTCGAACACTATATTCAGACCATTTTCCATACTATATTCAGTGTTGGACGTACTTTATTCACTGCACATTTTGTATTTGTCGATTTGTAATTGTTATGCTCTATTTTCAATTTTATTTCGAATGGTATGTGCATAATTACAATTAGTTTCAACTGCAGAGATTGATAGCAGATGCACAACACAAATACAACCCCCTTTATAGCATTTCATAAACACATATTACATTGCAATACACCAGGCACGCGTTGCACAAAAAACACACCGTACATTAATTCATCAGATGTATCAAAATTACAGTATGTATTCCTGCCATATACGACTGGGGCTGTTCTTTACACTATGTTAGACACCCACATGCTACACTCCCATTGACCACAAGGTCTGCTCTCCCACAATGCCCCCAGTACAGTCCCCTGTACAGTAAAATCTTTTTCCTAAACCCTACCCTTTTTTTTCCTGAATTTTTTACCCTGTATTAGCCTGTTAAAAGGGTTTTTAATTAAAATAATAATAATAATAATAATAAAATATTATTTTTGTGGTGCCGCCCTGGTACCGCTGGTCTGAGGGCGGCACCATAACCGCGATACCACCATTATGGTACCGCGGTACCATAATGGCGGTACCACGTGCCACTATAATATATGTATATATATCTAAGGAAGCGGATGGCGGACGCGGACGCGCTAGGGGTGCGTCAGCGTCCGGACGCGTCCAATTTTTTTCAAATTTTTTTTTTCAAAAAAAAAAAAAATACAGGCACCTGCCTACACTGTCCCCCATCCCAAAAGCAAAATAAAAACAATTTATGGCCCCTGTTTTTCCCTCGGAATTAATTATCAGAGGGTGCCTGTCACCCACCTGCCCCCTCCTGTTACAAAATAGGAAAACAGTACCGAAAAAATTTCCAAAAAAATTTGCAAAAATATTTGCAACAGACCTAACCACTGGGCCATGCCTCTCATAACCTCAATATTACTAAACAACCATGGCCAGTGAGCAGTTCATAAATTATTACAAACCTTCATTGGGAACTAAGCTCCAAAAAAGTGGCAAAGAAAGATCTGAGAGTGGTTTCAAGTGAAGGTTTGTATGGCAAACATATTACTGCCCCAAGGTTTAGAAGTGAATGCTCGCCAGAGGATTGGGGAAAGGTGAACGCTCACCAGAAGAGTGACAGGCTCTCAGGAGCAGAAGTCTTTGGGGGAAATTAGGGCTCACCAGAAGAGTGACAAGCTATACACTATTGTGACTCGGTTTAGGGGATCGGTTTCTTCCCGGATGAACTTCAACAGCTTACTAATTAGTTATGGCACTACTCCAACTTGCTACAATACGATGTTGAAATTTACAATACTTGCTCCATGAACCCCTGCGCCTATATTCCTGGACCATTAATACATTCTACGCAGGTTTAAGTGTATGCTGCACAAGTGCAGCTTTGATGTTGAATCTGCACATACCTGTGGTGCAATGCCTACGACACAATGAGGACGTGGGTGGGGTTGATGATGTTTATGGATGATGATTATGCTTGTGGCTTGTTTTGATGGTTATGGCTGTGGGGTTGTGGGTTTAGGGTGATTTGTTAGGGTTTGGGGTGTTGTGTTAACTGTGCCATTTGTTGGCGTGTCGGGTTTAGGGTCTTACGTTAAATGGTTGAACATGATGCATATGTTTTGAATGAGATGCAGATGTGCTAGTCTCTCTCTCTCTCTCTCTCTCTCTCTCTCTCTCTCTCTCTCTCTCTCTCTCTCTCTCTCATCTTGCACGGAGCAAACCATTTTTGACTAACCATTCAAACTTCACAGAGCTAACCATTTGTAAGCAATCACGATAAATTAGCCATGACACAAATAGATTGTAAAAAAATATATACATCTCATCTGATGCCACTGTACATGATGCTAAAATGTGTATCAGTATCTACAAGTCTGCGCTAAACAAATCATCCCTCTGCATGCCAAATGCATCTGTAGGGGTGTCAAATACAAAGTCTGGCTGGGAGTCTGGAGGCATCTGGGACTCCTCTAAGTCTGGGCCAACGCCTGCCAAGAGACGAGTAGAAGAATCACCAGTGCGTCCCCTCTTGGCTGGCCTGCCTCTGGGTCTGCCGGAAGGAAGAACCCTCTGTGGTACACTCCTGCTTGGGGGTCTCCCTCTGCCATGGGGGGGTCTCTGGGAGGAACTGCCTGCCTGTGATGCTCTGAGTCGTCTCTGCGCTATATGTCTCTGGGCAGCAGCCTCTGTCTCCCTCGCAAACTTGGACCATCCATCATCTGAAAGGGGGCACGATGCGGGGGTACTGGGTGGGGCACGTGGACCATCCCCTGCTAGGTCGACCGTCTCGTCTGAATCATATGTGGGCTCATCATCAGAGGAGGGCAATGGAACGTCAGCAGGGAGGGTGGTGCTCTCATCGGCATCGACATCATCCTCGGGATCACCCCGCAGAGCACGCTGAATAGCATCGTCCGGATCAACCTCTGGCTCGTGATCTGCCGCTGCAACCAGGCACTCATCGGGATTGACCTGCACAAGTCAATCATTCGTGAGAAAAGCCGAAGCAACCGTGAGGGCATTAAACTAAATGTCTCAAACCAATACGAAAGCAAAAACGACAGAGCAACGAAATATACCTGCAGCAGTAGGGCGTGTGCGCCTCTTGCCCTCATGCTCTTCGTGATGTGTCGAACCACTCTGGTGTTGGTGTTGCAGTACACCAGGTCATTGCACCGCTCCGTTGTCAGACGGTTCCGCCTGTTCGTGTGAACAAGGCTGAACGCTGACCAGTTCCGCTCGCACACGCAAGCAGAACAATCCTGCATTAATTGGCAACAACTCGAGTGAGTACCGACCTTGTAGAGAAAATGCGAAAACTGGTTGGATGAATGAGACGAGACAATGTACCTGTGAAAGGACTCGGAGCGCGAGTGTCCTCAGGTCTGGCTGTCTGGCGCCGTAGCTCTCCCACCATGATACAGGCAAGAGCCTGTTCTCTCGAACACGTGCAAGGTCCTCGCCGAACATCCCCAGAGAGTGCCTGCAGTTGAGCAACGATATGCTTGAGTACACTTGAGCCCGCGCAGGGAAATTGAACGAACGACAGCGTGGGATAGATCAAGAGTTTACCTGTAATCGAGCCTCTGCACCTCGAGCCTGCTGCGGAACCCAGTGTCGCTGCTGAGGAGGCGGATGTATGTGAACCAGTCCGCACGCAGCTCTGCATCGTCGTACTGCCTCTCGCTCTGAAACAGCGGATGCAGTATGTGGGCCACACTGTGAATGGGCCAATGAAACTTATCCCATCGCCGCTGCCACAAGCGCCTGATAGGCTCCAACCTGTGGACCAAACCACGTGGAGGCAACAGTTACATACCATCATGTTGCAGCAGCAAGACGAAACAGAGTGCGAAATGGAAGTAAGGATGGTGAGACTGAAAAAAGTTATACCTGGCAGGGTCCAGCTCAGAACGCTGGAGAGACTCGCCTATGCGGTCCATGAACTCGTAAATGAGGCCCATCGTGCACCCCTCGCCATCAATGAGTCTCAGAACAGAGTAGATGGGGCGCATGACGTCCATGAGCTGCTGCATATCCACCCAGAAAGGCTCCGTGAATAAGATCTCGTGGAAGGCCAAGCCCGCTGGGGTCGTGGACAGGTCCATGGCGGTGAACTCTGCCGAAGTGGCCATGTGCCGCAATTCACCCTTGAGCTTGTGTAGCCGCTCAAGCATGATGAACTGGTAGGCAAAGCGGGTGCGAGCGGGCTTCTTCAAGTCGAGCCTGCATTGACAAACGGGATGACAGACACACATGAAACGAGCAAAAAAACAAGAGCATCTTGAACGAGCCAAAAAGTAAGTGGCAGGTTACCTGCTGAATGTGTGGAAAAGTGTCGTCATGCGGCGCTTGCGTGTGACGAAGTCCACGACCGCAAGTGCCCTCGTGAGAATGTCATTGACCCAAGGCAGGCGCCCGATGGAATGCAGGAGGAGGTCTAGTGAGTGTGCGGTGCATGGAGTCCAGACAATGGAGGGGTAGTCTGCCATAAGAAGCTCCCCCATACCGCGGCAGTTGGACGCATTGTCCGTCACAACCTTTCGCGATACGTTCACACGATCAGTTCACAGCTCGGAAACACATTGCAATCAATCAAAAACTACGCAGAACTATTGTATCAACATCAAGCAGCAAATGAGCAAGCAACTAATGAAAGAATATTATACTTGGACAACGCGCTGTGGTCCGACCTCCTCTATCGCCGCGCGAATGATGCCGTAAATGTACTCGGCCGAATGCACTCTCCCTGCCTCGGAGGCGTCGATGCTGCGCAAGAACATGGAACCGTAACAACTGGAAACAATCACGTTGATGAGTGGACGTCTGTGACGGTCAGTCCACCCATCAGCCAGCAAATGAGCAAGCAACTAATGAAAGAATATTATACTTGGACAACGCGCTGTGGTCCGACCTCCTCTATCGCCGCGCGAATGATGCCGTAAATGTACTCGGCCGAATGCACTCTCCCTGCCTCGGAGGCGTCGATGCTGCGCAAGAACATGGAACCGTAACAACTGGAAACAATCACGTTGATGAGTGGACGTCTGTGACGGTCAGTCCACCCATCAGCCATGATGGAACAGCCGTATCTATCCCAAGCCTCGTGCAGTGCGGCCAGTCTCTCTCTGACTGATGCAACCCGGTCCTGGAGCAAAGGGCCTCGTAGTGCGTCAGCTGTGGGTGGTGTGTAGCCGGGCCCGCAGACTGCAACTTTCGAGACAGCCTCTCGAAAGATGCGGGACGATGCCATGATAAAGGGGAGGTTCAGGTCATAGAACATCTGTGCTATGGTCCTGGTGGCCTCTCTGTGCTGCCCCTCTCTGAAAGATCCCGGCATGGACATCTGTCTGGTGCCTCGGGATGTGGATGGCTGGGAGGATGCGGATGGACGATGCAGATGTAGAGGTGGTGGCATAGGTGCAGGTGCGGAAGCGGAGGATGTGGACGGGCCGTGCAGATCTCACGGTGATGGCAGAGGCGTAGGTGCAGCAGTGGAGGCCGTGGATCCATGGGGAGTACTGGCGGAGGCGGGGGCGGGGGCGGGTCCGGATGCAGCGGCGGTGGCGGGTGCAGATGCAACGGTGGGGGCGGTGGCGCACAGTGTACCAGTGGCAGGGTCGGTGGCAGTGGGTGCACCAGTAGAAATAGAGTCCGTGGCATCTGTGGACGGCTCGCCGGGCTCAGCAGCTGTCTCAGAATATGTCTTCATAATGCGAGCCCTCGGCAGCGGGGATGACCATACAAATGTCGATCCCGTAGCGTCCCCCCGTGGGTTGGACTCGCAACCCCCCCAGATGTGCTCGAACCCGAGAGGCGTTCCCTGTGAACTGCTTCTAAAAAAAGGGCAACGCCACTTTTTGTCGGGCATGACCTCCACCTCATCCCAAATGGGACGAGCAGCCATCTCTCTCTCCCTCCCTCTCTCCCTCTCTCTCTCTCTCTCTCTCTCTCTCTCTCTCTCTCTCTCTCTCTCTCTCACACGCACACACACAGAAGCACCGAAGCTCTCTCCCGCCCTAAACCCCAAACCCAAGCACCCTTGAACCTAAATCCTAAACTCACACACACACACTGTGCACAGACACAAATCCTCCCTATCTACGTTCCTCACACTCTCTGTCTCTTCCTCTCTCTCTCTCACAGAGATCACCACACACACAACTGAATGCACACAAATCAACACAATTTTCACACACACACACACAAACACCATCTCTCTCTCTCTCTCTCTCTCTCTCTCTCTCTCTCTCTCTCTCTCTCTCTCTCTCTATGCTCTCCCACACTCTCCCTCCTCTGCCCTCTTCCGCCCTCTGCCTGCTTACGAGTTTTGCGGACTGTCTGCAGGGCTCGCGGGTTTTTGCTTCTTTTTTTTTTTTGCGTCCGAGGCCCGGATGCTGGACGCGTCCAGCCTTTAAAAAAAAATAATTAAAAAAAAAGGAAGCGTCCGACCCCACGTCCAGGGGTCGGACGCATCCGGGTCCGGGCATCGGACGCGGACGCGGACGCGATCATTTTGGCCCGGACCCTCATGTTTGATATATATATATAATGAAAATCAGGGATGAGGGTCCAGGCCGGATTGCCCGCGTCCGGCGTCCGGACCCGGACGCGTCCGACCCCCAGACGCAGGGTCGGACGTGTCCAATTTTTTTTTTTTAAATTCAAAAAAAAAAAGGATGCGTCCAAGGTACGGACGCCATTTTTTTTTTAATATTTTTTTTAAAAAAGATTTTTTTAAAAAAATTAAAGAAAAAAAAAAAAATCGGACGCGTCCGGACGTAGATGCACCCAAGACGCGTCCGCGTCCGCCATCCGCTTCCTTTTATATATATATATATATATATATATATATATATATATATATATAAGGAAGTGGATGGCGGACGCGGATGCGTCCGATTTTTTTTTTTTAATTTTAATTTTTTTTTTAAAATTAAAAAAAATAAAATTGCGTCCAGACCCTCGGATGCATCTGTTTTTTTTTTTTTTCGAAAAAAAAAAATAGACCCCCGAACGCGGGCAAAACGGCCCAAACCCTCATGTCTGATATATATATATATATATATATATATATAGAGAGAGAGAGAGAGAGAGAGAGAGAGAGAGAGAGAGAGAGAGAGAGAGAGAGAGAGAGAGAGAGAGATTAACAGTATATAAATTAGTATATACTGGTTTTTAGCTACAAAAATGTAAATGATTTAAGTTTTAGAGAAATTTGCAACTTAAAAAAAACAAATAGAACAAAAACAATCAGAACAATTATATCTAACAAAAATAGGGTCCCTGTAGTGTTTTGGAATTTTTTAGGAAAATCACCATCAGATCCCCAATAAAACTTACCGATATTTGACACCCATATTTCCAAAAAAAACACGTTCCAGGTCAAAAACCAAGTAAAAGATAATAATTCCTAAATAGGGTAGAAATTTTGTGGCTGAATGGATGCAATAAACAGTAGCAGGACAACCAAAAAATTAAGCAGCTAAAAAGTTCAGAATACAATGCTGAGGTTCCTCAGGTTTTGAGAACCCTCAGAACAGAGCCAGAAACGAGATATGAAATCAGAAATTGAATGTTCTGGGAAATAAGTGAAAGGACACAGAGCAGGGAGAGAATGAGGCTTTGAAAGGTTGTGGAAGATAAAATTCTGGCTCTGAATTTTTGAGAAATAAAAACAATTCCGCAAGGAGGTGTTTACCCCTTAATGCATGTGCGCATAGATAGATCTCGCTTGATTTGTAAATAACTATCAAACTGGGCTGCATCTTGCCTACCATTAGAATGAAAGTGTGAGTTTATGTGAAGCCTTACCTGAAACTTTGTCAGAGCTTCAGTTAAGTATGGCCAAGCTTCATTGTTGTCAATTTGTGCACTTTGCCATGTGTTTCCAAACTTCTGCTGGTACTCATCTAGTACCTGCAATAAGCCATAAGCGTACAAGCTTGTCAGTTTTTTAGCAAAGTCTGCATCAGATAGTATAATGCATGCATGAAGTCACATATTAAATAGCCCAAATTCCTCCAAACCTTATTACTTAGAAGGTACCACAAACTAATAATTCAAAGCTTCACATCTACGCATGGTGAAGAAATGAATTGTGAGATTAGCTGAAATACAGTGTGTGAGACTTGAGTATCTGCTTCAAGGTAGATCCATTTCATGCGTAGGCTTCATCACCTTGACTTGCAAGATATTACTGGAATGGTTTGACTATCAGCAGTAGCAAGTTCTGGGAGAAAACCCCAGTTTGCCTAACAAATTTAATAATTCGGAATTTTGAAGAAATTTCTCATTATAGAGTTGCTATTTCATCTCTCTTTCAAAGACGTCAATAGCTTCCAGCTACTTTTGATATATAGATGAGCCTTAATAAAAGTTGATGAACCCATTCATATTGGTCGGACATTCAACTGATATATGAGCATCGTCACGGGAGGATAATAGCAGCTCAACACAACCTTTCCTAGAATATTATGTTGACAGATGTCTATCTTTTTCATTTGAAAGT
The DNA here is from genome assembly GCA_029204225.1 of Diphasiastrum complanatum. Classification (NCBI taxonomy): domain Eukaryota; kingdom Viridiplantae; phylum Streptophyta; class Lycopodiopsida; order Lycopodiales; family Lycopodiaceae; genus Diphasiastrum; species Diphasiastrum complanatum. The sequence continues at coordinate 33,500,955 of CM055113.1, read as the reverse complement.
CAGTTTTCCTTATCATCCAGGATACTGAAAACAAGGAACTAAGAACTGGGTTGCATTGATTCATGTAAAAGAAACTTGAACTGATTCAGGAAGGAAATCGTGGAATTTGATTTCCCAAACAAAATCTAGAATCATGAGAAATACAAAAAAGAAGGAATTTGGCAGTGAGGGCATAACATGAGGCATCAAGCTCCGAAAATAGGGATACACCAGGGCATTTAGTCAAAAATAATGTCTTGGCATGTACACGCAGATCAAGAAGTACTGGCTATCAAGCCTTTTGGAGATTACATAGGGTTAAGAGTAATTTGTAAGATCAAAAACTCCAGTGACAGGCAAGGTAAGACAAAGAACCATGAATGTCAATACGTACTATCTTTATGGCAGGTGCAGTCCAAACCTAGATAGATTGTAGTTTAGAAGGATCGAAGGTAATCTGTCATAGTACCTTCGGAAACAATAAATCCAAGGAATTCAAAGTGCGTATCAGCAATGGTGCATTTAGACTGCTTGGCGAATAGTTAGTGTTGGACTCAAAGCTGAAAAACATAGTTCAAACACGAAAAGTATGAAGACATGCCAGAACTGAAAACACAGGTATTGAAAAAAAAAAAGTACTAGCTTTACAACATTGATCAAATAAATCCTCCGTGTATAGGATACTGGTTACAGATGGTGAGACGGTTTAGGGCTTGGTAATCAATACACAAACATTTAATCCCATAATTCTTGTCGATGAGTAAAGCACGGGCACCAAAGGGACTCTAACTAGGAACAATAATGCCACGTTGTAATAGATCGGCAATTTGGTATTGAACCTATGCCTGTTCAGGATGAGACATCTAATAAGGAGCTTGATAAACAGAAATGTACCTGGAATAAGATCAATAAGGTGATAAATGGTATGTAAAGGACTCAGGAGGTAAGAATGAGGACTCGGCGAATCAGCAACAACGAACTGGATCAAAAGTAAGAGGTGTGTCTGAATTTGTATGAACGCAAATAAGAGTTGCACAATGGGTGTACGCAAACTGCAATAAACTATTTGGCATAAACAAGGACATTATCAGATCTTGAATCGATACTAATAAATTTATGGGATGTACCATCGAGTGATAGAAATACACTGTCAAAGAAGATTGATAGTAACATCGCCAAGAGAGGCAAACCAGTCAACATCAAGAAGACTATGTAAGTCGACCTAGTCAAAAAAAGCGTCGATCTAATCAAATACAGCACTGGAACTGTTAAAAAACAATGTTTATTTTGTACCTTTAAAGTTTCTAGGCCATGCCTGCATGCTATTTTAGTGGCCCATACTATTTTACACGGTCAAAGTCAAATTTCCTAATCTAGTCAACATTCTATGCATGTCGTAGGGTGTGGAAGGGGTATGATTGGGCTCTGGCTTTGGTCTTAGTGATTGGTCAGGACTTTACCTGATACAGATAGTCTATTTAGACATTTGCTTTTTGACATAGCTTTTCCTTGAAATAGATCTAGGAGAAAATTATATACGTAGACCAGCGCCCACCTCCACTGCATTCTAGAGAGTTTCGACCCTTCTCTGTTCTTGATTGGTGTGTGAGTGCTAGTATGATTAGTACACTCGTAAATAGCAATTGAGCATTTAATTCCATCATGATATCAGAGCAACGGTTCAAGATTCGAGAGAACAAGGAGAAGAGCTGTGCTACATGAGGTGACTACGAAGTCTGCCTCAGTTTTCAAACGTTAAGAAATTCAAGAGAGATAGTTGATAAGTGTTGAAGCTTTACTCCAAGGACAATTGTATAGCTGAAGGCTATTGGACAGCCAGGGTCAGGATTGTAGCTTAAAATCGTTAAAGGTCAGATCATGGCCACTTAATCGTTGAAGGATAGAGCACAATTGGTGCTGAGGATCAGTTAATCATTGCTTGGCATCACTGAAAGTAGCCAAGGAGTAGTAAATCTTATTCCTTCCCTAAATCACTGAAGGACAGCAGGTTTCACATGTTGAAATGGTCAGAAATTGTTGAGGGACAGTAATAAACTGGTCACTAGCCAGATTGCTGTAGGACAGAAAACAAGGAACGCGCTTCCTTGACAAGAAGCTGCTTACTATATTATTGCCAGTTGGAACGTGCTTCTTTTAGGAAGTTGCTAGCCCTAAGACCAAAGTTAGGTTCTTTTAAGAAGAACCACCAGAAGTCCTTTGTGGAACCAGCAAAATTTTGAAGGACTAGCAAAGATTTTGTGGAACCAACAAAATTTCTTGAGCCATCAATGTTATTGTTTACAATGGCAGGTTTGAATGATGCTTTGTTAACACAAGCTAGTAAGCTTAATGGTACGAATTTTAGAGTCTAGAAATTAAGCTGCAAAATGTTCTCATGGATCAAGAATATTGGGATATAAGATACCTCCAACCAATGATAGGGAGTTGAGAGAGTATCTAAAGCAGAGAAGAAAAGCTCATATAATTAAGTTATCAATGAGAGACATGATTATACCTCATATCAGAGATGCTGCTGAACCCAGGGAAGCTTGGAATATTATCAAGAATTTGTACAACAACATAAATCAATCTAGGGTTGTGTTCTTAACTAGTAAGCTACATTTTTTCAAAATGGATACATGAGAATCAGTGACATATAACCTTACAAGTGAAAGATCTCAAGGGGCAACCCATAGGGGTTGGAGAAAATGTTTTTGATTCAGTTTTGGTGTCCATTATGCTTAATAGTTTAAACTTTACATGTAGCCCATCAAAATGTTGTCATGATGTCTTTATGCGCGGCCTACTTTTGATGAGTTAAATGCTAAAATCTCATGAACAAGGACAACTTTAAGGAGCATGTTCAATTTCTCTTTGGTTGGGTGGTTTGGCTCCACAGCTCTCCTTTTGGCATTTGCAACAGGATCTTAAGGATCTACACTTGGATATCTTTACAGGCAAGGCTTGAGAAATAACTTGAGGATCAAAATCAAGATCAGGAACGACATGAGGATAAGGACGTGAATTTTGTATTCATGGGTACAATATTGGAAACAAAAGATCCATCTACTTTCAAAGAACCTGAAAAAGAGAAAATTTGGAGGAAAGCTATGGATGAGGAGTACAACTCTATTATTAAGAACAAGACTTGGAGGCTTGTGCATCTACCAGCAGAAAAACAGGCTATTGGTTGTAAATGGATTTCTAAAACCAAGTACAAATCAGATGGTTTCATTGATAAGCACAAGGCAAGGTTGGTTGTAAAAGGGTATGTAGAATAGGAAGGAATTGACTATGATGAAACGTTTACACCAATTGGAAATTTGACTAATATGATTCTACGAAGGAACTGACTATGATGAAACGTTTACACCAATTGCAAATTTGACTAATATGAGGACAATTTTGTCATTGGCCGCTCATTTTGGTTGGGATATCCAACAAATGGATGTTAAGGGTCAAGGGGGAATCAACCACTGCCTTGCAGCATGATCGGCATAAGGGGCAACTTTCGTGCATAGGGATGTTTTTATGCGGCTAAGTTCTCGAAAGGGGGAAAAAAAGTTTGTAAACTTCCTAAGTTGGAAGGACCCAAGTAAAGTGACTCACTACAAGTGAAGTTTCCTCTCTAGAAAGAGAGAGAGAGAACTGGACACATGTCTCCTTAACTCAAGATTGAGGGGAGATTTTTGCATGAAACTTTGTACATATTCTACTATATATACAAGGAGGGCTAAGCTATCCTTGAAGCGCCCATTTGTTCAATAATTGTGTTGTCATCATTGATGGTTGAAGTTTTCTCTCTCTTCCAATCGGCCATTCTCCAAATGCTGATTTCTTTACCTATAGAGATCTGAATCACATGATTCTTTTCTGCATATGTTTTCTATGTTCTTGGGGATCAATTCTCAAATACATGCGGTTTAATTTTGCTAATTTGATGGTGATTTCAAAATCAGATCCTTGCTTATTTGTGCCCCATTTCTAGAAGACTTGCATGTGATTGCATGATAGTTTTTCATTTTGCATGTCATTAAATTTGATCATGCAAGTAGGCTTTTAGGTCCTTGCCGATCCTTAGCACACTCCAACAAAAGCTTTTACATGCCACTTGCGAATCTTTATAAGTTTCCAAGTATTGTCAAACGAGCATGTAGAACATGGTCAGTGGTCACATTTTACTCTCAGGCATGACAAGCTCTGAGTAAACATAAATAAAAGCCTTAAATTGTGATGAAAATTACCCTCTGAAGGACTGCTGACGCACCAAAAGTTAGCATGTACATGAAAATTCATGCCACCACAAAGCTATTCCAAGCTATGCAACTAGACTCCTTATTTTTCAGTCCAAGTATAAACTCACATTGCACAAATGCTGCCAAGTAAATATGGGCCTGAAAAAATGGTGGCTTCTTGATTTCCCAAACAACAGCATAAAACAGAATGATATTTTCAACTGCTTTCCACTCCCCCATTGCACACTACAGAGCATATGGCTACAATGTGCTGATTTGATAAGGTTCTCTTAACAACATGGGAATGGTATGATGAAAGGTAGAGCTCACATGTTGCAAACTTGGAAACCAGCCCCTACCTTATTGACAACAGAGAAAGCACTTCGCATGGGGTAGTGCTTATCAGCAAAGACAAGCCCACAAAGTCCATTCCTGTTGTAGCAGTAGACAACATACTCTGTGGAAAACCATACACACCATCAGCACAAATATTTATAACCATTAGCCTTTTGTACGCAAACCTAAACTAACGAATCCTTTATCACAATATAACTAACTAACAAATGTCCTTCATCAAAATAGCCTGACTAGTGTTATCAAAAGTGACACAAGAACAAAAAAATTCCCAAAAAGAAGTTTGCCTTCACCTTCAACCTTCCAACATTGCAGATAAAATGACCCAGAGTTTAATTCTAGTTCTACATAACAGCCATAATCAATTTATCACAGACATTCATTGTAAACTTACAATATAAGGCACTAAAAGACATAAAATAGCTTTTAAAGTCTACTCAAAGACAAGATTTACTGACCAACACAAAAGTGATGCAAGTATCTGCATAGCTTTCAAGGACAAAGACAACTTGTACTCTATGAAAAACACTCGGACACATCCATAATTCTTTGATATTATTTTTTAACGTAACATATGTGAGTTATGACCAAACATCCACGACACTTATATAGAAGGGATTTGGATTGTGTAGATCAAGCAATGGGGAAGAATGTAATAAGTGGTGCAGGTATGGTCTCGACTTGTTAGGTTCCATGTAAGCTAAATCTTACCCTAAGGTAGAGCAAACTGAAGTAAGAGCCAGTCTATAGTCAACATCAATGTCTCAAAATTGGAGAGAACGAGAACAAGAACTAGCTAACAAATGAAGTCACATTGCTATGTATATGCTAAAGTAGCGGCTGCAAAATACATGTGTTAAAAAAGCAGCAAAATCAAAAGTAAGCACCATAAATAAAAATGTGAAATGATTATCAAAAGCTATATGAATAAACCAAGAATGCCACTTGAGAAAAATTGTAAATATCAGGGATGTTAACCAACGATATAACAAAGTGATTGAAGGAACCATCGGAGGTGACAAATTAAATAGACCACAAGCCAGTCCACAAGTGCCATACAAAAATAGAAGTACAGCCCTTGACAAGAGATGATGCCATAATAAAAACCCATAATGCCACTGCCAATGGAAGCTAGTGTCTAGCATCATGGCGAAATATAATGCCAGCATCGATAAAATAGCAGTGAAAAAGGAACAAACTTGAGGTTGCGACAATGAGAGGATACAAAATGTTGTAAAGAATCTTTGTAGGGTGCTATGCATTTGTAGCAAGAATGTCACATGATATTGATAGAAAGCCTCTCTTGGAGAGTGATGATGGAGACATTTTGAAGGATGCAGAGGACTGGGCCATAGAAAATAAAATCAAAGCTAGGCCTATGGACCAAGAGTGGAAATTAAAGGAACCAATATACCCATCATGAATAATTAATGCCATAACATCTTTGGCAAAGGAATAGATGGTACCAATGCAACTTGCAAGCATACTACCCTTGGAACCCAAAAACTTTGATTTCTCCAGAGGTGCCGGCGGGGTAATCAAATTATTGATGGTTCAGACTAGAACAATATTTGATCGTTTTCATGCCCCCAACCTCCATTCTTGATTAATAAAACATCCTTGGAAAATGCTTTCACAATAGTTCGTCTTTTATAAATCCAAGAATTTCACCTCTAACAATGAAATACGAATGCCGCCAACTATCCCTACTAATCATTACTCCAGTCCCCATGATCAACACAATAGACAAAGACTTATCAAGTTATTCCATGCTAATGTATTAGAGCATAGGCCTTTGAGCACTCTTAAATTTTTCAAAGTACCATCGTCTTAAGAAGCTTAGAATATAGAACTAGAGCCCAAGCTAACAATGTAGACCAATACCACCATGTCAAACCAATAATAGATGGCTTGATACATATGAATAGACTCCAAGTCAACCATATACACCACAAATTCAATTATAGCAACAAGAAATAGCTCGAAATATACAAAGAGATCCCAAGCTTGTCATATAAACACAAATGCCATATAGACAAAGTAGGAAGTAGTAAATGGCTCACAACATACAAATAAATCTCAAGATAGTCATATAGACCAAGACTACACTGTAGAATCGATTCAAGTATTGAAGAACACCATACTAGAGCTGCAAGAGCCATGAAGGCCTATATGCATAAAGTGCAAGAAGAAGATAAAGCAATCTTGGAGAATATGAAAAATCAAAGTATAGTTGTCATAGAGACTCCTCGGCAGCACTGCTAGAATGATAGTCGTAGAAGCATATACCTTTGTCTTTATTATAGAAGAGATACACGTACAAATGGAAAGGGAGGTAAAGGTGGCATAATGGTGCCATGGAGTAGTGATATGGTTAAAACAGAGAAGAGGGTGATGTAACGGTGTGGTAGGTGTGAGTTTTGAGCAAAAATATCACATTTGCAAAATATGAACAACTAATTGAAGGATCATACAACTAAGCCTATTGTACGATCATCCATGACCTTAACATAAAGTAAATTGCAGGCTCTCCTCCAAAGAATCGCTAGATAAGCATCCTAAAAGAACTCAATTCACTAAATTCATCACTTATAAAGCGAATAGAAGCACTCTTGTTCCTGAACGCTCCCAGAACGTATCGTTCCGGAGCTTGGTGTATCTATGATCAAATTATCCTATATGGAAAGTGAGGATGGAATCAATTCTAGTCCTTCAAGATCTCATAGACATTGTGATGGGGATTGAGGAGGAGCCTCAAGTCCTTCAAGAAAATGTGAGATTCAAGAAGAGATCTAGAATAGCACTTCATTGCATCAAGATGAATGTGTCCAATGATTCTTAGAGAGATAGGATCTTGTATATCTCCTAAGGATGCTTGGGATACACTCAAAGCTATCTATGAGTCTAGAAATACATCTAGATTGCTCACCTTGAGGAATCAAACTCTCCAAAGATACCAAAGCAAAGGGGAGAGTGCTCAAAGCTATGTGCTTAGAGTGAAGGAACTTAAATTGGCATAGCGTATTAGAGTGCATACTGGGCCCATGCCCTCCTTAGGGGTTCTAATTGCGGTCAACTAAAGCCTGCCCTCCGAAACAAGTGCCCTCGTCCTAAGAGCCTTACAGGCGGCCCCGACCACACCTTCCCAATAGCACTCACTGTAATCATCACCCTCCTCTATGTCGAGGTCCTAGCTAGATGGAATGGCAAATCACAGGTGTAGAACAACTGTCAAACTGCAATCTCCGCTTCCGCCATGGCTCAACAATAGTCCCTACCCCCCAACTTTGTAGTGCAGCCCCGTCTATCTCTCCCTCTCATTGTGGCATGGTGGCTGGAGGTGGTGTCGAGGATGCAACACCAGAAGGTGCGCCAGGCCGACTACTAGGCCTTGCCTCATTTGAAGCTCTATCCTCTCCATGAGAAGAGAGGGGTGAACGATAGACAACCGGGGTGCATGATGTGGTAGCCTCTGGCTATCTCACTGCATCTCGATCTACCAAAAAAAACAGTTCAAATTTTCAATTTAGGGGCTTGGTAAACCACTGAACTATAGTGACAAGTTTATGATTTAGAAAGCACATGACAAGTCATTCTAATTTCTTAGGTGTTATAGGTAGCAAAGAAGAAGCCCTGAACATCCGGAAGGCCGTGCAAAAGTTCCTCCAGCAAAAACTCAAACTGGAGATAAACGAACAGAGGAGTTCTCTAATAAATGCAAAGTCCGAGATAGCCAAATACTTAGGCACGTTGGAATCTGAAAATTGAAAATGCAAGATGACAAAAATCAACTATCAAATTTCAAAAAATGTGCAACCTTGAACAACAACATGACACGTCACACATCATTAGTCACATGTGAACATGTGAACATAGAAGTTTGAACATTCAAAGTTTAAGAATCAACTGAGAGTTGCCTGTTTACCTCTCACTATGGGCCCCAACCTCGAAGCACCAGCCTCGTCCGATGCAGCAGGAGTGAGTATCGTGTTAGGGGCATGCAGGCAAGGGGCAATCTCGTACTCCCTCCAACGTAATAAATGTGACCTGATGCGTGACGGCCCAACTACGTATCTGATGTGGAAATATGCATATCCATCTCTTTTTGCCCGATGTGCCATAGACCGCAATGATGGTCACGTGAGCCCATAGGGGATCCCTATCTCTCGGCATGAATTCTCTCTCTCTCTCTCTCTCTCTCTCTCTCTCTCTCTCTCTCTCTCTCTCTCTCTCCTAGTTTCTAGATTCTAGAATCTAAGCTTAAAGCCCTAATCCTAAACCGCCAAGTTCCACCTATTCACTAAATAGTAACCACTAACTAGAGTCTAGTAACTACTACTTCCAACTTCTAATTAGTTCCTAACCATAAGTACCTACACCCCTCTCACAATGTCCATTGTCAAGAGTCAAGACTCAAACCTATGATCTATCATGATGTATCATCTCACAAATCACAGTCAAATTATCAATGTTGAATGACAATCAATGATCAAGCAATGCACAATTAATGATCATCAAATGCACATTGCACAAATTTCAAAACATAAAACACATTGCACAATCCACTATGCTAAACCCTCCTCACAATAAAACCATGGCAATTTTTTTTACTCCAAAGATATCTCCCACAATGCACAATCTTGAATGGCAAATGCACATTCTCTCTCTCTCTCTCTCTCTCTCTCTCTGTGGACCCCCCCTGGTTCGGGCCAGAATAGCAACAGGCCGGCTTGAACCGGCCCCAGTCGATGCGAAGGTTCTAACCACGGTTTGATGCAACTATGTTCTATAGCTTGTTATTCCTTTGTTGAAAGCTTTCACTATTTAGGAGTTCTCAACTAATGTAATCGGGTTAAGAATCTGTGCACACTGAATACTGCGACTGAAAATCTGTGTTACAGGTTACAAGTTACATGTGAACAGAATCACCTTATCGCACACACCCATCTCCCATGTGTATCTGTATATGGTAATACTAGTGATTTTCAAACTGCTTGATTCAAATCTTCTGATGACTATATGCAGCATACTTAGCTGGCGAATGCTTCGTGATTCATCAGTAGTGCCTGCTTTTGATTATGTGATGCCTTATTCTTGAATCGTGTTCAAAGCTAAGATGAGAATTCAACCCACTTTTATATATATGATGCCTTCTAATGAAGGAACCCTAAATTGGCATTGAAAAGACAAAGATTTTACTGGGCAAGGGGGTTTGATCCGCACGATCCAACAAGTGGTATTGGTTTGATTGCTTACCATCTTGCTCTACAGACTGGCGTTGGCCAAGGGGAGTACGACTAGCAATGGTCCGTGCCACAAAGAGGATGAATTCCTTGGCGCTTGCACGTTGGAAGAACCCAAAGTGGCTCACATCCGAAGCATTTGCAAGAACTTTGGGATCGGCGCTTGAGCCACCGGGCGTTGTGCACTTGATCACCAGCAACGCAGTAATTTTCATGGCCACTGCTCTCTCGCCTCTGCTTTCTCTCTCTCGCGCGCGCGATCTATCGCCTATCGTTCGGTGCTCCCTCGCAGATACTCAACAATGGCTTTCTCTCTCCCTCTCTCTCTCTCTCTCTGTGTGTGTGTGTGTGTGTGTGTGTCTCTCTCTCTCTCTCTCTCTCTCTCTCTCTCTCTCTCTCTCTCTCTCTCTCTCTTTGCCCCCGCGGGGCTGATATTCTCACTAAACGAAAATACACACACACACACATATATATATACTAGTAAAGTGTTCTCGTCGTTGACGCGCAATGACAGTCGATTTAAGTGGTGGTCGATGATTTGGACAATGGCCGATCTCGCATTTTGAGTCATCTGCAAAATTTGAGTCTTTCAAAAAATAATTTGAGTCATTCGAAAAATCCGAGTCTTTTGAAAAAAATTCGAGTCATCGGAAAAATCCGAGTCTTTAGAAAATTTTGAGTCTTTCAAAAAATCCGAGTTATCGAAAAAATTTGAGTAATTCAAAAATTTCGAGTCTTTTCAGAAAATCCGAGTCATCGAAAAATCCGAGTCTTTCGAAAAAATCGATTCTTTCGAAAACTATTATTTGTTCTCTCTCTCTCTCTCTCTCTCTCTCTCTCTCTCTCTCTCTCTGCAACCTAGGATAAAAGACATTGCACATGTTCTCAAATCTCTGATCAATGTGTTATTTATAAGATAGATACAATTTGACAATAATGTCAGCTCCATTTGATTCTTAACCAAGGTAATAAATCATACAAAGATTATACTTTGTTCACAACACTTCCGTGTACACAATATTTTGTGTGTACATTGAGACTCATGTTTCATCTTGCCAGCGTCCATCGTCATCTCTTATCAACACTCGTACGCTCGTTGAACTTTGCACCCTTGATAGGGCGACATATAGTTGTCCATGGCTAAACACCGGTCTAGGCAAATACAATCCAACAAAATCCATTGTTTGGCCTTGAGCTTTGTTTATAGTCATGGAGAACGCCTGGTCTAATGGGGAATTGCACTCGCTGAAATTCAAAAGGCAAATTTGAATTAGTGAGAACCAAAAATGCGCGGAATGAAAACTCTTGCGTCTATTTTTGCACCACTAACAATTTCAGCCTCAATAACTTTTGCACCCATTCTGCATATGATGAGCCTCGTTCCATTACAAAGCCTTTGGTGAAATGATATGGATTGCAATAGCATGACTATCATCCCGACTTTCAAGACCAACTTGTGTGGGGGACATCCACCAGGTGGCAACGTGTTTAGAGACTCAACAGGATAAACATCACCTTTATTACCATCAACCACATTATCAGCGCTATAGTAAGCGCGTGATGTGCCAAGAAACATGTCAATCACACACGCATGTTAACCTTGTCGACATGGTCATTTAATGATGTCAATATTGCTCTACTCCTCCAACACGTAATGTTTTTGTAGTTATTGCATATCGACAACATTTTTCAGATTGTCATTGTCAGGAAAGAATATCACATTTTGACCAGGAAGATGTCGTTGACCACATGCAAGGTATCTGTATTCTCTTCTATGGCCTGTGCAGTTATCATATCAGGCCCTTTGTAGACATACTTATACATATGTTTCACACTTTTAGCGTGTATGCAAATCTCAACATTGATGTGACATTGAAAGTGCAATGTTAGCGAACTGTTGTATGGCACGACCCACTGATTATCCAAGTTCATACTACGGGTGCTAACCGTGAGACCATTGTTTCGATAACATAGCCATTCACTACTACAATTTCATCAACAAACTGTCTTGGATAATTTTTTGAACATCTAGCTTCTTTCATGCATGGCGCATTAGGGAAAGACGATCTACACGGACCATGTATCATGCGCGTTTTCACGATGTCATACAATATTGGATCCTCATCTTTATCAGGAATTTCTGCACATACTATGTTGTTAGTCATTGACTATCACTGGTTTGCTTGCTTCATCCAATATAATCAAAATGTGTGCATGAGACAATCTTCTCTTCTGAAATTCCACCACATGTAACCTTCCTATAACACGTCCAAAAATGCCATTCTTTTTCAGAAGACTTATCATATATTGTAGTTTTAATTAAAAACTCTTGCAACCAAGTCCGGCCTATCTGCAGGTGTTTGTTCATACATTAACTGCCTCCTTATCTCTGACCAGTTTGGATTGGTAGTCATCAAGATGAACAAATCAGGACGCCCTAGCGTTCTAACAAAAGCCATTGCATCTTGATAAAGTTGATGCATATGGCGTGGTGACTCTATGTACGATGACGGGAAAACAACAAGCTGGCCAATCTCAGACGCAACCTCTGCCCCAACAACATCAATTATCCCACTTCGAATCTCACGCTGAAATTTATGCTGATTAGCATATATGTAATTCAAATTTTCCTGAGCTAGTTTTGCAAACTGATCACAAAGATACTCTTGAAATAGTTTGTTTGCTAAGTGTATTGATGAAACATGTCCCTCACGAAGTTGGAGATAATAGCTATAAAATTCGCGAATAGTTACCTTTTTATGTCTCATGTCACCTGCTACATCACAAGCATCCACATCCTCATCACCACTTCCAATTGCATCATTTTTCACAAATGATGGTTGTGTCGAATCAACAACATTATGTCGCTCATCGGTACCAAGATGTTGTGTTGAAAGGCATTCTTGTACATGGGGTATGCCTACATGCCATCCATCTATCCCAAAAGAAAATAAATGAACAAAATGCAATGCATCGTAGGAGGAATGAAGCTGATTTATCCTTTTCAAACCATCTTGGACCGAATGGAGGATTATGTCACGATGGCCATCACTTGAACAAGCATCTAAGGGCATGAGTACAGCTATCTCACTTGCTACTGGTGCATTGTATTGTCGATTCTCTTGATTGCTGGAGACACTTGACATTATACGAAGACGAATGTCAAGAGTGGGATTTGTGCGCATAATAAGACCTGCACTCATGAAGACACTTGCAAATGGGTTGATCTCCATTATCATTTGTTGTAAGCTACTCAAAACATCACGTCGGACGCTTGAGCCAAGAGACAACCTTCTCTCTAGCTGCGAATCATCTCCATCCACTATATATATTTGTGAGAATGCAGGCTTGTCCATAGGAAGCAATCCACTTATTAGATGGCACAAACATCCTAAAACTCTAAAATTATAAGCATCGCCTTTAGAATTAGCAGTAGACTTATCTAATTTTACACCTAGGGAAGCAAATGCGAGAGAATTATCATAGCTTCTTATTTTTTTTCGAAAATGCACCATCGTCTTAACACAAACAGTCTAAGCAGTTGCGAGGGTGGTGCAGGAAACAACGACAACCTAACCTTTCCCTTCATGTAGCAAAATGAGCTATTAATCTCTTGTTTCCATCTCAAAGCTTCACAATGAACACACTTATGTTCCATTAAATTCGCATCATGACACGAAGGTGTTTTGTCACTCCATGCTATTTAAAAAAATGAAAATGATGTACGTATGTTTCTATTAGATGGAGCAGAAACAACTTGCATATCAATAGGTTGCTCTCGTATGCTAGGCATAAATGGAACTGGTGTCATAAAATCACAAACACTTGGCATGTATGTCAAATTTTCATTTACTATTGTGTGCGACTCTTGTACAGAAATTGTGTCTTGCATCCAGATGTAATTGTAGGCTCAACCAAAGAGAACTACAAAGCTAAATTTCTTCTCTTTGCCATTTGTCTTCGATTTAACCTACGTGTCCTCTCGAACTTGCTTTCAAAATCTGGAGTCATGTACAATTGGTTTGTACGCACATGTTCTGGGGTAGTGAATGCTCCACTGGTGGCATTGGTGCCAACACATCTGTAAAGACTACTAGGGAGAAACCCCTAAGATGAGGATAGGAAAACACAAGAGAGATTATGGAGCAAAACCACCCAACCAATCCTAGATCCCTCATGGAGAATTCTCCGGATCTAGCCCCCAAGCCATGCCATGTGATAGCAAGAGGAGAAGAGCTCATCAGGTAACCTAGACCAAAGTCGTCGATGGAATAATCACTATCTCAATATATAGAGAGTAGGATCCTGTGCATGAACCCATGCAAGCTCCGTGGCAGGTCAACTATAAATAGATCACAGCTCTTCATGCATACCTCCTGCCTATAACAGTCACACGGACATGCACTACTCCATATGTCTCATAGAGTGTATGGGTCCTCTCAAGGTCATTAGTCACCAACATGCCTTGATGTGGAATCAAATCTCGGCATGACCAATAATCTCGAACTCTGGAGGGCCGATCTACATTATTAGGAATATTCCATGTCCTTAGCGGAATATGGCCATAACATTCTTCCTCCCTTAAATAGGTTTTGTCCTCAGAACGAAATAAAGAATACATGAAACTATTCCTTAGGCATTCAAATCTTTCCCATGAATAATTATCCTTAGTCTAATCTTTCCATCTGAATAAATATTCAAAGATGCAACAATTTTTCAAAAGCTTGTCTCTAGTCATGAATACAAACTCAAATTCCCAAGATACACTAAGCTATAATTCTTCTAAATGGGTTGATCTTATCCAAAAGAAAAGTTCATCACCTTCATGTAATCCCAATTACATGAAACATTGGGTGATTTACCTTATTTCAGAAATCCAATCCAAAAGCTAAAGAAATTCCATTTTAATTTCTTGCGGCTTCTTGGTACACATATTCTTAGAATATCCAAATATTTTAAAATACCACAATTCAGTCATCTAAAATCTCTAGGAGATCCATCAAGTCTCAGATAATTACAACTCAAGCCAGAGTACTGTAGTTACTTTAATGAGTTAACATGCCCATTTCTAGCATCATATGCAAGAAATCAGCAATTATCTGTATCTTAATAGATTTATCTGTCTCCTATAAATTTGGGGATATAGATTGAACTTATCACACAAGCACTTATAGACTACAATCTATAAGGTAAGCAAATTCCTCATAAGTAAGCAATTACTTAATGAAAATGTCTGTGAGATCCACACAATCTCAAGTATGTGCTAGAGTAAAGGAATTTAGTGTTCATCCAACAAATCTAAATCCTTGACTCACCCAATTGATCAAGAATTACTCATTATCTTAAGAATCCTCACATTTTCTTATAAGCTTCTAATGATCTCTAAGTATCAATTTATGATCGGTCAATCATAAACATTTAGAATCTTATGATTCGTCAATCATAATTTACAGGATTCCAAAAGCATACTTAATCATTAGAAAAAAATATTGGAGTATATGCACAACATACAACTTAGGACATAAAAGAATCATTTTGAAATCTTTTCCTCAAGGAAAATCACTGGATTTCAAGAATTTTTTTCAACTCGATTCTTAACCAGATTATGAGTTCCAAATTCTACAATCAACCAAGTAATTAAAGACCACTATAACACATGTCTTCAACAAGATAAAGTCTATACAATCACCTAGAATAGCATCTAGAGATTACAAAGTTCTGCTAAATTCCCAAAATTCAATTTAACATTCTTGGAACCATTAGGATCTGATATCCAATTGTAACATATCCCACTACGAATCTTGTAACTCAGCTACAAAAGATTCTATTTCTCTTGAGTAAATGACATATTTGGGAAATCTCTGAAGTAAATAATTCCACATCACAAGTTTTCCAACCATCATACTTTTATCAACAAAATTCCTTCAATCAATCGACCTACATCAGATCTTAGTGCACAAACCAAGATTAGGCTAACTTATACAGACATCTTTGGACATAAGGTTAAGATTAAAGCTTTATTTCTTTGATCCAATCCATAACTAAATGATACTTGGTAGACCAATCAGTGAGCCTTAATTTAATCTTTACCACTACTTCCCATATTCATAAATATCTCACAACTCAAAACTCCCAAAATCACTCTAGTTTCAGATTATTCAAAACAATCACTAGAGAATTCCTCTATTCCACTAGATAGTTCCACCATTGCACAAATACTGGATTCTATGAAAGAAATCTTATGCAAATTGGTTGATCCCATGAAAGTCTTACTCCTATCATTTTCTTCTCCCTATATTTAAAGAAATTCCATAATTTCAATAAAAAATTTTCCAGATACAATATATAAGATATCAAAGATTTGAAAAAGTCAGTAACGAGTATCCCATACTATTACAATCGGACTTTTTCCCTAAAATCATAAAATATCTTATCTCGAGTGATAGAACATTACTCTCAATAAACAACTATCAAATAGAAATAATCATTTGGAAGTCTGATTTTCATTTATTCAGTTGAAAACATCAATTGATTCTGATCTATATTCATAAACTGAAATGGAAGTATGAATTCATATAACTTAAACAGTCCTACAGAATCTAGTTCTACTCTGGAAGGAATTATATGCTCAATCCAATTGTTTCGTATATAAGAAATTTTTAAAAAGTAGAGGTTTAAAATTAAAAGAGAAAAAGCTTTTAAGGGTTTTGGATTTGGAAATTATGAGATACCATTGAGGGATCCGGATCTATATCTCATAACCACTCCAAATACCCTAACCAAGTTTAACCAATGGTTTCAACTGTTAGCATTACCAATAATGTAAATACTAATCACTGGTTTACATATCATTCTCACACAAGAATTTCCTCTTTGAAATCACTGATGTCCCATACCACCATTTTTCTCTCCAAGAAAGTCCTTTGCTTTTAGATCCAATCATCAGAAAATAAAAAAGACTATCTGACCATCCTATATCCAATATAGGGTCCAATCTTCAACCATTTCCAGAAAAATACCTCCAACCATTGAACTCTCCATTTCTTTAAGATCATAGTAGACGACAATATCATCTAAGAATACCACTAGGCATTGACCCCAATATGGACGAGAAACCTCGTTTATAAACAATCGAAATAACCCAAGTGTACTCATCATAAAGACAAAATGAATAATTCAAAATAGCTGAAGTATAAACCAATAGATATCCAATATCTATATCAGAAATGGTACAAGGACTTCAATTCCTTCAAGAAGATCAATAACCTCATTATCCGATAATCTAGAGATCTAAAACCTCTATATGGATTTCCAATACCAAATATGCACATATCTATTCCACCAATTATTGGGGTACCCCCATATTTGTTCCTAATGAATCGCAATAATCCACTAGCAAAATTGTGATTAAACAAGAATCCGTACATGGCTTTACCGTCACATAAACAACCCATCTGGCTGGTACTATACTCCCGAATTCCTACCATATGAGAGTTCCAACTCTTAGGAATAGGCCTCTTTGAAGTACCAATGTGAACCAAGTGTCATTTTCTTTCCAATGTCACAATTTCCCTATAACAAATAGGGTCAACTCATGATCCTATAGATGTCCAAAATAAATTCAACTTAATGAATACAAAATACCGGTGCAATGCTATATAGGAATTATTAACCAATCCAAATTACACAATACTATCACAATTACCTACTTATGTGTCTCATTTAATTCCTCCCTTAAATTTTTTTCCCAGTCATCTGAAAAATTTATTAGCGAAGGCCTTGAAAGCTCCATTGACACAAGTAAATGCTAGGCTACTTCCTTTTTTACTACACTAGCTTAAGTATTACTTCGTTAAAGTTGCTTGAACAAATGAAAAATTCATAAAATTCGATTTCGGGTACTCTTTACGATATTCAATACACTTGTTTTTTTACTGAATATAGAGCTACCTCCAAATATTATGACCTTTATTCCATTTATTCACTTTAACAAAGTATTTTAAAAGCATTAGTTTGCCCAATCCTAAAGATCAAAATCATTTAGGATAGGCCTATCGGTGCAACACTTAAGTCGAAAAGGAAGAACCAAGGGAAACCAAATCCCTCCATCCAAAACCCAGGAGCCAACGTCTAAAACCAAGGTTATAGCACTGACAACCAAGCACCAAGAAACGTAATTCCTCTTACAGGGTCGCATTTTGATCAACAAAACTACCTCCGGCTCCCACCTTGGTTCAAACAGCCGCCAGATTACCGAATGCTCATGAGCTACGGAGATGCAAAGACTTAGTTTCAGGAAAATTATCTCCTTCAAAATCTAGTTGCACATAACGACCGTAAAAAACCACATGCATAGATGCTTCAAACCCGGTTGTTAGATCCAAGTAGACCTTATATGGTAAGGACCACTTCACTGGGACCTCTAACAAGTCACAAAGCAACTAGATCAACGGTCAGAGATCCAACTCTCTGAATTCCTGAACTTTTTGTGCAGTCAAAAGGTAGGAGAGCAAGCTCCAGACAGGTTGCAATACCTTTCCTCTCACATGGTTACAGGGTTCCAAGGAAACAAGGTTACAGCTCTTCTAACACTCAAGCATGTCTCACGCTAGCAACCATAAGCTCAAAACTTACTTTTATAGCTTTATTTCCATCTCAAAAACAAGTATTAGCAGACTTCAATTTCAACAAGATGTACACAACATGGAGATTTACAGAAGGACTTAAACAGAGAAATCCTTAACCCGCTGCATGTTATAACCAGAATCAAGCTCTTATGTTCCCACTTAGACTTCAAGACTCCACTGTGTCTTCCTACACTAAGATTCATGAATGATTATGTTGCCTTTTTGATAGCCAGATTCTAAATTTTTTTCTACATTATGTTGCTTCGAATGCTTGAATTTCCATCCACTTTAAATATTAAGATTAGCTATCAATATCTAAAGACAAAATATGAGTTTGCATCTTATAAATACTTGTTAAGGACTGCATCTTATGAACACTTTGTAACGATTTGGTTGAAGGATAGAGAGAGAGAGAGACAATGAGATCAGCATTCGCACATGGGCACAATTATTGTCATAGTTAGTTTTTTCTAAAAGCTTGTGGAGCAAGCTTCCATCTTGAGGCAACAGTAGTTGGGTTTATGATTGCTGATCACAGTTAGCTTTCTAATTAATGCCTTTAGATCAAGCATTGTTCTTATGACAATAATTGTAGATTGATGTTGTTCGCTTAAATTAAAGCACATTCAAGCTCTTTGTAGTTTTGTAGTGGTGCTTCTGAGCATAGTGTATAAAGAAAAGGCTAGTTTGGTAAGCAAAGGCTAGTTTGGTTCAAGAGAAGAGGCCATGTAGCTAGGTTGGGTCGCACGTTAGCAGCTCATTCTGAATTCTCCTTCAAAGAATACAATGAAAGTTTGAATAAATCAGACTAATATTAGTGTCTTCAATCGGGTCCAATTCTGGTTTATGTACTAATAGAGCAGTTTTTACCTTGATTGAATAAAACATGCAAAATTAAGAGATATATTACGTGAGTTTGATAGACAATTCTAGACATTCAGAATAACTGATAAAATCATCTGTTGAAAAACTTTGATCAAAAGCAAATTTTTATAATTTTGATTCTGATTCTTCAATATATATCTCTTGTTGCCTTGTTGCTCTTGTTGGTCTATTGTGTTACAACGAGTAGTGCACATGTATTTATACTATTACAAGATAGATCTATTGGCCTTCTTCCTTCTGTAATAGACGATCTAACCGTTAAGGTGGTTGATATTCAACAAACATTCCATTTCTAGACTAAAAAATATATTGTTTTCAGACACAATCCTTCGAATAACGCAGTCCATAGTCTTTTGTTTTCTGGAGATATTGTAGTACTCTCTTCGCCAAATTCCAATGCAACGATCCTGAGTTTTGATTAAATTGGCTCAGCCTGTGTACTGCAAATGCTATATCAGGTCTGGTATTGTCTGCAAGATATAACAATGATCCAATCAGCCAACGATAGGGTTATTTGCAAGGTTATGTTCATAAGGCAGCATCAAATAGCCGCCTATTACATCGTATACCATGACTAAAGACGAACATATTTCCGGAACCAGAGCCATCGTTATATCACCACGTTGATATCGCTTACAAACCACCAGCTGAGCCTGTGAGCAGATTGATTAAAGGAAAAGGTGAAGTCTACGCAGCGTTGGGTCCATAAACATATCCTACAAGCTAGTAAAAAGTTGCGTAAACCCCTTCCTATAAATTAGCTAGTGTGACAGAGATGGCATTCGGTTGAACAGACTACAGTCCACCACCTGAATGCCCACATCCTTTGCCTTGACCTTTGTCTTCTCAAACAGCTCATCCAAAGCACCAAACATCACCAACTACTGCTCGGCACGGGCATCCTTAAAGAACATCAATTGGGATTGTAAGAGTGCATTATATGAAATCTAATTTCTGGTCAATTGTATTTTATTTCACTATACTAACTGGGTTCCACACAATACTAACTGGGTTTATTTTTCTGAATAGAGGAGGAAGATGTTTAAGATAAATAACCATATGGAGTAGCAATACTGCCACAGGCAAATGGTATTGTGTTACGACTGACCCTCCTATGGTGTCTATATAGCTGGTTTCTATGGCACTTACTGTTTCTATAGCATCATCTGAGTATTTCTCGTCATCTTGTGTGGATCAGCACTTGAATAATGAATTGCTTTTGTGACTATACATAGGCAAATCCTACACCCCTTGCTTGCCAATGAGATTTTTTCATGCCTTGTGATGACCAGATACTTAAGCTCCCATATTCCTTTGCAAAATAAGTTGCATAATGAAGAAGGATGTGTTACAAACAATAGTTTTGATTAGTTACATCAGTAAAAAAAATATAAGCCTGAATGAGATAAGTACCAGATAATGATATAGATTAGCACCATGTAATGAGTAACGTTGTCTTTTCTCCAACAATTATATACAGATTTTACAAATGTGGTGCAATGATTTTGCAAAATCCTCATATCTTCTGATGATAGGTTTTCTTTCCTAATAACACCTATGAGTTTGTCTAAGTTGGTCCACACTTGTCTCTTTTCCACTCGATTACTTCCTTCCAGTGTTCATGTGGCTTGAACAATTTCTCTCCAAATTTTGTATTTGACACTTGATTTTTTGCATGTGTGATTGGATAAGAATCTTCTTGCTTTAGCACCTCCAATTGATGGCTTATTACAAACGTTTCTTTTTTTCCTAGAGAGTCTGTCACTTTTTTCAATCAAGACATTCCCTTTATGTAGTCCTGCTTTTGACATAACTATTTTCAGCCTCCTGATTGCTGCTTTAGCCACAGACTTTGGTTTATGATTCCATTCTAGTAGAATATACAGGTAAATAAGTTTTTTAATAATACGAGCCTCAGCTTGCAACGTGTATATGTGAACACTTTTTAATGGAATTGGGAGAACACTTATCATATCCCAAATTCATATAGTAGCAATCCTTCATGCAATAAAGACATGGATGTTTTGATGTTGCCCCATGACAGACATTATACATACATGTTAATGTTTTCAAATCCTCTGCAAGATGCCATTGAATTTGAAAACTTTCATGGTTCTCGACTGTAAATTTCTCACCCTCCAAATGTCTCTTTATAATCTCGCCATAATTTGTTTTTGAAAATATCCATGAAAGTATTTTATGGTCCTCTTTCAAGACCTGTAGAGAAGCAAGTAATGCATGACATGTCAATAAAAACTGGCAAGGTATGAAATATTAATAACGATATTCTAAATGAAAATTGAAATGTATACCTGGAATGCCGCCAACCACCATATGTGATTTTTCGATTGAATACTAAACGTTCGATCATCTGTATCTAAAATCTTGTTCATCAAAGTGACACTCACTAGTTCCAACTTTTGATCTTTGATGATTTTAGATTCATGTAATTTTATTACAAAAATGATCTTTCTATTTACTTGATGTTCGTCTAGTTTATAGAATCAAATAATGTATTTTAGAACATTTTCAATATCAAGGAAAATATTATTGCAATCGTTGTAATTGAGGTCACCATATTTTGATTTGTAATTCAGTTATATGAAGTGGTTGGCCAACTACTTTGAACATTCCGTCATTAAAATGATTTCTTACTAGTCTTACCCGATATGGACGCGGAAGATAAGTTTTCTTCACCATCACTGGGAAAAATCTTCTTTAACTATTCTAAAAAAAGTAGAATAAGCATTTATGCTAATTCCAGAAACATCACATGCACCTTGTATCACATTTGCATCCAAGTATGATTGAACCTTAATCAACACAGTATCTAAAGAAACAAAACATTTCTATTACCAAAGCTTTGTTAGCTTTTAGCCCTCACTCTGACGAGCACAGAACAGACAGAAGAACAAACAATAGTTTGTCCTATGTCGAGGACTCTTGAGAGCTCGAAAATGGGAAAGAGAGATCGAACAAAAATTGTTCAATCGCCTATATTTGTGCAGATGTGTGTGCAGTGTCAACATCTGACACACATGAGGTGATCCTAGATTCAGGAGCCACCTCACACTTTGTGACATCAAAACGAATTATGTCTGATTTTAGAAGTGCAGATCCTTCAAGATTCATTGTTCTTGGAGATTAATCCAAACATCAAGTGAACGGTATTGGTTCACTGTGGCTCAACACCAATGGCAGAGACAGACGACTCGAAGATGTTCTGTTCGTGCCTACACTACAATAGGAATTGCTTTCAGTGGCAAGAATAGCTGATGCAGGGGTGCATGTGATATTTTCTGACGAAGCATGCAACAGTACCCTGATCACTCAAGGTAGAAGAAAAAGTAATCTATATCACCTGAAGATAAGTACTATTATAAGAAAAGTTCTCTAAGATCCTGCTTACAAGATAACACACAATGGAAAACACACTATGGAGCAACCACCCAACCAAGTAGAAGCAACCAATCAACCGTTAGAAGCTTCACCCCCAAGCCAAGGAATAAGAAGCATGAATGTAGAGTGAAACCTTGGCAATGAATCCATGATCACAATGAGGAGTGGGACGAGTTTGGCCTCAATATATAGAGCCAAAAGCAACCTAGGCACATAGCCATGCATAGCCCTAAGTTCCCTATACATAGATTCACCTAGAATAGAGTCCTAAGCATGGACCACCTATTCATAGAATTGCTATTGATAACTCTACACATATATACACTGTCTCATACCTTGTCTAAACTCCATTTAGTGTGTTCTGGGCCTCACAAGGATATTAGTTACTTTCAGGTCACATCCAGTATGACGTGGCATAACTAACAGCTTGATTTACTGGAGTACCGTGTATCCAAGGCTAGGAGTATATTGAATCCTACTTACTGGCCATGGACATAACAACTGTATTTGTCTTTGAAAGTACCCTAAGCGATAAATTTTCCTATTGGCCTGATTCTCTCCAATCTAGTAACGTCACCTTCATGTAACCTCAATTTACATGAATCCAGTGGGTGAGATGTCACCTTACATTAAAAATCAATGTTCAAAAGTTAAAGAAACAAATAATTATAGTCCAGGACTATCCACAATTTCTTTTGGACTTGTCCTAAATGCTTCTTGGTACAAATACACTTAACATGAAATATTTTGAAATGAAACAATATCCTAAAAATGGGTAACTGTTTTATGATTTTTTAATTTTTGCCAAAAACATGATTTTTCATGAAATTCTTTCCAAAAACCACAATTTTTTTTTTGCAAACAATATGCAAAAACCTTGTAAAATGTCAAAAATAAATAAATTTTTAATAAAAGCTTTAAATTTAAAAGTATTCAAAATAAGCAAAATATACATACATTTATGCTATTTTGATAGTCTAAATCAACTTCCATGAAAATAACTCGCAGAATACATTTGAAGCCGTTATAGTAAATCCACAAATTTTGAAAACACTTAAAATAAATTATATGTTTTTTTTTTACAATTCAAATTCCAAAGAATTCTCACTAAGTCCTCTCAGCTCAATGCTTGAAATGTTATCAAGACTTTCCTTTTCAGTTGAAGTGAGTGCCAGCTTTCAGATGCATGAGATTAGTCATGTCATGGACATGCAGTTGAGCGCCACAAGTCAATTCAAGCCAAGTTTCAGCATAAAGATTGATATATACTAGTTAGTTAATGTAGTTCGTGATGGCATGCAGTCTTAAAGTGTGTATATACATAATCTTGGCTGCATGTAACACAAATAGGGTATATGTATGTCTGCGTTTTGGGGATTAATGCTATATGCTTTTTTGGTGTCAGTTGTTGATACATTTTTTGCAATTCATTGTGTGAATGATTCTAGTTTCTGATTTTGCCTGAATTATGCTGTGTAAGTTCGTTCTTCACACCTTCCAAGTTGCCTGGACACTCTCTCTCTCTCTCTCTCTCTCTCTCTCAACTGCTTCGGTTTCTTCACATGGGATACTTTCCTGTGACAAAGATAAGTTATAAGCGACAAGTACGCTAGAGATAAGCTGGGTTGTCACTTCAAGAGAAGAAACATTATTCTTTGCTATCTTTGTTTCTTGTTTCCAAATAATTTCTAGAAATAACTGATTTTGAACCTTCAGAATAGCGAGCTAATTAATTGATTAAGAGGTGGTTGTCAAGAACCTGATTAATTATCATTACTCGCATAGCCACATGGCATCTCTTGTCACTCCAAGGGACAATTTTTGCTGAAAAGCCCTGAATTATATAGGGCAACTTAGAACTCCACCATCTTGTGTTGAGAAATTAGTCACTATGCACTAAGACCTTCCCACATGTGCTGAGTTGTTGTATCATGCTTGAGTTGAGCTCACTCACCTGAGCTAGATTCTTTATTATCCCACAGGCTGATAGTACCAGAAAGCATTTCCCATTAAGTGTCTCTTATTCCCTTCGTTTTGTTAATTTTTGTTGTATATTGGTGAAGCAACTTTGAAGTTCATGGTCCAATCTAATTTTAAAGCACAAAGAAGGTGAACTAGATGTAGCTGTTAACAAATTGGGGAGAAAAGCAGACCGGGATTTTAGATAATTCCAATAGAAGCAATTGCATGAAACCTCACATTTAGCTGCTTCAATGGAAGCTCTTTACCTTTTTGATGAAACAAATTAACCGAGTGGAGCTGCATGATGCTTTCCAACTAACAGCTACGTCAACACGTCCTTGGCTTATTTCAACGTACTCTGTTATTCTATGAAACAAATCATATCTAAAGCAGCTGTCTGTGTAACAAATTCTATCTAAAGCAGCTCTGTTATACAAGTCTGATCAGTTTGTCAAATCGTCAGCCGGCAAGAGAGTGGCTGCAAGAGAAATGCCAGGCATTGTTTAAGCAGCCTTGGAAGTGGCTGGTTTGGAATGCAATTTGCAACGTCGTTGAATATGACTCCCGCGGAAGGCAATCTCAGGCACGGAGGACTAACCTTGATGAAGTAATTATTGGTGCAGGTAAAGTTGGTAAGCTTAGGAAGGCTACATATGGAAATAGGGATGATTCCCGTAAAAAAATTATTCGCCACATTGAGGATACGAAGGTTTCTTAGGAGGCCTAGAGAATCAGAAAGTAACCCCGATAATCTGTTGGTGCCCACATCTAAGACATTGAGCTGATTTAAGCTAGCTACCGGTTGGGGTATGCAACCGGAAAACTTGTTGTTGATGAAAAGTATCTCGTTCAAAGTTGTGGCCATCTTTCCAATACTGTCCGGAATAGCACCGTGAAAATGATTGTTTGCGAAATTAACCACCGACACAGCAGAACAACCAAGGTTTGATGGAATGATGCCATAAAAATTATTGTCATTGACAAAGATAGCATCAAGTGGCATAGTGAAAAGACCACCAGGGAGGGGTCCTCCAAAGTGGTTGAATCGTAAGTCCAAGTATTTTATGCTCGGCAGCTCCAAAACCACGGAAGGGAAGCTTCCGGAGAGCATATTATTGCTCACATCAAGCTCAAAAAGAAGCGTCAGACATTTGAAGCTAGAAGGAATAGTACCTTGAAAAAAGTTGGAGTTGACATGAAAGATAGCAATGTATATGAGCAGGCCAAGCTCCATTGGAAAAACTCCTGCAAGCCGCGCATGATTAAGGTCAATGCCGCTCACCACCGTCTCAAACTTGGCGTCAGGAGGAGGTGAGCAGAACACACCTCGATAGGTGCAAACGTCTGCGCCAACCCATGAACCTGTGACGTTGTGAGGATCCCTTGTAATCACTTTCTTCCATGCCTGCAGTGCCACAAATGCATTTTGAAGACTCGGATTTTCGGCAGGATTCGGAGGCACTGGTGACGTGCTTAATCCTGTACAAAAAAAAAACACCGCCGATAAAGAGATCAGTTGCAGCCGAAGAAGACCTGATGTCATGCCCCCTCCTCTCATTATCGCTTGCTTGTAATCAGATTAGTAAACGCAAGTTATCAGACTGCAAAAACCTCAACATTTGATATGCCATTCTTTAATTTTGCCGCAGTGGCTGACAAGTCCATGTGTCTGGAGTAAAATTGGAAAGTGCATGTAGTCTCAACTTTGATGCAAATGATCTCTTGCTGGCAGCTGCTGCTCCATCTCTTCTTTCTTTTACGTATATTTCGCGGCTGTATTGCTCGAATATCTGATGGATCTTTGTATCACCTTATTGGGTTATTGATTCCTCACAAAAAAGTCTAAATCCAGACTCCAGCCCATGATCATAGCCATCCTGACGATCCTACTCCATCAAATATCATCACAGATCTCTCGATCACTCTTTCGTGCATTAAATTTTTACATTCCATCCATACAAGTGACAACGTGAATTAGGAGCACGTGCAAGTGACAACGTGAATGAGGAGAGCACGTCTTGCAAGCAAGTATTGGGTGGTGGGTGCTGGTGCAAAATACTTCTCCTCACTCACTGTCAGCCGCCGGCCAGGCACTGTAATTGATGTTTGGGCTTGCAGTGGACAGGTGTCCCATTTTGATAGGCTCTGAACACAGATGTCCAGAGCCATAGCGCTTTGTTGAAGGGCCAAAACTTTAATTACGCCTGATAGCGGGCCGTGAGCAGGCCTGCTACACTCTGTAAAGGCAGCCTTCAACGCACCTCGCTGCAGGGCGGCTCGGTGCGTGAAGGCTGCCTGCTATACACGGTAGCGGGCCTGCTCACGCCCGCTACCTAGTCCATAGGGGACACTGGATGCTAGGATTACATTAGTGAGAGAACAGGTAATACATCACATGACTAGTTATTTTTTTATGCCATTTCTTCCAATGGAGCTGATTTTTTTTACTTTCCAATCATCAAATTGCAATGGTTTCAACTTTCCTTTTAATATATGTTATTTATTCTCCTAACATTCTTTACTTTTCAATCTTCGACTTGCCGCCTCAATTTCCTATAATTAGAATTTGACTATGGAATGTTGATTTTTCAATTTTAATCTATCAAACCAATTGATTAATGGACTTTGGCTCTAGTACCTCCGTACGTATTTGCCCTTCATTGGATTTTACATCTAAAATTGACCATTCCTCTCCTTTCTAGGCACAATGTTCAAAGTGAATTACTTTGTGTTTGGCCTAAATTTGAGTTCTGAAGTGCTTTGCCTTTACCACAAGTTTAATAGAAATGTATATGAAAATGCTAGCTACAAAATGACTTGAGTGGTTAAATAACCATACTCAAGATAGTACATTTAATATCAAGCTAACATTAAATTTTCCCAAGGCCTCTATTTCATCTTGTTGCGGATCATTGGTGGTAAATGATGTTTTGAAACCATCAATTTTTTTTTATTAGAGGTGGTTGTTATGGCTTCATTAGCGAGGGGCTCACTTTAATTCTACTCATGCCTAGTTTGAAATCCAAATAACTAAGTAGTATCTCCTAGGATTAGAGATATAAGTTGTACACTAATTCTCAAGAACCTTTCACATTGTATACATATCTAGGCATATTAATTCATAGATCAGAATTGCCTCTAAGGAACTTATTTCTACTAAGTAATGCCCAAGATTTAGTTTGGCTTTTTCACGAATCGTATCGATATCTCAACATTCTAAAATGTCAAGATATTCTTTTCATATGAACTATATTCCACACATATGATGGTAATAATCCTTCTTTCGAGACCGACTCCGAGGATCAATACTAGGATGCTTAAACAAGAGAAACACTGGAAATGGATGATGGCTCAAACCTACCAAACCAATCTAGATTGAAACAGATCTAGCCCCCAAGCTATAGACCAACAAAGACACAATAATGAGAGATGTCTGTTAGAGGGTCTGCGGATCCCAAGACAACCCTAACCCTAGTTAATAAGTGAGGGATTTGACACCCTGCATGTGTGAGTCCAACTCGATGATCACATAATTATTTGATTAGTTAGAAGTTAATAAAAGAACTTTAGGTCTTTTTGCTGGAATTTAATGTTGTAAGGCCTAATAGTCAAGTTAGTGAATAAGAAAAGTTTCCCAAAATTTCAAATTTCAAATAATAAGGGAGGTGGAAACTAGTCAATAGGATTTGAGGCCAAAGCCCTAAAATTCACTATATAGAGTGGTGAATTGTAGTTCATTTCTCACATTCAGATTCATTTCAATAAAGCAGGTTGAGCCTTTATCAACTTTGGAATTGAATGTCCTAGTTGGAAATGGTGAACTCTTGCAACCATTCCCTGGCCTTTCCCAAAGTCCCGAAGTTTGAAGACGAACCAAAGGAAGAAGAAAAGACGAAGACCGAAGACGAGGCGAAGGCCGAAGGAAAAGTATTCGAGGTTTGTCCCTGCAACCAAATGATGAAGACGAGACAAGTTGAGCTAATAGTTGGCAGCTCAACGAGCGTGGAGTCTTGTACTGTCACGCTCAGCCACCAAAGGCAACATCATCAGAGGATAACTAACCAGCAATTTAGCATTAAGCCTATCTTATAAACTGTTGATTAAGTAATCTTGATATTTTCCCAGATGGGATAAGTAAGGGATCGATTACAGAACTAAAGATAGATGGATAGATGAACAAGGAGAGAGAGATAGTTAAGTGCTAGCATACTGTTAGCATTATCAGCTATGCATGAAAGTCTGCCAACGAGCAGAACATAGCGAATTCGTGAGAGGAGTGACAAGCATTTTTCATTGTACCTTTTGGTAGTACATTTCACTTTTTGAGGATTTTATTACTCATAATTGTTTTGAATCCACATTAAAAATGACATAAGTTTTTAGTGGTAAGTCCAATTTTAGCAGAGTTTGGTGCGTTACAAAGCGCTTGACCGCTTTGCAATGATGTGTTACATGACATCCTTCCAAGCTATGATTAAAAAGTTATGGCAAGTCAAAAGTATGGGAATTTCATTAATATTAATTTTTTGAGTCCACATTAAAAATGATATTACATTTTAGTGGTAAGTCTAATTTCAGCAGAGTTTGGTGCGTTAGAAGGCGCCCAATCATATGTTACATGGCATACTTTTGAGGTACAACTAAAAAGTAATGGCAAGTCAAAGGTATTAGCTAAAAATACTGTATAACAATACAAAAGTGCATTTCTACCCAGAAAAGGTAGTGTCCTTGAAAGTCCATGCTGTACCACCAAACCATGCTTTTAGCCCAATACAAATACAAGTTCTCTTTTCTATTCTATCTTTTCATTATTCATGTGGTTTCATTTGATAGAATGATTTAATGTCTGTGGTTCGTAGTCGTTTGCTTAGGATCTTGAAAACAAAATTTCCGCAAGCTAGCCAATT
Organism: Diphasiastrum complanatum; assembly: GCA_029204225.1. Lineage (NCBI taxonomy): Eukaryota > Viridiplantae > Streptophyta > Lycopodiopsida > Lycopodiales > Lycopodiaceae > Diphasiastrum > Diphasiastrum complanatum. The sequence continues at coordinate 33,471,364 of CM055113.1, read as the reverse complement.
AGACACCACACACACAGGTGCAGATAAGAAGAGTTGCCCCCAAAACAAAAACAATTGCCTAAGATTCTGCATGGTATCAGAACCACAGGTTCTCTAAGGCAACACAATATGGCCACAACGATCCAAACAAGAATAGCAATCAACCTTGATGGCGCAAACTACCGAATATGGAAGTTCAAAATCTAAACGCTTCTGAAGGGTGAAAGCATCTGGTCAATGACCGAACTCACAGAAGAACAGCCTCCAGAGGGAGATCCAAGGAGAGCTAAATGGATCAGAAATAATGAGCGTGCAATGGCAATCATCGTTTCATCCATAAACGAAGAAATACTCATGCAGATTGAAGACTATGCGAGCAGCCATGAAGTGTGGGAAAGACTGAAATAGAAGTATGCAGTGAGGACTATCGCTTCGATGATGCACCTACACAATCAGTTGCAAAGGTTATCATGAACGACCACCAGACCCATATGATTATTATTGAAAATTTGCACTTAAGCACCAAGATTGCTCAGTGTCGTGGGACCGCCACTAGTTTTGGTGGGGGATACTATTGGAGGGTTTGTAGATATCAAGGCAACCCTAACCCTAGTTAATAAGTGAGAAGTATTTGGCACCCCGCATGTGTAAGTCCAACCCGATGATCACATAGATAATTTTGATTAGTTACAAGTTAATAAAAGGACTTTAGGTCTTTTTGTGGGACTTTTAATATCGCAGGGCCTAATAGTCAAGTTAGTGAATACCAATTTTCAAGTTGGTTCTCTACTTTAAGGGAGAGAGTTAGAATTAAAGTAGAATTACTATGTTACTGTATTGTGGGTCCTATCAGTCGATATGGATCATTTGGCCTCGCCACGAGGCGAGTGGACGGGACACGCGTCCTGTCAATGGCAACCTGGATCATGCATGGGTTGCCTGAGTGAAGAACTATATGTAGAGTGTAATTTCATTTGAAAAAATACAATTGCTATGTGAGCTTGCTGTGGAGAGTGTTTTCTATCTGTGTTACTATGTAGCATGATTTGTGTTCTTGTTCGAAGCAAATTCTAAGTATCGTTCCATTTGTTAAGGAGCCTCAACCACTTGCCAGTGGCATTGTTGGTGATGAAGGAGAATTGGCCAAGGTGGTTGAGCAAATCTACAAAGTGATTGAAGAAAATTATAACTGTTCAAGACGGGGCAACTCCTCCAACGACACAGGGGTTGGAAGGGCTGCTACTCCAGATCCAAATGGTCTAGTTGAGAATTTTTGACTCTATGAAAATTTGAAACTATTTAAGACTATGTAAATTGAAACATTCAACAAAATTTAAGAGTTAGAGGAGGAGAGATGAAGCGCAAGGACAATCCATATCCATTCCATAAGAGGGCCAACCTGCTTGTATTGAAATGAAGATAGAAAGTACAAAATAACTCGAATCCACCACTATATGTAGTGGATTTTAGGGCTTTGGCCTCAAATCCTATTGGCCAATTTCTACCTACTTTTTATATAGTCATATACATAGCTTTAAAGTCAACAGACTTCAAGTGCGGAAAGTTTTGATCTAAACTTATCAAACTTTTCTTTAACAAGTGGCTTAGTGAAAATATCAGCTAGTTGTTCTTCCGTACTACAATGAACAGCATGAATTTCACGACTCAACAGCCTCTCACGTATAAAGTGATATTGAATCTCAATGTGTTTAGTTTTTGCATGGAACACTGGATTCTTTGCTAGCTGAATGCCACTCTGACTGTCGCTATGTATAGTCGTGGGATTTTTCTGTTTCATGCCAACTTCTTCCAAGATCTGTCTCAACCATATAGCTTCCTATGCTGCACTATACATTGCCTTATACTTTGCTTCTATGGTGGATAGAGCAATCGTACTTTGCTTCTTACTAGACCAGGAAAAGCAACTGCCACAAAGTTGGAATACATACCCTGTGGTGGATCTACGATCATCATAGTCACCTCCCCAATCCACATCCACATAGCCACATAACTTAGGTAACCCCTCATGCTTCCTGTAAATTAAGCCATGATCTGAAGTGCCTTTGACATAACGCAAAATGTGCTTAGCTACCTTCCAATGTCTTTTCGTAGGTGCTGCCATAAACTAGCTTACAATGCCAACAACATAGCATATATCTGGTCTAGTCGTGGTAAGGTAAATCAAGCTCCCTCCTAACTGCCTATACAACGTAGCATCAAATGGCTGTGACTCATTAAGCTTAGAAAGCTTTTTACCTTGTTCAACAAGAATGTTCACAAGTTTGCAATCCTGCAACCTGAACTTGTGCAGCAACTCTCTGACATATTTCACCTGTGTTAAACCCACTTCATGTCCTTTTTGCCACACTTCTACTCCAAGGCAATAGTGCATTAGGCTGAGATCTGTCATCTCGAATTGTTCCATGAGGTCTTTCTTGATCATGTCTATCATCTCTTGATTTTTTTCCTGTAATAATCAAGTCATCAATATAAAGAGCAATCAAAGCAACCATACCATCAAAGCATAAGACATACAAATTTGGATCAAAATGTGTTCTCACCATCTCCTTTGAACAAAAGTAGGCATCAATCCTGCATCAATTTAATTTTTAGAGCGAGATCGTCAGTGTCTCGTTCATTGGCGGAATGACACTCTGCTCTTTCGCTGTGTTTTGCTCGTTGGGAGACTTTCATGCACAGCTCTAGTATTTTTCTTTTCTGCTCTACTCACTACGTCTCTTTCTGTCTCTTACAAATATTTTTGTCTATTCTCTTGTATATCTTTTGATCCATAAAGGATAGTTTATATCTCCAAAGTGTGGAGTTTACAAGATAGCTAAATGCAGAATCACAAGACTAGTTAATGCTAATCAACTAATCAGTTACTCTCCGTCATTGCCACTCGTTTCAGCTGGGCGTGAAGTCTACGACTCCAAACCCGTTGAGCTGCCAGCTAGCAGCGCGAAAGATTCCCCTTCGTTTGTTTCGTTTCCTTCGTTTTCTTTCGTTCTTTTCGTTTCTTTCGTAACCTTTCGTTTTGCGTCCCTTTGTTGTTGCGGTCTTGGAGGTATGTTTACGATTCACGAATGATTCGTGAATCATTCGTGCTTCGAATCAAGGGATGTTGACTTTCGCGAATTGTTCTCGTTTGACCTTCGCTTCTTGTTCGTGCTGTAGCAAAGTTGCAGAAGTTCACCATTTCTTACAATTGGCACTTAAAGGTGCTGGTATTGAATCCATACATGTTAAAGGTGTGGGTTGATTCTTTGCCACTTCGTTGTCTTGGTTTTCAATAGAAGTCTCCGAACTTTCAGAAATCGCTATCACATTCAAAAAGATAGAACGCTTGGACTTCAGAATATTGAACGAAACGGGCCTTCGTGCTTGCCTCGACTTTCTTAAAGAAAGACTACCACATCAACTGACTGGAATCAGTAACTGAGCGCTTACTTGATTTTGAACCACTGTGAATCTCCGGTGAAGGAGAGTAATACACCGCTCTAGGATTTACAAGACACAAGGACGAGGACAAAGTTGTATAAAATTCATTAGTTGTTCTTAGTCTCGAGACATTTTTGAAAAAATTAAACAAAAAATAAAACATCCTAAAGACTTAATTATATGCTAAGCATAAAAAACTATGCTCGACATGGGTTTAAAAGAATACAGGTATGCTAATTTGAATAAATGATGATTTCAAAAAAACAACAGAACAAATAAGAACATTTGAAAACCTAAGCATGAGATGATTCTACATTGGCAACCACATCTTTAAGTAGTTAGATAAAGATTTCGGGTTTCTAGAGAATTTAGGGCAAAATTATGACAGAGAGAAAATTGTGGGAAAGTTGGGTTTCAAATTAGCTAGTGTTGTAATTGATTCCATACTTACAGTGCACAGTTGAAAATATTTTAAAATTTTCAGCAATTTTTCTTTTTACATCACCCAATTTCAAGCTAAAACAAAAATGTTATTAGCATTGGAATGAAACATATTTTAAGTGACGAGCACGTGTGTACTTACAGTGCACACCTGAAAATATTTTAAAATTTTCGGATTCATTTCTCGTTCGTATTTCGTTTCCGTTCGTGTTTCGTTTCTCGTTTGTGTTTTGTTTCTCGTTCGTGTTCGTCTTCTCTTTTTAAGCTATTTTTTGTTTCTCACACACGACACCTTCTTTTCACTCTCTCTCTCCAACATGGTATCAGAGCTATTTTCATAGCTTGATAAGCTTCCACAGTACAAGACTCTACTAGCCGATAGAGTAATTGTTTTCTTGTTCTGTATTTTCAGTATTAGATTTTCATACATAAGTCACTGATAGTTTCTCCTATCACTTAGACTAATTCTTCCACATGGATTCCCAAGGGAAAGCCGGTCCTATCATGGACAAGCTTGATGGAGCCAATTACCATTTGTGAAAATTTAAGACAGGTGCAGAAGGGAGCAATCGCCAGATGGAAGCTGAAGGATGGAAAGGCTTTCACACTGATCATCCTCAACATCACGGATACCTAGATTGGCCATGTATCCGAGGCTCAGACATCGAAAGAAGTCTAGGATGTCTCGAGCACACTGTACAAAGTGCGAGATATAGCTTCCAAGCTATATCTCAGAAAGAAATTCTAATCCCTCAAGATGATGAATGGTGATTCTCTACAGAATCACATTAATCAATTCAAGAACCTACTAAGACAAATGGCCGCTATCGGATCTGTCATAGATGATCAAGACATAGTGATGCAACTGCTTACAAGTTTGCCAAGCTCTTACAATAGTTGGGTGATGATCATCACAACTCATCCGAAATTGACTCTTTCGAGAGTCATTACTATGTTGTTGCAGGAAGACACGCGGAGGAACGAAGCCTCAAGTTCCTCAGCTGATTTTCACGCCTTGTACACCAACAAGAGCACGACAAAGCAGAAGAAGAAGAAAGGCCCAAAGCAATCAAAGCCAGACCAGAAACCAGCTTAGCACAATGAACAGTCGAATCTGTAGACAAAGAAGAAGCTGTTCTACAGATACTGCAAGTGAAACAACCACAAAATTCAAGACTGCCGGATACTTCAAGCAAAGAACAACAGCAAGGGGCAGTCGAATCAAGTGGAAAATTCAGCTGCAGAAGCTCCATAGCCTATTCAAGAAGCTCGTCATGATGCCTTCATGACGAGCCATCAAGGAGAATATGGCGACAGTTCTTGGTTCCTGGATTTCGGAGCCACTCAGCATATGACTAGCCTCATTGGTTGTTTCGAGTCCTATACACCTTACAGTACCCAGAAATATGTCCAGCTTGGTGACAATAGCACACAAGCTATTAAGGTGAAGGCACTATAAGATTAAGCTTTGCAAATGATCAGTCTAAGCTACTCTCTAAAGTCCTGTATGTACCAAATTTATCTATGAATCTGCTCTCTGTAAGCAGAATCACAGATTTAGGACATAGAGTAGAATTCGAATGTGATCAGTGTAAAGTAGTTGATAGGACAGACAAGATCCTAGCACTCGGAAAGAGACATGGATACTTGTATAAATTAAGTCATTGTTTTTCTGCCTCTAGTCAGGCTCTCAGTACTTCTATTCATTAAAATAAAGATTTACTTTGGCATTATAGACTTGGTCATTTAAATCATGCTGCTGTACAACAAATGTCTAGACAATCTACTGTTCTTGATCTCGACTATCCTCGCAAAAAAGTCGAGTTACATGTCTGTCAAGACTGTCTTGTTGGTAAACAGACTAGGAAACCATTTAAATCAAGCCATCAACATATTGCTAGAGGATTGCTAGATGTTGTACATTCAGATATTTGTGGCCCGATGAAAAATCCTTCGCTGAAGGATGCCAAGTATAAATGATAGCTTGGCAAGGCAAGACAAAGTGGAATGGATGGTTGGATGGGACACTTGGACATGGACGTATCTCTGGGAGGTACATGGTGCATTCAAAGACATCTCAAGACAGATGCGTGGAGCTTTGGATGCATGGTTGCTGTAGCAGTGGATCTACCTATGGCAAAGGTGTATGGTATAGGACGATATCTTCTTCAGCGAGTAGTGATCATTAGTTGATATGTTTAGCATTTGTGTTGGTTGCATGAATGTGATTGCTTGCATGTGACTTTGTCATGAGATTCTTTTGTGACTAGACATAGATCTGAGTTGGAGTTTGATTGGTTATGCATTTTCTACTGAAAAGAAAAATTAAGTACTCATTTGATGTTCAGTGCCTTGTTGACCTGTCTACTAGCTAATTTTCTAGTGAGGGTATAATCTTAGTCGCAGTAAGATTTCCTCAGGTTGAGCCATAGTCGCTCATTGTTATCAGCATTATGAGTTTGTCTTGTAAGTGTCTGATAGGATGTCAGCCTAGTAAGATGGAGGATGATAATCTCATGGTGGCAGTGAGGTTTCCTCAGTGTGAGTCTTGTGTCTCATCATGTGGTCCACTTGTGTTTCAAGTTGGATGGTAAACAAGTCAAGTTCAGAGTGTGGCAAACTCTTTTTGAGAGCATGGTGTTTGGTTGATACTTTGTGAGTCAAGTGCTTTGACTATGTACTTGAGTGTGAGTCGAGTACAGGTAGCAGGAAAATTGCATATGATTTATACGAACACTCCAAGACATGGCTACACATTTTTATTTTGATACTCTTATGACATTTGAGCTTAGATTCGATTTAATTTATTTATGCAAGCTTCAAATGTGATACTGTAATGAGTGTACAGTTAGATTGATACTTAAATTACACTTGAGCTTAAGAGAGGGAGTTAGAAAGAGTAAGCTCAACTGTGATTGTAGTTTACAGTTATGTACTGTTTCAGATTGGTAGGCTTTAGTTAAGAAGCCAGCCCAGGGGCTTGTCTTGGGCCGATAATGGGATTACAACTGTATATAGCCTAAAATGCCACGTAGAGGCCAACAACAAATTTCATGCATTTATTAGGTCTATGCCACGTGGCATCCCCATGCAAAGGGGACCTTTACTTGTATATGTATCAGTCTCTTTGTAATAAAGATGCTTTTGCTTTGTGAGCTCTTTGCTTGATGTGAGCTCCTCCATCACTCTGTTACTTGTGGATGTTGCTCATGGTTTCGATGGTTGGCAATCAGTCAGTGATTGCATCTCTAATCTGCACTCTCCACTAGATCAGAACTTCTGCCTAGAATGTTAACTAAAAATACATGAGCAGAGGTCGGAATGGACCTCGGAATAACAGATGGTATACTTCCTTCAAAAGAGACAGATATTCCGATGTCTATTTTGACCTATCTTGCTGTTCCTGACAAATTATTCTTCTGGTGCTTCATTTATTAATGTTTGGCTGCGTAATAAAAAATGATTGTGATTTCCATCACTAACGCTCTGTCAGGCTCGACTGATAATTAGTCGCGAATGATTCACGAAAGACGAGACTAGATGTTAGTCGTCTATTACCAAAAATGAGCAAGCGGAAAAGTCAGACAGAATGAATAATAAGCATAGCAATATTAACACAGATCTGAATGCAGAACAAAGAGCTGTTATCAAATTTAGTATATTAAGTATACATGTCAATAATGTGGTAGAGCACAAGACAATAGCGGGCGAAATCGCGTGCTCTATGAAGCTTATTTCAATCTGTAAAGGAATGAAGTCTTAATACTGACAATAAAGAATCAATGCACAAGGCATCTACCTCGTCTATTATATCTCTGATAAGTTTCAGATGCTAATTTATATACACCCTCCTCTTCTCATCTTCAATTGCCACAATGAATACGCAAATGGTATTCAGTATATATACATAATGTTATAGGTGTGCAGATGAAGAAAGTACAAGGTGGATGTGTTGTCTGTAGGAGACCGTGGGTGGCTACAATTGTTGTCGAGTCTGTTAGCACAGTTGCATGGGGTGAGTGTTGCGATTTTTTTGCCTTTTCTTCGCCTATGAGAATTTGTATGTAAATATGCAGACTGCGCGACAACATGAGTAAAAATGCATAAATGGAGGCATATTAAAAAAATGGAATTTTCACCTCCTGTGAAGGACTTTGTCACTTTATTGCAGAGCCTGTGACAAGTTGTATCCACCACGATCGAATAGTCTGTGCCGATAGGGTGTCTCGCCTAAAAATGACGATACCAAAAAGGCATATGGTGTGTAGGTCGTGGATGTTCTTGAATCTCATGGTTCACCATGTCGAAATGAGGAAAGTGTGTCTACTACTTCAAACTCAATAACTCTAAAATGTTGCATGAGGTTCATCTAGATTCAAACAAGTGTCCACATGTAACCACTTTGAAGTGTTGAGGTCGAAGTAGCAACATCCTTTTTTATCTTTGATGCTATGAACCGTTTGGTTTAGGGATTGCCATGAGTCTACACACCATAGTCCTCTTTTGTGTCTTCATAGAAGAGACACCCCCTCGTTACGTACGAGTCACTTGTGGGGCCAATGAGCCTCTTATTGATGTCTATTCCTCAATGTGGTTCAATCTGAATCATCATTGTTGTTTGAACTTGAAATGGTCATGAATATGACAATACATATGTGTTGGTATTGACGTTGCAGCTATGAGGCAATATCTATTTTTTTAGGCCAATGGGACGAGAGAGAGAGAGAGAGAGAGAGAGAGAGAGAGAGAGAGAGAGAGAGAGAGAGAGAGAGAGAGAGAGAGAGAGAGAGAGAGAGAGAGAGAGAGAGAGAGAGAGAGAGAGAGAGAGAGAGAGAGAGAGATGCCCGTTTTGTGGATGTAGGACTACATTCAATTTTATTCTCATTAGGATTTATGAAAACAAATCCACACATCCTAGAAAGAAATCTGTACTTTTTGTTGATGAATCTATTGATAAGTGGGGTGGGAATCAGTGGAGGTCAAAACAAACCTCGGAATATGTGTTTTTGTTTAATTCAGTATACCATCTATTATTCCAAGGTCGATTCCGACCTCTGCTCATACATTTTTTTCAGATCATAAATAGATTATATGCTAGATTGTTACCAACTCATAGATGCTAGATTATATACCTCTGCTCATAAACTTTTACATAAATATTTATCTCCCATCTTTTGTTGTAAATGTACATTCTGTAGTGAGGTATGTATTATGGTTTTAACATATATTTTAACTTCACCACATTCATTCGGTCGAACACTCTAACAACATCATTTACAAAATGTACACATCTTCGTTGCATGCAGGTATCGTAGTCTCAGTCTCATGCATCGCAGTCACATGAGTCTGATGACCATGGCCAGGATGGGGACGATTCAGCTGGATCTAATAACTAGGCGTTTGAGTTGGATATATATTTGTAATTCGAACATTTATGTATCAATATATATAATTGTTTAAGTTAAGTCCTCTACATGGCTCTTCAATTGCATGGAGTTTAGTTTTAGAATAGAATTGAGCCATTTGATAGGGTTATAACGATGTCGATGGAAGAACCTTGGCCACCCCACTTCCAAGGTGAGAAGGTCCCTAAAGTCTCTTGTAGCTTCTTAGCGGCCTCCCATTGTTGGTCGGAAATCCTCCAGAATGTTGTAGTGTGATCCAAAAGGGCTAGTACCAAGGTAGAAGGGATGTTGATCAAGAAGCCCCAATCTTATATGTGGTAATCACTCGCTTATTAGATAATGAGTCAAGCTTCATGGGTAATCGCATCTCCTCTACCTCTTTTGGTGCATGATTATACCTCCAAGCTCCAACAATGACAATCTCTTCAAAGATAGATTAAGTCTACATCTAGGTTTTGATTGAGTGTGGATTTGAGAGTCATAAATTTGTTTCCTTGTTGCAAAATCTAAGATGATCTTAGTTGGCTAGTTGGGTAGGGCCACAATCCAATGGTATTTCTGTAGAATATGGCTTGTCAACATATTGCCCCACTTGACACATGCATGCAAAGGAATCTCACCAATAGTTGCCTAACCAAGAGGCATCCCTTGACCCCCACATTGTATGGGGTAAGTTTAAACCCAAGAGGTTGTATTAAGCAATTAGTCATTATGCACTAGGGTCTCTTATTCCCTATTGTTCAAGCAACTTCAAATATCATGGTCCACTCAAATCTTAAAGCACAAGGAATTCGAACTAGAAATAGTTGTGAACAATCTGGGGAGAGAAGCACACCAAAGTCTAGATGATGCCAAGCAATTGCATGAAGCCTTACATTTAGCTGCTTCAATGGAAGCTCTTTATCTTAACAATGAAGAATAATAACCGAATGGAGGTGCATGATGCTTTCCAATTAACAGCTGCTTCGACACCTTGGCTTATTCCAATGTACTCTGTTATTTTATGTAACAAATCCTATCTTTTTTTTTTTTCTCGCCTAACAATCCTATCTTAACCAGTCCTTATCTAAAGCAGCTGTACTCTATGTAACAAATCCTATCTAAAGCAGCTCTCTATGTAAAAAAATCCTATTGAAAGCAGCCTTGTACAAGTCTGATCAGTTCGTCAAATCGTCAGTAGGCAAGAGAGTGGCTGCAAGAGAAATGTCAGGCATTGTTTAAGAAGCCTTGGAAGTGGCTGGTTTGGAATGCAATTTCCAATGTCGTCAAATATGACTCCTGCGGAAGGCAAACTCAGGCACGTAGGACTGACGTTGATGAAGTAATTATTGGAACAGGTAAAGTTGGTAAGATTAGGGAGGCTACATATGGACGAAGGGATGATTCCAGTAAGAAAATTATTCGCCACATTGAGGATAGAAAGGTCTTTTAGGAGGCCTATAGAATCAGAAAGTAACCCCGATAATTTGTTGGTGCCCACATCTAAGACATTGAGCTGATTTAAGCTAGCCACCGGTTGGGGTATGCAACCAGAAAACTTGTTGTTGATGAAAAGTATCTCGTTCAAAGTTGTGGCCATCTTTCCAATGCTGTTCGGAATAGCACCCTGAAATTGATTGTTTGCAAAATTGGCCACTGACACAGAAGAATCACCAAGGTTTGATGGAATGATGCCATCAAAATTATTGTCATTAACAAAGATAGCATCAAGTGGCATACCGAAAAGGCCACCAGGGAGGGGTCCTTCAAAATGGTTGAATCGTATGTCCAGGTATTTTATGCTCGTCATTTCCAAAACCACGGAAGGGAAGCCTCCGGCGAGCAAATTATTGCTCACATCAAGCTCAAAAAGGAGCGTCAGACTGCTAAAGCTAGAAGGGATAGTACCTTGAAAATAATTAGAGTTGACATGAAAGATAGCAATGTATGTGAGCAGGCCAAGTTCCATCGGAAAAACTCCTGCAAGCTGCGCATGATTAAGTCCAATGCCACTCACCACTTTTCCAAACTTGGCGTCAGGAGGAGGTGAGCAGAAGACACCTTGATAGCTGCAAACATCCGTGCCAACCCATGAACCTGTGACGTTCTTAGGATCACTTGTAATGACTTTCTTCCATGCCTGCAGTGCCACGAATGCATTTTGAAGACTCGGATTCTCAGTAGGATTTGGAGGTGGTGTCGTGCTTAATCCTATCCGACAAAAAAGCACCGACGATAAGGAGATCAGTTGCAGCCGAAGAAGGCCCGATGCCTTGCCCCCTCCTCTCATTATCGCTTGCTTGTGATCAAATGAGGAAACATAAGATATCAGACTGCAAAAACCTTAAGATCTGATCAGACATTCTTTTGCTGCAGTGGCTGACAAGCCCATTTGTTTGCGGTCAAACTGAGAACGACATGTAGTTTCAACTTTGCTGCAATCGATCTCTTGAATATGGCAGCTGCTGTTCCTTTTCTTCTTTCTTCACGAAATATATTCGTAGCTATAATGCTTGAATATCTGATGGATCCCCATATCACCTTATTGGGTTGTTGATTCTTCACATGTCTACGTCCACCCCACGATACTAGCCATCCTGACGATCCTATTCCATCAAATTATAGCATCTGAAATCTCTCTCTCTCTCTCTCTCTCTCTCTCTCTCTCGCATTAACTTTTTGCAATCCGTCCATGCGAATGAGAACGTGAATGAGCAGCACGTCTTGCAAGCAATCATCAACTGGTCGGTGTGATTGCAAAAACACAAAAGACTTTGTACTTCTCCTCACTGGCAGCCTTCACCAGAAGGCGTCACATGATACATCATACAACTTGTTCTATTTTATAAGGCTGATTTTTTTACTTTCCAATCAGCCGCTTGCAGTCATTTCCTATTACAATTTGTTCTTTCCACATGACCTATCTTTTACTTTTCAATCTACAACTTGCCTTGATTTCCTATTAGAATTTGACCATAGAAGCCTAGCTATGTTTCAAATTAGATCTATTGATTCTGTCATACTTGCAAATTTGGCTAATTTATTTAGACATCAACCAATTGCTTAATGGACTTGGCCAATTTTTCGTGAGGCTTTTGATTACACAAAACTCTCTTACAATATGTGTTCAAGGACTTTTCTATATTAGACCTTCGCAATAGAGTGACTACACCTTACTCTACATGACTAATTTCTTTACTATCCATTCTGCAACTTGTATATATTAGAATTTGAGTATGGTTGGCCAAATCTTCACATCTTAATCAACATTTTTTTCTATGTTTTTTGGGATATAGCCAAAATTTTACTCTAACTTGCAAAATTGGCATGACCATCGGTAGATGAGGTGACTATTGACGTTAGTATTTCCGATGATAAGTTGGATGGTGATCAAGGCTATTTTGACAATGATCTTGAAAAAGATCAAGGATAATACTGTCACTAATTCCATGCTATAAAAATAGATATATAATATAAATTATTGAATCAATAGGGAGGTAGGACGTAGTTATAGTCCTACCTCCCTGTTGATTTAATAATTTATATAATTACACGTAAAACCCGGTGGCTGATCCATATAGAGCTCCTCTTTGAGTTCTCCATGTAGGAATGTGGTCTTCTCGTCCACAATGTGGATCTTCAAGTTGTATGCTGCTGCATATGTGATCAACAAACATATGGAGATATGCTTGACAACTAGAGAAAAGTTTTCGATGTAGTCAACACCATAGCTACTAGCCTTGCCTTGTATCGTGATACCTTGCCATCAGCTCCATACTTATATTTGTAAATCCATTTGCACTTAACAGTGTTTCTACCGTTTGAAACTGGTTCAAGAGCCCACACGTTGTTCGTCTTCATGGAGTGTATTTCTTCCTCCATCACTTTTATCCACATGTCCTTGTCAGGACTGTCGATAGCTTCTTCATAGGTTTGTGGTTCACCTCCTAATCCACAAAATTCTCTCATTGTAAAAGATGAACTGTCAACACCATATCTGACAAGTGGTTTGCGCTCTCTTGTGGATCTATGTAGAGATTGCTCAGGTGCTACTATTGCTTTGCCTTTGTCTTTGTGGCTAGGAGCATAACCATTGTGGGTTCTCATGTTCTAGCTACAAGTAGGTTCGCAGCCTATTTGTCGTCTAAGTCATCACTCAACTCATGTGGTAAGTGAACATCTTGATCCAAGTGTTGATCATCGTTTGCTCTCTCTGTCGATGTGGGCATATCATAATATGTCTTGCTTATAATCTCATAGCCAACAGGATCTCTGTCAGCCATCGTTCTACCAGTTTTGATCTGCTTGATCTGCATGTAGATCATGTAGTAATGATGAGTGTACATCATATCCAACAAGACAGCCTTGTTTGACTTTTTCATCCAATTTCTGTCGCCTGTGATCTAGTATGTGTGCGTATGCTACACATCCAAATATGCGGATGTGAACTAGACTCGGCTTGTTTCCCCACCAGACTTCGTGTGGAGTAGTATTAGGAATGCCAGATTTACCAATCATGTTCTGAAGGTAGTTAGCTATAGTTACTACTTCATCTCATAGCCATTTCAATCCCTTTGAGTAATCCATCATGGACCTTGGGCTTCCATGGGTGTGCAGTTCCTCCTCTCGACAACATCGTTGTGTTATGGTGTGTAAGTTGCGGTCTTCAAGTGTAGGATTCCACGATTGCTGCAGAATTGGGCAAAACATTGGGATACGTATTCTCCACTTTGTCAATTCGTAGCTGCTTCACCTTCTTATCGGTCCACACTACAAGAGGACGGGCGATCACCAAGGCTTTTTTTGAGCGTTTCTTTGAGAGATAGTTTTTAAAATGAGTCGCGGGGGGAGCGGAATGCTCGAGCCTTGGGTCCGATGTTTGGCCTTGGAATAAGGCTACCAAATTTGAACTTGGTTTTGAAACATTTATAGAGTGGTATATAGAGAGGGTTATAAACTCACTAGAGGGCCTCAGAACATACATCAGAATACTAAAGTTAATTTGAAGAGTATACCGACACTGACGTTGGTATAAGCCTACCAAATTTGAACTTGTTTTTGAGACATTTATAAAGAGGGCTATAAAGAGGGTCCAAGTGGCCAGAGGCATTCAGGACACTCTGCTAACCGAGAGTAATGCTGCGACTGATGCAAAAAAGGCCCCTTCGGTATAAACCACAGTATAAAACAAAATGTAAATGGATCTCACTTCTGGAATTTGTTATAGATTTAAGTCAGAAGCCTTGGGTTGGGGTTTCTTCCTGGAGCTAGGATGTGAGCCCTTGGGAGTCATGGTTTTAAAGCCTCTTGATTTTGGAGGGGAGGAGACATCTTGAGTTTTCTCCAAAGTGCTTCTTTGCTCTTTGGAGTTGAAATTAGGCTTGTTCCAGTAGCGGATTCAGATGTTTGGGTGTCTTTTTGACTTGATGAAAACAACAATATCAGTCATTATAAAAAACCATACCCATGCTAAGCATAAAGAGCAAACCAATACTCAAATTTTAATGCATTCAAAAAAGAAAATTAAACTTACAATTGTCTTCAAGGCATCGTCAAAGAAATTTCGCAATATGGCATGGTCACACAGACGGATTTTCATGACGTTACTAACATTGTGATAAAAGACAATTGACAATAAAGTTTCTTATGCATTTTGAAGGATCTTGTAAGAGCATGTTTTGGGAATGGAATTTTGCAGAATTTTGCATGGTTTGAGAATGGAGATTTGTAGAATTTTGTAATGAAATGTTTTGGAATGAAATGATGTTGTGTTGGTTACGGTTACGGATAGGGTGGTGTTGGTTACAGTTAGGGTTAAATTTTTAGGGTTAGGATCTTGAGAGAGAGAGAGAGAGAGAGAGAGAGAGAGAGAGAGAGAGAGAGATTTTTGGTTAAGAGGCCGCATTGTAAATAGATTTCAAAACACCGTAGAAATGTCATCACTTCAATCTAATACCATTACCTAGCTATACACCAAGCTACCTAATATTGCCTCAAAGGCAGACGCACTAATAGTGTCGCCATTCCTATAGACATATCTTAAGTTACTAAGTAGCAAATCTACATCTAAGAGCAAATAAAATCTTTGTGGATATCCCATCCTTCTTCAACAAATCAATCAAGTGTTGAAGCTTCATGCTAAAAACCCTCGACACCAAATCGGGTTTAGGGTTTGGTGTCTATCAAAATCTCAACTCCCTCCTCACTTCTGACCAATTTGGGTTCACTGTCATTGTGATAAACAAATCGGAAGAACCCAACTCCCTAACGACAACCATAGCATCCTGGTACTGTTGATGCATATGACGCGGTGAACCGATATAAGACGATGGCAGGACTATTCGCTGCCCAATGTCCTTGGCGGAATGAGCTCCAAGGGCATCAACAATGCCATTGTGAATTTCTCTACAAAATCTATCTCGATTGTTATAGATGTAGTTCATGTTGTTTTGCACCATTTTTGCTACCATGTGACACACATACTCTTGCAACAGCCTTCCACCCTCATTCTAATTCGGTCACTTCTTCTCCGTTTTCAGATGCTTTTAGCATCGTATCAAAAACCCATTCACGAGAGCATTTTGAAGATAAAGGCTCCAAAGGTTCGTCGTTCTCCAACTCCCTTCTTCTTCTTCGATTGATATTTCTTCTTCATTTCAATGTTATGTTTCTTTCCTTTTTGGCTTCTTCATGCCTTGAAATCCACTTTTCCATTTGTCCACAATTACATAATATGAATGTGTCAATTTTCTCTTTTAATTGAGGTGAACGTCTTTTTTGCACACCATTTCCTTGTGGTACTTCACTCTTAACACGTTCATCTTCTTCTTCACACCACATTTTTGGACTTGCAGGATGCAATTGTGAGATTATTTCGGTGATATAAAACAAAGATTCCTGTACAAGCCAACTTTCTGCCATGCTACCTTCTGGCCTTGCCTTTTTTCTCACAAAGCCCTTCAAAACTTTCATAAAGTGCTCAAGGTAGAACATCCATCTTGTGTGCACAGGTCCTGCAATTGATACTTCTTCGACCAAATGCACTAGAAGATGAACTTGTATATCCAAAAAGGAAGCCTTTGGAAAATCTCTTTCCAACAAACATACCATTTCGATCATTTGGATTTTCATGGAATCCAATTCACTATTTTTTATTTCTTTTGAAGAAATCCACCTGCAATATTGACAGTACATTAGGTTTTTAACACATAAAAAAAAAATTGAAATATCACATATTTATACAAGTGCTTAAAAAAATATACAAACCTAATCATCGATGACAAATTGTAAAGCGTATTTTGTACGTCATCATTGAAGAGACCTTGAATAGAAAGTGGAAGTATGAATTGCAACATCTTATGCCAATCATGTGATTTCAATCCACTTAATTTACCATCTTTGGTAAATGACTTGCATAAAGAATGTGCATAGCCTGTTGGAGTTCTCCGATTTATTTTATGACATGTTTAACATATGAGAGTTGCTCTTTTGCAAGAATCCACGGCACGCTAGGTAGAATCTCATCTCCACCTTCAGTGTATTGAACAGGTCTTGTCACATCGGCCGCTTGTAGATCTTTACGAGCTGCGGAGTTGTCTTTTATGCCAATGATGTGGTTCCATAAGGATTCACCGATGTTCTTGAATATATGCATAGGGTCCAATAGATGGTTTATCAATAAATTCCTCCAATAGGGTAATTTATGAAAAATAGACAACCGTTTCATACCATCACTGGATTCATTCCATGAAGAATTAACGTCGTGATGTTTAAGCCATTCATCATGCCATTCCGCTACTCCCATGCGTGGGGGTGGTGGTGTAGTTAAAGGATTATCTCCTCGCCCTCCAAAAAATCATCTATTCAACTTTCAAAAAGGATGATCAGACGGCAAGTATTTGCGATGATTTTCGTACACCACTTTTTTTTTAACATATTTGTGCTATGTCGACCCTCCAAAAGTGGTCCACAAATATAACATGCGTTGTAACCCGATGTGGTTAAACCTGCATAGTTTGTAAACCAAATTAAACATAAGCTTAGTTAAATATACTCAAACATTAAACCCTGAAATGGATTAGATTCATTATATAGATACCTGAACATTCGCTTAAACCGGGGTAGTCATGCATCATCCACATTAGAATTCCACGAACAACGAAGTTCCATTTTTGTAAAGGTCTCAAGATGTCGTAAGCGTGAATACCATTCCAAAGAATGCACAATTCATCAAACAAAGGTGCAAGATAGTTCTTGGCCTTGTACTTTCCTGGAATCAATAAAGCCAATAACAAGTGTCTCATCTTAATACTCAACCATGGAGGTATGTTATAATTAACGAGCACAACTAACCATGTGAACCAAGTTGACGCTTGAATGCTAAAAGGATTTACGCCATCCATAGCAAGGCCAAATCTCAAATTACGAGGTTCGTTTTTAAACTCGGGCCATTGGTCTTCAATATGTTTCCATGCAGGTGAATCACTTGGTACTCGCATCACATCATCCATAGATCGATTTTTGACATTGACACTTTATCCCCTTGTATGTCATCTCGAAAACGTGAAGCGCTACACACTGGACATTGAAGCTTTTCTGAATGCTCACCTCTATATAGAACATGGTCTTCTGGACATGCATGTATTGTGTCATAATCCATTTGAAGCACGATCATCATCTTTTGTGCTTCTTATTGTGTTTTAGGTATCACATTTTCTTTCGAAAGTATTTGATGCAACAACCTAAAAAAAGAGCAATGTGAGTTGTTAGAAAAGAAAAAAAATTAACTTAATGTAAATATGCTATAAAGTATAATAGTTGTGTTATGCATTAAGTACCCGAATAAAGATGTCACGCTACGATCACTCCATTTGTATGTTGCTTGAAGGTTTAGAATAAGAATCGATGTAGCTAGTCTTGAAATGGATGCTCCAGGATATAGAGGAGTGTCTGCCTCCTTGCGCAATAGAATCTCGTCTTCATCCATCTCAAATTGTTTGTGATTTTTGTTTTCATTAGAAAATGCATGCATATCATCATTCTCATTTGTTTCAAAGTAAGATTCAAACATGTTGTGCATTGCTTCATCGTGTTGCACCTCATCATCATAATCATTAGAATCAAGTTGATTATTCTCTGTTCCAATTGTGTTTGCCTCTTCAATTTGTTTCATTCTTTGTTTTCTCATGTTTATCAAAACTTGACGTTGACTGTAACAAACACAGATGGATCAACTCCGTGGAATGGCATTCGATGTATTGGCTACACACATGAAACAAATTCCATAAGTGACATATGTAGATTGACGAAGATTATAATAAAAAACAATCATATAAAATTAACAAACCTTAACGTCTTCCAAATTTGATGGTTGACCTTCTTCTTTTCATCCAAACTTCCACAAATGATTTTCAACAATGCGTCTTTCACGCATCTTTTGTCCATCACACTTGAGACATGTGCACCATAATTTATTTTGAAAATAATTTTTCTACGAGAAATAAAAATCTTGTATATGTCACTTTAGCACAATATTTTAACTTATAATAACAAAGTTTTTATGAACAAGAAAACATGCATGTTTATTACTTACCCTGTTAACTTGAGTATTGTCTTCATCGCTAGACTAATCTGAATGTAATTCATCTCATTGTGATAAACTGCATATATGCACAAGTACAAAACACAAATAACATAAAATTATTGTATGATTCTAATGTTTTAATTTTTAGATAGTACTATTCTTATACATTGTCGCTTATATGATTCTTATGCCAATCTTGGTGCAAGCTCGAGCTCTACATGCATATCTCTCTTCTTTTGTTAACACAAGTATGAAAGTCCCACTCCAATAAGCATTCAAGTTCTGTAATCGATTTTCTTTTCTACTTCATTTCAATATATTAGGGTTTATTGTAATGTATTGTATGTTTATGAATGTAGTAATCATGTCAAGGTCAGGCAGTGGTGAAAGCTCGGGAGACTTTGTCAAAAATTTATATGAATCATTAACTCCTGGATAAAAAACACAACTGCAAAATATGCTTAGCCAAGATGAGGGTGGTCCCTCACAAGCGGCCGCGGCTCCCGCCCCCACCGAAGAGTCATCCACAAATCCTTATTATGACGTGGATCCTCAAGGCAATATAATTGCCAATAAAAAAGGGAGGGTGGTTTTGGACTGACGCTATTCTTTATGCCAATGCCATTTTGGCAACAGATTATTTAGTAAATGGTCCCGAACAACCTGCCGTCGATAAACGACAGGTTATTGGTACCCTTCGTGACGAATTCCAACAAGAAGAGGAATTCGAGGAGAAGGAAATTCATAAGCATATGAGCTTATGGATTAGGCATCGTCGTGATATGGCACGACGAGCTTATAGGGACGGGCAATCCAAGCCCTCTTGGTGTTCAAGAAATGATTAGAACCTTGTAAAAGCGGATGAATGAACACCAGATAAATACAAGATTCGAATAGATGTTACGGCCGCTAGGATGCATAGGATAGGCAATCCTAGGTTGGGCTCGAGCGGAAAGGCGGGATTGCAAGCAAGCATGGTAAGTGAACTTACACTACTCTTATAGTTTATCTTTGATTTTATATGCTTTTATTTTTTAATATGCATTATGACTAGTTGCTTCAACGTAGCCCTAAATTAATTTCAACTTCAATCGAATTCATGGATAGTTGGCAGACTATGGACATCTGCCAACTAAGGAGGAGTACGAATTTGCCTTCAAGGAATCGTACGACGCATTAGTCAACAAACTAAAGAGCGAGTGTCATCCTCCAAATGTAAGTACTAGTTTTTGTATTTATACTAATGTGGTTTGTATTTTGACCGTCAATTTTATTTAACTTAATACGATCAAGCATTAAATATTAATGTAGTTTGTTTGCTTGTGTTCATGCAGACTGGACGTCACGACGACGACGAAGTAGATTAGGTTTATTAGTTGATGTTAGATCTAGAAAGATCCGTGCGACATTAAAGCACCAATTCTGTAATACATTAATTCATATTATGAAACTTGAACTACTACTACAATAATCAACACAATTTTTGTAGGAGAATTCGTAGTGGTATTGTTGATGCCATGGGAGCTCAATCCTCTAGCGACATAGGAATGCGAGTAGTGTTTCCATCTTCATACATTGGTTCACTGCGTTATATGCATCAGCAATACCAAGATGCTATGCCATCGTTAGGGAGTTGGTATCTCCCAATTTGTTTATCACGATGACGGTGAACCCAAATGTAGAACAGATCTAGATTCTAATAACAAAGCACGTAGTTTACTTGACAAAGGATAAAAAATGAACGCGAACTCAAAACATTTTATTCATGATCAACCTCGAAGGATTTGCGAACTTTTTCTTGCAGTCAACTCGAAAGATGCGCGAACGATTTGAGAAACAATTACATGTAGAAGCTCGTGGCTTTCTTGTTGAAGCTCGAAAGATTTGCAAACACAATCTTGTCACGAAATATTCTGTTTCTTGTTCAAACCTCAGATGTCGCAAAATTGTCGCAAACAATTCGCGAAATCTTCTGGACTGTTCTTCAAACTCACCTATTGCAAAACTGTCGCGAACAGTTTGTGAAATATTCTATATTTCTTCTTCAAGCTCAAGAATTGTCATTTGTCATGAACAATTTGTGAAAGATGAAAATGTCGTGAAGAGACAAGTGTCGTGAACAATTCACGAAACACAAAGCTGAGATGAAGAGATAGACTGTTGCGAATAATTCGCGAACAAAAATTATTTGAACCTGAAAATAGAGCATCTATTTGAATGTCAACCGTCGTAAACGGTTAAATATCTACTGTTACAGCATTAAAGGGCCAAAAGGACCTGTCCTGTAGCAATATAGATACATGTGCACTACTCGTTGTAACACACTCACTTCACTCAATCAGAGACACAACAGCAAGATAAGACAGCAAGAGATGTATATTGATGAATCAGATTCAGAGTTATAAAATTCGTTTTTGATCAATAGTTTCTTATTGTCTAAATTGTCTTAAGTTGCCTCTTACTTCTGCATATTATTTTCGCACGCATATTCAATTCAAGGAAAACATTGTTCTATCAGTACATAGATCAGACACAGTCCCGATTGAAGACACTGATATTAGTTAGATTTATTCAAACTTTCATCGTGTTCTCTTTTCCTACAGTGGTATCAGAGCATACGGAATTAAATCTGATATAGTGGTGTCAGAGTATACAGGTTCAAAGCTGATATAGTGATATCAGAATTAATCAGAGTCGATACAGTGGTATCTTCACACCCCTCTCAGCATTCTCATATATCCATCAGCAAGCCGCTATCTGGAGTGTTTCAAAAAATTAGAAGATGTCATCCATCATTAATATTCAGGCTAAGCTCACTACGATTTTGGACCCAGAAGGTTTAAACTACTTGATTTGGAAATTAAAGACTTCACTCTTATTGAAGGGCGAAGGTCTATGGCAATGGGTAGAACCATTTGAGGAGAAGCCAGTAGCTACTCCTGGCAAAGAACTTTGAGAATGGAGTTTAAAAAATGACAAAGCTATAGCAATTATTGTGTCTTCAGTGCATGACAATATAATGCTAGATCTTATATTAATTTTGAACGCAAAGGATTTATGGGAAGAATTGCAAGAATGAGACTCGATCGTAATCAGATCATGTTCTTGGAAGACCAATTAACTTACCTACAATGGGACGACAAAGACCTGAACACATTCGTGTGAAAAACTTATGAACCGTTTATTTTCTTGCAAAATTCTGGTGTAAAAAATACAATTTCTAAGGAAAAATAGCTTAGTTATTTTCTTCGAGCACTACCCAGGTCATTTCACACAACAAGAACCTTATTGGCGAAAGATGCGACAATGACACTTCAAAAGGCAATAGACGGAGTTAAGGAGGAAGTAGAAGCTCGTGAAGGCTATGACAACAATGGTGATTCCGAAAATGCTCTATTTACTCAGAAGAATAAATCTTCTAAGAAGTTTAAGTTTAAGAGGGAGTCGTCTTAGAAGAATGAGTCTAAGAATGATGAACAACAATTTGGAAATCAACAGAAGAATTCTAGTGATAAGAAGATCTGCAACAGATGCAGAAGGTCAGGTCACATAGAAGAAAAGTGTTGGTTAAATCCAAAGATTGAATGCATCCATTGTCATAAGCGGGGTCATGCAACAGTAGACAATTATCAAAATCCCAGAAACAAAAAAAGAGCATAATCGAAGCAAACCTTCAGATTCAAACTATGTCGAAGACAAAGCAGAATGCTCCCAAAGCAGCAGAAGACAATGCAACAAGAAACTCAGCAGCATTGGTTAGTGCTGATCTATGTTGTTCTTCTAATTCAATTCGAGAAGTAGTACTTGATTTGGGAGCCACCTCACATTTTGTTTCCCTCGAAACAACTTTTGTCTGAGTACAAGAAGACGAACTATTCGAGATTCATTATACTTGGAGACGGTTCTAAATACTTGGTTGATGGAACTGGTGTATTATAGCTAGACACGAATCAGGGTGACAAGAAACTGGAGGAAGTTCTCTATGTCCCTACTCTTGATAAAGATCTTCTATATGTACCTAAGATAGTTGATATAGGCATGTCAGTAACCTTCACGAAAAACTCTTGTAAATTGTTCGAGGAAGATTCAGATAACTTGGTTGCTAAAGGCAACAAAGAAGAAAATTTATATCACATGAACATTCGAACAAGAATCGAACAAGTCAATCAAATTCAGGAATCGACAGATGTACTGTGGCACAAGAGGCTATGTCACATGAACATGGAAGCCCTGTACCAAGCCAACAAAAGTCAGAGAATTCAAGGAGTCGAAATCAAAAGTAAAGATATTCGAACTACCTGTGAATCCTATCTTAAAGGCAAGATGACTAGAACACCTTTCAGTAAGGATGTTTGTAAAGCAACTAAGGTACGTGAAATTGTGCATCCAGATATTTGTGAACCATTTGGAGTATTGTCATTGGGTGATGCAAAGTACTTCATTACGTTTATTGATGACTTCAGCAAGTTCGTTGTGGTATACTTTATTCATACTAAATCTAAAGCTTTTGAGAAATTCATTGAGTATACGAATTGGGCTGAGAAGCAGATAGGCAATAAGCTGAAGCAAATTTGCATAGATCGTGGAGGTGAGTACATTTCCAATGAATTCAAGGCTTACTGTACTGATCGAGGTATTGTGCATACAAAGACTGCATCATACACACCTCAGCACAATGGAATAGCTAAATGGAAAAATCGTACACTGATGGAAGCTGCAAGGTGTATGATGGCTCATGCGAAGGCACCAAAACAATTGTGGGCGAGAAGCAACGGCTATATCAAATTATCTTCAGAATCGTATTCTGAAATCTCGAATACCAGATAAACTCCTCATGAGATATGGTGGAAGTTGAAGCCAAATCTAGCACATGTTTTGGACATTTGGATGCACAGTGTATATGCACATACCAAATAAGCTGAGAAAGAAACTCGATGAAAAGACAAAACAAGGTTTTTCTAGTAGGATTCAAGTTACATTCATCATATTATCGTGTCTATGTACCCTAAACTGGCAAGATAAAAGTTGTTCGAGATGTTAAATTTGATGAGACAAAATACATAGCAAACAGTGATCTAGTCGGCTATGAAATTCTCAAAAACTATTATGAGCAACCAACGACGACAGAAGAAAAACAAGCAGAAGATGAAAAAGAGATACCAAATTCAGAGGGAGGTCAATAAAAGCATTTATGGTCTGAAACAAGCAATCAGACAATGGTATAGAAAGAAGGACGAAGCACTACGTTCCTTAGGCTTCAAACCTCTATTTGTTGAGTCAATGTCTATATCAAGCATGTCCAAAATGAAATAATCATTGAGTAAAGTATACAACAACCTACTATTTCGTAGAAGTGCTTACATATGAACAATGGACTCTTAAGTTGCAACTTTGTGAACATGCATAACAATAGTACTTGCCTTTGACATTGAAGTAACGTTTGATTGATTATAAACACCAATAAAAGACTATGAGTTTTTGTTATGAAATGGCAACTACCATTAATTCAATACTTTTGGTGCATTATCGATAGCCACGTAAGCGGTTTTTTTTACTCAAAAAGAAGATGGGTAGCTCGCAGGAAATGACCTCTTCTGTATTCAGGTATGAACTTCAAAATGCTAATAAACCTGGAAGTAGTCTCACCTCACTGCTACAATATGGTGCCTACATACCTGTGGAAGTTCTAATACTACGTCTAAAATAAAGTCTTTCTTAGCTCTACATTCGTAAAAGAACTTGCTTATACCGCATGGATCTACGTTTAAAATGATGATTTTTTTACTTTCTAAAAGATACAAGTATTTCTTAGAAATAAAACATAAGTACAGCAGTTGTGAGTTTTGCTATGAATGTTCTCGGGAGTTTGATTTTCGACGTGCTTAAATGGCATGGATTTTCCCAAGCCATAAGGTACAAGAAACTCCCCAAACGCTTTGGCATGGGATGTTCTTGGGGCTAGTATGGCACGGATCTGCCCTGGTACTTGTACTTTGGTCAAAGTCACATCTCTTTTCACTTGTGTAATAAATAATAGCTTCTTACTAATGTTTTTTTATGTGAACTTAATACATCCTTTTTGCTCTTATACTGATCATAATGGCATCTGCCTTGATACGGTTTCGTTAAAGGGCAAAATGTATTGCTAAATATGAAATGCATGATAGGAAAGATTGGACATATTATTTGTAAATTGCAATCAAGCTGA